>OX421488.1:1345201-2545201 GCA_949126895.1 Eilema caniola | reverse complement strand
AGCTTGACAGGTCGTCTGGCAGATTTTCTATACAATTTTTCCATACAACAATTATAAAAAAAAATAGTTACTTACTGGCGTGATAATACGTTATTATTATTGATTTATATGAATTATATTATTATTTAATTCAATAATATCATTATTATTACGAAATTATTCTTGATTCGCGTCTCTGATTGGTGTGGTCCGTTGTCCTCATTTTTTGTTGCCATTCTAGAGTGCGGACAACGCATCTATAGTTTTATCATTATTTTCATTCTCATTGTCATCATTATCATTAATATCATTTTCATTGCGTAGCGCCCTTTTCGGGTCCCGTAACGAATAAAAGAGGGATAAACGGAAGTCTCATCGTCTATACCTCCATACTATTATACACACACCGGCAGAATTAGCGGAACACAAAAAAAGGAGAGTATAAAATTGTTAGCTTTATTTTTAAACAAGTAATAATTTAACATGAAACACAGACAACATGTTTAATTACGAGTGTTTCCCCCTCGTTCCCTGATTAAGGTTTGCATTTCTTGGGGCAACCTCTGCCATTCTTCAACTAATGTGTTTCGCAGCTCGTCCAGATTGTTTAGGAGGTGGCATTCTTGATTTGACACTCCTCTTTAGCAAGTCACAAACGTGTTCAATCGGATTCATATCCGGGGACCGTGCTGGCCGTTTCATCACCGTAACACCAATATGGGTTAGTTATGCCTGTGCTGAGCGAGCACTGCTCGAGCATTATCCTGAATTAAAATGAAATCGTTACCAATAAATGGGGCAAATGGTACAACATGTTCCTCTAAAATCTCCCTGATATACCGTTCAGCAGTCAGATTGCCGCCGTCGACTACCACTAACTCCGTGCGAGCTCCTAAACATATCCCTCCCCAGACCATAATTTTTTGTTCCGCTAATTCTGCCGGTTTGTGTATAATTTTCATCCGGTTTATGATTAACAAATGAGTACCGCCTGCTATCAAACTTGTTTCGATCTTTTCAGCATCAGACTCAGACGGATTTACGTGCGGGAAATCCCCACGGATACCCGCACGTAAAAAAAAACGCACACTGATTTTTTTTAATTCTTAATAATTAGTTTTATTTTATCGTTTTTAGTTGTGACATTTATATATTTTTGTAATGGCCTTCTAATATCCTTCATTTTGATAACCTACTCGATAACTTTGAGTGAAAATATTTTTTGACAACATATATTTTGGCCCCTAAAAAAAATCTAACATATAGCTTTTATTCACATTTTAAATACCCAAGAACCATTGGGAGAAGAAATGAAAGTTTGAGATATGAATCAATGAAACTGATATAGTGGTTCAAAAGATATGAGGTAATAAAGACATACAGATGTGTGATACATACATACAAGATACATGCGAAAAACATAACCCTTTTTGGCACTCGGGTAATAAAAAGCGTGATGTAAATAAATAGAACAGTAAAACCTGTAGATGTGTATCGAGAGCCTTTTCACTTTCACACTTAAGATCACAATGTACGCAGATGAGCCGCCTTTTGTCTTTGCCTGGGTGCATGTTCCAGTGGTGGGATGTCAAATTTCTGAAAACAACAAATCAATAAATATTCTCACTTTTTACCCTCCAGGGTAGGCGGGAGCACCCGCCAGTGCGAATTAATCAATCAATCTATTAGCCTCTTACAGTCAACTGCTGCAAAATGTGCGCCATTTTTGGCGATCCTCCGCCTTCCGTATCCAGTCTGTCCCAGCCACCTTTTTCAGGTCATCAATCCATCTGCCTGGGGGCTTCCTAACTTACATTTACCTACTTGCGGTCGACACTCTATACCGTGCGGATTAGACCAATACTATTCCTCAGTTGTGAAGGGTGAAATTTTTTTTAAAGGGAAACCGGTGGATTTCCTTCGATATAGTTTGTCCACCAATATAAATCAATTGGTAAACCAACAAGAATCGAGTTATAGGGTTCCCCCTCGACACGGCTATTCCTTTCGGCTTTCATCCTGCTTATGTGTAATCTCGCTTACTAGAATTCATACTATAATATTATAAATGCGCAAGTAACTGTCTGTCTGTCTGTCTGTCGGTATGTTACGCTTTCACGGCTAAACCTCTGAACTGATCTTGATGAAATTTGGTACAGAGGTGGATTAAAGCTTGAGAACGGACATAGGCTACCTTTTATCGCGAGAAAGGGGGCAGAGGGGGGGGGGGATAAATGTTTGTCATTTTTGAAGATGTCCTAATGACATTTGGGACAAAGATGGATTAGAGCTAGGGAACGGAAATAGACTACCCTTTATCGTAAAAAGGGAGAATAGAGCTAGAGGATGAAAGTTTGTATGAGGTTTTAAAACGGTTTAAATAGGGGATGATAATATGAAAAGTTTATTTTGAAGATATCCTCAAGAAATTTAGTACAGAGGTGGATTAGAGCTTGAGAACGGGCAAAGTCGAGCACCGAGTCGAATATAGAGGCCAGTAGAGATCGTTATAGGGGCGAGTAGAGAATCAAATGGAGTCCAGTAGAGAGTCGAGTAGAGAGGCAAGTGGAGAGATGAATGTAGAGGCGAGGAGAGATCGAATAGAGAGGCGAGTTTAATGCTCAATAGCGTCGACTAAGCACTAAGAGATAACCGACATCCACACGGGCGGAGCCGCGGGCAACAACTAGTTCTTTTATAAAAATAAACTCACTTTTCCATATGAAAGGAGTGTCCGCAAATATCACAGATGTATGGTCTCAATCCAGTGTGTATGTTCTGATGCTGTTCATACCAGGTCTTCGCTTGGAAACCTTTGCCGCAGGTCTCACAGGTATACTGTAAATCATAATGACATACATATTATAGGTGGCACTAACATCTTTGAGACCAAGACAACTTCGCTTGCAAATCTACAGGACAGGTGAACAGCCCTTCTTGTCATATAATTATGTTCGTATGGCAACCGCGACCGACGGCTTAACGTGCTCTCCGAGGCACGACCAGGACAATGCAAATACCTACATTCATGCATACAAAAATTTGCACTGAGCAGGGATCAAATCTGCGCTTCCTTCGTAGCTGTGTTCAATACTGCCACGCCACAGAAGCTGTCTTGCCTGTAATAAACCTACTCAATGGCGAACGAGGCTCTGGTGCAGGATTTCCTCCCCAGGGGTTGAGGGTTCAACCGGCACTCGCTTCCGTAAAAGTTAAACAAACCAAATTATGGCAAGAAGCAATAGAGGAACAGGACGCAGACTGTAAGCTTCAAATGCAACAAATTATACTTGAATTTAAAATGGAAAGAAGGTGGACATGTGCGCTAGAACACCCTTCAACCTGGCACGACCCGTCACCATGGTTGTCATTTCCTTCCCGAAATGCTGTGCCTGTAAACTTTTATAGAGGTATTAGGGATTAAAAAGTCATTTTCCACATATAACGGGGAGCTTTCAATATTATAAATGTCAACGTTTGTGACTCTTTGATACCCCAAGTGGAGGAATAGATAGGGGGATTGGGTGAAATGACCCACGCAAAAGGACAGATCATACGTTCGGTCGACGGCGCCACTGCTAGAAGGCAGTAAGTACTCTTTGATTTGGGATAGATATAGATTATCGTATGTAGTGTCCGACCGAAGGTGGAATTTTGGCCGAAGCCGAAGCGGATTAATCGGTTTTCACCAAAACCTTTGGCCGAAGTCGTAGCCGAAACCGAAGCCGAAGGTGTAATGACCCTAAGAATGCGAAAATTTACTAAAACTAAAAAAATAATAATGGTAAATTATGTGCACTTTTCGCTTCTTGAATCAAGTGAGTGTTATTTATTATGTAGTCAATTCGACTTTAACTCGCCTGTTGGTAAGCTGGAGGCAAAGTCTCAGGAAAGAGGATCAGCACTACCGGCACGTACCATGTTACAATGATTGCACTCAGCTTAACGGTTTCACCAGATGCCGTGTAAGGTGCAAAGTAAATGAGAGTGGGTGATAAAGCGGATCCAGGATGCCAGCATTTAGGTACCTACTAGTACTTTGAATGTCGTCCATCACAAAGGACGTGAAGCTAGAAACCCAGTTGTACAGACGAGAAGGCAGACCAAAGGCTGGTTACACAGTCCTTGATCTTCAATTTTTTAAGCGCAGTAAAAAACCAAAATCTTCCGCCCCTGCCCATTTTTTTTGGAAATCAGGATCCGGAGACCAGGCACGGCCGTCTCAAATCGTGCCACCGGAGGGAAGATTGTCTGAGCCATATCTTTCACCCCCACTCATCTCCGGTTTCGAGATGGACGCCTAGGGTATGGGAGCCACGATGCCGACCTCCGACATCTTAGTTACCTTCGTGTCTGACGAGCTCTTCGGTTCGGGAGATATTTGAGTCTATCGCGGGCCGGTTCCGCCATCTCCTTCTCAAGCATTGCTTGCTCGCAGAAGGAAGCGGTGGCAACGCACGCGCTCGTGCACCTCACCATCGCTGTGAGCAAAGCGCTGAGCGAAAGAAGTCCTTCTCTTTGGGTCCACCTCTGCGCCTTCCACAACAGAATTCGGAAATCCTCCCCGAAATTCCATATTCAGAACTTGATGCTGATAGAAATGCCTTCCACTATGAGATGGATTTGGATCCCTCGGATAGAACGCTCCGAGGGCCATGGAAGAACAGAATCTCAGTTTTATGCAAAGCCCCTTCGAGACGCTAAGCTGCCAGATCCGCTCCTCAACTTAGGCAACCGAGGTCGTGGCCTTTAAGGTCGCTTCTTGGTAGTAGCGCCGCACGCCGTTACGCACGCTGTCTGAGCTGATTGTGAAGCACCCAGTCGCGTTGGTTGTTCCACTGAAGTGACCACAAAATCGATCCATGCGGAATACCGTATGGCATTTCAAGTCGCCCAAGGCCGGTCACTGTTGGGTAGACGATGACTCTCTCCGTCTGATACACCCCAACTATGCGTCGAGGGTAGAAAGGCACTTCATGATACATGAGCGCCTCCTTAATGCGAGTCCAGAGATGGAAGTTGGTGAATGCGTCGGTGATGACAAAGGACCCCATTATCATTATTTCGCTCCGGGCAACCATGTCCTTTACCAGAGCCCTCACGCGCATGATGGCATCTACGTTGGAGTAGAGAGTGAAGGCATATTGGTCATCTGGCAGGTCCGGCCTCTCCCTGGAAAGGTGTTTGATGAGATGAGGTGTGCAGACTTTGTGAAATAGTTATAGTGAAACCTATAACTGTTTCACAAAGTCTGTACACCTCGTCAAGCTTGGGTCGGTAAGTGCACAATGAGTCCACCCAGTGCTTCTCCTTTCCCCGTCTTCCACAGTTGCGGGAATCTGGCCTTTAAGACACTCTCAGGGCGCGAAAACCTTTTTTTAGGCCGAAGGTCGCCGAAGCCTAGGCTTCGGTCGGACACTAATTGTATGGAATTCGACATTGGCTACTTTTTATCCCAGGAATAAGTTCCCATAACTACTTACTTACCTTATTCTCATTCTTGTGTACCCTGTCCTCATGCGTTTTTAAAGCTCCACTGTAGGCCGTACTGAAGCCACAGTTGTAGGCACAAAGCATTTTGATTCCGCTGTGCGCTCTAGTGCCATGTCTCATGATGTCTGAAACCGTGATGTATGAGCGTGCTGTGGAAAAAACATTAAATTGTTAATATATACATACATATAATCACACCTGTAAATCCTCAAAGAGGTAGGTTAAAGGTTTATTAACACCCACATTTCGCCAACGATGATGTTTGGTCTCACATAATAGGGGAGAGTCTATGCCGTCAAGGGGGCACTTAGTCATGGGCTGTATGTTTACGCTGGATGGAGAACAACCCTATCCTTTAGTTGACACCCACAGGAAGAGATGGAGTAGCCCTCAGATAATAGTTGCTTTATGGAAAATATCAAAGTTTTCCACCCTAGACTCCAAGTTGAAAACTTCAGATGTGGTATGAACCCTAGGAGGAAGACGAATGCTGGAGTCATCTACTAAAATTATGCGCACTGACAATAGAATTTCAATATTAACAATTGTTCAAATAAACAAACCTGGGTGAAATGGTTTTGATACTTACAACATAATTTACAAACATAAGGTCTTACACCTGTATGATGTAACAAATGCCTTTTTAAATTCTTCTTAGCATAAATTTTACTACAGCGATCACATTTGTACATAATTATACCGTTTACTGTTGTTTCTGTGTATGTTAGTTCAATTGCTTTGGAATTTTTGTTACTGTGTTCTTGATGATAGTGCTCTCTTAATTTATTATGAGATTCACATGTTTTATCGCATGTTAAACAACTGTATTTTTCTAGTAAAACATTTTTGGAATTGTTACAGATAATTGTTCTGTCTCTATTAATTTCAGTATTATTTATATCATTCACTGTATTTGAGGAGTCTTTGTTACTCTTAATTGAACTAAGTGCTATGTTATCTTCTTCATCTGCAGAATTGTTTATGGTATCATCAAATTCGTAATTTATATTACTTTCAATTTTAATAATTGCATCTTCATTTTCACATTCATTATTTTTTGAAGTTACATCACTGTGAATTTCATTTAACTCTTTGACTACAAATATTTTATTTTTATTTATACTTTCATTGTTTGAATACTTTTTAATTTCTTTTTTAATAGGAAAGTCACTTGATAAATGTGTATAATAATCTACCAAAGTACCATCCATCAGTAAAACATTTTTGGAATTGTTACAGATAATTGTTCTGTCTCTATTAATTTCAGTATTATTAATATCATTCACTGTATTGGAGGAGTCTTTGTTACTCTTAATTGAACTAAGTGCTATGTTATCTTCTTCATCTGCAGAATTGTTTATGGTATCATCAAATTCGTAATTTATATTACTTTCAATTTTAATAATTGCATCTTCATTTTCACATTCATTATTTTTTGAAGTTACATCACTGTGAATTTCATTTAACTCTTTGACTACAAATATTTTATTTTTATTTATACTTTCATTGTTTGAATACATTTTAATTTCTTTTTTAATAGGAAAGTCACTTGATAAATGTGTATAATAATCTGCCAAAGTACCATCCTCTAAATAGTTTTGTAAGATATTTTCATTCTCTTTAACGGTCATACAAAATGCATACAGTTCTTCTATACTATTCACACATTTCATACACAGCTTGTCCGGTAGTCCTTCATTCATGGCTAACTGGAAAAGAGTAGTAAATATAGATTATTATGGACACTCCATCATTAAAATTGTGTAAATCTCGGTCATATAAAAGGCCTTCACCTCAAATCTGGGTTTGGCTTATTATGGTAATAGAAAGTATAGATCAGAGTAATATGATCAGAGATGTTTAATGGTAGAATTAAGGAATCTTGATAAACTTAGGTAGGCTGAATAAAAGGTGGAGAGAGGTTGAAATTTAAGATTTATTAAGTTATGGTTAAGTAAGTATAAAGTTAAGGTTAAAATTAAATGTGAAGCAAGGAAAATTTAAGTTTGTTTAGTGTTATGATACCTGCGACTGAGGAGGTGAACCTATAGAATGAACTCGCTGTGGTTTTTCCAAGCAACTACAATGTGGGGTTTGTGGTCGGCAACACGAGTGTGACGCCCCTGGCATTTTTCAACCAATTTCCATCAGGTTTGAGTGGTATAAAAAGTTCACAAATATTAGGGGCCACTACTCAATTGAGTATATTAATTAAGTAATCAGTATATGAATTCTTCTTCTTCTTCTTATCGTGTCGTCAGCAAACCTAGATGGTATCGGCCCAAAACTTTGCTATCAAAATCGCATTGTCAGTAGCATTCATTAGATCTTCCTGCGTGCAGTTGTTGGGGCACGCAGGGCACGATGTCAAGTGTTTCATCGTTTGGGGAACGGCACCACACTTGCACTCCAAGTTAGAGCCATCTGAGAATCCCCACCTGAACAAGTTCTCCTTACTTCGGCCGACCTGCGTCCGGAGTCTGTTTAAAGATTTCCAGGTGGGCCATGGCAACTCATGTCCAGGTGGCAGGACTCTCAGACAGTGGGACAAAAGGGCTAGGAAGGTCGACAGTCTCCCGCCACAACCGGCATCTCTCCTTTGACCGATCGCTGACTTCAAGAGGGGAGACACAGCTTTATGAAGTATATGAATTAAAAAGCAAACTTACGTTGAAGGATATACAAGCACGAATTTTGCAATACACTTCTTGAAATAACTTATACGGTTGTAAATTAACCTTCTTGGCGGTTAAACAGAGTCGGCATAAGTAATGCTCCATACTTTTAATAGATTAATTTATTTTTATTACAGCTGCGACGGCTGTACTTCTGAACTGGAAATGGTTTTTGTAACGTATTGTGTTGTGATGCGATGTGATGTAATTATGGTATTTCTTATTTCATTACAGTGGCTCTAGGCATTGGTTATAAGGATACCGATGCTTTTGTCAACATCAAGGTGGACTATAATTTGATTTCAGGGTATCAAAAAATAATAAACAACAAGTATCAACAATAAACAAAACTTTACAAAAACGAAGTTGTAAATCTGACAAATCTGTCAATGTCATGTCATTTCAACAGAACAGCTAAAGTCAGAAGCTTAGCCATGGGGGGCGGACACACGCTGGAGCTGTAGTCTCTACTTCAATCGTTATGACTTTGCTTACGAAATCGTAAGCAAAGACAGCGACAAATATCGGTATGTTTGCGTCAAACCCAAGTCTGTACACATTGAGGTAGCGAGCAAAATTGTATGATGGACGCAAGTCTCTACGAGGTTTTGACATTAATCGTTACGAGTTAACGACAGTATTCGGTACCACAATCAAACGTACCGATATTTCCGAGTCTCGAGTTTCCAAGTTAACGAGATTTGTCGGTATCTTATCAAATTTCCTCGTTAACTTAGCGAGCCTTCTTGACAGCCCGCAAAGTACATAACGATCGTTATTATATTTTGACATTTTAAGAGGTTCTGACCTTTGCTGACATTGAGCAATAAGTATGAAGTATGAGTATGAAGGAGAGACATGTATTGAAGATGGATGCTTATTTTAATAAATTATGTTAATATTTTTAGAGGTTATTAAATATGAAATCGAACCATATGTATATGATGGATGCTTAGGTACTTATTTGGTGAATTTGGTTGAGCTTCAAATTATTATTAATAGACTTTTGTTGATATTTATAGGGGATATTAAATATGAAATTTAGCTACCTATTTCATTATATTACGATGGATACTTACCTTATTAATGAATTTATCTATCATCATCACGTCGCGTTGCATACCTTCAAAGCTTGTACGTTGTGAAAATCCATCCTAAAACCACACGTTATCGAACCTCACATAAGTCACATACGTTATAAGTACCTATGTAATGACGGGGTTAAAGATGACTCAATAAGATATTTTTCTTCACACCTCTACTGAACATGTACTAGCTTTTAAGGTGAGCCTCTTGGGTGTGGGGTCCCAATTACTGTAATACTTACCTTATTCATGGGAATAGTTCGATATATTCATGCGAATAGGTTCCAGATTATGATTACCTATTATTTTGGCCTATGCAGCAAAGGTCAGGAAATATTATCCCAGTAACTAACAAAAGAAAGTTATTGCAGAGTGCAAGTAGTTATGCTATTATATGGCTAATGCATAGGGCGTGCATTAAATTATACATATAAAGATTAAATTTAGTTGACTTTAATATGCCAAATAAAACATCTATACACATCTGCATATTTTATTTTACATTAAAACAAGGGTATCAATTTCTTTGCAGCTTGGAAAGAAATCAAGTTTTTCACTTATTTTCAAGATTCACAGAGTTTGGTACCATCTACTACGACAGCCTCTGTGGCGTGGTGGTAATATATTTAACTGTTACACAGCAGGAGGCGAAGGTTCAATTTCCATGTGTATCTGCATGCTAAGCCGTCTATCCCGGCTACCATACCAACATTTATGGCAATTGTTATATAGGAAAACGGGTGACATGGCCCATACAGAAGTGTTAATCATTTGTCCTGTCAACGGCTTATGTTAGGTATCCTCTAATTGGGCTTGAATGACCGCTGTTGGCATCTGTAATGAAAAATAATAAATAGCAATAAAATTATACTATTTTCCTCTGATATAATATAAGCTGTAGGTACCCTCATGAATCCCTCAGGCTATTAGTTCGGTTTCGCTGTGTTAGTTTATTGTTATACGTTTTATTGCCTATTGTAGCTACTTATATGCAACTACATAACACACATCTGAGTAGGATTGAATTAGAAGAAACCATGTTCCCGCAGTGACATATTTCTTCACTTTCCATCCAATGGGATATACAGCTTGACTGATTTTTATATAGGTTATGCACTTGATATAATACTTGCATGTTGGATACTATTTTAACTTTCATTCAGTATAATAATCTGTAAACCCCATGTGGTAGAACATAGCGTACACAACATAGCTTATAAGACTTTTATATCTAAACTTTGTCAAAATATATTCTATTTTATGATTATGATTCATCGGGTCAATATCAAGATTTGCTCGATAGGTAATGAAGAACCACAAAACGTCTGCAATGATCCTATAAATTTAAAACAAAATAATATAGTCTTTCGTACATACATTTAAAACAATGTTTGAATTTCTTACATTGTACAGCTGTACCATTGTCCTTTGATTTAGATAGAACATTCTTTCTGAATACTATGCTTCACAAAATTCGTTCATAACTTTTAATTACTGTAGTTTAGTTCATGATAGACAATAATTGTATAATATTTCTTAATGGAATTCAATTCTTATTGAATGGGTTGTGTGTTGTCACAACTTGCCAATGTCAGGGTATTGTGAAAAGTAATTCGGTATTTAGAGATTGTTATGTTAAATTAACTTAATTCAATATCATTCTTGAATAATTTCTTTGAGAAATATTTTTTAGATTTTTCAACAGCATGCTGACAGCAATGACAACTTATGACAAGTCACCACACCACAGATTACATAGTTTTAGTTCCTTAAGTACGTAGATAAATTAATTTCACAAAATATAAACTTAGTGTAATCCAATACATATCATACGTAGACTGCAAAAAAGTATTTTTTCTCTAAGATGTCATATAATAAAAAGCATAATAAAAAAAAATACAGTTAATGTTGCCAGGTGCATAATTTTTAAGTTCTTTGATATTGCTTTATAGTATCGTCCATTAAAATGTCTTCTCCTTAGAAACGACTTGTGAAATGCGTTTTGTGTAAGTTACTTAATGTCAATATTACAATTACTGACATAATTTAATTAATTTACCTACGTAATGTTATTTATTTTAAATATAAATAATACTAAATGAAATTAAAAAAAACAATTATTATTAAGTACTTACTAAAATAAACATAGGATATAAAAATTTGACAGCTAGACCCTAAGTAGTCTGTGGTGTCATTGGTGTCAATATTCTGTCAAATAAAAATAGTTTGTTTTTGTGGTAAATTTAATCCTTTGACAGCTGGTCTTTCGATTACTTGTCTTTGGCGAAATTGCGGTAACTCTCGCAAAAGCCATAAACCAAAAGTTGAAGTTGAAGTTGAATTCAAAGTTAAATTCTAATAATAACTATTATATACTCTTTGAATAATGTTGTGATATTGTATGAATGCAAAACATAATTTTGTTACTGCCTCTTATATACCTAGAGACCGCTTTCAACGATTAAACCTAATCTCTACCTTGAGGTTGGCAGAATCATCGACAACCAAATAGCTGATGCAAGGAGCCATTTGAATAAAATAAGAAGAAGAAGATGCAATAGATAAGAGTAATAAAAAAATTAGGTGAAGTATAGTATTCATATAAAAGGATGTTTTACCTAAATTAAAGGTAGGTACAGCTCTCCAATGTTAGAATTCGAACCATAGTTGTAAATGTGTGTACGAAAGACAAATTATGATTGATTGATTATGAATTATGATCACTGCAGACGTATTGTGGCTCTTCAGTACCTATCGAGCAGATTTTGAGATTGACCGATGAACCATAATCACAAAATGTATTCTGCTGATCAAAGGTTAGGTATAATGTCTTAGCTATGTTATGTACGCTGTGTTCTATACCACATGGGGTTTACAGATTATTATACTGAATCAAAATTAAAATAGTACCCATCATACAAGTAGCAAATCTTGAGATTGACCGATGAAACATCCCGTTGTATGGAAAGTAGACAAGATCATCTCTGAGAGAATGTGATTTCTTCTAATTTAATCATACTCAGAGGTGTGCTATGTACTTGTTAATTAGTAGTAACCGTTAAACTATTGTAATAAACTAACAGCAAACCCAAACCTCTTGGTTGCCCGTAGGGATTTTCTAGTTTTATTAGAACCAAAAGTTGTATTCATGAGGTACAGTTTATAGCATATCAGAGGAAAATTGTATGTTCCTATTGCTACCTATTATCTTTCATTACAGATGCCAGCAGCGTTCACTCAAACCCAAGTAGGGAATACTTCCAGCAGTGAAGCTGTTAATAGGATGGATGATCAATCCTTCCGTATGGGTCATTACATCCATTTTCTCTATAGAATGACTGCCATAGATGTTAGTAAGGTAACCGGGATAGACAGCTTATCATGGAAATTGGACCTTCACCTCTTGCTGTGTAGCAGTTGAATATGACTACCACCAAGCCACAGAGGCTGTCGTAGTAGATTATACCAAAATCTGTGAAACTTGAAAAGCTGCAAATAAAATAATAGATACCTTTGTTTTAATGTGAAATAAAATGTGCATGAGATGTGTATAAATGTTTCATTTTACCATATAGAAGTCAACTTACCACCTACAGCATTTATATTATGCACTCATCAATAACTTATCTTGTGTTAGTTTCTGTCCTATTACAAAAACATTACAGTATAACACTATTTTGAAATTTTCTAGTCATGTAGGTATATTACTAAAAAATATCAAAACAGTGTGACACTATGCTAGGTGCCTCCTTGTAGCTTTTATGACATGTCTACTCAATTTCCTGATTTTTGCTGCAAGGCCCAACTTGTTAGTGGTAGCTATCTGGAACCTATCTTAAATGGAAACTATTTTGATGTAGGTAGGTACCTATTACAACAATGCATTGCGACCCACTTCGGAGGGGCCCAAAATAAGCCGGGATGCGAGGGAATTACTTAGGCCGGGCAGCATTTGAGGTTGGGACTAATAACAACCGGCTTATGTAATTTTCTCGAATCGTGGTTTCGAATTGACCACTGACCGGGGTAAGCGCCGCACGATAGAAAGACAACTATGACAACAATTAAAAGGATCTCATAAGTTAAGCCCTATTATAAATACGAGATTGTGTAATATGGGTGGAAGTATTTTCACTGGAATGTATTCCCGAATTTCAAAGTACAAGCGTTGAAGGTATGTAGGTAATGTATTGGTGACGATAATAAAGTATATTAGTTGAAGCTGAACCAAATAAGCTATCATAATATTATAGCGTCCAATCCATGTTGAAGCTCAACCAACAACCAAATTCTACACTAAATAACCTTCCATCATAATATATTGTTAAATTTTCATACATAATAACCTCTAAACATATCAACAATGTCAACAAATTACACAGTTAACGATTACTATGTACATATCTTCTAATCTGTGGCCACAGAGTCCTTTATAAATGATCTGTGGCTAACGATTGTACTTTGCGGGCTGTCAAGAATCCTCGTTAAGTGCTACCGAAAATTCGTTAAGTTTGCGATGACAGTCGGTAAGATCCTACCGACAAATATCGTTAACTTGTACAGACTTGGGAATATCGGTCGCTACGTAGTTAACATCCGAGTTCGGATGTTATCTTATGTCCAGACTACCGCCCCTGGTACACTCAGGCACAGATAACATAATACTAAAGTAACTCAGGTACACTCACAGAACAAGTACACTTGACATTGGCGTTTCGCCTTTAATAATTAATAGTACATTTTACTTGACATTGGCAAAATTGTGGCAATTTGCTGCAGAGGCCACATTTGATGCGAAGAGAAGTTCATATGATAATTTTTCAATTTTTTTCGAGTGTGGTGTGTCACGAAGTTCCTTCAGGAAATACAAACTTTTTAGGATTCGTACTCTTTGGTTGGTTTCACTGGTAGCTCCATAGATATAGTATGGTAACTCAATCTTTATAATTCTATTTTCTTTACTGTCAAGTTTATAAACGAATATCAAAGAGCAATTCGGAGGCGACCCGGCTGGACAAAGATCATAAGGCTAGTATTTCTTAAACATATTATTTCTCATCCGTATTATTATAGTGAACTATCAAGCGGTCCCGATATCCGATTCACAGCCCACCTGGTGTTTTCATGCTGGCTCAGGTTAAGTAGTGAATGCTCTTCGCCCTGTCTTACCAGAAGACCAAAACCTGCGGCTCATCAGATTGCAACTGATCCGCGGTGAGTGATGTACCATGTTAGTTCCGTTTGGAACCCGACCGGGATGGTTAAACGAAGACAATACGTGTGGACCAAGTTCTGCATTATAATGATAAATGTGTTAAAGACTATGTGAAACAAATACCAGCTAACTCTCTGACTTGGAAGTAACAGATATTTTTATTGCCTACAGGAGTCGATCTACGGTGGGAGATGACAGAATCACTGGTAATTGGACATGCCCCGCATTCAAGCTACTGAACCCCGAAAGAATCCCCCTCCGTTATATGGTGATTAGAGCTCCCTTTATTTCGCGAAAATATTGAACTAGAACGGTTTAATATGAAAATAAAGTGAGCCAAGTTTAGTTATGGACTATAGTTTAACGTTTAAACTCCAAACAGCTCAAAAATATAATTACCAGTTAAATTGGTATATAAGTCTTCAGGCTTTCACGGCCGGTGTTGCATGTAGAATATACTGCTTCCGGGCTGGTTGGCCGTGGTCCATGTGAAACTTGCGTTCCAGACGTTTCGTCGATTACTGCGGTCGACATCTTCAGTGGCGCAGGGCCGGGCGACGACAACTTCGGAGACCTTGCCTCGCCGGCGGCTGACGTGCGACTGGCAGCCAGTCCGGAAGCAGTATATTCTACATAAATTGGTATAATTTGCGCCGTTTTAAAGTCCCGCTGATGCAGCAGCAGCGCATGAGTAGTCCATTGTACTTGGAAGATGAGTAGGCGCCAGGGTGTCGACGCAAGTTGTATCTCACACCAAAGGCCTACCCATCTTCCAAGAAAAGAACGACGTACCGTCCGGTCTCCTGCCATCGTCGCGCGCCAAGCCAATACCTTAAAGATAGCTGGCACGCCGGCGATGACAAAAGCCCGACGCATAATGTCGTTAATGTTTGCATGACGGGACGTGCGGCCTGCGCTCCTGCTACAAGATAATCCGTGGTGTCCAAGGCAATCGACTGCTTCTCCACATAAACATCGATGCAGAGAGACACACGGCGCCCCCACACGTACAAGTCGTCCGAATTAACATGGCACCTGGCTCGGTAGCAACCCAGGTCAGTCAAAAGCTACATGAATGCAATATCATTTATAGTTCAGTAATTCTTAAGAATACCAGTAAATGGCTCTTCCTCACCCTGAGACGTATAGTGTAATAATTTAATTTGATAATTATAAATAAATATACCTATATATAAATTTGTTTTTCCCCAAAAATGCAGTGCAGCTACAGGTATATCCAAGAGAACGTTGATGCGAATTAAACAACAGGTGAAACCAGTAGTGACATCAAATTCACCGGTGCCGACGCGGTCAAGCGTAATCATATTTACTATTATAGTATTTCTGGCTTGTATTAAAATTTTTATAAATAAATTTTGAACTGAAGCCATTGTTTCTGCTTTCTACCTCAAATATTTTTACTTTACTGCCCTCTGATTGGTGCACGTCACTACTGATGACTCATCTACTGATAAGAAACACATTGGGTGGTATGGAATGCACTGGCATAAAACATTTACATTTTACAATGAAGTAAAAACCATACGTAACGATTTTTTTTTCATACAACTTTATTGTGTTATCTCGGAAACCATATGGTCCTGAGAAAATATAAAATTATTAATATCTACAGGTGACACAAAGGTCCGAAAACAAAGTATTGTGAAAATATACAAAATTTAAATATATGCAAATAAAAAATAAATATTAATATTCAAAAAATAAAATAAACTTCGTTTTTTTTTTCACTTGGTACTTTAAACGTCACCCGTCAAGGCCAGGTGAAAAGTTAATTCGTATGCGTTGTAGGCAAGTCGCGATTCGGATTTTAGTGAGTGTATACTCCGCACGCCGAATGATGATCCCTATGACGTTTCAACTGACAGTTGTATTAATTATGCGAAACAATTTCGATAAAATACTGTTTTTTCAGGCAAATGTCATGTCATTCAGCCAGGTCATTCAACATAATAAGCAATATTTATTTATTTTGAAAAAAAGACTACGCGCATTGATGGACATAAAACACTAGATAAAAAAGTAACAGCCTTATTATATTTTATTTTACTATACTTTAATTTTTATTCAAATTGCATAATTTAAAGAATTTAAAATTCTTTTTGAATTGAATTTTAAAGAATTCATAATTAGCTGGCTATTATGGATTACATGGAAAAGTATTTAAAAGGAGGCCATAGACCTACCGTATTTTTTTAATTCAGTCATGTCATGTCTTGTCAGTCTGTTTTGTCTTCTTGTCACACCGCATCACATCGCGTCATACGAGTGCTCTAACGCCTTGTATGCGCCACGTCTTTCTTTGTTAGCTGAGTTTTGTTTCTGTTTTCGCTGTTTCGTGTTATTTGTTGATTTTCTGTTACCTGTTTGTTGATTTTCGGTTTTGCAAAATGCCGAAAAGACAGCGGAAAACTGTTCTCAACAGTGAAGTTCGCGAGTTTGTAGTTCGTTTGCGAGACTATTTTGCTCGTGAACAACAAAATGGCGGACCCTTGTTACCGCTTGACAATGTTCGTGATTGTGTAGCCGATGCTCTAGGAATCGGAAAGGCTACTGTTTCTCGAATAACAAAGGAAAAATTTGGGGAGTCGTCCATGGAGGACAATAAACTATTAACACCAAAGAAGAAAAAGAAAAGGTTATGTCATAAAACAGAACCTGATGAATTTGATTTAGATGCTATACGCAATCATATTTATGGTTACTACCTACGAGGTGAACTACCGACCTGCCAGAAGTTATTATCTTCATTAAAAGCTGCAGAACTCTTCAAAGGCGGTGCTACTTCTCTTAGAATTGTTTTGAAAAAATGTGGATTCCGCTATAAAAAATGTGACAAGAGAAAAATATTAATGGAGCGTACTGACATAGCTTTACGTCAGTGAAAACAACGGAGTACCACGAGGAAATGAATTTCGAAAACTTTAAGACATGGTTTATAAAACTATTAGAAAATTTGAATGAGCCTCACTATATTTTAATGGACAATGCTTCATATCACTCAGTTCAAATTAACAAACCCCCCAGCAGCAATAACAAAAAAGCTGAAATTATAGAGTGGTTACACGGCAATGGTGTGGAAACTGACAGTCAGATGTTAAAAAAAGAGTTGGTTAGACTGTTGAACTTTCACAAACAACAGACGCACCCATCATATTTTTTGGATGAATTGGCCAAATTTGAATAAAAATCAAAGTATAGTAAAATAAAATATAATAAGGCTGTTACTTTTTTATCTAGTGTTTTATGTCCATCAATGCGCGTAGTCTTTTTTTCAAAATAAATAAATATTGCTTATTATGTTGAATGACCTGGCTGAATGACATGACATTTGCCTGAAAAAACAATATTTTATCGAAATTGTTTCGCATAACTAATACAACTGTCAGTTGAAACGTCATAGAAATCATCATTCGGCGTGCGGAGTATAATAATAATAATAAAATCATTTATTTCGGACCAGGATCCATAATGTGTTAGTCACAATAATCTTAAACTAGTGTTAGTAACAAATAGTATAGTATAGTAACCCTGTTTTTTTATTTGTCAAAAGTGTCAGCACCAGCTACTGTCATTCTGTCCTGTCAGCAGTGTTATCCTCATTCCAGTGATGCCATATTGGGGGGAATCCCCCCAAATTTGGGGGGTTTTTTGAGTTACGGGGGATTTTTTGGGGGGACAATTTTTTTGGGGGGATTGTCGGAGGGAAAATAATACATTTGGAGGTAATCGGGGGATTTTAACTTGCAAACTAGTGATTTGAAGATATCTGTGATGTTTAAAAATATAATCCGAATCTTATTTAATTCCATTATTTTCAAAAATATCTCACAATTTTTCATTATACTAATCATATGTCACAAATAGCATTAAACTGAGATGAGAATCTATACTCCATTCGATTAGGTATTATAGGTATTCGGGTACCTTAGGATAACTTACACTTTCAACTAGATGACAACTGCCATCCTTAGTCAAACCAGGAACATGGGTTCTGAAAAGTAGCTGAAACGTCGGTTTAAGAGTAAATAAATCGCGATTGAGTCCGTTAAAATTGGTTATGTCTTGGGGTGAATTTGAAACAGTGATCTGGCAACACTGCCTCATTCCTCAGTCCTGTCAATCAAAGAAGTAAATTATCTCGGTTTTAAATCGGTACTAATAAAAATATTAACAAAATAAATAATTTATATTACGTATGTACTGGTTGGTTAATTTTTTAAAGTGAAATTGTATGATCCCTCCGGGAAGTGAAGTTCATGTGATGGTGGCTGATATAATAAATTTTAGGAATAAGCAGCTGTGCTCACCACAAATTATAATGATAACAATGCCAAGAATTGTTTTTTTAAATTGTTAAAACTATGCCTGCTGCCAAGCAAAGCAAATAATTGTGAAACATTAACAGAGTTGCTATGTCGGAAAGGCAACGCGAAAGAACAGAAATGATCACTATCCACAAGATATTATTCATTGTTTTTTCTTTTTCTGTAATCTGTAAATATTATACGGGTAAAACACCCACTGTGGTAATTGTTAAAGATCCGAAATTCACTGTTCTTTCGCCGTACAGTGATCAGAGAGTACACCTCAATGATGTATATGAACAGCTTATAGACTTACAGAATTTCTCCTTCATACATAATCCGCAGCCATGCAAAAACTACGCCGCTGGGCTATTGTTAGTGGTGATAGTATCTTCAAACCCTAATAATTCTAAACACAGAGAGATTATCCGAAATACTTGGGGCCGAAATTTTGACTTTACAAAAGTTGTCTTTTTGATTGGAGAATCTGAAAACATCACAGTTTCAAACCAAATAAATAAAGAAATTATAAGATATGGGGACATAGTACAAGGAAACTTTGTAGATGCTTACAGGAATATGACCTACAAACATGTCATGGGGTTAAAATGGGTAGCACATCATTGTCCTACAGCCAAGTACGTTTTAAAAACTGACGATGATGTTTTAGTTAATTCCCATGAACTGAGGCATTTTCTAGCGAGAGAACTGTCACCATGGGGCAGTAAAAACTTGATCATGTGTCAAGTACTTGAACATGCCCTAGCTCAGAGATCAAACAGATCAAAATGGAAGGTTACCACTGATGAATACGATCAAAAATATTATCCAACCTATTGTGCAGGTGAGTATAACCTTTGTTAATATAAGCCTTTGTAAACATAGTACAATTTATCATCAGGCTTGTTTCTCTTGGTTGGAAATTAAGGTGGCAGTCACTTCCTAAAAGCGAATATAACCTAAACCGTGGGAAGAAGTAGTCCCAGTAATACATAGGGTTGGCAGTCAGATGATAATGTACTCTGTTCTACTTGTATGGTAATCATACTTATTACAATATTCGTTTCCAGGCTGGGCAATATTGTACTCACAGGACGTCGTTCACAGACTTTTAACTACTGTACAATCGTTACCATACTTCTGGATAGACGATGTCCATATAACCGGGATCTGTGCTGAAAAAATCGGTGTACCGCGGACAGTATTGTCCACTCTAATGTTAACACAGTTACGAGTGGAAATATTGAAGATTTTTGGACCGAAATATGCAGGACTGTTTTTATTTGGACCACCTGATCTTAGCTCGGGAATGATCAAAGATATTTGGAAAACGATTCCCGCATAGTACTTTGAGGAAATGTCATTTTTATTGTATTATGTTGTAATGTAAGTTACTGGTTATTATAATTTGTAAGTTAAATCAATGATTATAAAACCTATACTGAATGGAACAAAGAAATTGGATTTCTAGTGCCATGACTATCAGGACACTTTTGGAAGCTGTCATAAAGGAAGAATAAACCTGTGTAGATAGGTGACAAAATTTAGTAATTCATTAACTATTCTGCATCTCATACACTGCAAAAATCCCATTCAATTTTAGACATTATTTTTAAGCAGTTAAAGTTTAAATTTAAATGTAATTTTTGGCGTATCAGTGGTATGACACTGGTTGACTTAACAGAGGTCATGGTATAGACCATGACCGCGTTAATTTCCATTAATATTATCTCTTTTGCAGACTGAAAACAGAAGCCATATAAGGCAGAGTGAAACTCCAGTCTAGTTAAAAGTTACTTTCTTATTGCGTATATATTTGTTTTTAAAAAGAAATAGTATTTTAATTTTATTATTATACAATAATAGATACAAATTAAAAATAAGACCATCCCTTATCAATTTTTTATAGATTTTATAGATAAGCCTTTAATAAAGTAATTTATTAGCAGATTTTTATGAAATTATTTACTGTATGTTGTATGATAATAAGAAATTATTTTAATAAGAACAGTCTGTCCAAGATTCAGACTCGATCCAATTTCGATCCCCCAAATATCAAAAACGGTCACGATTTTTAATCGACTTCGGCTTTGTGCTTTATGAAAATTGTGTTATGCGGAACATGAAATTGACACACATCGATCAACAGATTTTATTAATTAATTGGCCTTATAAGGTTTGTGTGTCTATTTGTCTATAAAACTAATACATTTGTCGGTTGGAGCCGCCCGTCACCCTAGCAGAGCGGAGCCTAGCACAACGACCCACAGATGGCGTACGGTTTAGTCGGTTCGCGTCCAACATAACCTCCTCCCCCAGCTCCGGAGGGGGGGGGGGGGGGGGGGTGTTAATATTCGTAGGGATTTCCCGCACGTAAAAAAAAGTGCGGCGTTGTCAGCTAAGGGACGAAATAATATATAAAGCGTTAGTATATTGGTACTAGTGGGCTCGAAACTAAATACTTAACTTCGTGTTTGTTAATATAGGTTGTTATTTAGATCTCGTTCAATTTAGTCATGAAAAAGAAAAGATAACCAAAGATTCCATAAAATATGTTAAGTTAAACTTATATAATTTTATACTTTATTTGATTTAGTACTAAACTAAAGGTAAGCAATCTTGGTGACTTTTTAATATTTAAAAACTGACATTATTAATGTTTTGTTTTTGTTTAGAAACTCGTTTATAGACTAAAAACCGAAGTCAAGCTTTTGTTTTCCAAATAGGACACGTCAATTTGACTTCACCTCGCCAGTTGGTAAGCTGAAGGCAAAGTCTCAGGAAAGAGGGTCACCATTATATACACGTACCATATTAACAATAGTGGCACTCAACTTGACGGCCTCATCAGATGCTTTTTCCAGGATCCAGGACTGTAGGAAGAAGGAATCATGTGAGCTGGCAAGAAGTTGCAGATCTTCATGGTGCGACAAAGAAAGGAGTCACCAAACCGCTTGGTTCTTGAAGGAATATTCTGCACCGTATACGGGTGACATCTAAGCCCTGCCTGGCAGTAGCTATCTTCGCCTTGTTTGTTTTTAATAGGTGTTTTTTTTTTATAAAAAGTCACTACAAGATTGTTTACTTTTAGTTAGATTAGTACCTTACGGAATGGAGAATAGGTACATCACTGAATACGTATTACTATAAGGGTTACAAGAATGCCTTTATAGGTTAATTCCCATTGAAGGAGCAGCCGCCGGAAGTAGCTTTTTAATGCAATATATTACAAACATGAAAAAGTTCATAGTCATTCGAATTATTTTACCACCTAATGTAAACTTAACCTAAGAAATGTATTGTTATTTGTTGCTTACTTGTATTGTGCCTTATACTCGTATAAAGTGCTAATAAAGACATTTATTTGTGCCTTAAACGTGGTCTTCTTTCAATATCCTATTCTAAGATATTTGGGTGTATAGGGATCTCGGGGCCCAAGCAAACTTCACCTAAAGGTGTGATTCCGAAGGCGACCGCATACGAAAACTTCAGACACACGCAGCCGATACACGTTTCGTGTAGCGCCACACATCCACCGCAACATATTCACCTCCGCGACATGCAGCAACTGCCGGTGTCGCTCCAGCAACGGCCACGCTTTACTGCCGTACGTAAGGACCGGTTCATGTAATGATGGTCTTATAGACCTGACCTTTTATCTTGACCGGCATTTTAGGATCACATATGACTCCCGTTACCTCGCGCCATTTCGCCCAAGCCGCTGGAATACGGGCGTTGATGCCACGATCGATGTCTCCGGACGCATCAAGCACAGATCCGAGGTACCTACCTAAAGTGGTCCGTACGCTCTACGGTGTCGTCGCCTATACCTACGGACAGACGTCGGATCTGTGCTAATGCAGGGCATATACTCCGTCTTCGCCACATTAAGCTTAAGACCGCCGTTCTCAAGCGACTCCTTACACGCACGCACGCGTCGGATAAGCCGTCCCTTTTCCCCATCCACCAGAGCGATATCATCAGCGTAAACGAGCAGCCAAGGCTGCGGTAATTACTGTACGCTGGCTGCTAACTCGTCTAATATCACACTAAAGAAATAGCGGCTTTGGACCGAATCCTGGTGCACGCCAACCGTAATGGGAAAGGGAGTGGTGTCGCCAACAGCGGTCCTAACTATTGAATTGGAATTGAGGTACATGTCACGTAGGATTTCCACGTAGGTTTCGGTCACCATCTTCGACCGCAGTGCTTCACAGTCGCGCGCAACACAGTCAAAGCCTTTCTGCAAATCCAGAAAAAGGAAGTGTAGAATCATGTTCCTT
Organism: Eilema caniola; assembly: GCA_949126895.1. NCBI lineage: Eukaryota > Metazoa > Arthropoda > Insecta > Lepidoptera > Erebidae > Eilema > Eilema caniola. The sequence continues at coordinate 2,522,146 of OX421488.1, read as the reverse complement.
TCCCTGTGTTTCTCCATGAGGATCCTTAGAGCGAAAATGGAATCCATGGTGCCGCATCCTGGCTGGAAACCGTACTGGCACTCCGACACTATACACTCCTGTCGGATCCTCGTGTCAATTATGCGTTCAAAGAGCTTCACGGTGTGTGACATCACCTTTATACCGCGGTAGTTACCGCAATCCTGAACGGACCCTTTACCCTTGTGGACCGGCGTTATAATACTAACGCTTTCCACGCTTCGATTGGCACCTCGTCCGGACCAACAGCTTTCCGATTCTCCATGTGGCGAAGAGATGCGAGTACCTCGCCAGGCGTAATCGATCGGTGGCACGTTTGCAGGCTAGGTTTGGAGGTAATTCGGGGGGATGCACCTCACAGTATTGGGTGTTAAGCAAGACGTGGGAGTAAGAGCGCCATCTCTCCTCTACCGCTTTTTCGTCGTACCAGAGCTCGCCATCAGCTCCGTTCACGCAACGGCAACGCGAGATGTCCTGCGCCCTCTTGATCATAGAGCGTGCCAATTTGTAGATGAGCTTGTGCCCCTCAGGCATGTCCAGCTTGGAATACAGTAGCTGCAAGTGTTCATGCCTGGCTCTGGCTACAGCTTTCTTGGCCGCTCTTTTTGCCGCTTTGTAGGACGTGCGGTCTTCAGATGAGCTGGACGCTTGCCACGTCTTGAAGAGGGTTTTCTTCTCCCGTAATGACCTCTTGCTTTGCCGTTTTAGTGATCGCTGTCTGGATCTTAACCCCGCACTCTTGGACGGACTTGCCCTCTGTGTTGGGACTAATGTCCCCATTGGCAGAGTCAAATTCCCAGTATCTGGTTTGATCCAGCAGTCACCACTTGATTTGACGGCGGCTACGATCGACCTATTTGCGACGAGGTATCACGCGGAGATTCATGACAAGGAGACGGAGTTGTGCAGTGAGATACTCATCAGGTATGACCTTACAGTTGGCCACGCGGCTGATTTGACTTCTCCTAGTCAGTAGATGATCAATTTGAGTGGCGCGCCCCCCGCTCTTGTAGGCGATCAGGTGCTCGGGTTTCTTCTTCAAAAACGTATTCACTACGGCCCGGGGCCAGGTCGGCGGCGATACAGGTTCGGAGAACAGTTTCTCCCTCTGCGTTATTTCCACCGAATCCATAGCCACCATGAAAACATACCCTCTGTGCGCCTCAGCTACGTGACCGTTCAGATCGCCACCTAGAATGATATCATGGGACAACGGAATGACGCGCAGCCCATCCCCGAGACGATCCCAAGCGTCTTATCCGCGTCGATGCAGCCAACCTGTGGGGCGTAGGCACTTACTAAGTGGAGGGCTAGTTAAGCTAGTTGGCGGCGACATATACAAATATTTGTACTGAGCGGGTATCGAACCCGCGCCTCCCGCGTAGCGGCCGCGTTCACTACTGCTACGCCAAAGAGGCTGTCGTCACTAACGATGAGGTTCTATCGCAGGGTTTTCTGTCGAGTTTAGGGATAGGAGGTCGAACCGCCAACCGTAGTACCTCCCATACAGGACAAGGCAAACCAAATCAATTAGGAGGAGAAAGAGGTAGTGAAACCTGATGGCGGATGACCAACAACTGTGGCTATACAAGGGGCATTAGGAGATTCTTGTAGGGTCAGCAGCACGAGTGAGACTCCCCTGGTGTTGCACGAGTCCATAGGCCACGCGGTTACCACTTTCTATCAGGTGGGCCGTTTGCTTATCAGCCACGTAAGTGGTATGAAAATATTATCTTTATCACCCAGAAAACGAACGTCCACAGTTCAATTCCTTGCAACAAAATGTGTCTAACAAGCCAATCGTTATCGAAGTGCACGTGAAAGCAATTCGATAGCGGAGTTATGTGCCTGGAGTAATAAAACATATACTCAAATAGTTTTTTTTAAAACAATTAGAGCTACGTGCAGTCGCATACAGAAGTGGTATCTATCAACATTCCAGTTCGTCGATAATCATAGCTTTTCCTAAAGTACCTAATTAACAAATGGAATGTTAAATTAAAACTTTGAAGAATACAAAAGTATTAACACGGTAGGTAATTTGTAATAGGTATATCTACTTCGGGACACGAAACCAAAAAAACGAGGCCCTGGCAAGCGTGGATTGTTTTGTAATATACTTAATCTGTTTTTTAGTGCACGAGCACCCCGTGCTCTCTACAAAAGACGCAAGAACGTGTAGGTACTGCGCCTTGTTAGGTCCAAGATAAATGATCTGAGCAATTTTAACTCGTTTTTTTTAGGTAGCGCTGAGTTGTTATGTGAAGATCGTTGATGCCAAAGCGAATACCACAGAGTAAGTACCTAATGATACTACGAAAGTGGCCATATACCTACCTAAGCTGCCCACGTAGACAAGTGGTAGGTACCTAATTCGAAATTCGAATCAGTGTTGCCAGAGCCTAATCAGCCCAGGTTGCCATTTGTTGTATTTTGTAGGTTCAAATGTTGCCATCTGTAACCAAAAGTTGCCATTAGAAAAAATCTGTAAAAAATGTTTTTATTTTAATAAAAATATTTATGCGTACCTACCTGTGTACACCAAACACAGGTCGCGCTTGTAGTCTTGCTTGACACTCGCGCGAAATGCGCGGCAAAACTGACAGGAGTTTTAGTTTAGTAAGACGAATAAATTCTGAATGCAAAGTAATATTCAGAAATGTTACTGAATTTCAGTTAGTCGTTGTGTTTAAAAAAGTATAGGCTGAAATTCACATTAGTTGAGACAAAATCTAAAACTGGAACAAACCAAAAACACTATTTGCAGTTGAAAGTACCTACTTAGGTACCTTTCGTCGATTTCATGCGCATTAACTTATGACTCTATGAGCAATCTTAAAAAACGTCTTATTCCTGTTCTAGATACCCATAAGGCTGGGAAGGGCGCTGATTATAAATAATGAATGAATGATGATTCAATCAGTAAAATTGGTTTTTCAAGGTATAAGTATAGGTAGCTTCTTCGATTAAAACAATAAAAAGAGAATTTACCAATAGATTTAAAAACAAAAGTATTTGTAAACCACGAAAACTTTCTTCCGTATATTACAAAATTTACAAAGTACTCTTTCACTTTCTTTAAGTTGCTTTGCAGTGCACTATACACTGCACACAGACAGACACATAGGTAGGGGAGAAGGAGGCACATTAGCACATTTTTCATATTTGGACTCCTAAAAAATCAACTGTAAGGGGAAATAGAAAAGACATATTTTTCTAAGCTTACTTACTCCTTTGTTAATTTAAAAATGATGAAATGTTTGAATTTGTTGAAATCGTTAAAGAGAAAAATGTGTTTTTTTAAAACTCAAAATTTGTTCAAATCTGCCTCCCCATGGGGGCACATTTGAATCAACATGGGGCAGTTTTGAAAAATGGGTTAGAAACTAGAAAAATGAGAGAAAAGAGTAATAATTTGTCTTTATTATAATGATAAATGTTGTTATTAAAAAATGAAATAAACCTATACGAAACTTCTGAAGTTAAATCTTCAATTACAGTAACAAAAATAAAAATTATAGTTTTTAATTGTGTCTGACTTCCTCCTTGTTAACCAAAATAATTATAGGTATACTGCCTCAGACAAAAAACTAAACATAAAATAAACTCAATATCAAACTTCTAAAACTTTATGATAATTTTTAATTTAGTCAGACTTCCACTTTGGTAACAAAAATAATCATGTTTCACAATCATTTTAAAGTAATTATCTTACGTAGGTCCTGTCCTACTTATCCCATATGAAAATAAGAAAAATCTAAATGAAAAAAAAAACCTTCCTGCAGTTCTGGACGTGCCAGGACGTGCCATTTAAGCCGGGGGCGAGGCGTTCAAATGTGCCCCGTTTGTTTTGATCAAATCTGCCCCATGGTCACTTAAAAGATAAAAAATTACAAAAAAAATAATGTAAAATAACTGGCAAGCAAAAATTACAATGTGGATTGAAAACTTTTAAGTATTGCACAATTTTGTGAAAGAATTAGTTGGAAACCTTTACTCACGTGATTAAAAATCCCTTACAACATTTATTTTTATTTTTTACTTTGCCGGTACAAATACGAAGACAGGATATAACTCTTTTTGACAACGAAACACGCGCGCTTTGTGACTTGACGTTTGTCACAGCCAATGTTGCCACTATAAAAATGAAGTTGCGGCATAGATTAACATAAAGCTGCGTTCAGAAATCAACTTATTCAAATCTGCCTCTGTGCTAAGGTGCCTCCTTCTCCCCTACTTTCTTCGATTTTTGTTTTAGAGTTTTCATAAAATTACTTTTATCTCTAGATTCACCAAAATAGACCTTTTCAATGTAGAAATACAGCTACAATTTGTTTATCTACTAATTATGTATTGTTTTCAATTGGGAATAAAAATGCGTTCAAGGTTTTGATTTTATTCAATTCAATGCGTTTAGTTCATTTGCGAAAGATATTCGATATATTTTTACTGATGATCACGCGACGAGTCGAAAAGTTGCCAAAAAGTTGCCATTTGAGCTTGGTTGCCATTCGGTTGCCACCAAGGGTCAAATGTTGCCAAAATGGCAACCAAAGTTGCCAAATGGCAACGCTGATTCGAATTCGTTTGGGATTTGACATATTTGACATTCGTTAACGATAGTCAGATACGTCAAATCTCATACATTTGTCATTCTAGTCCACGATAGGCCAACGAATTGCCACTTGTGTAGAGGGGCTGATTGTCGCTACGGCACAGGCTTTTTCTTTTATGGCCAAGGGGGGAAGACCTGCCGTCTTTCCAATAAGAGACAAAACAAACCAAATTTTGGAAAATGAGTGCAGACCCTTAGCTTCAAAATACAAAATTTGAATGCAACCGAGATGAAGTTAAACAACTTTTGACAGTGAATGTAAATGAACAGTACCTACCTCAAATGAGTAGTGGTATCGAGTGTAAGTGTTGTGCGTGAAGTCGAAGGTCAGATTCCCGGATTAGGCAAAGTATTCTTGGTTTTTGTGCTAAAAATGCTGGATGGAGTATGGAAAAAGTGCTAAGCAATTGGCTCGATAGTGTGGGAGCCCTGGTTGATGTGATGTCCAGCAGTTATTGGACCAAATTATAGTTAATAGGTACTGAAAAGTACCATTTAGCAGCCTCAACATCGCGACATAGACATTATGGACATCTCTTTATTTCTCCTCGACCAACGAAGTCGAAAATATATGTCCAGGTTCATCATGACCTCACGTGACACCTTCAGTGATTTTATTGATCGAAGATATTTTCGAAGCGACTACAATATGGGGTTGGGGTTCTACAAGAAGGGCGGAAATAGAATGTTTCTATAGGGTCGGCCGCGCGAGTCTATAGGGTCACCCCTCTAGACAAGTGGCAATTCGCTAGCCGGCGTTTAGTGGAATAGAATGACGAATGTATGGGATTTGACGTATATGACAGTCGTTAACGCATGTCAAATACGTCAAATCCTATACATTCATCTTTCTATTCCATCAAATGCCTGCTAGCGAATTGCCACTTGTCTAGAGGGGCTGGTGTTGCACACGTTCATAGCTAGCTACCTACTTTCCATTAGATGGGCGCCGAGTGCTTGTCTGCCAATTATGTGCTATAAAATGATATAAAATGATAAAATATTATGTCTCCATGCTGCAGGACAAAAAATTAACCGATAACAGTTTCTTTGTAGGTAAAAACTCTGAGTGATTGAACTATCCGGAATCCTGAATTATTCTCAAACAAGAATATAAAGTCACGGTATTGATTTTTTGTGTCACCTGAGTGCCAATCCGTTTGCATACAAAGCTCGCACTTTCATTTCCAGTAGACAAATGTATTTCTTGGTCCTGTTGCTTCTGAACTATGCAATGGTATCAAGTGGCATTAACAAAACTAAGTGCAAAGGCGTGGCATTCCTCGACAAATACTATGAGCAGGAGAAACTGTTTGGATCCCTGAATAGACCTACGAATTTGGTAGTTCACAAGTAAGTAAAGATTATTCGTTTTATACTTAAGTATGGGCTAGACCTAATATACGATCTAAAATATTTACCCATTTTGTATATATTTTGTCAGTAGGTACTATTTTCTTTTCTGTGGTTTTATCCTTTTCGTAACGGGAGTGGGAGTAACTAACGGGGGAGAGGGTAAATGATTTCAACTTCTCCCCCAATCTTTAACCATCACCTTCCCGAGAATCTTAAATCTAGCTAAATCCAGATTACAATAGGGAAAGGGAAATAATAAAGGAAACAGCGTTTCTATGGCCTTGTACGCCAGACCTGTGATGTTTTTGAAGTCCTGGCACCCTGTCACTTTGAAACCCCAGATCAATTCTTACCCTTGACGCTCCTACACTTCAACGTCCTGATACCCTGTCCCTCTAGACAAGTGGCAATTGCGTGGCCGGTGTATAGTGGAAAAGAATGACGAATGTATGGAATTTGACATAAATGACAGTCGACAACGCATGTCATAAACGTCAAATCCCATACATTCGTCATTCTATTCGACAATGAATTGCCACATGGTTTGAGCTGGTGTGCCGAATAAAAATAAAAAATAAATAAATAACCTTCTTAATTAATGTTGTCTTTTGTCGACAGGTACACTGATGATCTATTCTTTAGTTATTCGGATTGGGGCGCTGCTGCTCCAGGGCCAAAAGTCAAACGCTGTAACATTCAGAGTAGAATGTGTACAATACTTGGGAAAATAGTTAACGGTCGCGCCGTAGCCTACTATCAAAAGGCAAACGCGATTTACATAGGAGGCGAGGGTCTCTTCAAATACAATCATACAGAACAAAAGACCTATTTAGTGAAAAAAATCAGCGGAATAACGCGTATATTCATCTACAGAAATTTCTACATAATATGTGCAAAATTACTTTTTATGTACGTCAATAGAACATTGTTTAATGTACCAGAAGCTGTGGGAATCGAAGTTGAAAATTTCTTTATTTCTAGATATTTATCAATATACATTTCTAACAAAACTGGTCTATACAAAGCTGAAAGGCCTAATGATCCGCTTTATGCGCTAAGTAAAACAGTAAGAGTTGCACAAATCAATCAAGACCATAGAAACGGTGATGTCTTTTTCGCTACTGACAATGGAATATATATTGATGATTTTGAGAACCGTAAAATTACGAAAGTATCCGTAATCAAGCAAGCATTTGGTATAACATTTCGATACAAGTTTGGATCTAGATTCGAAGCCAGCCAAATAATATATTCAAATTATAATTCCATATATATGTTGACGTTGAGCAACAACAGTGAATTGTGTTTGAAAAAGAAAGATAGAAAAATCGCTTATACACCATATGTACCCAAGTTTCTTCCTGTTAAAGTTTCTTTAAAAGTCTGAGTAAGAATATTTGTAAGATATACATTTGTAGTTTTTTTACGCGGGGAGATTCAGTCTTTCTACAGGAGTTATGAGAAAATTAACTCCTGTGTGCCTGGTGCCTACCTTTTTGTGTAAGAGCTCCTGTTACTACAAGATAATCTGCCGAGTCGGCTTGAAACAATGAAAAATAAACTAAATTATCCCGAGAGATTTGCGATACGAATTGTAGGTAAGGTAGATTTGGCAGTCATTCCAGAAGTCAACGCCGTCACAGGCGCGTCCGAAATTTTTTAATGCGGAAATTCTTTCAGTATATTCTTTTTTAAAACTTCAATTTGACGTGCAATAATCATTGTGCGTTGTTCAGGATCACCTATTCTGTTAATTGTCAACCATTGTCATGCCAGCGACGCTTCAAGAACTGCCATTTAATTTTCGACTTTATTGTTATGTCTTTAATGTCTTAAATGAAATGGCATCTTGTAGAGGCATATTGAATATGTAATGTACTATTTATCATTTAATTTTGGACTTCAAATAAATACAAATAAAGTCTAACGTTTTATGGTTCAGTGGTTGACAATTATCACAAAGGAGTGAGGAATGTTAGGTTAATGGGTAGTAATTTTCTTATCCTTAAGGCGGTTGTATACATATGGTGCAAATGTATTTATCAGTTCTAATGCTTTGGACTAGTATAATAGCTCCAAGTGGCCAGAACCTCACGGCATGCAATGGAGTAGTATTTCTCGACAAGTATTATGCGAAGCAAAAACTTTTTGGATCGCTCAATCAGCCCACGAACTTAGTGTTACATAGGTAAGTAGTGAAAATACCTTCAATTGTGGTAGGTACCTTTTTTCGTGGGGAAATCCATTTAGATACCACTCCCGTGGGTCATTGGGGGTATTTATGTCGGATTCATGCCACACTCTGTCTCAAATCTCCATTACTGGAGTGTAAGGTTACCCTAAAGACAATACTCTAGCACCCCAGCTGACCTTTTAGGATGCGCCCTTCGGGTGTGGGGAGAACGATGTCCCTATTGAACTCTGGAAAGGAAGAGCGAGTGGTGACCTACATACAAAGAACATTTACTAACTACGATTATAATTTTTAAATAAGGAATTATCTTCAGACCGCCTCCGTGGAGCCTGTTCTGAACGTGGCCGCTGCGCAAGAGGCGCGGGTTCGATGCCCGCTCAGTGCAAACATTTGTATTAGCATTTGTCTGGTCGTGCCTTGGAGAACACGTTAAGCCGTCGGTCCCGGTTGCCATACAAACAGCTGTGGCAGTCATTACGGGTAGATGAGTCAAAAGCTCAACAACTGGTCTAAGTGCAATGCTTCGATATCGCCTTTGGGTTGTGGAGGTTAGATGGCAGTCGCTTCACGGAAAATATCGAAGTTCAGCCAAATAGACTGGTAAAGCGGACCCCAAACTCCAAGCTTAGGATGAAGAAGAATAAGAAATTATCCTGAGTTTGCAAAAGATAGAATTTCTCATTTCCATATTGATACAAACCGTATCGTTCTGGGCAGTGATGAAGTTAATCACATAGCAAGTATACCTAGAGTTTAACCCAACAACTCCTAAATAAGAAGTATCTACGACTCAGCTAGTCAGCCACCCCATCCGTGTTGCCGTATAATGTGCAAGTAAACCAGAATTTTGTTTTGTCCACAGGTATACAGACAATCTTTTCTTCACACATTTAGACTGGAAAGCTTTCGATGCAGAACAAGATACTGGTGCAAGCTATAAGATCGTCAAATGCAACATTACTAAAGCTACTTGTACGGAAGTTTCAAATGTTGCGGACGGCCATGCTGTAGCGTACGATCCTATGACACGTAGAATTTTTTTAGGGGGTAGAGATGGTGTCTACAGCTACAATCCCAGGTTACAAGCCGGGTATTTGCTCACAGATCGTGACCCCCATGTATGGCACATTTTCATTAAAAGAAATTTTTATATTATTCGCCAAAAGAAACTCTATGTATTAAAAAATAGTACTTTTATAATCGTACCAGAAGCTAAAGATATAGAAATAGAAAATTTCTTCGTTTCCAAACGATTTTCCATATACTATTCCAATTCAAGTGGTTTATTTAAAGCCAATACGACAACTTCTCCAGTTTACTCGTTAAATAATACTATTATAGTAAGACAAATAGCGCAAGATTATAGGCGTGGAGGTGTATTTTTCGCTGCCCAGGATGGAATATACATGGACGATATATTGCAAAATAAACTCAGAAAAGTAGCCGACATCAAACGTGTTTATGGAATTATATTTAGATATATACAGCCAGAGGGTGCTAAATATAAAGAAACACAGGTGATATATTCAGATAATCGTGCAATATATCTACTGAAACATAGTGAACATAGTGGATTTTGTTTGAAACTGAAAAATAATGAAACCGATAGGCATAATCCTAACAACACCATACCAATTCGACACAAGTTCGTCAGGTTTAACAGGAGACAGTATTAGAATTTTAATTCAAAATTATATCCGTCGTTTTATTTCTTGTACCTCCAAATATTTATTATGCCTATCAAAAATGAATACTTAATGTTTCTCTGGATTGATGAAGCGCTCTTACCCGTGTACTCACTATTCGGTAGGTAAATGATCAGTCTGACGTGGTCTGGTGATTTATCTCTGAAGTCTTTGCACAGTTAAATGGTAATCTGCAGTCACGGCTGAGTTGTCTACGTTAAAACTATCAGAAATCAATCAATTTCTGATTCGTTTTGCTAGAGCATTCAAGTATGTATTAGAGTTATCTATGTTTAATGGAAATGTATCGGAAGCAGTGTTCAGCATAGTTACAATGTCTAAATGTCCGAGCTTACAATTCCTAGAGGAAGAGAAAACTCTAAGCTAGTTCCTCATTCAACAATAAGTACTGTAAGTAGTAGTGTAGTAACTGGTGTACAGTCTTGAAGGTGAGGATGAACTGGACCCTAAGGATCTTGGTTAGGGCCGCACTTCAGGACCCCGACAACCACTGTCTTTTTTTGTCACCCTCGCCGAAGCCGTAGATGGAGGTAATGTCGGACTCGAACCGCTTAACCGCACATGGTATGTGGGTCGCAGTACAATGCCGAAGCTGAGGTAGCTGGTGCATATTCCTCGCACCCCGGCTGACCCAGGGCCATCTCTCTCGATCTGGACCTCTTCGGTTGGGGGGACAACTACTATCCACTATCATACCTTTAACACTGCAAAAGATTCCTGCGTGGAATACTGCTGGCATGTCTGGGATGGCTCCGCAAAGTACTTATTAGATGCTCTCGACAGGTTGCAGCGACGTGCGGTCCGCATTATTAGAAATTCTGAAGTCACGAGTCTCTGCAGATGCGTAGAGATGTTGCTTCATTGGCAGTATTTTATCGTCTTTACCATGGTGAATGTTCTGATGAGCTCTTCCAATTAGTTCCACCCTCTCCGTCCCTATACAGGACAACACGTGTAGGGTTTCTACAGTTCCGGGTCCTTTAAGCGGGGCGTGAAAAAGCATCTGGTGAGGCCGGCAAGCTGAGTGCAACCATTGTTCACATGGCACGTATATGTAATGGTGACCTCCTTTCCTGAGAGTAGATTTGCCTTCAGCTTACCATCAGGAGAGGTAAAGTCAAATTGACGTGTCATATAAAAAAATAGACTTTAAATTTTAACAGCATTACAATAAAGTCTAAAACTTAATGATTTTTTTTTGAGGATCAATGATATGACAGTGCTTGACAATTAGCAGAAGCGAGGTCCTGAACTTTGACTTGTACTCATTCAGACCTTAAACATGATCGAGGTCTTAGACTTTGACTTGTTCCCGTACAGACCTTATATATGATCGAGGTCTTGGTCGTGATCTTTTTTAAGAACAATTTTTGTTTTCAGCGTCATGTATCCATTACTGCGACTGCTTTTTTTATTCACATTTACAGTAGCTTCTGATATACAGCTGATCTGTGACGGTATACTGATAGGCCGCGGTTACTACGAGAGACAGATGCTATTCGGGACATTGGACACACCATCTAATCTGGTGATGCATAAGTAAGTACAGCTTAAAATATTATGAAAGAATAAGCAAGCTGAAGTGGAAGTGAGCTAGCCACGTCTGTCGAAGGACTGATGGCCGTTGAAGCAAAGGAGTCCTAGGGTGGAGACCGGAAGATGGGATGCCCCCTAGCCTGATGGAATGAAGACCTGAAAAAGGCGGCTGGGACAAACCGTATGCGGATGGCAGAGGATCAGAATCAACGGCAGACATTGGGAGAGGTCTAAGCTAGTAGGCGAATTGATGACTGTTTACCGGAGGGTGGAAGGGGTTCAGGGGTTTTTAATGAATACTAGTAACCAAAATTACTAATTTTCCCTAAAGCCAATTAAGTACGCTGCATCGTTTGTGTTAGAAGTGTGTTAACTTCAATTAAGTAAAAGCCAGGAGTCGGACCTGGGACATCTCGATCGCAAGGCGGATTTATTAACAAATAAGTTAAATACCCAATAAGTAATAACCGATGCGTGGCAGTTGCTTCTGTATTTAAATTAGAAATTACAAGTATTTTGGTAATGGCCTTTACATTTTAGATGTCACCTTAGCTTTCTGTAGGGTACAGTCAAATGACTCGAACTTACCAATCCCAAGAGAAAAACCTCCGCCTCTTCAAGAGATGTCCGTGAATCAGTAATTGTAGCATCTAATAGGTGAGTATGCCTTGAAAAAGGAAGAGATCTTGGTTGACCCAATAAACCCTAACGTTCTCTATCTATGACCAATTATAAGTATGTCGTATTGTCCACAGGTACAGCGGTGAAATTTTCTTCAGCCATACAGTTAAAGAAGGTAATCTTACGGATATTGTAATCAGGGTTTGCAATGTCGAGAAAAGAACCTGCAAAGATCTAAAAGAAGTCCAAGGAGGCGTTGCTATAGCCTACGATCACTTCAATGATAACGTATATTTCGGAGGCAGAAACGGTATCTATAAATACCACAATGATACACAAACCGCACGTTTTTATACTGCGCAAGGTAGAAATATATCGTATATGCTAATACATAAATATTTGTACTATATAGACGGTATTACGAAAAGAGTATACATATATAGAAACGGTACATTTTCAAAGATATATCAATTCGAGAATGTCGAAATGGACAACTTTTTCATATCAAAGCACGGGTCTGTGTTCTTCTCAAACAAAACTGGGCTATATAAGTGTGACAAAATCAATCAACCGTCCCATCTTGTACATATCAATGTAAATGTGAATCAAATCGTTCAGCACCATAAAGCTAAAAGAGTATATTTTGCTGCAAATAAAGGTATTTATTATATACGTGATACAGGAACCAAACCGGCCAATGTTAAAAAAGCAGTCGCCATCTCTCCGGTGTTAGGAATGACGTTCAGGAATACCACTGCTTCTAGATTTGAACCAATTCAAGTGTTGTATTCGGATAAACATTCTATTTTTAAATTGACACCGAGTAAGCAGAGTGAGGTGTGTCGAATAGAGATTTTGAGAAAAGCCAAATATTTAAGGGACATAAGGGCTAAAGGGAGAAGGAAAAAGGATAAAAGGCACGGTGCCGCGTCGGCGGAGCCTAAAACGAAAGCTAATCCGAATTTTCGAGAACTGACGAGAATATAAATAGCATGATACTGTAATGGTTCGATAAAATTGGAGTCATAGTCAGTTTTAATTTAATAAAAATTAAACGAGAGCTTGCACCCTTCAAACCTTCAAAGAAAACAGACCTCAAATTCTATCATTACAGAAACTGTTATACGTATATAAATCTACCATTGTACCCTGGTTCTTCCTTTTTATTTTTGTATTATAATAGGTCGTTACATTTGAAATTGCCGTTTTATTGAAGAAATAAGAGGAAACCCAATTTACAGTACTAACATTTTTGCATTTTTTTAGGAATGACAAATCCAAATTTTATGATATTTTTTGTGTATGAATGAGACAACATTGAGCTAACAGCAACTTTTATAACATTTTTGAAAAGTAACAGCTAAAAAAAGTAATAAGAAATCTACTATATAAAAATAAGTCGGGTTGTCCTTCCTGACGCTATAACTCCAGAACGCACGAATCGATTTCCACGGTTTTGCATTCATTGGAAAGGTCTCGGGCTCTGTGAGGTTTATAGCAAAGAAAATTCAGGAAAACCGACATCCACGCTGGCGGAGCCGCGGGCAACAGCTAGTTTGTCATAAAAATGGATAGCATTTAGGAAGTAAGTAGGTACTGTTTTTGTAGATCGAATTTAATTTATCAAGCGGCCACTAAAAACTTAATTTTATACAGAGTTATAAAATCTTGAAATCAACTTTCAAACAAAGTAGAAATGATGGGAATAGCTATTAAATTACAGGAATAACGAACTCATGAATCTGTAAGAAAATTTCGGCAATTTCATATGTAAAGACCTAATAGAATAATTGTTTAGGTTTATAATTTTACAATAAAGTATTTAGTTACATAATAAATAAATATAGCAAGAATATAATAAAACAAAACTTTTACTATGTATAACATTTGTTTTTATTTCTATAAATTTGTACTTACAATGTTGAAATTAGAACAATTTTTGTTTACTATCCTATTTCTTAATCTATTTACTAATTAAAATACATAATGTTTAATGAAATAGATAAAATATTTTTTTTTTTTCAAAAAATACCAGTCTCTCATTATTACTGTGCTGTTTTAGTATTTGAATTCGATTTCGATTTATAAATATAATACAAATTTATACACCCAATTCGTTGTAAAACCAACGTTGAGTTTCTGTATAACCATATAATTCGAAAGCCACCTTACAATTTCGGGCATTTAAGAAGTACCTACCTATCATTTTGGTTAAAATTTACCTTAAAGTATTGTCATTAAAATATATCAATAACTTGGAATTACGTTGGTATTCCCCAACTTCAACAAATAAGTGCCAGAATTTTCACACCTGCAGTATTCTGATGTTGCGAAATTTCTTTTACTTCCATTAGAAATGACCTTTACCAGTTCTTTTTATAAGCCGGATTGGATTATGCAACAGTTGAAGGAGTTTGAACTTGACTACAAAAAGTATACATAAGGATCTTTAATAATGGAAGCGGCGTATCTAACAAGTGCAACAAGAAAATTCTCCTTGTGGCCGTCTCTTAAGCAAAGGGAGTTGGGACGTTGCAATAGATTCGGATTACTAGAAAATTTGTATATATCTGAATTCCGAAAAAAGTTAAAGTAATTACGTATAATTATCTCTTGAAATACTCATATTATTCAATTGTGATGCTGCTCAACCATTCTGTACCTACCTATGTCAAAATCAAAAAGTTTGGACATGCTGAATGTTGAAATAATGACGGTAAATTGATCTTACGTATGTATACCACGGTAAATACCTTCTCTTTATGTTGCAACTGTCCTTTTTTACTTACAAAATACTGAATCAGTAGAACTTTCATCATCATCATCACGGTGCCTTTCCAAGTTGCATTCAAATCTCGCACTTCGATGCCCAAGGTTCTCTTGACTACTTTTTCTTCCTTTTTTTATATTTGGTTTATCTTGGAGAGACTGCTCCCTACGCCCACTCGGACACAGAGTCTCGTCTGTCAATTAGAAGGTGTACCACCTCGTAAGTGAGGAAGTCAAACCAAAAATAGGATAGGCAGACTTCAGGCTCCGAAGTGAAAGTTTAAAATGGGAACAACGTTGACATGACGATGATTTTTGATCTAATTACTCTATAACTAGAATTAAAACTAGAATTGAATTATTGTTAAAATACCATTAAAGTTAAAATACAAATTCAAAGTAAACACAGCCATCTTGGGGTTTTTTTTATACCACTTAGGTGGCAGACATGCACACGGCCCACCTAATGGTAAGTTGCCTATGAACGTGCGTCACACGTAGGTTTATGGCCTGGGATTTTACACAATAAAATCCATAGATAATTCTATGGGTTGAATATTATCTATTTACAAATACTTCTTCATCGAGTCGTGTACCCACTGGTAAATTGTGGATATGTGGAGATTTTAATTTGATCTTGGTTGCCCAAAAACATGCATTTTCTGCTGGTCAATACAGGTCCTCGGTGGTACAGGTGAAGGGGCACAGAGAGTTAGAGAGTAAATACACCATGGACTGAAATTGGGTTTGGATTGGGGACAGGTCGATATATCCCCATTTTGCCATATTTTTCCTGTAGCTGCCGACTTTTGTTCGCAAGTGATTTAATTACATTCAAGATTTAATGACTATGCAACTACTAATTTCCCGAGAAAATCTTTAAGCTTAACTATAAAATAATTTTAATAATAAAACAGTCAAATCAAAGTTTGCATCGTCAAGAGTCTCACATAAATCGCATGCAATTGCAAACATCGTGCGATTTGCGGCCTATGACCCACTTGTCCATGATTTTAGGTCACTGGCCGCCTATGGTCACATGCCTACTGAGTGTGTCATGTTATGTAAGTGTATTCGGCATTGTAGAGAAATATGTGCGACTTTCACGTACCAGTTGTATTTGTTAATAATTGAGGACACATTCGCACCATATGCCCTTGGTTCGGCAAGACAATACAGAAAGGTACCTATGGCTTCCTATGGCAATTATCAAGGATGGACCACATGCCCTCGGTATGTTATCAAACCTACGGCAATACTTAAGGACGTCTTTCATAGAATAGAGATAAATGGGGGGATATTGATGGGGTGGTGGCGCGCTGCATTTACCCCCCCATCCTGGAATTGGATGGGGACACCGCGGAAACCTGAGATGAACCAGGGTCAGCCGGGGTTCGAGGGACTTACAGCCAGGCATTTAAAAAGGTTACCTCCTTATGTATAACTTTCAATAGATATTATATATGTCATGTAAAGCTTGACTTAAGTGTTTACTTATTATCTATCGTGAAAATATCACATTAGTACGATTTAATTTATTAAAATATTTTTTTAGTTTGCTGCTGTAAGATCTTCTTTTCCAATGAGCTTCATTTGAGATTCGGGATCATTGGTCTTCTTATTCCTACCTTTAAAACTATCTTCTATATCTTGCAAAGTCCTGTCTTTAGTTTCAGGCAGTAAACTATACATTATACTTAGAAACACTGTCAAAATAGCCGAGTACACTAGGTAAGCACCTTCAACACCAATTGATGAATATAAATGTGGGGCAGTTTTCATTGAGATGACAAAAGCTGGAGTTAAAAATGACGTGGAAAGCGCAGAACCCAGACTTCTATATGTTAAAGGGAATACTTCACCACATATCACCCAGTTCAATGCCGCTAAACCTAAACAGAATGATAAAGTGTACAGAATCATCAAAGACATTGGCAGGATGTTCAACATCCATGGTGCAGTAAATAAGCCAGCTCTTCTAAGATATACAAACACTGATATCGCAGACATAGATAATACAGTCATTACACCACTGGTGAACAAAATAGTCCTTCTTTTAAACGATTTTAACAAGAATATAGCTAAAAATGCACACACTGTTCTTAATAAGTCTATCACAGTAAACTGCCATGCGACGTCATTTGGATCGTCTTTGTCTAAAACTACTTGGAGTATTATATTTCCATATGCAGCGACCATATGCGCTCCACCAAACTCAAAGACAATTAACATACTAATAGCTATAATAGCTGGCTTATAGAATTCTTTCTTCTTGAATATCTTTATAACATCACTAATTGTTTCCAATACTTTTTTGAAAACGTTATGACAGACATGCGCTTCTCCTCTTTCTCTGCGTTCCTCTGCTTCTTCTAATTCATGTGCTTCTATCATTGCTTTTAATTCTTCTTGTTGCTCAGTACCTTTGCCTCGTACCCATCTAAATGCCTTTCTGGCCTCCTCGTATTTCCTTTTCGAGACTAGCCAACTAGGAGATTCTGGTGATAAACTAATTATGGCCATGGAAATGAGAGGAAACAATGCACAAACAGCTGCAGTCATCTTCCAAGACAAATATGCTCCCCATAGATGAGATAAAAATATTCCCAATCCTAAAGAAATGGCAAAAGTACCTAAGAATACTCCTCTGTATATTGGATCAGTGTATTCAGCTACTAAGATTGCTGCCAAAGGTGTGCGAAGACCTAATGCTAATCCATGGAATAATCTTGCTAGAATGAATAGAGGGACGGAGTTTCCGAAGACGAATACTATCCAGCCGAGCAGAGCTGGTATGGTTGAGATCAGATGAGCTCTCTGACGGCCGAACCTCGTCATAAGTACTGGTGATATGAAGTTGCCGATTATACCCATCGCGCCGACGACAGACGCTGAAAAAGATAACATTCTTATTAGGTATAGTGTTAAAGAATATCAAGCTTTAGCAGTAGACGCAAGTATAAATATATATAGGTTTATTTTAAGTGGAAGATGACTACTTCTTCCTCATCCGAGCATCAGTCACGGTCGAATCCTAGGCTTTTACTTCCGGGTCCGAGTCCGTATGTTCCAGTCTAGCGCGTTTGGTTGAACGTCTGTATTTTCCGTGACCTGTCTGATCTGACGTCCCTAACCCGATGGCGATTTCGAAGTTATGTAGTTGAACTAATTTTTAGACTTTTTAGGGCTTCAACGATCGGGAATGATTGCTATAGATGTTCGTATGAAAACCGGAATACCTAGACCAATGTAAATAGACATTATTATTCATGTATAAAAATATTTGCACCACGCGGGAATCGAACACGTGCCTAGCAAATCGAACTTGATTAGTACTCGCGTTTACTACCGCTACGGCACAGAAGCCAACAGCGTATCTATTTAGACCATATTGACTTCACATATTGATAACACTTGTACTTTTTCCACAGTATTTATTATTGAACCTGACCGGTTTCACCTTACGGCATCTTCCAAGGTTTATATCGATGTTTATGAACATTTCTAGTTTTAATCATTACGTTGTTTAACATTATTCTGATTTACATCATGTTTAACATCCTGAAGAAGAATGTTAAACAACGTAATGATTAAAACTAGAAATGTTCATAAACATCGATGTAAACCTTTGAAGATGCCTTAAGGCGAAACCGGTCAGGTCCAATAATAATTACTGTAGAAAAAGTACTAGTGTTCTCAATATGTGTAACAAGAAGTTCCACCAAGTGCCATCAATCCATACTTCCATACTAATATTATAAATGCGAAAGTAACTCTGTCTGTCTGTATGTTACGCTTTCACGCCTAAACCACTGAACCGATTTTGATGAAATTTGGTATAGGTGTAGATTAGACCTTGAGAAAGGACATAGGCTATGTTTGGTCGCGATAACCGACATCTACGCGGGCGGAGCCGCGGGCGAAAGCTAGTAATATTATAAATGCGAAAGTAACTCTAACTGTTTGTCTGTCTGTCTGTCTGTATGTTACGCTTTCACGCCTAAACCACTGAACCGATCTTGATGAAATTTGGTACAAAGGTATATTAGAGCTTGAGAACGGACATAGGCTACCTTTAATCGCGAGAAAAGGGGTTAAAGGGGGGAAATAGGGGATGAAAGTTTGTCATTTTTGATGATATCCTAATGAAATTTGGTACAGAGGTGGATTAGAGCTTGGGAACGGACATAGGCTACCTTTTATCACGCAAACGGGGGGTAGAAAGGGGGTAATAGGGCCATGGGATGAAATTTTATATGAAAGTTTGTCATTTTTGAAGATATCCTGATGAAATTTGGCACAGGAATGAATTAGAGCTTAGGAACGTACATTATTTTACCCTTTTTCGCTAAAAATGTGGTAACGGGGGTGGAGGGTGGATTATGGCTAGAAAGTCTGTATGAAAGTTTGTTTTTTTGAAGATATCCTGATGAAATTGGTATAGAGATGGATTAGAGCTTGGAAACGGACATAGGGTACCTTTTTTTTTTTTTTTTTACGTGCGGGAAATCCCCACGGATACCCACCCCTCCGGAGCCGAAGGGGTAGGTTATGTCGGACTCGAACCGACTAAACCGCACGCCGTCTGTGGGTCGATGTGCTAGGCCGGAGGTGAGGTTGTCTTTTGACATATCCCTCGCACCCCGGCTGACCCAGGGCCATTCCTCTCGGTCTGGCCCTCCTCGGGAGGGGGGACCACGCGGTCCCCGACTCGGCCCCGGTATGGGGGGGGGGGGCGCGCATCGTCCCACGATGCGCGCCGCCGCCGTGGCCTGCTTCTGCTAGGGTGACGAGCGGCTCCACCCGTCACCCTCAGGCCCGCGCTCATGGGGGGCGGAGGTCGGTTTGCGCCCTCCGACGCCCGAGTCGCCTTCGAACGCGGCCAGCGATGTCCGCGAGTCTTTCTCGCTCGCTGCGCCGCGCCCGCTCTGCTGTCTCCTTCACGAGCATGACCTGCTCGCAGAAGGAGGCGCTGGCCGCCCACGCATCCGCGCAGCGGACCATCGTCGCGAGCAGGGTGGAGAGCGTGAGCACTCTCACCCCCAGGGCCGTTACAAGCTCCCGCCTCGGCGCTTCAAAAGCCGGACACTCGGTGAGCGTGTGCAGCCCCGAGTCCACGTTCGCGTCGCAGTGATGGCACTCGGGCGTTGGCTCTATGCCCATCAGATGCAGGTACCGCCCGAAGTTACCGTGTCCAGTAATGACCTGCGTCTGACGGTACGAGAGGCCACCGTGTGGCCTCTCTAGCCACTCCCCCATGATGGGTCTTACCGCCGCAATCACGGCGTGCCCTGCGCGTGATTGCTCAAGTCGTAGCTCCCACTCGGTCACCATGGCCCTGTGGAGCCGGGACTTCTCGGCCCGAATTTCTTCGGGCTCGGGATCGAGTCCCCGCCCCCGCGCCTCCTTTCGGAACCGATAGAGTGCCGAAAGGGTCCTCGCTTCCAGGATCCACGGTGGCGATCCGGCCAGGAGACTCGCCGCTTCAAAGGATATCGTGCGGTATCCCCTGATGGTCCTGGAGGCCGTCGTCCTCTGCGCCGCGTGGAGCAGAGGCAGGAATCTGGCCCTCAGTGTGTCCGCCCATACGGGGCCGCCATGGACCGCACGACACCCGCGTAGAGTCTCCTGCAGGAGTCCTCTGGGCCCCTCAAGTTGGGCAACAGCCTGCCCAAGGCATTCGCCGTTGCCACCAACTTGGGGCGCAGACTTCGGAAATGTTCTCCGAAGTCCCATCGACCGTCAAGCACCAGCCCCAGGTATTTCAACCGGGGCTTGATGTCGATGGGAGTGCCTCCCACTGTAAGGCTGGCTCCCGGGTCTGGCCTGCGCCGAGGGCCATGAAAGAACATGGCCTCGGACTTGTGCAGAGCCACCTCGAGACCCAGCCGCCGGATCCGTTCCACGACTTGAGCAACCGCGGTCGTGGCCCTCAGGGTCGCTTCGCGGTGTGTAGCCCCGCCCACCGTCACCAGCGTGTCGTCCGCGTAACACGTGACGGTGGCACAGTACGCGAAGTCACCGCGAAGCACCCAGTCGTAACCGATGTTTCACAGCAGCGGCCCCAGGACCGATCCCTGTGGAACACCGCACGACATCTCGCGCGTACCGGTCGAACTCGGGTAGACGACGGCTCTCCCCGTCAGGTATGCCCCGACTATGCGGCGGAGGTAGAGAGGCACATCGTGATACACGAGCGCCTCTCTGATGCAACTCCAGGGCAAGGTGTTAAACGCGTTGGAGATGTCCAAGGACACCGCCAACATCACCTCGCCCCGAGCGACCGCATCCTCCGCCAGAGTCCTCACACGCATGATGGCATCCACAGTGGAACGCCACCGGCGGAACCCGAACTGAGTATTCGCCAGGTCCGGCCCCACTCTAGAGAGATGCTCGATGAGGCACATAGGGTACCTTTTATCACATAAAAAGGAAAGAAGAAGGGGTAGAGGGAATAGGGCTAGGGGATGAAAGTTTGACATTTTTGACGATATCCTGTTGAAATTTGGCACAGAGATAGATTAGAGGTTGGAAACGGATAAGGTTGCCTTTTAAAGCGAAATAAGGGGGGGAAACTGGGGATGAAAGTTTGTATGAAAGTTTCTTATATTTAAATATCCTCATGAAATTTTCTACAAAGGTGGATTAGAGCTTTGGAATGAACATAGTAGAGTAACGAGCCAAATATAGAGGCGAGTGAAGGGGCGAGTAGAGATTGTTTTATAGGGGCGAGTGGATAGGCGTGTAGAGGTCAATAAAAAAGTCGAGTAGAGTCGACTACAGGGGCAAGTAGATATGCGAGTAGAGACCGAATAGAGTGTTGAGTAGAGATTCTAGAAGAGAGGCGAGTAGAGATCGAATAGAGAGTTGAGTAGAGATTCGAGCAGAGAGGCGAGTAGATAGGCGAGTGGGGAGAGTCAAGTAGAGAGGGTAAAAGAGAATCGAGTGGATGAGCGAGTAGAGATGCGAGTAGAGAGGCCAATGGAAAGGCGAGTGTAGAGGAGAGTACAGAGTCGAGTAGAGAGGGGAGCAGAGAAGCCATTAGATAGTCAAGTATAGATTCAAGTATAGAAGCGATTAAATAGTCGATGACAAAGTTGAGTAGAGAGGCGAATTTAATGTTTAATAGCCTTGGCTCAACACTAAGCGATAACCGGCATCCACGCGGGCGGAGCCGCGGGCAAAAGCTAGTCTACAGTATAAATAGTCTTACTGACATCAAGTAACTGTAACGAAACTCTGAAAAATAAAGCTTTCAATTTCCGAAAACATGATAATTCACAAGTAAAAGGTGTATTCAATAACTCGATTTTAACCTTGACTAAGTTGTGCTTGTGAGGTTCATGGACACTCGCCATTGAGTTCATAAAAGAAAAATATAACTCCCTTTTGTTATTGTTATACGCAAAAAATATGCAACGGAGTGCTGTGCACGAGTTCGCAGGATCAATTTCCGGGTTGGGTAAAAAGTTTTATTGTTATTTTTTTGAGTGAGAATATTCTGAATAGTAGTATTGAGCAAAGAATACCCAATTGAAGGTAATAGGCTCGCCTTCTATTATGTTGTGCTGAAAATATTCCTTTATTGATTAATACGATGGGAGATCAAGAGTCTTCTCGCTCTTTTTTTCTACCAGTTAGGTAGCAGGCAGACACACGGCCTTATGGACGTGTGAAACATCAGGGGGCGTCATACTCGTGCTGCCGACCCTGGATGAATCTTCTGATGCCCTCTTTGAAGAACCCTGTTTAGTTGACGCTTGGGAAACCCATCATCATCATTTCACAATCTAGCTATTTTAGATGTGTTTCTGGGGTAGCAACAAGGGTATTCGGGGTCTAAACCAACAGCACCTGCAAGCCAGTATACCTTCTGATTGACGAATGAGGTTTTAGGGCAGGATTCCCTGACCCCTGTAGCTCCCTATAGAATAGACCATCAATCCTCAGAAACTTTCATATTTATAATATTTAAAAGGAAGATTTGAGAAGTGTTTACTACATACGTAATACATACATAAATTTACATAAACTCACACCTATTTCCCCGAAATTAATACGCCTACTTTTCGCCAGTAACTTTTTTTAATCCCCCTGGCAGACTGGCACACGGCCCACCAGATGGAAAGTGGTTACCGTGGCCTATGGATGTGTGCAACACCAGGGGAGTCACTCTCGTGCCGTCAATGTGTAGAAGACAAGCCAGGAATAGCCTTTGATCTGCCCGCTGACAGCACAAAATGTGTCCAGTTAGCTCTGGCTACCCTACTCACCGCCGGAAATATATAACACGAGGTTATTATGGCCGCGGTATTCTGTAGAGTGGAGGTACTTCCTAATTCGGACTGCTCAACTGGACTGGTCATGTCCTAACTCTTTAGTTACTTGTTAGACCCACGTAATTAGAGACGAACCTATTGCCGATACAAAAGCCTCGTCTGTTATTCAACAGGTACACCACATGCAGATGAGGATTGCTAGAACCCTTTAGGTCTTTGTTAGACCCCTATGCAAGAAGATTTTAAGCTTACCTATCCAAGAAGTGTCATGATCTGTCAGTTTGACAGGCACCCCATCCCTGTTGATTTGGGCGAACAGTACCGCCGGGAAGCCATGGGCACACCCATGACCTGCTATGTTCAGCGCTGCGCCACTCACCACGAAAGCCTGGAACATTAGTGTCAGTAGTTGAATCACCGTAGCCTTAGTTTTTTTCGATTTATATTCACATTTGAATAGCACCAAAATATATATTTTTTTAATAATAGTAATAATTTAACAAATTATTAAAAATAAATAACCCGACTGATGCTTGAAAGATTGAAACAAGCTTTATAGCAGGCGGTACCCATTAATTTTCATCGGATTTGAGATTTGCACATGGGTACCGCCGGTTATAAAGCTTGTTTCGATCTTTTCAGAATCAGTCAGGATTTTATTTTTTAAATTTATTTTATTCTTTTTAGTTATGAAATATATATTTTTGTAATAATCTTTTAATTTCTTTCATTTTGATCTCCCACTCGATAAATTTAAGTGATTTTTTTACCAAAACCCGCCATTTTTTTTTATATACCCAGTGTCACTCTCACAGTAAATACGAATATAACGACACCTCTCAAGCTAAAATCCAACGAGCCATTCAGGTTGCAGAGCGTGCCAAACAATTATACATACATACATACGTACAACGTACAAAGTACATACATACAACTTACATACATACTTTCGCAAAACATAACCCTCCTTCTGGTGGTACCCGACTGGGGTAAAAAAAATCAGTAATAGTAAAATTCAAAATCAATTATTTTTTACAATACGAACACGCGGCTTCTGTGGCGGTAGTGCAGGTTCGATGCCGGCTCAGTGCCAATTTGTATGCATAAATGAATGTCTATTTGCAGTAGCCTGAGTGTTTTCGTGTCTTGGTTCATGGATAGTTGGAGTCTTAAAAGTCCGACAACTTTCTGACGGAAGTTTTATGGAAATTCTCATCCAATTCGATTTTGTTATTTGTTACGCATGACTCAGTCGTTTTTGTACCCGAATAAACATTGTAATTAAAATAGACCAACGGTCCATTTTAAAAGAAACAGGCTTACAGGCAAATAATATAAGCTTCGTCTCAGGGTTTAGAGGTCAGTACCTCTTAAGCCTGTGACGAACCAGATGAGGAAAGCCGAAATACTAGCCAACAATAAGCGGAGTTCGGGCTATAGTGTGCAAATGTGTGAACGTCACTGGGATATAGCCATATGTATGTACCTATGTGTATGCATGTATGTATTTCGATGTATAAAAAATTAAGGGAATTTACCTGCTTTATAAAAGGCTTCATAACTGTGTGACTTCATACAGGACACTGAAGCTGTAACAAAAGAAAACATTTAATATTTATATTATAAAAATAAAATTCCGTTGCAATATGCAAATCTCAATGAGAAGTTTTCGTTTCGTACCAATTTGCCTCTAGCTGAAAACCGTCTAGAAATATAATATATAAAATACTAATAATAATAATACATCAGAATTCATACATATGTTTGCCTGGAGAGCAGTCATACACAGTAAATGGCTATACAGATTCCGAATAAACTTTTAGTATCTATCAATTTATCAAATTCACACAATTCCACGTAACACCTATTTACTATCTACGATATTTTTTATACATCGGACAATACATCAAAAATATTATAGTTAATATAACCTTAAAGAAAACGTGCATTTAGAGTAATTTTGTGCGTGCATTTATTTCGCAAACTACGGTTATTAATTTGATTTGATGCCAATATGGCGCCACCCTAATTTAATACATTTTGACGGACACTTTTTCATAAACTAGAGTATCCTCCTTCTTTCTAGTCTCCATGATGATATTGTTTGTGTTTGTGTTTGTGTCCGCGTAGATAACGGTTATCGCGATCAAATATAGACTACATTGATAATAATTAATTCATTAATTAAATATATTGTATGTTTATAGTTAGCTTATAGTTTACTAATTTAATTTTTTCAATACATATATCTTTAGAGCAGTTTTTCAGTTAAGAACTCTTAAATATAGTTTTATGACATTTTGTATAACGCAGACGAAGTCGCAGGCTTATCAAGTATCAGTTGTGACTTATAAAGTTATAAATTCTTGAATTTACACAGATTTATAACAATAATCCATTGTAATGTCGAGTGTTTTACTTACTTTTATGATTGTACATTAAAAACGACATTGCCCGATCACTTAGTGCTTTAAATTCTACTATAGTGTATTTTCCAGACGTGAATATTTACATAAATTTCAGATTTTAAATCTTAAAATGAAAAATATTTGAAATATACAGGTAATTTTTTTATACCACTTCGGTGGCAGACTAGTACACGGCCCACCACCTATGGCCTGACCTGGCTTATAGCTGTGTTTCCTCGAGAGGTGCGTCTCTCAATTATGGGAAGAGACTACTTCTCTTCCCATAATTGAGAGACGCACATTCCATCTTATCCGACGGGTGTCGTGCGTCTAACGGAAAAATACTCTGACGATATCACTGCGAGAAAAGGAAAACTTGAAAAAATCCATTAGATTTCGCAATCCTCTAATACGATAAAAGTGATAATATAAAAACGCTCGCGTAAATTCCCCAATAACCGTACAGGGATATCATATTTATGAATAAACAACATAAATATCAGAAATTGTGAATAAATAATGAATTTGTGACATTTGGAGTCGAAACGTTTGGGCCTTGGGGTCCGAGCGCCCGCTATCTCTTCAGGGAGATTGCGAAGCGTATGCTCGCTTGCTCGCTCGACGCTTCTCGTGACCAGAAGGCAGGCCTCTTTTTAGCTCAGAGATTAAGCATTGCCATACAACGTGGCAATGCTGCCAGTCTTCTGGGAACACTTCCACAAGAGAAACACTTCCACACGAGAAACACTTCCATTTCCACGACGCATTTTAACTTTTAGTTTTAGTTTTTATTTTAATTTTATTTATTATTGTGTATATATAGTAACTTTAATAATTTAATTTAATTTTTCCAATACATCTGTAATATATTTAGGTATAAAAATAATATGTGTAACAAACATTTGATTTATGGATTAAAAAAAGAATACAGAAAAAGTGCATTTCATTTAGTAGCATAGAAGACTGTGGTAATAGACGTCCCCGTCTATGCCGGTAAGATCTAAGTCGCGAGATAATAGAGACCCTGGCGCACGCGGATTATTTTTTTACAATCTATGCTTGGTGAATTTGAGCTCGTCCACCATAGCACCCCGTACTATCACTTAAAAGACACCCAAGAAACGTGTACTGAGCATTTACAGCACATTTTAAGTCAAATATATATTTCATGAAATATAGAAAGGAGAGGTACGTGGGACCAAGCCTTCACGAGGTGCATCCTGGATAATGGAGACGGGAACGCCCCTTTCCCTGCTAAGGGAGAAACTGCTGCCTTCGGCATGATATACCGGCAGTAGAGGCCCTATAATGCGCTGCTCGGAGGCTTTACAAATGTTCGTCTGACTAGCAAAGAGCACAATAGAGAGCAGGCAGGCAGCGGCCTGTTCACCTAGTGCAGATGCATGTGGGGGTTACAGACGACTAAAGGATGAGTATTCTCGTTCGAAAAAAACTGGTAAGCAAGTAGAGAGGTAGGTACTATGGGAAGGTTGTCCTCTACAAAAGTGACCTGACTGCTTAACTGTATCGTTTACAATAGATTAAATTACGTCCTTACCCATAATTACTTGCTTTGTTTACGCTCATAATTAGTCTGTTTGTTTATCTAACAAGTAGCCTAGTCACGACAATAGGAGCTACATGAACTTGGGTATGCAGATTGTTGACGGAAATCCTTCGTTTGAAACAATTACTTCTATGTAGGTAGGTATACTAAGTAATAGAGACGCTGAACGCAACAAAAAAAGTATCGCGAGAGACCACTATTTGACTAGCAACTTTTTGTAGCTTTTAAACAGATGACATTAATTTGTTTTTAAAGAAGAATATTAGCAACCGAAATTACTATTATTATTCCCTCTAACCCCTATAACTAAGCTAAACTAATTTTTAAACTAAATTTAAAAACCCCCAACACAAAATAAAACCTCAAAAAAAAATTTTGGTTAGCCCTGTAACTTGAATATGGTTAGTAACATTTTGATCCAAGCGTTGTCTTCGTGTCGAGAGACCCGTAACTGGTAAAATGTCTTCGGAATGATCCGAGGTCCCCCGTCACGACAATGCTTGATGCCCACCGTTGCAATCTATCATCGCACTGCTCGCCATAAGCAGGGAATTCATCCTCACACATTGCGACCGGATATGGTGCTCAACGTGCCCTTTGAAAGGAACTTCATCCCACGCACGTTCAGGTTGTGAAATTAACTTCCTGCCGTGGTTTTTCCCAAGCGACTATAATATGGGGGTCTTCAAGAAGGGTATTCGAAGATTTGTACAGGGTCGGCAGTGCGAGTGTGGCGCCCCTGGTGTTGCATACGTCCATAGGCCACGGTAAACTCTGCCCATTAGGTGGGCCGTGTGCTTGTCTACCACCTAAGTTGTATAAAAACGCACGCACAAGCACACAAACAGCTTGTCTAGTAGATGTTGATTAAATTCAAGTAAAAATATGTTTACTATGAGCTGTCACTGGTTTGACAGTTGATTGGCTATCATTAATGATGGATCGATTACGTCAACATTAAACTACTTCACAGGCTCCTGAATCACAACGGCTTGGTTTAACATAATTTTGCAGTTTCATTCAATTAGGTACAGTCGGTAACATAATTAATTTTAGATCGATTTTCCATGAGACTGTGTTCTTTTTTGTATTTAAGAAGTATATTAGCAATCGAAATTACTAGATAATATCATCCAACTAAGTTAAATTAGACGGGGCATTCATCCTCTCAGATTGCGACCAGAAATGGTGCGAACTGTGCAGTATGAAAGGAACTGAGGTCCAACGGCATGACAACGCTTGATGCCCACCGTTGCAATCTATCAACGCACCGCTCACCATAGGCATTGAATTCATCCTCACACATTGCGACTGGATATGGTGTTCAACGTGGCGGTTTGAAAGGAACTTCATCCCACGCACGCTCAGGTTGTGGAATGAACTTCCTGCTGTGGTTTTCCTAAGCGACTACAATATGGGGTTTTTAAGAAGGGTATTAAAAGGTTTCTTCGGTGTCGGCAGCACGAGTGTGACGTCCCTGGTATTGCACACGTCCATATACCACAGTAACAATTTTACATCAGGTGGGCCTGCCACTAAAGTGGTTTAGTATTATAAAAATGTGTCTTTCTTTAGAGCTTTTGTTACTGACTGTACTAAAAGACGAACGACGAACCGTAATAAAAGAGACATTGCGCTGATTAGCCAGATAACTATTTATAGCAAGTGCTTATAAAATTGTAATAATAATACAGACAATTACTGTATATTGGAGATTTATTCCCAATGCGTTAATATATACATATAATAACGCCTATAACTCCCTAAAGTGGTAAGCAGAGGTATATTGGCACCCAAATTTCGCCAAACCTAATGCGTCTAAAGATGTTTTCACTTCGAAACTAATGCAGTATCACAGTGGGATGAACTCTCTCTTGCATTGTGGTATTATTGTGTAAAATTGCATTTTTTTTATCAAGATTATATATCTGTTACCGGCAATCTGTATATTGCAGGCATTCTTTACAATGTCTTGGCAAAATGCATGCTATTATCAAGAATACCTGCTGTTCCACCGGCAATGTGTGGAATAACTAAATCTTGGTCCATATTTGCGGAAGGCTTTGCGGAAATTCTATATCGGGACGGTTAATAAAAAGTAACCATTATGGCTTTAAAGCCTTCTAACTTAATCTATCCAAGACAAATTGCGTAGTGTGGACACTGCTGTCCCGCCTGGATAGTTATAGGTTAGAAGGCTAAAGCTTTAGCCTTTGTGGTAGCATTTTAACCACCCTTTAAGTATTTTGATAACATGTCCTAAATTGCCGGCTGCGCACACGGTATTATATACATTGGCTAGGCATTGACTAGAATACTGGATAATACACATTAACAGTAACGTATCTAATACTTACTTACATGGTAATAACCAGTAATACATCTATATTTTAAACGTTATCTATCAACACTTAGAGTATTTTCACATTCATCCGATGTCCGATATCGGTGTCGGACGCCGATAGCCGACACCATTGTGCTGTTCGATAAAATCGGTCCGTTACGGCCATTTGCACGAAAGCACAGACTAGTTAGGGATGCTAGGGAAGAAAAACAAAGTGCAAGCAATTTTCGACCTTATTGACATGACATAATAGTATCGAGTTTTTTTTTCTTATAATTGTGGTCAGTGATTATCGCGGAAAGATACATAACTAAGAAAATGTCATTAAGATCAAAAATTGCTTGCAGTCGCTGTCTTAGTCTCTGTGATCCGATATATCGGGTCGGACAGTATAAACGACAGATACATATGTCAAACCTTTGACTTCCTCCGATATCTGATGTTGGATATCGGATATCGGACAGTGTGAAAACGCTCTTAGGTACAAGATTTTCATTAAATCTTTAGTACTTAGTTACCGATACAGTACCTAAGTAGCTATTCGTATAAATTAACATATAAATATTATGGCCGAAGTTGGAATATTCACATTACATATTTGCGTGGCTCTAACAGGTAAATATGACCAAAAAAGAATAAATAAATGTTAAAAAGTACACCTCACTACGCATGTTTTATGTAAATAGGTGCAATCCCTAGTTATTTTTCTCTCTATACTGCAACTGATTTGAAGTTTTATTTCTAGAAAATACATGTCTAAACAGGTACACCAGGATTAAACCGATTTTAGCATTTACATGCAAGAGGATTTTAATCTCATACGACAATGTAGAATGCTTTAGTGTTCATTTCGGAATCAATTAGGTATTAATATGCAGGTTCTCGACGCCATTGAAGATTCAACCAGTCTGGAACATTATTTATAATACTTACTGCTACGTTTATAAAAATACAATAAAGTTTTTTAGAATACAAGAATCGGAATTACTAATTTTCCCTCTAACCCCTCCGGCTAGGAGTGGGTTCACGTCGGTAGTGTAATAGCCAGGACTCGAACTCAGGACCTTTCGATCGTAAGGCCGAATCCTTAACAATTACCTAAGGCTTGTCCTGCTATATCTTCTAGACTGACGGTACAGAAACTCTCTGCTCTAACAGGGTCAGCAGCGCGAGTGTGACGGCCCTGGTGTTGCACACGTCCTTAGGCCACGGTAACCACTTTCCATCACGTGGGGCGTGTACTTGTCTGCCACGTAAGTGATATAACATTTTTTTGAAGTGAAAACTTCTTTAGCCGCGTTGGATGGGTTAAAAATGTTAAGCTCGCGTCAGGATTAGTTGACCTTTGAACCGTAACCGACGACTGACGTCATACAACATTACAACAGCTACAGATTGTTCATTTTGTTAGGTGCGTCAAGAGGCTTCTCGGCTGAGCGGTTAGCGCTTCGACTGTAAGTCCATAATAATATGGTTTCAGATAGTACCAGGTTCGGAACTAGACTTCTGACACTTCTTGTGATTATTTTTTCTTTTTGTAATTTTTTACGTTTTGTGTTTTTTTTTGTAATTTATTACTTTTTGTGGTTATTTCTTTTTTTTGTAATTTATTGCTTTTTGTGATTATTTTTTCTTTTTGTAATTCGTTTATTTCTTCTGACAGAAAATTAGTAATAGGTTCTATGATTGGCGCTTTATTATAGGTATGGTATGGCATGGCATGGTGTGTTCTTTGTATCTTTTTCTCTGCATATAACGAAGAAAGAAAGAAAGAAAAAGTTTTCACATCTGCCGGCACTCCCGGAGTGCAACCCGTCTTTTTTTTTGTCTATTACAGTCCACTGCTAGAAATATAGGCTTCTCCCAAAGTGCGCCATTACTCCCAATCCTCCGCCCTCCGCATCCAGTCTGTCATAGTCACCTTTTAGTGACTAAATAATACTTTACTAAATAAAATACTTTGGGTTATGTTGAACGCCTTTGATTCCGATGAGTCTTGATTAACGAACAACGGTAGACTATTTATAAGGAATTTGGGACATATATTGAAACTAAAATGTACTCAAAATATGCTCTATATGCGCGATACGCGTTTCTTAGGTTTATTTTGAGAATAGCACAGAGCACTAAGGCAGTGGACGAGCTCAAATTCGTCAAGCATATATATTATTACTAGCTGCTGCCCGCGGCTCCGCCTGCGTAGATGTCGGTTATCGCTTGGTGTTGAGTCAACATAGTAGCTTTATGCATGCAAAGTCTCAGCCCGATCGGTTTAAAATTGACAAAGTTTCATACAAACTTTCATTCCCTATTTTATCCCCTTGGGGGTAGAATTAATCAAAATCCACCTGTGTGCCATATTTTAGCCCGATCCGTCCAGTGGTTTGGGCTGTGCGTTGATACATCACTATGTCAGTCAGTCAGTCACCTTTGAGTTATATATATTTAGATTACACAATAGTCCGCGCTCGCTAGGGCCTCGTCTGTCTCGCTACATAGGTTCAAGATATGTGTTCGAAGGTATACAAGAGTAGTCATTATCACTCAAGTAACCTTTCATGTAAAATTGCACCTAAACTGTTCCGTTATTTCACAGTTCTACATGTAACATGATTTTTACGCAACATACCTATTTGAAAATGATGCTACCGCAAGACGACCTTATTACGACTTAGATGTTATGTAATATTTACCCAAATCTACACTACCGGCACAGTATGATGGCAGTTAAGTACTAAGAGAACTTGGCAGAGCATGCTTGCTCTTTCTCTTTTTTACACGGCCGTTAAGTGCCACCTTATCTACTACCTTATTAACTCAACTATAGATGACTAGACCGTTTTACTCGGTCAATATCGTAACTTAGTTAATATATCAAAACGGCCATCATAGCGTGTCGCAAGTTATATGTTACATGAAAGTTTATTTTATATAACAGTGTAAATAATGTTCTTATAATGATCATAATCCTCCTAGCAATTTTGTGTTGCGTCCCAAACTTGCACTTTGGAGGTCCGCATATTATATTAATTGACCGAGTGAGCGAAGTGAATGAGAGTCTCCGTTTAAAGTCAACTTTTGTCTTTTTAATAGGGGGGGAAATGAGGGAGAAAAGAAAAAAGTTTGTTGTCGCGTTATTTATGAACGGATCTTGGATTACGAATGATCTAAGTGCACCGAGCGCCTTTGTTGAAAAGCTTTGGATGCGACTGGGATTAACGCTATTAATATACATATATATATAGGACACATCATCATGACTTTAGCTTGACGGCCTTATCAACAGAGGATTGCCGTCTGCGCACCACGTGACACCCACCGGTCCCACTAGTGCTGCGACCACAATCCCCCCTGCCCGGCTATTCACTTGCTGACTCCTGAACGCAATCCAACCAAGATTGAATAACTAACTATGGAGGGTTTTTCGCAATCATGCACAGACGAAATTTGTGACAAATTTGTGCCATCAAATTTCAACCCAAATGTCTACTGCAATACCCAACTGTTTATACAAAAGGGAACTCTTTTGCCCTCTGGCCCCTGATAGTAAATTCCCCTTGAGTCAACTAAAGCTTCGTGATGTCTCCACGGCTGTTGGTACCCCTCTATCTCTATTTCTCGTAGCGTGTCTGCTGCCCATAAGGCGAATTATAAAAATAATTAATTACTATGATATAATCATTATACTTTGAAACACAAAGAAAAACATTACAAGGTATTAGACATATAGAATTATAAGTATTATAACGCACGCAATGCGTTTTTAATCTAAGGTGTTAGATAACGTTGCGACACGCGTACGCGCAAACAAACAAAAATGTGGGTCGACACGAGA
Organism: Eilema caniola; assembly: GCA_949126895.1. NCBI lineage: Eukaryota > Metazoa > Arthropoda > Insecta > Lepidoptera > Erebidae > Eilema > Eilema caniola. The sequence continues at coordinate 2,488,898 of OX421488.1, read as the reverse complement.
CACCCAGTTGATGTGTAACACCGAAGTACTCACATCTTACCCCCCTCTGGGGTAGACAGAGATAACAATTGGGTATTTTTTATTGTTAAAATAAATATTTAGCTGAACTTATTATAATTAAGAATGGTGGAAGAGTAATAACAGTTGCTTCGGTCCTTATTTCATCGTTAATAGTAAATGATTTGACTATTAAATATTGTGACGTCACAAATAATTTTTTCCTACAAATTTCCTTATAACTTACCGTTTTGACGTAGAGTAAAAAGTAACTAATTTGACTGGTCAGTCAAATACCCAATTCGCCATTTGGTTATGGACTATGGTGTCAAACGAAAAAAATATGACGTACTGTACGTATTTTATTTTCTTCTTTATTGTACACTTACATTTATATAATAAACTAGCCGACCCGCCCCGGCTTTTCCCGTCGCATATTTTTAACCCCGTTTTGAGATGTAAGCTATCCTGTCCTATCATTCAAGTGAACGAATTATTTATTTATATAAATACAGAACTTAAAATATAAATGATACTAAATTAAATTTAAACTAGCTAAACTAAAACAAGCTAAACTAAATAACTGAAATATTTACATACATTATCTCTACACAAGTACCTTTACCACTTTACTCTATTTTTTTATACAAGCTTCGACATTATTTCATAATGGCGTCTTCAGTGTATTTGTGTGTATTCGATTTGGAGTATGTTTGAAACTAATTTCAATCGAGGCAAATATTATAAATCCTGTTTCTGTCTTTACACGTTTCTAGAAGGACTAGCCTACTTTTTTGAAGATGATTTTTTAATTTGCTATGTTATTTGATATTAATATGTTTAAAAATGTTAAAAACGACTACAGCCCGTCTTTATGTACTTATATGATGTTAAACTTGGTTGCGAAATGAATTAAATTGTTAAGCATTTTTCATGCTCAACATTCAAATTGATATAAATAGAAAATAAAATTGGTCTAGGCGAGGTTTGTACTCGCGATTCTAGCCTTACAGGGGCAATGCTTTGACCACTAAGCGACCCAGACCTCGCCCTAACCAATCCTAATTCCGCCTTTTTATAGCCGTCTTTGAGGCGACGGTGGAACATCTACCGATATTCTTACGAACTATCGGAACCAATGAATGACTTTTCATTCGTTATAAAAATGACTTTTGACTACTCCGCCCATACAATTTGAATTAATTTTTTAAGATATTTTCATGCTAATCATTCAAATTGATGTAAATAGAAAAAATTGAATTGGTCCAGGGGGTTTCTATTTAAATCAATTGGTTACGATATATATAATAAAGCAGGTACATTAGCGAAGTAACAAGTGAAGTTTACTTATCATTTAAGTACGCGCTCAGCTGTGGAGAACCAGTTATTTGTAGAAAGTTAAGATAGGATGTGAATTGTTTCACGATTTCGAGCTAACACAGCTGATTTTTTTTTTAAGTGAAAACTTCTTTAGCGGCGTTGGATGGGTGTAAAATGTTAAGGAAGCGTCAGGATTAGTTGACCTTTGTACCGTAACCGACGTCTGACGTCATACAAGATTAGGTACAGACTATCTATTTTGCAAGTTATTATAGATAGCATCGTAGCTTAAACGGTAAGCACTTCGACTGTAAGTCCTCATAGTTTCAGAAAGTAAAGACGGGTTCAAACCACCTGGCCTTCTGAAACTTTTTGTGATTATTTTTTCTTTTTGTAATTTATTACTTTTTATGATAATTTTTTCTTTCTGTGATTTATTGCTTTTTGTGATTATTTTTTCTTTTCATAATTTATTAATTTCTTCTGACACAAAATTAGCAGAAAATAAGTGATAGGTTCTATGATTAGCGCTATATTATAGGTATGGTATGGTATGTTCTTTTTATCTTTTTCTATGTAGGTATATAACGAAGAAAAAAAAAGGAAATGTTTTCACTTCTGCCGGCACTCCCAGAGTGCAACCCGTCTTTTTTTTATATTACGACCGACCAATTGAGCGTTCCAACTGGGGAATTACCTCCCGCTCTTCTAAATACCCCAGCCATAATATGGAACGAGCAAAGTATAGTCCTGCTTTATCTTTTTTTATAGCATATAGTTAACTCTCTGTGCTTACAGGATCCGCAGAGGATGACTCCTCTGGAGTTACACACGTCCATAAATAATTTACACTTCGCATTGAAATCCTCTAGATCCTCACCGACAACTTGGTTCACTACAGATCTTCGATATCACCATTGGATTGTGGAGGTCAGATGGCAGTCGTATCACGGAAAATATCGCATTACCGCAGTTAGACTGGAAAAGTGGACCTCCGGATCCGCTTAAAGCCTCGGATGCAACTGAGACTGGCGTAAAAATGACTGACTTTTTATTTACACTTCATGCCACGCTTCCAAGTTATTTGGCAGTGGCAGGGTCCTATTAAAATCTGCCGGTGTACCTGCTAAACAATGGACGAGGATCTGACGTAGGCCTTCCTCTCAGATTTGGGAGGTCACACGGCAGTCGCTCCCGGAAAAACTTTGGACGCAACTAAAGGATGATGACGAATTTATGTAATCTTATAGGGTAAAAACAATGATTACAAAAAAATACCTAACTAATAAAAGTATGTATCATTGACATCGTTTTTTGATTTAGAATTATTATAAAAATGATCATAATTTACTACCTATAATAAAAACGATACATAAAAATGGTGATTTTCTTGTAAATCTGTTAGAACAAGCATTAACCTTAGAATTTATTATTCTTGTAACCTATTTGACAGGTGCATGAATTTTACTTGTAGTAATATTCTTAACTGAAAATTTAACAATTAAGGTAAAACATAAAATGGTAGATAGTTTTAGGATAAATTAAACTTCACTCTACGATATTACACATATTTTTTAAAGAATGGTCGTTAAATCCTTTTTTAAATGTTAAAGCATAATAATTTAGACTTTAAATTTAGCAGATAAAGTCTTTAAAAACTAACATATATTTACTTTAAATACAATTATTGTACACATTGACGTAAACACCAATAGTCGACAATCACTTATAACTGATAGAAAATCTGGCCATAAAAATACGGCAGTGGTCTACGTAGGTCAACAAGTTACATGTTTAGAACATGCGTCCTAAAAATAGTGATAATCATTATTAATAAATAAAATATCACACCTATTAAGAATCATTACGCTTAACAAAAATCTTAAGAAACAACTGGCGCCAATTCAAAATTTACTGACGACAGAGTTGCAAATTTTTGAACATTTTTGCCATTAGATGCCTGTTAAGTTAAGTAAGTCAAGTAAACAAATAATCTTAAAATATAGGTTTATTTACGAAAGAGTCGACTATTGGGTTAGTGTCGACCTTTGGGTCTTTTACCTTATTATTTTTATGAATATTAAGGCAAGTATGATATACCTACATATGGCTAACTCTAAAAAAACAAAATGTTGGTTCCCTATGGACTGGAATACCCCCAGATTTTCCTATGAGTGTTGTAGAAGGCGATTTAAGGATAGCGCTGCTCTCCATCCCATAGTAAACATTACAGCCCATGACTAAGCGCACGCTTGACGCCAAAAGGCTCGTCCCCTATTACTTAGGAATGAAAATCATAGTTGGTGATAAGCGAGTGTTAATTCGCCTCTGCCAACCTCTTCGGGGATTTACAGGTGTAAATATTTTTTTTCATACCGGTTAAGTAGCACACGGTAAACCTGATGGAAAGTGGTTACCGCGGCCTATGGACGTGTGGAAAACCAGCGGCGTCACACTCGCCACATGTTTGTTACTCAATTAGAAATTATACTGCATCATACACAAAGGCCCAAAAGACAAGTCAGCTAGTTCGAGTTTTTATATCTATACCGGGTGTAAGGGGAACGCTCCCGAAGCCGAAGTAGTACTCCGGGCACACTACATATTGGCCCAATTTATTTTTTGATTTGAAGAATTTTTTTTTTTAATTTTTTTTAAATCTTTTCTTCCGTTTAACTAGCAATATTTATTCTCCATCGTATTAGGAAAGCTCAATGAAACGACAATTTCATAAAAAAAAAACACCAATACAGCAAAAAACAAATGGCGCGAAGCGCGTGCTACTTTTGCCGTGATGTTTTTTGATGAAATTACCGTTTTATTGAGCTTTAGTAATACGATGAAGAATAAATAATGTGAAAAAAAAAAATTTGGAATTAAAAACATTGGAACGTACCTATCCTTGATTGCCACTTCGTTAATAAAAAAGTGTCAACGAAGGACTTTTTATAGATTTTGGGTAATTTTGCAAGTCATTTAGCGATGGTGTGTGCAATAACATAACAAGTATTCTGACGTAATAATAAATACTTATGAACATACTATGAGTGTTGACTTTAACTATAATTATATTTGAACAACTATTAGAAGATAGGTCAATAAAAGAAAAAGGATAATGTATCTATCTGTCTATACTATTACATTGTCTAGTTTATTTATTTGTTTTTAAGCTATTGCATAGCTTCTATCGAGGGCCTTGAGCGCGGGGACCGAACTAATGCACGTCAAAGGGCATATTATCATAATTGCATAAGTTGATACAAAATGCTATGCAATAGCTTTACAGCGGCAGTCCCCGAGTGCCACACGTCTTTTTTTATTTATTTATATATTGTTAAACATTTTATTGTAGATTTGTTTGTTAAACTAACTGTTGCCTGTTGATGTCTCTTATCGCATATTACAAATTTTTTTAGCGCTGAGAGTCCAGTGTTGAACTCTGAGTTGACACTTTTGAGAGCTGAACGCTTTAGCATACCTACTCGAATCTCTACTTCATTTTATACTCGCCTCTCTATTCGACTTTACTTGAGTCTGTATTTCACTCTCTATTCGACTCTACACTGGACCACCAAATAGATCTCTAATGTACAAATACGGCTACTTTACAATAGTAATATTTATGATATATGCTAGGTATATGGTAAATTTTAACTAAATCTATACTTACAGCTGTTTTACGGGGTGTGCGTTGTTTTATAGAAAATTGTTTAATATAATTTCGTATTACAGAAAATGTTTCGCATAATTTCGTTTCATAGAATAATCAATATACAGAATACTTACTTTAAAGAATTTTAAATCATTGAATTTTGTTTCATATAAAGTTAAACATTAGAATAACCATTTCATAGAATATCATATCAAATATTCTTAATCATTATATTGTTTAATTAATAGAAAACTTATTACAAAGAATAGCGTATTATCATATATATGGTTTTTATAAACTAAACAATTGATGCGTCTACAAGGTCGACGGAGCCCCGCTACGCGGGGCTCCTACTTCTGGGTGGTTTATAAAAAAATAACCACGAAGGCCTAATGCGGGAGCTTCGCTACGCTCCGCTCCCGCATTAGCCTTCTAACCTAACCTATCCGAGACGGGGTAATCTGAGTCGAAGTGTTAAAATTGTAAATGTTACAGTTAAAAATAAATGTGATTTGGAACATTATAAAGGTGGTTTAATATTCTTTAAAAAATAATTCTACGGTTTGTTAAGTTTGTTAAACAAAACAATATGAAAAAAAAGTCGTTCAATTGTGTTTCTGTGAAATATGTTTCATTGAAGGAAATTGTTTTTGAAACAATAATATTCGAAATAAAAATATAAGAACCAAATATTATATGAAACATTTTCTGTGAAACGAAATTCTATGAAATTTCTTTCTACGAAATAAGGGGCTCCCTGTTTTACGTGATTGAGTAAGTAACCTATCGTTTGTTACTCAATCGCGCAAAAACAGCTGAATGGATTTACAATGGATTCTGTTACATACACTCACTTTCACATTTATAGTAATAATACAGGTGCTCGCGGCTTAGTTTCCGTGGAAAGTCTTTCGCGAATAAAATAGTTTTCGTAATAAAAATTGAGAGAGCAAAATTAGTAATGAATATTTCCGAATTTAAGAAACTCGGTTTAAATACCCGTTCAAAGCCTGGATCCTGGAATGTCACTCAGCTAAACCTCGATTTAGCTGGAAAAATATTGTATACACATTTACAAAAATTTTTCCTCAGGTAAATCGTAATTCAACTAAGTGATATTCTAAAATACTAGGTTTTTCCCGCGGCTCCGCCCGTTTTTTTTGATGTCCTATTTTTCTGCATCCATTTGGACCCTAAGCTTTCATTTTTAAAAAAACCCGATGAAAATTGGTTGGGTAGTTTTTGAGTTATGAGCGTTACGCTAACGTATTATTATAAGAGATATTTTGCAATGTGAATACAATTTTTTCGCAGAGAAATCGAGGTTCAGCTGAGTGGCATGTTAGAATACGGGCCTAAGTGTGTAAAGATGTCTGTAACAGGGTAGATTTTTTTACCACAACTTGGAGAGAAAGTAAGGTACTCACTATAAATACTGGAGATTGCAAATTTCAAACAAAGAAATCATTCCTAAAAAATCGATATTCAAAGATTTGCCATACTCGGTAATCGATGCGATACCGATATTTTAATGTATTTATAACAATATTATAAAATTATGGAATCACGTCGTCTGCCATAGCAAGAATAATGAAAATCAGCATAATGGATCTTCAATAGAACGTGACAACGAGAGATACTCCTTCTCCATAAATATTATAAGAACTTAGTATAAAAATAGTATGTAAGATATAGCTACATCAGTCAATTAGACTAATGTAGTCCAGTGCTGGACATAGGCCTCTCCCAATGATGGGAGGATTTGGTATACGGTTTCCACGCTGGCCAGGCGGGTTGGTACATGGTTTTATTTCGAGTTTTCCTTCTCTCGCAGTGGTATCGTCAGCGTATTTTTCCGTTAGTCGTCTCTTACGATACCCTTCGGGGGAGACGGGATGGTGATACTTGTATCTCCGTCACCACACGGATCATCAATAAGAGTCGGTAAATAAACAAATTACGTAACTATGGTATCGTATGTAGAATATACTACTTCCGGGCTGTTTGGCCATATGAAACTTGCGTTCCAGACGTTTAGTCGATCACTGCGGTCGACATCTTCAGTGGCGCAGGTCCGGGCGGCAACGAGTGCGAATACCTCGCAATATATTCTACATGCAACGCCGGCCGTGAAAGCCTAAAGACTTATAAGGTGGTATCGTACTTTATCTCCGCAATTAGTGAATACTTTTATCTTCTGTCCGCTATTCTTATACCTCGGGATATTATATATCGTCCCTTAGCTAACAACACCGCTCAAGTCGAAAATTGGCGGTTTTTACATTTTAATGCCATTGGATGAAGCTGCGCATTGCGCGTCGAACCATTGGTCTCATGAAATAGATTTCATCCAATCAGAAGCCGTAATTCAAAAAATAGTGACAGCGCTCAAGTCGGTTGGCGTCGCAACACCGCACAAGTCGTTAGTCTGTCATCTTTTAATACCTTAATCCCTAACATTTTCACAAACAACACCGCCTAAATCTAATAAAATATCAGTCAACACCGTACAAGTCATAAAATAAATGTTAAAATAAAGTAAATCGTCAAAATAAGTATAATTAATTATTTCTTAACCGCTAACTAGAGTATGTATAAAAAAGCAATAGAAAAAAACACAGATTTTTAAAATATAGTTTTTTTCGTCTCCTGTAAAGTTGGTAAAAATGACTTAAGCGGTGTTGTAAGCTAAGGGACGATATTGGACTACACAGGATATACCGATAGGATACACGTTTCGTAGGTGTTTTCTGAGGATAGCACGGTGTGTTAAGGCGATGGTAGAGCTCAAATTCACCAAGCATAGATTTTACAGGACAATCCGCGCGCGTCAGTGTCCTGTTTGCTCACGCTTTGATCCAAGATATGTGTCTCGAAGTATGCACGTTCTATGTACACAACTTGCAACAATTATCTGGAGCTCGTAGATTTAAGATTTATACACTTATATTCTTTAAGTTTACTAAAGGGAAGACGGGTCATGAAAAGTCTTCATGCTTCCTGAACATTCAATTCTAGTTTCGATAAAGATTTTATTTCTTGCATGTTCGCTTCCCTTACTTATTTTTCTTCTCTCTCTCTCTCTCTCTCTCTCTCTTTCTCTCTCTCTCTATCCCCTGTACAGTTCTGGTAATTTGTATACAACCTGCGACAGAGTTGTTCAGGTCGGCTTGACCTAACGACTATTCACAGCCGGAACCGACTTTTAACGTGCTCTCCAAAGCACTGAAGCGCTCAGATGTAACACCACTAAACAGTTGCCCATCCCAATGGTAACCTTCGCATAGGTAACTTAACTCACTGATTGTTTACCAAACGGTGAGCCCTGGCCACGAGCGCTGGTAATTTAGGTAGTAATTAAAATATAGGTAGGTACCAACTAACAATATACGAGGAGTATGAGTGTATATTTAAGCTTGAAATAAATGATAATAAAAAAATAAAAAAGAAGTACCTGTATGCCAAAATATCGGTGTAGGTCCACCGATATTTTGGCATGTTGAATATATGCATCGCGGGTGATATTGTTATAAATGTCTTTTGATTATTTTTACTTTAATTTTTCTTTAATTATAGGTCGTAACATATGAAATTGGAAACCCAATTTGCCGTACTAACATTATTGCATATTTTAAGAAAGGACAAATCTAAATTGTATGATTTTTATTACATTTTTTAAAAGTAAAAGAAAAAGTGACAGCTGCACATAAGTAATACGAAATTTATAATCAAAATTGATAGCATTTAGGAAGTATTGATTTTGAAGATCGAACTTAATTTATCAAGCGGCCAATCAAAACAAAATTGAGTACAGAGTTGTAAAATCTTGAATTCAACTTTCAAACAAAGTATAAATAATTGAAATAGCTATTAAATTACAGGAATAACTAACTCATGAATCTGTAAGAAATTTTCGGCAATTTTATATGTAACGACCTTTGTGTTTTATCTGCAATAATAATAATAATTCTTGTTTCTTTTTTTTATTTCATAACCTAGGTACTTTTCCCTTTCTAAACGCATACTTTTGGTTCTCTATTCCTTTCTGTAAATATTTTAGCATTTGAATTATTTTTTAGTTGAACTTAGGTATATGTAAGAAAATAACTGAAAATAAATAAAATTTGACCAATATACGCGCGAAAAAACAATATTCCACTTCTTTTACAGTCGGGTTAATTTGTAATTACAATAAAGTAGCAAGCATACTTACTTGCAAATTAACAATTTCCACACTTCATCAGTTGAATGCCCCATCAACAGAACCAACACAACTCGACTAAACCATTGACGACATCGGTCCCTGCTTATAACCACAATTTTTTTCTTCAATCTCAACCTTGACATTGAAATAACCAACTTTATAAGAACTCGATACTCGAACACTTACAACGCAACATCAGCTCTATAGTAACTGAATATACAATCATAAATAAAACAGTAAGAACTCGCAAATGTATAGTAGTTATAAATAACTAGGGATCAAAGTATAATGGTTACTTATTTATATGTCTAGTATATCTGTATCCACGTGTATTATAGAACTGTCGAACTGTTATAGGTCAAGTTATATTGGTTTTATGTTCGCATAGTTCCACGTTTTTGATTTAAAATCGTTGACCAGATATAGGAACTAATTTCTCAGTACAAAGCTCGGTAGTAATTGACAGGAAAATGTGTGCACACGTATATTATTTAAATAAAGTATTAATTTTACAAGACATTCATTAATTTCATATCTGGTATGAAAAATGTACCTCATTTCCATATTATGTTCAAAGTTCCTACATGCATTTTCAACCCCTACCCTTTAAGGGATGAAATTTTCATCTTTACATCTATACTCTATACATTGGAGTGTCTCTTTGTAATATTGAAATAACCGTTTTTTACTACATGCATATGAATATAATACTGTACATACACCAAAATAACATTTTTTTTTTTAATTTTGTCTGTCTGTTTGTTTGTACCGGCTAATCTCAGAAATGGCTGGACCGATTTTGATGGGACTTTTATTAGCAGGTAGCTGATGTACTAAGAAGTAACTCTGGCTACTTTTATTTTAGAAAAATAGCTTTGACTCAACACTAAGCGATAACCAACATCCACGCGGGCGGAGCCGCGGCCAACAGCTAATATAGACAATATTCTCTTATAAAAACATGTCCCCCTACTACACCAGCCCTTCAGGTCCCAAAACTAAATTTCTCCTTTCATAATCATTAGATATTTGTGTAGGAAATTCGCGAAAGCGGAACAGACCAACTTACTGTCGGAGTCATAATATTAGTTACAAGATATTATCTTCATTTTTATTGTTTTTATTCATGTTTTGTATTGCGTTAGCCACTTAATACTTATAACTATATATAAAAAAAATATTGAAAGGAAGGCTTCAAATGCGTTTGTGAGTCACGACCCGGTAACACTTAATTTTTTTTAGTAGGTATAGTTACCAATCTAACAGAAGCCGGGGCCCTTTTTATGTTATTAATGCAGGAAATAAGTAAATTCATCATCACCTTACAGATGCTCCAAGTTTTCATCTCGGAGTTCTCGGAACTCGAGGGTTCCTTTTTATATATGCACACGGCCCACCTGATAGTTACCGTGGCCTATGGACGTGTGCAAAACCAGGAGAGTCATATTCGCGCTGCCGACCCTGTAAGCACAGAGAGTTTCTGTGCCGTCAGTGTAGAAGATAAAGCAGGAATAGCCTTAGCTTTTCCCACTGAGAGCATATAAACTCTCCAGTGAGCTCTGGCTATCCTGCTCACCGCCGCGAACACAACATGAGGTTATTATGGCCGCGGTATTCTGTAGGGCGGAGTTACTGCCTTTACGTGGCTAGGAGGAATAGACAAGTGGACCTTGCCTTTTTTAAAGAATATTAGCAACCGCAATTACTAATATTCTCCCTATTAAGCTGAGCTAAATTGCTTGTGTTAGAAGTGAGTTCACGTAAGTAGTGTAATGGCCAGGATTCGGAACTGAAATCTCTCGATCGTAATGTTCTCCTTAACCACTAAGCTACCGAAGGTTTTATTTAGTTTTAGTGATGAAGAAGAAGAGAAATGCTGGAAAGGTCCTTAACCGTAAATAATTAGACTTCTGTTAATCTTATATGTTGTGGAAGAATATATATAATGTTGAAGCAGCAGCTCAGATGTGATGGTATTTCACGATGGTAAATCACAAAGGATGCTTACAATATTTTAGGATTTCAAATAGACTTAGAATAAATCACAAACCGATGGAATGCAGTGAGGTTAGCTGTTTTGACCTGACCACTTCGCGCTGCGTCCCCTTACAAACTGAGCCCCTCTCGGCTCCGACCGCCAACGAAGTGTCATTTACATCAAAATGTCACTTCGTTCGAACTGACAACTAAACACACTTAAGTTGACATTCGTAACACTTAGATACTATGCACTCTGACATATCACTATCACTACATAGTATAAAACAAAGTCGCTTTCTCTGTCCCTATATCCCTTTGTATGCTTAAAACTTTAAAACCACGCAACGGATTTTGATGCGGTTTTTTTTAATAGATACAGTGATTCAAGAGGAAGATGTATATGTATAATACATGTTTAATATAGTAGGGGGTGCAGCGGGAACGGGATCTGACGACACGCGGGCGGAAAAAAATTGGCGGTACGAAGTTCGCCGGGTCAGCTAGTTATATACATATATCTCTTGGACCTTTAGGGGATTTTAATGCGCTAAAAATATACTTTATACGCGCCGTACACGTCCTGGGTGTCTTTCGAGGATAGGACGGGGTGTTACGCCCGTGGACAAGCTCAAATACACCAAACATAGATTGTTACAAAACAATCCGCGTGACAGAACCTCATTTGTCTCGCAATGTAGGTCTTATACACGTACGTATACGTATTTACAGTACGTACAGTCAACTCCAAAAGTAGCTTAACAAATTCAAATTTATTGATCACTGTGGCTGCTAATCCTCTCATATTCAATGAAGTGAAATATGTACTTTATGGGGACTACAAAACTACATAAAACATGAAAAATGAATACAAATTTTACAACTTTATAAAAGATTTGTAAATATGTTAGGGTTAATCAACTTACGAGGCTGACTGTACTTAAATATTATTCTCTAGCAATTCGACTCTGCACGCGTTGATGTCGTTGTTATGATAAAATTTTTGGTTATATTTCCAGTTTTACTCAATCAATTGCCATCGGACATACATATACAAAAAAACACATCTAAATCCTTTTAATATTTTTTATACTAGACCTGTTCGGAAAGTATATTAGTTCTTACTTGAAAAAGGGAAGAAAGTATGTAAATCCAAGCGATTTACTTTCTCCCTGCTGCAGCGGGGAGAACATAAGCACTTTCTCCCCTCCTTTATTTTTTTTAATTCAATATTCAAGACTAGAAACAGACGGATGCCAAAATTAAAAGTTTGTTTCTCTCGCCCACCTACGAGCGCGGTATGGCCACAAGCACCTCGCCAGCCAGATGCCCCTTTGGGCCCGGCCTTCCTCGAGCGCTATGCCAATAGCACAACAAGCATTGTCCAAACATCTCAAACAAACATAAATCTACCTAGAAAAAATATAACATTAAATTTTAATAATTGTAATAATTTTAATATAAATTTTAACTTAAAATGTTTTTCATTTTTGTCATAGGTGTATTAGGATAAAGCACTATGTATCATTCAGTAGAAAGTCCGATTACAAACTTGTGTGTATTGAGGGACTAGAACCGCGTTGGTAATCGGTCACTTTCTCCCCTCGATGAACAATGTACTATTTTATTCATCGCAAACAAGAATTCCAAAAACTAAAATTTTTGGTTTAGGATACATTAATTTAACATAACTCAAGTATTTTGTAAAATATCTTTAATGTACAGTCAGCATCACAAATGATCTTGACTGCAATGTTCCAAAATAATCTTAATTACCAAGGTATTGTGCATACCATCAGCTCAGATAATACAACTTATAGGGTGCCTTCAAATTAGACGCGTGAAAATTAACCCTAAATATTATCTTTATATTTATAGTGTTATTGTATTTTTTTAATTGTATTTGTATTATTTATGTATAGTATTATTTATAGTATGTATTTTTATTATTATCAAAACTAAAGGTGTGTACCAAATATTAGAACAATCAGTCAACAGGAGGGGGGGGGGGGGGGGGGGGGGTAACCAGGGCATTAATTATTTGGAGTATTTTGTTCGTCAAGAGCGATCTGGTGCTGACTGCACAGACAGGCCAAATTTACAATTTTATAACAGTGAATATACTAGTTCCTAGATGCTAATGTTATAACAAATAATAATAAGTATTGTACTCAATAATAATCTAACGATGAGTATTTACATACACACAAGTACACAACCAATAACCATGTACATACTTACTTAGCGAAGATTATCCATTAATAACTATTTAATCAGTTTTTATTTTATTTTCATTTTATTATTGTTTATTTACACATTATGCATTTATACAAACAGGTGAAATATTATGTACGAAGGAGAGTTTAACTCAGGTTGAGTTCTCTTCCAGGGAACTCGGGAGTGCATAGAGGAATCGCAATCCAATGAGAGAGGCAAAGTCTCGTGTACATTAATGTCAATATTTAATAGTATGTGTACGTTAACAGACGGTATACTCCTGACAGAAGGCATTACATATATTATACTTAACTGTCGTTATCTTAGTAGTTAAGGAGTCGGCCTTACGATCGAGAGGTCCTGGGTTCGAATCCTGGCCATTAAACCGACGTGAACGTACTCCTAGCATAAGCAATTTAGCTTAGTTGGAGGGGTTAGAGGGAAAATTAGTAATTTCGGTTGCTAATTCTGTTAAAAAACAATACAATGCAATATTCTTTATTGTACACCATAAACAATTATTTACAAAAAAAAAAACAGTTACAAATTATGTGGCAGTACAAGTGGCGGTCTTATCGCTAGGTGCGATTACTTACAGACAACCTGAGACAATGGAGTCTGTGCTGTGGAGTATGCATGGGCAGTTAATTGGTGCACAAATATGCAGATTTTTCTTTTATCAATATTATTACAGATATACAAAGATATATATAGAAATATGTTATATACATATTTTTATACTACATAAAAATACTACATAAACTATATAAAATAATAATAATAAATAAATAAAATAAATTTATAAACATAATTTTACATACACTACTTTTACATACGCTAATCTAATACATATTATTTTAAACAAAACATAGGAAAAATAGATAGCTATAATGACAGGTAGTAGTTAAAAACCATATTTTAAAAATTGGAAGAGATTTCGCTTGCCTTATAGACACAGGTAGAGCGTTCCACAGGCGAGCAGCCTGTACTGAGAAAGATTTATCTAGGTAGTTGGTGGAATGCATTGGTAACTTCAGGCGCAGGTTCTCCGATGATCTCAGAACCCTAGAATGTGTATCACTAAGATACGAGAACCGTTCTTTTAGATAAGTGGGTGCGCAAGGATTAAATAATATATTGTAAAGAAGAAATAGAATGTGAGCATTTCGGCGAAGTCGGATAGAGAGCCACTTGAGTTTAACACGAAATTCAGATATGTGGTCATATTTGCGCAAGCCAAATATGAACCTAATACAGAAATTTTGGAGTCGCTCAAGTTTATTAAGTTGTTCCTCGGTTAGGTCTAAATAGCTTGCATCGGCGTAGTCGAGGATTGGCAGCAGGAGTGATTGAGCCAACGCGGTTTTCGTTGCAATAGGTAGAAAATTACGCAGTCTCCTCAGAGACCCCGCCGAAGCGTAAACCTTACGGTTTACCTCTTGCAGCTGAGGGACCCATGACATCATGCTGTCGATATAGATTTCCAGATTCTTCACTTTGTCACTAACAGGGATGATGTTACCATTAAATATAATCTGAGGGAGCTTATCCCATTCAATTTGCGCAACCAGTTTGGAACCACCTACAATTATGACCTGGCTTTTTAGTGGATTAACTGTGAGACCATGATCTGTGCTCCAGTCAGCAATGTGTGATAAATCTCTGTTTAATAAATTAACTGCTCTAGATAGCTGCCCTGGTGGAGCATGTGTGTAAATTTGTAAGTCATCAGCATAGAGGTGGTAGGACGAAAGAAGTTTACAGGAAATGAGGTTAATGAATATTGTGAAGAGTAAAGGAGATAAAACGCCACCCTGTGGTACACCAACAGATGTTTTACACCAAGATGAGAATGTATCACCGATGCGCGTACACTGACGGCGACCAGACAGGTAACTACGAAACCAATCAATCACCGTTGGAGATATGTTAAGCGAGCGGAGCATGGCCAGCAAAATGTCAATGTCAACGGTGTTAAATGCGTTGCTGAAATCCAGCAAGGATAGCACCGTGAGATTTCCACCTTCCATGCTTGTTCTGATGTCATCCGTAATATTTATTAGTGCTGTAGTAGTACTATGCCCAGGCCGAAAACCGGACTGGTAAGGATTCAGAAGGTTGTGCCTATTAAGGAAGACGCTAAGTTGATTGTGAACTTGGCGCTCCATGACCTTAGAGAGGAATGGTAGTATAGAGATTGGTCGATATTCGGAGAGGGATGAAGGATTAGGTTTTTTAGGTAGAGGTATGATTTGAGCGTCTTTCCATGTTGAAGGATAGGTGCTACTTGATAAGGAATAATTCAATATATGGCATATGATAGGAAGAATTGCATCTATAATAGGAACTATCATGTTACGACTGACACAGTCGGTTCCAACAGCATTTGATGTAATTGACAGTATGCTCTTTTTAACATCACAAGCAGCGATTTGATTGAAAGTAAACGGGAGATAATCAGGAGTTGGAAGCGATGAAAGATAGTCTAAAGTCTTACCTTTAGTTGTCCTATTAAAATTAGACGAAGCTGTGAAATGTTGATTCAATAAATTAAATTACAACTTTTGGGTATTGTTTCTTGTTGCGACTTTCCAACTCCAAGTGATTTAAGAAACTTCCAGACTTTAGCTGGGTCACCATTTTGAACTGAATCGTGAATGTGTTGGCTCTGTGCTTTCCTACACACCTTGCTGCAGTGATTACGTATAGCAATGAATTTGTCCAGATTTTTTTGTGTAGGTCGGCGTTTATAATTTGTTTTAGCAGCAGCCTTTCTTGCGATAAGTGCTTTTATGTCCTGTGTAAGCCATGGAGTCGGAAGGTGTCTCACTGCTATCTCACGCACAGGGGCATGTATATCATAAAGTCGCAGAAGCTGGTCAGTGAATATAGAAATTTTTTAATCTATGGTTTCTGCAGCTAAAAGTGGTGACCAGTCGATATTATTGGCATCCTCCAGGAGTTTTCCAAGGTCCATGCCACCAAAACAGCGCTGACGAAGGACTTTAGGCTTCGCCTTAGGTGTGCGTACTTTGTAGGACAGGTAGAGCAGATCATGGTAGGAAAAATTATCGGCCTCATGTTGACCAAACTTAGCAACATGACTGGTCGAGGACACAATTATCAGGTCAAGAAGTGAGGGTGGATGATTAGGGACGTGGTGAGTAGCTGCTAGAGGAAGAATAGACAGATTGTAGGAGCTTATAATGTTATTGATAGCAGATGTTCGTGAATCTTTTTTCAGAAGGCATGTATTAAAATCTCCCAATATCATCGTATGGTCATACGAAAAGACAAGATTCTCTAGTATATTTTCAAATGATGAGAAGTAATTAACGCGTGAAGAATGAGAGTAATAAACACCGAGCAAAACCTTAACCTGGTTAAGCACTATTTCGATAAATATATGTTCACCGGCATCGGATGGTGGTGGTTGTGAAGACAGGTCAATAATGGTATAGGGAAACTGTTCTCGAAGATAAATAGCAACTCCACCCCCACGCTGTCCCGTGCGGTCATTGCGTATGAGTTGGTAACCTGGCAATGTATATGATTTAGACGGAAGACAAGGCTTTAACCATGTTTCTGATACAAGAACAGCATGAATATTCTGACACTCAAAAGATGCCAGCATATCGGGATGGTGAGCCGGAATGCTCTGAGCATATATGTGAACAACATTGAAATTCCTGGCAACATCCGAAAATTGCGCCCGAAGTATATCAGGAAGCGAAGGACCCATAACGCAGCTGTCATCGCTGCTACCAGCAGATAAGGAAACATCAGAAATTCTATTGATATCTAAAATATTCATAAAATCACACATAGTTATGATATAATAATGTTAAAATAACAGAATATAAAGTATAAAAATAAATAAATATGTATATACTAAATAAGAATATAAATAATAAAAAAATAAATAGATAATTATTATTATATAATAAGTTGAAATAAGAAAAAATAAACAGAAAAACAAACGCACATTGTCTACCCACCAGTTGAGTGTCGCAGTGTAACTTAATATTTTAACAACATCGAGCTATTTATAAACGCAAACATCGAGCATACAAATAAACAAACTATAGGTTTGTTAAATATGTTTGGAAACCCACAGTACAATCATTTACTTCAGTCCATAGAAACCTGATTTCCGAACGAATTGAGAAAAAATTGATTTGTCAAAATTTGACTTGTGAATGTCATTTTGACAGCCAGCCAAAGTAAACATTGATTTATGAATAATAATCTAAAATAAAACTATGTGGGTAAAAAGATAGACAATAAGTAATGTGAGTGATATTCCGAAATGTTAGGTCATAATAGATAATAGAAAAACATTATAGACCTAGGTTCATACACATACATAAAATACTCTACTACTCATATTTATACATAGTAAAGACTATATAAATACATACATATAGGCATACATACATTTAAATACATATATTATTACTTATGTCTGTTATTGTTAAGAAAGAAAATAGTCTCTTGTTCGTTTTTTAAAGATATTTAAAGAAGGGCTGTCGCGTACGTAATTAGGAAGAGAGGAAGTTTTATTCATTACAGGAGTTGGAGGTCGTCGAACGACCTCCGTCCTCTGGGGAAGATAGGTGGAGTTGCCTGTCACTCTAGCAGAGGCAGGCCGAGACGAGGAAGATGGAGGCACCGTAGTAACAGACCCAAAGGTGTCTTCGATGGCCCTGGGTCAGCTGGGATAGGTATACCAGAGTCTATATCTCTATACCCTAGACAACTGATAGCCCGAGACGGCCGTGCAGTTTCAGTCGGTTTTAGTCTGATATAACCACCTCCACTTACTCTGGCGAAGAGGTATCCGTGCGGATTTCCACACGTTAAAGGGGGGCTTCATTTATTAAAGTGACGTTTTGAAAACGCGTGATTTCAAAACTTACGAAATTCTAAATTGAAGACTAATCTAACTATGGGTGATTGAAGATTTAAAACACATACATACATAAATGCACCTGTAAATTACTGAAGGGGTAGGCAGACGTTTATTAACACCCACATTTCGCAAACTATGATTTACAATCGTTATCTAAGAAGTTTACTGCCTAATGTAGAACACTCCTATCCCTTCGACACCTCCTACAATATCTCCTTTTTTTATACCACTGACGTGGCAGACAAGCACACGGTCCACCTGATGGAAAGTGCTTGCTGTGGCCTATGGACGTGTGCAACACCAGGGTTGTCACACTCCAGCTGCCTTACCTGTTAGAACAGAGAGTTTCTGTGTGGTCAGTGTAGAAGACAAAGTATGACAAGCCTTCGGTCTTCCCACTGACAGCACAAAAACTCTCCAGTGAGCTCTGGCTAGCCTACTCACCGCTGGGAACAAAACACAGTAATAAACAAATAACATTCAAAATAATACTTACACAAATCCCATCCACATTTTTGTATCACAGATCACAATAAGTCATTTCAAACAATAAAACATCGATTACAAATCATAAATTCTCATAATATTATTAATAGTAATAAAACCGATTCAATAAGGAAGTGTTCAACAATTATTATTTTCGAATCACGATATTATTTCCCGCCGAATAGTGAGGGGAAAGCTGCGACGCGTCGATTTCGCGGTAACACAACCATCGACTGGCCATAACGATACTATTACGACACCACTCTTTCTTCTAGTGATGTTGCGTATTGAGTTTAACTATTTACTTTAACTAAGTGACCTGTGAAGAAGAGCTGGCGGATGTAACAGGGTATTGGTAGACATTTAAGGATATATTTGTGTGGAGATGATATTGTCAATTCATATAATTATGTATTATAAGTATGTATATGATTAATCAAACGCCAACAACTACCAAATTTTCCAATCAACAAAAATTTCTATACAGAAATAGCTTAAAACGATAATTCCACCCTTTGTACTGCTCATGTTATTGATTTTTCTATCAAGAATATTGTAAATAGCGTACAATAAAGTACATAATAAAAAAAAAATGTGTAGAGCGTTTGATTGCTATGGCAGATGTTCGAAAAAAATATATGTATGCATGGATGTAGTTCATTATTTATGTTTCAGTGTAGGTATATATTCTACAGCAAAAGCAAAATCTTGCCGTGCCAAACCATGACTACTCGTAATTGGTTAGCGTCTAGTTATAGAAGAATAAAAACAGTATGATATCATAAAGAAAGTGTATACAAGAATTATTTGTTTTTTTTTACGTGCGGGAAATCCCCACCGATAAGTCCGACATAACCGGAGGATATAATCTGGAGCCGGAGGTGGAGGTTATCGAACTCGAACCGACTAAACCGTACGCCACGCGCCGTCTCTGGGTCGTAGAGCTAGACCGAAGGTGAGGTTGTCATGCGACATATCCCTCGCACCCCGGCTGACCCAGGGCCGTCCCTCTCGGTCTGGCCCTCTTCGGGAGAATAATTTCATAATGAAAATGTAGCAAAATTTATAAATTCCGCAGTATTATTCATTAGCTGTTTAATTTGTAATGTGTTTCAATCACAACTAATTCGATCTTTGTAATCGATGTAATTAAAAAAATCAAATTAACAACAGTTATCGTCTATGGAATATCGATCATCGATAGACACAATTTCGCGGTTAATCCCATCACTAATTCTATCTAAATGGGCTGTGTAGATGCTAGTGACGCGTCAACTTATTGTGTAAAACGCAGGCTCATAATTTTGCACAATGAGAGGCTAGGTGACATAAGAATGAATAACTACTTATATGAGTCGTACTACGTGGTTTGGGATTTAACTAAGAGGATCGCAGACGAGGTTTCGGTTTAACATACATCGCAATGTTAGCACAATGGAATAGTAATAAGTGTTGTAGAAATACAGCAATGAATGGTGAGATTATGTTAAGTAAAATTTATGACTCATCATCGCGCCCTTTGTCCAAGTGATTAGAACACAATATTCTTCAAGAAGGGAATTAAAAGGTTCTGGCAGGGTCAACAGCGCGAGTGTGACGCCGTTGGTGTTGCATACATCTATAGGTGACAATAACCACTTTCCATTAGGTGGGTCGTGTACTTGTCTGACTCGGTACTGGTATAAAAAACACATCTTAGCGCTGTTCTCGATTATATTCAAGGTTTACATATCGAACACCGGGGTCCGCTTATAATATTTTCACCATACTTGCTGATAAACTGGCTCTAATTTCACACCTATAATCCAACTGTAGCTTTTTGATTGTTTTAATTCACAAGTGAGTATAGATTCTTTTTAAAAAAATTACAGGTTCTGATGCTGTTTTCTTCAAAAAAATCGGTACAAAAAATGTCGTGTTCAATAGGTAGTAAAAATAAATTATTATACTTATTACTTGCTCATTTCATGCAACTTCATATTTAAATAGATAATTTCAACTTGTATGTGTTTCACTCAATTAACTAATAACCTAGGTTTTTCTGTAATAACTTTTAATTCCCCATTTATTCCGCGACGAATAATAAAAAAAAAACTCTTTTAGTCAATAGCAGATCGGCAGGAAAAAGACACAAGTCGTTTTCACTTCTGAAATAATAGTTATTTTTAATTTTATTGGTTTTTAATTACACTGTCATACACGTGTGTTTTGATGATTACCGTTCTCGGTTCTCTTAAGACCAAGAACGGTAAACATAACTGCTCGGGTCTCAATGGCACCTCAGCGGTAATCAACTTTAGACACTTGTACGATAATGTACTTCTTCTTTATGATTTGGGTTATTCGATATTTTTTTTAAAGAATATTAGCAACCGAAATTATCGAAATTACTAATATTCCCGCTAACCCCTCCAACTAAGCTAAATTGCTTGTGCTAGAAGTGGGTTCAAGTTGGTAGTGTAATGGCCAGGATTCGAACCCGGGACCTCTCGATCGTAAGACTGACTCCTTAACCACTAAGCTACCGACGCTATCTATATATTTATTATATTATTTATTATTTATATCTGTGCGCATATCCGGTCACCTAGTTAGATAGTACAAAAGTTTGTACTTTGGACGCTGGGGTGCAACCCCACACTCTTTCTCTAGATTTGGCCTTTATGGCAGGGAGTGCCGACCTCCCAACGCCGAGAAAAAATCTGCACTAGAGCCTCGTTAGTGAATTCTACCCGTAACAAATGCAATCTATGGCATTTGTTACGGGTAGAACGGTAAAACGGACCGACATCTTAACACGTTCATGCGAGCAACGTATATATAAGTCTATATGCGATAGATCACTCCATTTTCCCATACAAATTTGAGCTACGTCTAATTTAGTTGTGCAAATAACCAAGGATTATGTATTAGAATATATTACACTGACGTCCAGAGACGTCGACGTTCATATAGCGAAGCGACGTATCATCACCACGTTGTGTGCGCTCACAATGTAGGCACTTAGAATTAAAACAGAATGTCACCGAAGATGGAAATAATTCGATACGGTGTAGCAATAAAGTTTTGAGAGCTTGATGTGATGACGAAACGAACTTTTAAATAATCATACGGCCAGGAGTCGTGGTACTTTGTACTCTATAAATTGAGTTATTGATGGCCGTGATCTTATACGTAGTGGCACGGTAATGTCACCAATTTTACGACGTATATAGACGTTGTTCTCGTGAACGTGTTAACATGCTTTTCGAGCTATAGAGGGGTATAGCCCCCTAAAATAAGATGAAATAATGTCAATAACAAATAAAAAATTTCCTAGGAAAAATGCACATGTTTACAACAAATTACTTCTGACAAACAGTTTTTTTGGCCGATGATGAGTTATAAGCTTTGTCAGGTTATTCCGTTTATTAGGTGTTATAGTGATAGCCATGTTTCTGTGTGATCCCCTACGCGACGGGATTTTCACCTATAGAAAGAAAAGTAAACATACCATTTAAGAACTCGTTCAGTTCCGTCATTATGGCTTCGACTATTTACTTATAAAGGCATGTAGTACAACGTTTGCGTTCGACATTCACTCTTCTTTCAATATGTCTGTTAGGCTTGGGTTCTACTGCAAGCGGAGAGGACTGTGTACGAACTCTGCACAGTCCGCCTGATGCGGTTGCCTGGATATGTTCCCGAACCGTCATCTCCTTCCGAGCATTAATTACTTACTTGCAAAAGAGGGTGGCGACAGCACGCACGCACTCGCACAGAATTAGCTTACGCCTCGCTCATGTCTCCGGTACTCGATGAGCGTGTACAGCCCCGAGTCTTCGCTCGCGTGATGGCATTCGGACCCTGGCTCTTGCCACCCTTGTCCGGTGATAACCTGTGTCAGCCGGTATGAGAGGCTGCCGTATCCTCTCTAGCCACTAACTCATGATGGGTCTTACCCCTGTTAATGTGTGCCCAGTAGCGCAGGCTCTACAGCAATATAACAAAGAGTTCAATGGCATTAGACCGGGTCCGTATGGAGTTCTCTCCGTTCGCGGTCAAAACCGACCTTTATGAATTGTCTGTACCTCAAGAAAACCACAAAAAAGAACTTATTTAAACAATAACTATATTTGAAATGTATGATTTTGTGCTAATATTGACCAAATTTAGTTATTTGCTCACAGGTTTTAAGTACTATAGAAAGTTGTTTTCCATTGTCCAAGTTCTAATGTATTTACAAAAAAAAATTGTCTAAGCGTATTTAACCGCATCCTAGAAACCATAACGGTAACACTAACTAGTTGGGCTATGCTTACTTTGTCTACATAGCGCTGTATAAAATCCATACTTCACTTCATGGTATAAAACAAAGTCGTTTTCTCTGTCCCTATATCCCTTTGCATGCTTAAATCTTTAAAATTACGCAACGGATTTTGATTCGGTTTTTTTAATAGATAGAGTGATTCAAGAAGAAAGTTTATATGTATTATACATGTTTAATATAGTAGAGGGTGCAGCGGGAGCGGGATCTGAAACCACGCGAAACAAAATTGGCGGTACGAAGTTCGCCGGGTCAGCTATTAATATTATGAATGCGAAAGTAACTCTGTCTGCCTGTATGTTGTTACGCTTTCACGCCTAAACGACTGAACCGATTTTGATGAAATGTGTTATAGTGGTAGATTATATCTTTACATCCACGCGTGCGGAGCCGCGGGCAAAAACTAGTATCCAATAATTTTAATATCATCTTTTAGCTACAAAACTTCAACCCACATGACTCGCGGCTTCATGTTTTATCGATCAATGATGAACATCTATTAACGCCTGTAAATCCTCTAAGGGGTAGGCAGAGGTGTTGTAACACCCACGTTACGCAAAATATGATTTTCGGTCCCATCTTTAGGAGGTGAGTTAATTGGTGTCTAACGGGCACTTCGTCTTCGGCTGTATGTTTACTGTGAAATGAAGATCAGCCCCATCCCTTAGTCGCCTACTAGGACACCCACAGGAAGAGCTGGCCCTATTCTACGTCACTGAGAACCCGGGCGTCGAAGGGCGCAGACCGACCTCCGCCCCCCATGAGCGCGGGCCTGAAGGTAACGGGGGTTAATGCCAACGAACCGGGGGCGAGTCGGAACCGCGTGGTACTACCTCCCGAGGAGAGCCAAATCGAGAGGAATGGCCTTGGGTCAGCTGGGGTACGAGGGATATGTCGCGAGACAACCTCACCTTCGGCCTAGCACATCGACCCACAGACGGCGTGCGGTTTAGTCGGTTCGAGTCTGTCATAACCTACCCCTCCGGTTCCGGAAGGGGGGGGGGGGGGGGTACGTAGGGAATTCCCGCACGTAAAAAAAACTTGTACTTTTAAAGTGCTATCATTATTCAATATGTGTAGTAGATTCCACCTAGTGTCATCAATTTCCAGCATAAACAAAAAAAAACCTCCACTGAGAACCAACATGGCAAATTTTGTGTGCACTAATTGTTTTTGATGGCACAAGTTTGACACAAATTTTGATCGGCATGATTGCGAAAAACCCTCAATAGTAATCCAATCTCGAATGGATTGCGTTCAGGGGTCAGCAAGTGCAGCCGGGCAGGGGGATTGTGGTCGCAGCACTAGTGGGACCGGTAGGTGTCACGCGGGGCGCAGACGACAATCCTCTTTTGACGAGGCCGTCAAGCTGAGTGTCACCATTGTTAACATGGTACGTGTATGAAATGGTGACCCTCTGCCCTGAGACTTTGCCTTCAGCTTACCTACTATGACGTGAGGTGAAGTAAAATTGACGTGACCTATAATTGTTTTTTTTTTTATTAGCAATAGTTAACTATACCTTTTTGTCAATGTTATTGCGGTGTGGTATCCCTAACAGTTGTAAGCCCACTTCAAAGTTGCAATTCATCCACTTGTTACAACATTTTGATTTGACGTATGATGATTTTAGTTAAAACAAACTTTTGTTATGTAAGTAAATGTCAGTATGTGAATTACACCATCGTTACCGAAATGTTAAATCATACGCACTTATAGTTATTACTATAGAACTTGTGACTTTGTGTGTCTGAGGTATTATTCTGCTCGGCGATTAGTTTTAATCGCACTCGTAACGTGAATTTAAATTGATTAACTTAGAAGATACAACTTAGACACGCAATTCATTGCTGCTTGTTTTGTAAAATGTTCAATGTAAGTATGAGATTGTACGTATTTTGAAATTTATGAAAGGCGTCAACGTAAGTCAATTACAGACATTGAGCATTTTATTTTATTACCAGCTTTTCAGTCATCAGTTATCGTTAAAAATTGTAGCCTATGTGTTATTCTGATGCTATATAATTGTAAAGTTTCATTAAAATCCATTCGGTAGTTTTTACGTGAAAGAGTAACAAAAATCCATCCATTCATCCGTCCATCCATCCATCCATACTTACAAACTTTCGGACTCGAACCGACTAAACCGCACGCCGTCTGTGGGTCGATGTGCTAGGCCGAGGGTGAGGTTGTCTCGTGCCATATCCCTCGCACCCCGGCTGACCCAGGGCCATTCCTCTCGGTCTGGCCCTCCTCGGGAGGGGGGACCACGTGGCCAGCGATATCCGCGAGTCTTTCTCGCTCGCTGCGCCGGGCCCGCTCTGCTGTCTCCTTCACGAGCATGACCTGCTCGCAGAAGGAGGCGCTGGCCGCCCACGCATCCGCGCAGCGGATCATCGCCGTGAGCAGGGTGGAGAGCGTGAGCACTCTCACCCCCAGGGCCATCACAAGCTCCCGCCTTGGCCTTTCGAACGCCGGACACTCGGTGAACGTGTGCAGCCCCGAGTCCACGCTCGCGTCGCAGTGATGGCACTCGGGCGTTGACTCTAGAGAGGTTGGTGTAAAACTAAACCAACAACAGCATTAAAAACAACTACAACATTGGCTGGCCAATGCGTTGGCCAACGTCTGCTGGCGAACATCTAGAGCAAGTTTTTGTGCCATTCTTGAGGTGTTGCAGACCGTCGTCGCGTCGTCGCGTCTGGAGGCCAACGCGTTCGCCACTGTATTCACCAACGCGTGTAGTTACAGTACAGTTGGTCAAGCCGCTTAGTACCCCTGTAGTAGATGATAGGCTACTATTGCATTACCTATGCCAATTTTTAGAAAGAAATGATTGATAATATGACCTTTAATTTGCAATTCATATTTAGAAATTTGAAATCGATTCACTAGCTGATTCCCGCTGATCTACCTGCGTGGAGATTGGTTATCGCGACCAAAAGTAGATTTGAATGTTATTTCTCCACATATAAAGATGTTCAAAATTCACCCTCAATCTCCAAGTATTCTCGTAATACAATTTTCATAAAGAAACCCTCACCACTACCTATTATAACTAAAACAAGGAAAGTAGGAAGAGCACAAGATATCTCTAAAGAAAAGTATCTTACTAATATTTTAAACGCGAAAGTTTGTAAGTAATGGATGAATGGATGCATGTTTGTTACTCTTTCACGTAAAACTACTGAATGGATTTTAATGAAACTTTACAATAATATAGCTTATACATCAGAATAACATCAACACGAGCTAAAGCTAGTCTAAATATAATAAAATATATTCAGAATCTATCAGACCCAGGATACAGCTACCTACTACCTAAGTAGGAAATGGTGCAACATATGGCCTCTACTAATCCCATGTAAGTATGCATATAAAAGTAATTATACAACCTATTAAAATAGAAAAACTACCAAGGTATCAAGCTTCAAGAACAAATAATACAGTTTGAACATTCCATGTATTCGGGTAATACCCTTATTATTGTAACACATATTCGCGGAAAAAACACACTTAATTACGGTAGGCAATTTTAAATTTTGCAATGCATAGGCTGTGCGTAATCCAGTTTCTGTGTCAGCAAAGCTGTAGGGCTATATTATCTGACGTGGTCACAGTCTTTGTTTTGCAAAAAAAATATCACGTGGTTCCGTAGTTACAAATAACTGCCTCAGCGTTTAGTAACAGACTCCCTAAGCCATTCTTTGGCCGACGTTTGATAGAATGCATGGGATTTGACGTAAAATTCTATACATTCTATGCCCATCACCCTAGCAGAAGCAGGCCCGGGCACGGGGGATCTCCGTGGGGACTTCCCGCACGTAGAAAAAAAAACATAAATGTCAAATCTCATACGTTGGTCATTCTATATTCTATCAACGAAATACTCCTTGTCTAGGGCGGTTGAATAGACCTTTTTTCGTGCAGAAAATTCCC
This sequence comes from Eilema caniola, assembly GCA_949126895.1. NCBI lineage: Eukaryota > Metazoa > Arthropoda > Insecta > Lepidoptera > Erebidae > Eilema > Eilema caniola. The sequence goes on along the minus strand of OX421488.1, from coordinate 2,461,888 downwards.
CGGATAACCGAGATGTATATTTCGGACTCGAACCGACTAAAACGAACGCTAAGTTTAGGCTACCTTGCTCTCCCAGATAAACCCTTGGGGGCCAACTCAACGTAACCTTCAAACCAGTACGTCAGTCAGCAAAAAAAATTGTTTCAGTTTCCAGGGAGTTTCACCCCTAAAAATCCCTAATTGTTTATTTATTTTGTGTGAAAATCGACAAACCGACGAAAACCGCATGCCATCTCGGATCTCTAGACATCGTAAGATTCCTCGCACCCGGCTGACCTAGGGCCATCTCCGGCTAAAGAAAAAGAATTTATTAAGGAAAATAATATTTCGAGTCCCCTTACTATTTAAACACACCTACTTACTATTAAAATGTCGGCATAGGGTCTACGGATCTCTAAAAAAAGTAAAGTAATTACGCACTCACGCATGGCTGGTGACGAAGCAGAGAGGGAGTTGTACCTACTACTCGACTCAACTGACAGCCATTTAATACTTGCAACAAAACAACGAGAAAAATTGGAGTGTAAGAGATAAGAATCTATATTTATTAACTAGTTGTAGCCCACGACCAGTCTACGTTAAGTTTAGCAGCCTCTGTGTCGTAGCGGTGGTGAACGCGGACGTTATGCACGAGGCGCAGGTTTGATCCCCGCACAATATAAATATTTGAATGCATGAATACGTATATTTGAATTGTTCTGGTCATACCTCGGAGAGCACTTTGAGTAGTCGGTCCTGGTAAGCATGCGAACATCTATGGCAGTTGTTACCGGTAGTTGGAGCCCTAAAAAATCCGAATAGTTGTCTAACATAAGAAACTTATGTCGTTTGCGGGAACTAATTGCTTTAAATAGTTTAAATTATATCTAAAAATATGATATGTTGAATCGTTTAATATTTCGTCTAAATATAGCTACAAATTTTGACTGAATCTGTCGAATCAGGAAGTGGTTTCGCTTGATATTGTAATTACAATGCAACAAATGTTTGAAGGTTAAATCATTTAAAACTAAACTATTATAGTGTTTTTTCTAAACAACGGGTCAATCAAAATTAAAGTCCATATTGTCTTGCATTTGTGGAAAAAAAAACTTGTCCTGGCTGACTGTCATATCATAAAGGATATTTTATTGTACACAGTAGATACACATAAACATACATTATACACACGCAGGTGTATACTCAGCCATCAAAGACCTTTGGATTGACGGACGACGCTCAGACGCAGGCTTTTCTTGGTAGGTGGGGTCAGATGGCAGTCGCTTGTGTTTAAGTGGTACAACTCACAACAAGCAGCATTATTTTCAGCCATTCAGCCTTTTGAGTCTGATTGAGTAATAAATATCGAAATATTTTCACAACCTTTTACAATTATAGCAGGTTTCTTTTTATAGCACTGAGGTGGCAGCACACGGCCCACCTGAAGGAAAGTGGTTACCGCGGCCTATGGACGTGTGCAGCACCAGGGGAGTCAAACTCGTGCTGATGACCTTGTAAACATAGAATTTCTGTGCCGCCAGCGTAGAAGACAAAGCAGGAATAGCCTTTGGTCTTCCCACTGACAGCACAAAGACTCTTCAGTGAGCTCTGGCTACCCTACTCACCGACGGGAGCACAACACGATGTTATTATGGCCGAGATATTCTGTAGGGCGGAGGTACTTCCCCAGTCGGACTGCTCAATGGGACGGAAATACTGTCGTGTCCTACCTCCTAGTAGGATAGCTCAGTATAGGGCAACAAACTATCGGAAATTTACGCGAATATCACTTATTGAAATAAAAACCACTGTTTAACTGGTTCTATCGCAATTTATTTGGTATTATTTTATTACTTACACTTAGCCCGACGTTCCGGCTACTTTTCAGCAGCCATGACTAACGTCGGGCTAACTGTAAATGATAAAATAATACCAAATTAATAACAATTCAAGCAATCATCATTCCAAACAATGCTTTCGATCCAAGGCACATAGTACGACACTCGAGTGTACATCCCCGCGTTGCCGAGGGTGCCGCAGTTTCTCCCGAAGGACGTTATACCCAAAATGTGGTATAAGCAATCAGGTGACAGTTCAGATTGGAGAGGGCCACCGCTGTCTCCCTGTGAAGAAAACATCAATGATAAATAGATAGAAGTTTAATTTATCACCAAAACATATTGATTATTTGAACTAATATTTACATAACAATAATTTAAAACTACATTTCTAAATAATTACACACTACTAAAATGAAAACTAAAAGTTAAAATGCGTCGTGGAATTCATCCGCATCGCATGCCTCTTGTGGAAGTGTTCTCAGAAGACTGGCAGCATTGCCACGTTGTATGGCAATGCTTAATCTCTGACCGAAAAAGAGGTCACGAGAAGCGTCGACCATACGCTTCGCAATCTCACTGAAGAGATTGCGGGCGCAAAATTAGAACGCCAACATTAGATTACAAGAGATAATAGTATGGATTACAGAAATTATTAATTAAATGCACAAGTGGCCTTATCGCTAAATGCGATCTTTGATACTATCAGTTGTTAAAGGACTACGTTTATCTAAATCTGAACTAATATTACAAAGAGGGAAAATTATATGATTGTTTGTTTGTATTACATAGACTCCAAAACTACTGGAATAACATGAAAAAAACTTTTACCAAAAGAAGATCACACTTTTAAAGGGAGCAGATTCGTAATCTTGTACCTTTGTCAATAAATTCGGTAGAATCCCAAACACTATTTGCAATCTAATAAAATTACTATCATATAAATGGGTACACAATACCGTGACCATAATAACCTCGTGTTGTAATCCCAGCGGTGCGTAGGTTAGCCAGAACTCATTAGAGAGCTTTTGTGCTGTCAGAGGGAAGACCCAAAGGCTTGTAATATCTTCTGCACTGACGGCACAGAAACTCTCTGTTCCTACAGGGTCGGCAGCACGAGTATGACTTCCCTGATGTTGCACATGTCCATAGGCAACTGTAACCACTTTCCATCAGGTGGACCGTGTGCTTGTCTGCCGTCTAAGTGATATAAAAAATGCCTTTTTGAAGAACCCCAAATAGTAGTCGCTTGGGAAAACCACGGTTTGTTTTTAGTCCTGTCTGAACACGTTTCAATTGCCATGCTAAAATTCTTTATAAAAATTTTGTATTACCTGACAAGTGTCAACAATTTTGTCCGTCCGTCCATAGCACATCTGCGTCGCATTGTCGTACCCATAAACGAACAGCCTATGTGGAGGAAACAGCTCTGAGCACAGAGAGTCCTCGTACTTGTTTAATTCTATCTGAAATCAGACGACAACATTAAGTTAATCATCACAAACTGTAGAACTTGCCGAATCCTTCAGATCCAAGTCAACCTCACTTGTTCTTGTTAGTCAGTGCACCAGCTAAACAGTGGACCTGTCAAGGTTGGGATATCAGATGGTAGTTGCTCCGGGAAAAGCCGACATACCAATCACAAACAATGTACATGTATGTCTGTTGGGCACTCTTACATTAAGAAACAAGAAAGTGGCGAGCCGGAGAGGGGAGGTTATGTTGGACTCGAACCGACTTAACCGCAGGCCGTTTGTGGGTGCAAGGCCAAAGGTGAGGTAGCTATAGTGCATATCATACTCAGTGACTTACCATACTGAATAATGAAAGCACTTGTACTTTTCCACACTTTATTTTATTTTTATTTTTAACCTGACCGGTTTCAGCTCACGGCATTATCAAAGGTTTACTAAATACATAAATGTATTATTTTATCTATCATTATTCAATATGTGTAGTAGATTCCACCAAGTGCCATCAATCTCCAGTATAATCAGTGACTTCCGTTAAATTTCTTGAAGTCCGTTAATTGTTAACCAAATATAATTTAAAAAAAAGCATCTGTTCATTCAATATAACACTACTAAACTTCTTAAGCCGTTCAGTTGCTCATCTTTTTACACGGGCAAAGATATACTACTGTTGGAACGAGCTTCACTTTCAGATGAAACCTTCAACATAAGGTATGATGCCGAAGGTGACCGCATACGACAACTGCAGACGCATGCAGCAGATACGCGTAATTCATTGCGGCTTCTCTATGGGCCCCTTTATCGATAAAAAAGTTTAACAAGTAAGGTATGTAATGTATTTGGTGTATGCATCTGCAGTTTTCCTATGCGGTCGTCTTAGGAATCATAGCTTAACGTTTATATAATAAAAAATTGGAGGGATTCAGGCGTAGTTCGGAAACTCAGTGGTCAGAGCATTCCCCCTGTGAGAGAAAGATCGCGAGTTCGAATTCTAACCTAACCGATTCTTTTTTTTCTATCTTAATCAATCTTAAAATTAGTTCGTCTAATTAGTGTTTCGTCCAGAACGCAACTAGTCTATCATCCAAATAAATGAAAAAACATTGTTTGATGAACATGAAAAAAAACATTAATAATAATACCCGTTTTTTTGTTTCCAATAAATTTGGTAACTGCCAGAACCAACAGTTTTTATAAGATACAATTTTCATAACTGGATAACGTTTGACGTTAAATTGCGATAAATTATTTAAAAAATAACTGTTTAACTTTTAACGATTTACGATTTGGGCTATTAGCAATTATTGAAGTTAACTATTTGATTAGCGGTACCCAGCTATGATCAGCAGGTGTATCAACTAGTGAGGTTGGCTTCCTCTAAAGTGGGTCTATTACTTACTGCTTGCAGGTGGTTCTCCACTTCTCCATTGCGACCCTGACGGCCCCAGCCTGTTGCTATCAGAGTGCCGTCATAATCTCTGCCAGTGTATAGGCACGCTGGTAAAATTGACTTTCTAAAGTTTATTCTGGAACAAAACCAATGCTTGAAAGAATATAGTGAAATATAGTCATCTTCATCTACCTGCCCTGATCCCAATTATTAGTGGTCGGCGCAACATGTCATTTTCCTCCACAAATGCCTGTTAGATGTAATTTCCTCAATTACTCCCTTCTTTGCTAAATCATTTTTCAAGCAATCTATTCATCTATCATAATCTAGCCATCTATCTTTTCTTCCTTTGAACCGGCCTTACAACATTACTCTCATCTCTTCTCATGCTATGTCCATATCACGACAGTCACTGTTTCTCAAATCTTCATTCACTGATACTACTTTCAAACTTCCTCTAATATAATCATTCCTTATTCTGTCCACTCTCGTCACACCACACATCCAGCTTAACATTCGCATCTCCGCCACATGCAGTTGTCTTTCATTCATATTAAAATATAGGGACCTATGGGTATTTGGAGAACATAAAAGTCCATTTAGTGTAACTATAGACCTTCGATGTCGTTAATTGGAAAATATTGAAATTCAGCAGCATCACAGTAAGACTGGAAACCCGATTCCAACTGATTTGGGAAAAGTCTCAGAGAATGATGTTTTGACGTCACGTGCAAGCCGATACACCTGCTGTACAATTCTCTAAGCATTCAGCGTCGAGCGCAGCGCTGCATCCAACCTTAATAGTGATTGTCATTGGTTGATCGCAGGTAGGGCTGCCATCCGTCCGGGTTTCCCCGGATTTGTCCTAGTTTAAAAGGCGTCCGGGGAGCGTCCGGGCCGGACTCTAATAACCCGGACTACATTTAAAATCCAGAATACTAGAATTCATGGAAGTATGAGCTCCATCTGTCCTTCACCGCGACGCGACTACATCGCATAGGTTGCATCTAAGAAGAAACATTTGTTCTACTGTACGGGTATAAAGCTCAAAAGTTCGGGGTTTTAACACCTCTTGTCCGGGTTTATGAATTTTGGAGATGGCAGCCCTAATCGCAGGTGATGTCACTCAGTCCGACCAATAACGATCTCTATCAAGGTTTGGCGCAGAGCTGCACTCGATGCTGAATGTTTAGAGAATTACACAGCTCCTGATTGAAGGACGGAAGCTCTGACACAAGTTTTTCGGTAAGAAACTTAGATGACACCATTTTAAGCAGGTGCCACCGGAAATTGGTGAGGTTGAAGAATAATAGACACAGGCGCGTTATTATCTGTCGATTTTACTGCACGCGTTATCGCTTTATTTATTTGTTTTGAGTACAAATGCACAACATACAGCTGCGATAAAAACGGTGCAGGCAGTAGTTTGAAGGAATCGGGATGTCCAAAAAAAGGTTTCTGTATTTTCTTTTACAATTCAGGTGGCAGTCTAGAACACGGTTTACCTGATAGTAAGTGGTTACTGTGCCCTATGGAAGTGTGCAACACCAGGGGAGTCACACTCGTGCTGTCGACTTTGTTAACGCAGGTAGTCTCTGAGGCGTCAGTGCAGAAGACGAAGTAGGAACAGCCTTTGGTTTTCCCACTGACAGCACAAAACCTCTCCAGTGAGCTCTGGGTACCCCACTCACTGCCGGGGACACAACACGAGGTTATTATGGCCGCGGTATTGTGTGTGTGTTTGAGGCTTGGCTCCGACCCCGAAAGTATTGGTATGGTCTCGTACACCATCATATCGTTTAATACAGTTCTGTTTTAGTAGTTTGCAATGATACTCACTCATTTACCGTTTCTAACAGCATGATGTCGTGATACTTCGAGGGTGGACGGAACTCTGGATGGACGATGATAGTTTTGATCTTATATAATCTCCAGAAATCGTCCAGATCAGTACGTTTTAGGATGCCTAGAGCTGCAAAAGTGACTTTGCCCCTGAAATAAATGGAACTATAAATTTTAAGAAACTGTTTTGAAACTCAATAGATAAGGTTGACTTTTGAATGCAACTACGAAGCTGTTAAACTTTAACATGTGAAGTGTCTGCCATATGGCATTGGGAGTGGCTTATGTTCAGCACTGGACCGTCATAGGCTTATAGATTGATGGACACCTGACCTCAATAAATATAGCGATATCTGAGTTCTTGGCCATCCGACATAGGTATCTAGATGTCGCCAGATTGCTAGGTATTCTGAAGTCCTGGGTCAGCCGGGGTGCGAGGGATATGTCGAAGACAACCTCACCTTCGGCCTAGCATAACGATCCACAGAGGGCGTGCAGCTTAGTCTGTTCGAGTCCGTCATAACCTCCGGGAAATTCCCGCACGTAAAAAGAAAAAAAAGGGTGCTAGGTAAATGCCCCATGGGCCACCTTACACCCCGGTATCTGAAGACCTGAGACGGCATGCGAGTTAAGCCGGTTCGACAGCGACATAACCGAATTTCCGCACGAAAAAAAAAAGTATCTAGACTTCGATGCATTTTTCATGCATCAACATAACGTTGGCCTGGGCCCCAATTCTACCAATTTTACGACATAACAACACCACAGTCATACCGCTGACATTGCATAAATTGTCATTAAATTTTAGACTTTATGTGTGAGCAAGAAAGTTCAAAGTGAAAAGAGAAAGATTTTAAAACATTTTTCATTCACACTACAAGATTGTCATTTAATTTTCGACTTTAACTGTATAATGGTAAAGTCTAAAGTTAAATGGCATTGGTTACAGTGTCTGTGGTACCGCAGTGGTTTTGCCATGAAAAAATAATAGCAGAATCAGGGCCCTGATTGCATGAGAGGTTTCCTCCAAGAGGCCTGCTTCTTCTATCTTCTATAAGCCTATCACAGTCCACTGCTAGACATAGGCCTCTCCCAATGTTGGCAGGATTCGGCCTGTTATTTCCACGATGGCCAGACAGCTTGTTACATGGGTTTGTTTAGCAAAAACCAACTAACTAACCACTTTGGAGCCGATGAGCAGTGCGCGGCAGATAATATGAACCTTTCACTGATGACGGATCCTCCGCACAGCCATTGTGCTGAATGGGGCTCTGCTCCATATCCCAGCAGCGCCTGAAATATTTAAGACAATTATTGACAGAGTGAGCGACGGGAACGAGAGTCTCCGTTTCGACAAGATCCGTTCCGGTCTATAGGGTGCATTTCTTAACTGATTTTCACCAAACTTGGCACGGCACACATGTTCTTTGATTAAAAGATCAACGTTTGTTGAGAGCTTTTTTGATAGGAGAGAAAATGAGGGTTAAAAGGGGGTAGTTTACTGTCGCGTTGTTTAGGAACGGATCTTAATGATTGATGATTTTTGGCTGAAACAATAAGGACATAATTCCGCACAGGTTGTTGTGAGAAAAGTCATGCAAAGAGCGGGAGAGTTTACTGCAGCTTTGTTTTTGAGAACCGATCCAGGACCCTTTAAAATTAGAAGATATCGTTCTTCTTTTAACTAGTTTTTTTTTGAGGATTCCAAAAAATATGGTAAATCGTGCTCGCGAGGTCTACTGTTCACAGAACTATTAGTAATATTGTGAAGTTGTTATTTGTTCGATGAAGGCAAATCGTATGCACCCTCAGCTTTTGAATGGGGACTTACAGGCTGAGAGTTGAATAGTGAGGACTCTATCCTACCCGCGTAGGCTATTGACAGGCAACCAGAGTCCACTGTCATACCACAGACTCTGCAAAAAATGGCATTGTATTTTGGACGTTATTACCTAGCTTTAAAGTCCAAAGTTAAATGAAGAGAGTTACATTACATGTTTGTATTCACTCTATAAAAAGCCATTTAGGTAATGTTTGTGGTAAGTTATCAGTGGTGGTGACCTGGTGGTAGAAATTTGATGACACAAATTTGTCATAAATTTCAGTGGGGTGGATGGTACCACCACCGTGCACGATTGCGAAAAACCCTCTATAGTAAGTAATCCAATCTCGGTTGAATTGCGTTCAGGTGTCAGCAAGTGCATAGTCGGACTTTTGGGAGATTGTGGTCGCAGCACTAGTGGGACCGGTGGGTGTCATGCGGTGCTGTGACAAAAATCTTCTTTTTTTCAGGCCGTCAAGCTGAGTGCCACCATTGTTAACATGGTACGTGTATGTAATGGTGACCCTCTTTCCTAAGACTTTGCCTTTAGCTTACCATTAGGCGAGGTGAAGTCAAATTGACTTGTCCTATATATTAGGTCCTTACGTATGAAATTGGCGTTTTGTACGGGAGGAATAAAAAGTCGATTTTTTTTTGTAAAATATATTTAATTAATCAAAGTATCTCGTTGTTATCCATGCACTTTTGCCATCTTATGGGTAGTTCATTGATCCCTTTACTATAAAAACCATGGGGGCGAGAATCAATAAACTCTTTGAAGGCGGTTTGGACTGCAGCATCCTGGTGGAATTTTTTTCCTTGTAAGAATTTGTCCAAATTCCGAATGAAATGGTAATCTGTTGGACCAAGGTCCGGGGAGTACGGTGCATGTCGCAGACATTCCAATTGTAGCTCAGCTAACTTAGTGGTTGTTTGTTGTGCAGTGTGTGGTCTTGCGTTGTCGCGAAGCAGCAGTGGCCTAGAGCAATTGACCAATCTCGGTTGTTTAACAGCTAGTTCTTCCTTCATGGTTTGCAGTTGCTGACAATAGATATCTGCCGTAATCGTTTGGCCAGATTTAAGAAAGCTGTAGTGAAGGACACCGGCGCCAGTCCACCAAACACTTACAAGTTACTTTTCTGAGTCAATTTTCGTTTAGGGCAGGATTTGGCTGGGTCTCCAGGGTTCAGCCATTGCGATGAGCGCTTTCGATTATCGTACAATATCCACTTTTCATCACAAGTAATGATTCGAATCCCTTCATTATTGTGTCGGTTGAGCAAAGTAACACAGCAGGCGACCCGTGTTTGCAAGTTCGATTCACTCAATTCATGAGGTACCCATCGTTCGAGTTTTTTTACTTTCCCGATTTGCTTCAAGTGGATTAATACAGTTTTGTCACTTACCCTGAAGCCTGCTGCTATCTCTGAAGTGCTTTGTGATGGATCCGCTTCCACAATAGCCTTTAATTCTTCGTTTTTCACTTTGATCACCGACCGTCCACGGGGTTGGTTCTAAAGGTCGAAATTTCCAGTACGAAAACGTTGAAACCAAAAACCGTACCGTGCTGTCTTTAGCGACACCAGCGCCGTACACATCATTAACTCTTAGAGCTGTTTCTGCAGCACTGGTGCCACGATAGAACTCGTACTCGTAAATATACCGTTTTCCATTGCGCGGTAATAAGCGACGCCAAAGAAAAAATAATGAAGAAAATAACAAATGAATGACTGTATTCCAAAGAAAAAAAAAGACGGGTTGCACTCTGGGAGTGCCGGCAGAAGTGAAAACATTTTCTTTATTTCTTTCTTCGTTATATACATAGAAAAAGATAAAAAGAACATACCATACCATACCTATAATATAGCGCCAATCCTAGAACCTATCACTAATTTTCTGCTAATTTTCTGTCAGAAGAAATTAATAAATTACAAAAAGAAAAGATAATCACAATAAGTAATAAATTACAAAAAGAAAAAACAATCACAAATAATCTCTGAAGGCCAGGTGGTTTGAACCCGATACTATCTGAAACTATAAGGACTTACAGTCGAAGTGCTTACCGTTTAATCTTCGACGCTATCTATCGTAACTTGCAAAATAGATAGTCTGTACCTAATCTTGTATGACGTCAGTCGTCGGTTACGGTTCAAAGGTCAACTAATCCTGACGCTTCCTTAACATTTTACACCCATCCAACGCCGCTAAAGAAGTTTTCACTTCAAAAAAACCAGCTAAATGAATTGATTAATTTGAATTTGGAATTCTTAACCAAAGAGGAGATATTTCAGATCAAATTGATCAGTACGACAAAACGCTAATTTCATACGTAAGGACCTAATATATAAAAAACAATAACAGCGTTACTTTAAAGTCTTAAATTAAATGGAGAATTTTTCAGTGTCCGTGGTATAACAACGGTTTTACTTTAGCAGAGGAGTAGAATGCTTGGGCAATGGTCAAGTGGACCCAAAGGCTCCAATGTACTACACTAGGAACCAATACCAGGGAGACCATGATGACTTACCATATGTGGAAACTCATCGGCTTTGGCATAAACACTGCCCAATGAGTCATAGCTTGACCGTACATACAACCGTGGTGCCTTTCGGCAAGCGTACCGCAGTGTTGAATAGTATTCCTTGCATTCTGAAATGAATAAAAAAAAGATGGGTTGCACTCCGGAAGTGCCGGCAGAAGTGAAAACTTTTTCTTTCTTTCTTTCTTCGTTATATACAGAGAAAGATATAAAAAGAACATACCATACCATACCATACCTATAATATAGGGCCAATCATAGAACATCTCACTAATTTTTTGTCAGACGAAATTAATGAATTACAAAAAGAAAAAATAATTACAAAAAGTAATAAATTACAAAAATAAAAAATAGTCACAAAAAGTGTCAGAAGCCCAGGTTCGAACCCGGTACTATCTGAAACAATAAGGGCTTACAGCCGTAGCGCTTACCGCTAAGCTACGAAGCTTCTTAGCGTACTTAACAAAATAAACAATCCATAGCTAATGTTGTATGACGTCAGTCGTCGGTTACGGTTCAAAGGGCAAGTGATCCTGACGCTAGTTTAACACTTTTTACCCATCCAACGCCATTAAAGAAGTTTTCACTTCAAAAACCGGGCTTTAAATTCGTACCCTGCGCCCATCCGTCCTCTTATCCCTTATTCTGAGTGACAAACCGTTTGGAAACTACGCGCATGCGTAGAAGTCGACACATACAAATAAGTAACTATGTATACAAAATCTAGAAGGGAAAACTTGCAATTGGATTCCTTATGCTTTAACCCTTTTATTTTACTGTGTTAGCTGTAAGTTTTCCATGAAAAAATAAATATAATTTGGTTGAGTTTAACACCAGTTCTCTCTCCTATGTCAACCAATTGTAATACCCCATTTTCTCACATTGCGACTGGTCTGTTATTTATATTCAAATATTTATCCGAGACCTCGATAACAGCGGAAGCGCAGGGCACTGGCTGCTTACTGGAGCGGGCCATTTATTATAGTCTTAAAAATGTATTTCAACTAAGAAGATTATTGTCTTTGTAAGGTCAATGTACGACCTAACAAGTAAACTTTTTAAGATATACCTCACAAACAATAGGTATATACAGTTTGTGCAACAATAAGAATGTGTCCGAGTTAATGACCTAAAAATGTGCTTACTAGTCCACGCTTTTGTGCGATTGCCCGAATAAACATGGCCATTTTCTATGAGAACTCCTCCGTTCGAATCTGGAACAAAATATACAATAATTTTCGGTTACGGTCTGTACCAAGTTTAGCAGTACAGGGAACAGATATTAATATGTACGTGTTTGCTTTGTGATTTGTGCCTTGGAGAGCACGTTAAGCCATCAGTCCCGGTTGCCATACTTGCCATACGTACATCCGTAGCATTCGTCATACGGATGTAATCTAAGGCATCTTAGTGCCGATAATTCTTTTTTACGTGCGGGAAATCCCCACCGTTACTCTCCCTCCGGAGCCGGTGGGGGAGGTTATGTCGGACTCTAACCGACTAAACCGCATGCCTTCTGTAGGTCGTTGTGCTAGGCCGAAGGTGAGGTTGTCGACGACATATTAGTCGCACCCTGGCTGACCCAGAGCCATCCCTCTCGGTCTGGCCCTTCCCCGGAGGTGGGACCGCGCGGTCCCCGACTCGCCCCCGGTATGGGGAGATGCGCGCCGCTGCCGTGGCCTGCTTCTGCTAGGATGACGGGCGGCTCCACCCATCACCCTCAGGCCCGCGCTCATGGGAAGCGGAGGTCGTTTTGCACCCTCCGACGCCCGAGCCACTTACACACGCGGGCAGCGAAGTCCGCGAGTCTGTCTCGCTCCCATAGTTCCGATAATTAAATGTCCAGTAATTTCATCTAAGTACAGAACTTCAATATCGCCAGTGATCGTGCAGTTTGGAGGTCAGATAGCAGTCCCTTTACGAAAAATATCGAAGTTCTACTTGGGAAAAATAGTCGGGGAATGATGTACCCAAACTAAAACATACATACCTACCTTCTTTGAGTTCAGGCTCTTCAGAATACAGTCCTATACTAGGCTCAATCGCTCCAACTTTGAACCAACAAATGAACACCCACAACATTATAAAATATTTAGCATCTGCCATTTTTCAACACAATTGCACCTCACCGAAATCTCACAAGAATGATTACTTATTTCAAAACAATTGAAACCGGTTTTGTTTATCATCGTAGAATTTTTGCACGCTAAATTATGTTTGTTTCATTTTGTAATCACATCAAGTACAGTCAGCGACATAAATTGATTGACGCAATTAAATTAATGAATAAAATAAAATAACTATTGCACAAAATTTAACACAACGCTATCTAGACCCATGGTAAGAATAGCTTAACTAACTTGTGTTATGGAATCTAGAATGCGGATGAACATACTTAGATATGGTTTTTTTAAATACATACCCTACATATTATATATAGAAACACCCAGACCAATGCAAATACCCATATTCATGCATGCAAATATTTGCACTGAGCGGGGTTCGAACCCGCGCCCCCTGTGTAGAGGCTAAGGCCCGTATTCTGGAACGTATCTCGAATTCTGACTAAATGTGAGAACAGAAAGTATTCTAGATGACAGTTCTAATGTTATTGTGAGAATAGATTCACCAATGAGTGTTGTTTGGGAATACGGGCCTTAAATATCTAAAAACCTTTTTAGGTTTTTCTTCTCCACTAGATAGATAGATAAATAATACTTTATTGTGCACCATTAGATTTACAGTAGATACAGGTAAAAAGATATAATTATGTTGCAATAATATTTTGGGAGATAAAGAAATTGTTATAGGATTTGGCACCCAAAGTACAAAACTGTCTAGAAAAAGCTTTACTGTCTGTATTTCTCTTTGTCTGTCCGTCACCAGGTTTTTCTTCTTGTTCTTCATCACCCTAGCGTATCCCAACGCATCCGAAACTAACGGCTGAATCTGAAGCTGTCACCAGGTTGAATCTCATGAACGGTTGAAATTTTTGACTAAAAACAATAAAAGAAACATCTTAAGAGTCTCCCATATAATAAACGTGATTTTAGGAGTTTTTGGATAATAGTATAGGTCTCTTCGGTTTCAATTTTCAATAACGTTCATGTGTATAAGTAGTTTTATGATCTCCATAGAACAAATACGATTTGTTTATCATTTTATGTGAGGTTTTAGAGGCCAGTGTTAAATAAATTACAGTTTATGAAACTACATTAGTCGTTGACTGTACCTTTATTTTTTATTCTACTTATGAATATGGTATCTATTGTCGGAAGTTTAATCGAATATAACTCATTTTTGTTTCATTATTTACACAGATCACGACGTTTCGGCCACATTTCTGCAGCCGTTTGTTCTTTATACGTGTCAAAATTAGGATATGTCAATGCGTCGGACATATATCCTAAGGACCTTACAATCGAAAGATTCCGGGTTCGAATTCTGGCAATTAAAGTTTAGTTTTTTAGTTTAGCTAGAGGGGTAAGTAGGAATAGTAGCAATTGAATGAAATTTTAAAGCAATTAAAGGCGTGGCTCGGTGGCTCAGTGGTCAAAGCATTCCCGCTGTAAGGGAAAGATCGTGGGTTCCCACCTGAGCGATTCACTTTTTCCTATCTTAATCGTTCGTAAAAGCTTCCTACCAATGAAACTGCGAAAAGTCCCATATAAAATTTCACTACGTCTTTAAAGGGGTTGGGGGCAGATTTTGAAATGAAGCACGATTTTTTTTTTGTAGTCACAAATAGTCCGCATACCAAATTTAGCTTTCTACCTTTAATATTGCGGAATGCTCCACGATGACTTGAGTATCGAGCATCTTAAATATACTGGCGTCCGTCTTCCAAGGGTTCTGGCTATGTTTTTTTCCCTATGTCTAGGACATTCATATCTACCTCCAGCTATGATGCCAGATCAACGTAGTTCGGTGGTCGGGGACGCTGTCTGAACCATACACGTTGGAGTGCGGGGTGAGGCAAGGAGGGCTGACCTAGCCAACGCTCTTCAACCTTTATGTAAACGCACTCATTGAGAGGCTGAGCAGCATCCATGTCGGATGTCACGTTGGTGGAGTTTGTGTGAACAACATTAGTGTTAAATCGTTAAAGCGCCCGAAACATTTATACCTGCAACCAGAGGAACCGCAATGTATGCATCATATCAGGCGCTGCGTTGAGTAGGTAGTTTTAATTAATTATAATTTAAGTTTTAAAATTGTTAATGACTTTCGAGCTTTGGCACTGAGTACATGTCTTGTTAACACCTCGGAATTTTTATTCTCCTCAAACCAAGTCCATTTCGTACATGGTCCTAACGAACCGGATAGCTGCAAGATTAGCGAATATAAATAAGGATAAGGATTAAGATATAAGGAATTAAGGATTTGCCCAAAGTGACTTCGAGGATTAAGTTCAAGCAAGACAGTTCGTGGTGTAAAGCAATTTCCTATTTAAAACTATTTAATATCTTCACCCAGCACTCAGGTAACAAAATAAAAGTAGATTTATATTAAAAGGTCAGTATATTTTATTGCTTACCATATGTACAGTGTTAGAGTAAAATCATTAGGTACCTACTTACATTGTGATTAGTATTTGTTCATTAGCAAAATTTAGTTTAAATCATACTTAATACAGTATAGTTAGCTTACTTGCTACATTATTTAACTAAGTTTGTATGACGCTATAACTAATTTACATAATTAACCGTGATTGTTAATAGTTAGGTATCTTGACACAGTAGGTACATTGGAGTGTTCGATATTAATATTGCAAGTCATTGTTAAAAACAATACAGTTATTAGTTTAGGAATAATCAAAATAGTGCATTCATCAAGATAATATATTGGTATTTACTTGTATTTAATGGTATATGTACTTAGTTCTTTTATAACATTGTGTGAATTATTTAGTAAATTTATGTAAGTGGTAGTATAGGTACAGTGTGAGTCCTACGTACTTTATTTAAAGCTTATACCCTAAATCGCTTATACCATAAAGCTTATATGTAATTGGGTAAATAGATTAATATTGTTAACGCAGTAACATTAGTAAGCTTTAGTAGTGTAGGTAGCTTTCAAAACTATATTGTTCTGTTATAGGTACTCTTAGTATATAAGTACGCATTGGTTGATAATTGTAATTGTATCAGTTCTAGGTTGACAACACCCGTTTCCCAGTATGGCCGAGGAAAAAGATTTAGTTAAAAAGCGAGGTAGCTACAAGGGTCGTTTGACTGCCTTCGTTAACTATCTGGACTCACTTGAGGACAAAGAGCTATCAAGTTGTGATATTTCGGAATTGCAGTTGCGTATGGAAAAACTGGAGTCGGTGTACGAGCGATACGATGAGGTACAGTTGCACCTAGAATGTATTGTAGAGGATATAAACGTTCAATACTCTGAACGTTCCGATTTCGAGTCTATTTATTATAAGTCCTTGTCCAGAGCGCAAAGCATTCTTAACAATGTTAATAATGATAATAAATCGATGCAGAGTTGTAAAAGCACTCGTACTAGCATGCACAGACCGGTTAAGTTACCTACCATTCAGTTACCAAAGTTCAGCGGATCATATGATAATTGGTTAGAATTTCGTGACACCTTTACTAGCCTAATTCATTCAAATGATGAAATTGACGTTATTAATAAATTCCACTACTTGAGAGCATCTCTTGAGGGAACTGCTGCCATCGTAATCAAAAGTATTGGTTTTCTTCGAGTAATTACGCCGTTGCATGGAGTTTATTATGTGACCGTTTCGACAACAAAAGGCTATTGGTAACGAATCACGTAAATGCATTACTAAATATTGAGCCTATACTGAAGGAGTCGTCTATTGCTTTAAAAAATTTAATTGACAAATTAAATAAAGACTTGCGAGCTTTAGCATCATTAGGGGAACCTGTCAAACAGTGGGATACACTTTTGATTTGCATTATCACTCCCAAGCTTGACCAAAAAACCTTTCGTGAGTGGGAGGAATGCAAAGGCAGGTTAGACAAGGACAGCCCGATTACGTTTGATGTATTCCTACATTTTCTACGTGGTCGAGCTGACCTCATCGAAACCTTAGAGTCATCACGTCATAATTATCCACATACTGTTAATAAATCAGGCCCTAAGTTAAAGTCTATGGTGGCTACGCAGTCTTCTAGCGGTTCTAATATCCATTCAGTTCCTAAAGTATGTCCCAAATGCAATAGTAATGATCATGCACTATATAATTGTCAACAGTTTCTCGCATTGAACACTGACGCGCGTCTCAAATTACTACCTAGCTATAAAATATGTTACAACTGTTTTCATTCGGGTCACTACGCTAACAAGTGTAAAAAACCAGGTTGTAAACACTGCAAACGTAGACATCACACACTTATTCACACAGATAACAATAAATGCACCATTACGAATACACATATTGATAATTCACCCCCTGATATGATTAATAAGTCGCATACATCTGTTCCGTCCGCTACTAGTACCACACCTAACGTAGCTTTATCCGCTAACATTGCTTCTTTCCGTGGTCATAAGCAGCGAGACGTGTTGTTGTCCACCGCCTTGATCAAACTGCGCGACCATAATAACTGTGTACATGTCGTTCGCGCCGTTCTCGATAGTGGTAGCACCTCATCGTTTATAACAGATAGGTTATGTAGACGACTAAATTTAATAACTAGCCAGGTAAATAAATCTATACTTGGTATAAACAATGTCACGTCACGCGTAGGCAAATTATGTCGAGTTAAGATGTCGTCATTACAAGATGACGTTGTTTTTGATTTAAACTGTTTTGTTTTGCCATATATTACGAGCAACCAATAAAGCCCACGACTATACCGCGACTTGAATTGTGTGGTGCGGTTATTGGTTCACGTCTTCATAGTAAGGTGATCAGCTCACTGCGATTGAAGGTTAGTCGAGTCTATTGTTGGACTGATTCGACCATTGTGCTGGGTTGGTTAAAGATGATGCCTACCAAACTTCAACCTTTCGTACGCAACCGTGTTGCTGAAGTTTTGGATATGGCAGAGAACTGCACCTGGAGACACGTTCCAACGGATAAAAACCCAGCAGACCTAATATCTCGAGGCGTGGATATTGGTGTTCTGAGGGGTTTAGATCTGTGGTGGTCTGGACCAGAATTTCTAAGACTCGATCCGTCTCAGTGGCCTTCTCAAGTTCAGTGTTCAGGCCTGGAAAAGCTACCAGAGATTCGACCCAATTTAGTTTTGAGTGCTGTCGTTAATGACTCCAAAGACGGGACACTGATAGACTTTACTCGTTTTTCAAATTACTCACGGCTTATACGTTGTGTAGCTTATGTTTTAAGATTTATTAATTCAAGTAGGAAAAACTATCCTACAATTAATTATTTGTCTCAGGATGATTTACAAAATGCGCTAGATGTTGTCATTACTGAAAGTCAAATAGAATCTTTTCCTGAATATAATTTACTTTTAAATAATAGCAGTTTACCAAAAAGGAGTGCCCTTCTCAAGTTAAATGTATATTTAGACCAAAGGAAATTAATGAGAGTGGGAGGACGTCTCGATAATTCGTCTTTTGAATATGGTAAAAAGCATCCTATTGTATTACAGTCCACACATCACTTCACAAAACTACTGTTTAATTTTGAACACATAAAATTAATGCACGCTGGCCCACAGTCCCTATTAGCTTCCATTAGGGAAACATACTGGCCAATAGGAGGTCGCAATTTGGCAAAGGCTTGCTTTCATAAATGTGTTAGATGCCATCGTATGAAGGGTAAGGTGGTAGCCCCTTTGATGGGCAACTTACCTCGTGAGCGCCTTAGTCCTGGTTATCCCTTTGAGAGCACGGGCGTTGATTACGCCGGCCCTATTATGAGTGTCAGCCGTCAGGGTCGTGGATGCAGGCTAGTAAAGGTGTATGTCGCAATTTTCATTTGTTTTACAACCAAGGCCATTCATTTAGAGCTTGTTGGTGACCTAACAAGCAATAATTACTTACTAGCTTTGTATCGATTTATATCTCGAAGAGGCAAGCCCGTTGATATTTTTTCGGACAACGGTACCTCATTTGTCGGCGCGTGCAACGAACTTAATAAGTTTTTAAAATTGAATAGTTTGTCCTTGGGTGAAAGTACAGCGAATGATGGCATTCGATTTCATTTTATACCCGCGTATACTCCGCATTTTGGTGGTCTCTGGGAAGCCGGTGTAAAATCAACAAAGTACCACCTTCAAAGAGTGTTGGGAAATTGTCACATGACGTTTGAAGAGCTTTACACCACGCTAACTAAAATTGAAGCCATTTTAAACTCTCGACCACTGACGCCGTTATCTTCGGATCCAGCAGACTACACTCCCCTTACGCCAGGTCACTTCCTCATTGGACGCCCGGTTACTTCCTTGCCACAACCTGATTACCGAGATACGTCTACCCACCATCTATCTCGTTTCCAACGGATCGAACAACTCCGGCAACATTTTTGGAATAGATGGAGCAAGGAATACGTCGCAGAGTTACAGGTGCGGACCAAATGGCGTTCAGGAAAGGATGTTCTGAAACTTAACTCCTTAGTAGTGATTAAGGAGGATAATCTTCCTCCTCTAAATTGGAAGCTGGGACGAATTGTGGCTGTTTACCCTGGAACAGATGGTATAGCTCGTGTTGCTGACATAAGGACATCTTCTGGAGTCGTTCGGCGAGCATTCAACAGAATCTGTCCATTGCCTGTATCCGACGAGTCTGGTTGAAACCGCTGTTACTTGTTTCAACGCCCGGGGGCATGTTAAATCGTTAAAGCGCCCGAAACATTTATACCTGCAACCAGAGGAACCGCAATGTATGCATCATATCAGGCGCTGCGTTGAGTAGGTAGTTTTAATTAATTATAATTTAAGTTTTAAAATTGTTAATGACTTTCGAGCTTTGGCACTGAGTACATGTCTTGTTAACACCTCGGAATTTTTATTCTCCTCAAACCAAGTCCATTTCGTACAATTAGCTATGCGGACGACATGGTGCTGCTGAGCGCCTCGGTCTGTGGTCTGACTAAGCTGCTCGGTATTTGTGAAGATTATGCTTTCAGCCCTGGCCTGATCTATAACACTAAGAAAAGTGAGTGTATGGTTTTTCGGGCCAGAGGTAAGTGTCCAGATAGTATCCCTAGCATACAATTAAACAATACACCGCTAGAAAGTGTTGACACCTTCAAATACCTTGGTCATCTGGTAACCTCTGACCTGAAAGATGATACAGATATGGAGCGGGAACGTAGGGCGTTGTCTGTTAGAGCGAACATGATAGCGCGCAGGTTTGCTCGATGCTCGAGGGAGGTGAAGAACACTCTTTTCAGAGCGTATTGTACTTCATTCTACTCGAGCGCACTGTGGGCTGACTATACTCAAAGGCAGTACAGCGCCCTACGAATTCAATACAACAATGCCTACAGGGTGTTGTTGGTGCTGCCGCGGTACTGCAGTGCGTCGGGGATGTTCGCCGAATCACGCATTGATTGCTACTATGCGACGATGCGGAAACGGTGCACATCCTTAGTGCGCAGGGTCCGCGCCAGCTCCAACACCATCCTGAGGATGATGGCTGAGAGGTTCGACTGTCATTACATTAACCATTGCTGTATGAAACAATCACTCAATCAACATATTATTATTGTCTATTTCAATGCAAATTTAAATTATTTATTATTTTATTTTAATCTTACTTATTTTTTTTTTATTTAACTATGTTGACATTGATGACTGTTTATCATTTAAGTAATTTTTTTTAATTTTAATTTTAATTTTTTTTTCTGACATATTATATTATTCTAACCATTTTTTGTGTATGTTTATTTTTTATTCATATAATGTCATATAATGATAATGTATGATCCAAATGTTGATCGAAATAAATTGAATTGAATTGAATAAAATTCCACCCCCCATTTTAGGGAAGTTAGAAAGAGACAAAAAGTAGCATATGTCACTCTCCATCACTTTAACTATCTACACTTAAAAATCACGTCTATTCGTCGCTTCGTTTTGCCGTGAAACACGGACAAACAAACAGACACACACACACACACACTTTACCATTTATAATTCGTATTTCCCATTTATATATAACTCAGTAGTCAGAGCAATCCTTCTGTAAGGGAATTATCACGGGTTCGAGTCCCGTCTGTGTCGTTTCACTTTTTGCTGTCTTAATCGAATACTAGTAATTTTAGATACTTTTTTTATGCAACTAACGTGGCAGATAAGCTCAAGGCCCACCTGATCGTAAGTGGTTAGCCCATGGACGTGTGCAAAACCAGGGGAGTCACACTAGTGCTGCCGACCTTGTAAACACAGAGTTTTTGTGCCGTCAGTGTCGAAGACAAAGCAGGAACAGCGTTTGGTCTTCCCACTGATAACACAAAAACTCTCCAGTGAGCTCTGGCTACTCTACTCACCACAGGGAACACAACATGAAGTTAATATGGCAGCGGTATTCTATAGGGTAGAGGTACTTACCCAATTGGACTGCTCAATTGGACGGGAATAGCGCCGTACCCTACCTCCTTTTTTTAAATAAATGAAACTATTATCGGCTTTTCTTAGAAAGTTTTATTACCGTATCACAATAACTGACCAAAAGCCCTCATACAACAAATAAATAATAGATTAAATTTAAATAAATTAACTATATGGATGTCCCGCAAGTCCTCAACCTAACGAAAGCAGTAACAGTCATCATTCGTCTTTCCACACGATGCTCTCAATCCAGGGCACGTAATACCGCACTCGAGTATACATGCCCGCATTGCCAGGAATACCGCAGTCTTTGCCAAAGGATGTGATGCCCAAAATATGGTGGTAACCATCCACAAAGGTATACTGAAGAGGTCCTCCGCTATCACCCTGAAAAGCATTAATTAATAATCAGTCTAGTTACAATCATTGCGTTAATCCTGGTCGCATCCGAGGCTTTCATCTTGGAGTCCGAGGAGGGGGGAGGGGTCCACTTGCCGGCTTTGACTTCTCCACTTCGCATGGTCTTGGGCATCCATGGCAGCAATATCATTGGCACAGCTGTTCTTGAGTTTACCCCTCGTATTGGTACCCAGAGGGGGCGCCATTACTAGTATCGAGTGAATACTAAAAAATGATGTCGACCGCAGTGACCGACGAAACGTCTTGAACGCAAGTTTCACATCGACCACGGCCAAACAGCCCGAAAGCAGTATATTCTACATGCAACGCCGGCCGTGAAAGCCTGAAGACTTATAAATTAAGATTTTTTTAGATTGCTACGAATTATCGAGAAATGGTGTTTTCTTCGTCCTAGCAATAAACTTTTAACTTGGAGTCTGGGATCCGCTTCACCAGTCTAACTGTGGATTTGGCTGAACTTCGATATTTTCCGTGAAGCGACTGCCATCTGACCTCCACAACCAATAGGCAGCAAGACCAGTTGTTGGATTTTTGAGGGCTCCAACTACCCGTAACGACTGCCGTATGGCAACCGACGGCTTAACGGGCTTTCGAGGCACGTCCAGCCCAATGCTTTGCATTTAGCGGGACTCGAACCCGCGCCTCCAGCGTAGTGGCCGCGTTCACTACCGCTACGCCACGGAGGCTGTCTTTCGAATAATGGTATGGTGGAGCCATTAGGGTCTTTGATGCAAAGCTAACATCTCCTGCAAACCAGTGCACCTACTGGTTAACAGACAGGGCTCAAACGCAGGCTTTCTTTTCGAGGTTGGGAGGTCAAACAGCAGAGATGTTTGCAACGTTAACGCTGATGTGGTTGGTATATTCCAACCGCGGCACTATACGATGGAACGCCTAGCCACCTCAGTTCCTTCCCGACGTTCGTACAGCCCGCTCGCTCGTCCCTTCTCGCGAATAGTGAACATACTAAAAACGTGTAACCTTGTTAAAGGTGTTAGCGGACCCTGGACTCCGGAATGAAGGCCTCGGGTGTTACCAGGAACAACGCAAAGATCATGACGATGATTGCCACAATGGTGACTTTCAGAATAACGACCTTCGGCACACCTCTGTCTCTTGGTGACATTTGGAAAAACCATAGCAAGTAGATGATGTAATTTCAGCTTGAGTGTGCGCGGTAAGAAGTTCCTTTCTTTCCTCATTGTAGGCAGAGAGTAACTAAATACAAAGATATTGAAAGAAACGTTGGAGAGCAGACCCCAGGACCCCGATTCTGCTAATAGACATTGCATAAAATGGCATTAAATTTAAGACTTTATGGCTGAGTCTTAAAGTCCAAAATGAAAAGAGAAAGAGTTTATAACATTTTTCATTCATTCAACAAGATTGGTATTTAATTTTAGACTTTAGCGATACAGAAGTAAAGTCTAAATTTAAATGGCATTGGTTACAGCGTCAGTAGTACCGCAGTGGTTTTGCTATTAATTTTTTTTTAGCAGAATCAAGGCCCAGGTTCAAAATTGCAAACTCTGAGTACAACCAGAATTGGCGGTCAAATATTGATGATGATAAACCTACCAACGCCTTTTGTTCCACTGTCGGAGAGTCTTCCCCCTAGGTATAACCTTCCCTAGATAAGGTGGAAGTCCCAAATAGACTTAGAACGGTCGGTAGTCAGGTGGGGTTTAAGGAGAAGTATATTACCTCGCAAGTGTCCACAATCTTGTCCTCTCGTCCGTAACACATCTGTATGGTAGCGTTGTACCCGCTCGTGAAGAGCCGGTGGGGGGGAAACAGTTCGGAGCACAGAGAGTCGTTGTACCTATGTAGTTGCATCTGGAAATACACGTGTCTTATTAGGGAAACCGCAAGCCAAAGCAGCAAGCAGCCATTTTGCTTTGATTTCGTCGGTAGTTTAGTGGTTGAGGAGTCGGCCATTACACTACCGAAGTGAACCCACTCCTTGCACAAATAATTTCGCTTAGTTGGAGGGGTTCGAAGGAATATTAGTAATTTCGATAATTTTGGCTGTTTCTCTTTAAATTAAAAAAAAAATTCGACATGGAGAATTTGCTGCAAGCTTGTTTTGTGGGCGGCTTCCCTCTTGAATGTTTCAATATTCTGCTGTATGAGGTTTTTATCGATAGCTTTTGAGGTTTAGACTTGAAGCCTACTATACTGTGCATATACTTGTACATACAACCTTTTCACACAACTTTAGAGAATAAAATTCGGTTAAGGCGACTTTTACTCGTATCTCCAATTACTCAACAGGGTAGCTGTAGTCTGGAATGACACATAGGCTACTTTTAGTCTGTGAATAGCTTCCCATGGGATGCGAGAACGAGATCAAACTTACAAGAATAAAGAGCAACAGCTAGTAATTTAATATTATAAGTAACTAGCTTTTACACGCAGCTCCACCCGCGTGGATGTCGGTTATCGCGATCAAACAAAGCTTATTTCCTTTCTCAAGGTCTAATGTACCCTTATACCAAATTTCATCAAAATCGGTTTAGTGGTTTAGCCGTGAAAGACGGGCAACCAGACACACACATACTCTTTCTCATTTATAGTATAGATCTAGCAAAGTCCTAATACCAAAACAGAACACAGCAAATTGCCCTACATTTACGCAGCAATGAAATCTCCTGTCAAGAAGCGTTTTTCTTGGCAATTCGCTATGTGCTTGCTGCTTTGATTAGTGGTCTTATAGTAAATACTCACTACTTGTAGATCGTTGTCCAGAGCCCCCCTAGCACCCTGTCGTCCCCAACCTGTTGCTGACAAAGTATGATTCTCACCCTTGCCTGTATCTAGGCAAGCTGGCAGTACGAATTTACCAAAGTTTATCCTGTAAAATCAGAAAAGATCTCGATTAAATGTATGCTTTCTAAATCACAATATCTTCACGTTAGTCATAATCACATCCGAGGCGTTCACCTTGGAGTCCGGGGTTCACCTAAATATGATGTAGCTAGGTTATTTTTCCATATTGAAAGAAAGAAAGAAAATAATTTTAATTATGATCCTTACAATGTTTGCTTTCCAATTGGGAACTAGTACTGTCTGACCTCCGATTCTGAGTTGTGGTTAGTAGATAACCACTGACAGAATTCTTCTGGCTGTGCATAGGTACAACCTCCGTCTTGACCTAATGAGTACTGATAGCCGGAACTGACTTTAACATACCCTCCAAAGAACTGAAGCGCTCAGATTTTCATCGCGCGCATCCGTGCTTGCAACATGTGCACCGTAGAATAGAATGATAAATATATGCGATTGACGCGTATTTTTACCCGACTGCCAAATAAGGGTTATGTTTTTTCCGCGTATCTTGTATATATGTATGTTTGTATGTAATATTCTTTAAAAAAAATCACTCAAACTTAGAATAGAATAGAATAACACTTTATTTGTACACCATTTGTACACATTAAAATGAAGGGAACCGCCTGCTATCAAACTTGTTTCGAACTTTTCATCATCAGTGGGGTTAATGTTTTTTTCGACACCCTTACTCATAAAGTGGTGTTTATCACATGGCTTTTACACTCATAAACTATGCTATTAAACACTTCTGCTTTTTTTTTCTTGATCGCACTAGTGTTTTATTTTATATTCCATCAAATTAAGTTGGTACCTCGCTGAAAGATATTATATATGCATTCTATTTGCTCTTAACTTAACTGGGTTATAGTTTTATTCTTAAATCTCGGCAAAAGTTTTGACTTAGGTACGTTTCGTTTCAACGTAAGACTAAAAATAACACTATTTAAAAAGAAAAAAGTAGTGTACCACCTTGAATATGATAAATTTTCAACAACTTATTTACTTTAATTAATAATTCAACGTGAAAACAATTTATAAATACATAAAAATTAGATTTTTTACATTTTGCGTTTTGGCTGTTTAGCGTAATTGCTCGTGCCTACGCTCCAATCTGCGCGCGCATAGATAACACGTCGCGCACGTTTTCAACAAATTTTCCGTCTGTGCTGTGAGCATTGTTTATTAGTACGAATAATTGATCAACAAGTTTAAAATGTCAATGTCTAGTGTAGAAAAAGACAGTTACGTTGATTTGACGCCGCCGGAAATATTAGGTAAGTGAGGCACGAAATGCCAGTGATAGCCTTTTGCCTCCAAAATCCAGGGATAAGTACATGGCAGTTTATGAGACCTTCATTAAATATAAAATTTGTTTTTTTACTCGTAAGTGTGTCGAAAAACTTTGTATGACACACGTGAGGTATGGTCATTACACTCTCGGTTTCCTTGCAGCCCTCGCCTTCGGCTCGGGCTGTGCAATATCACCTCGAGTGTAATGACCAACTTACCACACTTGTATCATAAATAACTATAATCATTTATTTTATGACGTGTATGACGTTTATGACAGTCACCAACAAATGTCAATCCCATATATTGATCAACCTATTCTATTCTATTCTACAATCATATTACCACATGTCTATAGGGCCTAGAATGTTCGTTAGCGATACTCACTCGTTTGCCGTCTCTAACAGCATGATATCGTGGTACTTGGACGGTGGATTGTACTCCGGATGCTGTATAATAGTCTTGATCTTATATATCCTCCAGTAATCTTTCAAATCTGTGCGTTTTAATATTCCCAAAGCTGCAAATGATACGTTACCCCTGAAATAGTAACAATAAACATTGTAAGTATATTGGATAACACGGAAATCGTTTTTTATAAGGTGACAGAGAAAGCACACGACCATTATGAATGAAAGCGGTTACCGTAGCCTATGGACATGTGCAATACCAGGGGTGTCACACGTGTACTGTCCACCCAGTGGAACCTGCAAATGAATGAATGAAAGAAAGAAAACACACTTTATTTTTTTTCTACAGCACAAACATGCATCAAATAAATAACAATAATAATAATCAAAAAATACATCAAATAAATATAGCCACAGATAATGTAAATATATATAATATGTGCACATTTATGCTGCACAAAGAAAAAAAGGAGCCAGTTCAGCGAGATGCCGGGCACGAGTACCCGGTGCTGGTTTTCAACTGGATCCTCGAACTACTTAAATAAATATCCTTAAAGAAAAAAAAAACAAACAACAAAAACTAAGGAGAATGCAAGAAATCTGTGCCAAGGAAATTGTACCTCTGTGCTATGACATAATTTATTTAGTCTATGGTTACATAATGCCCTTCTTGAAAAACCCCATATTGAATTCGTTTGGGACAACTACAGCAGGGAATTCATAAGTCTATCTATTTATGTTAACTACATCCAAATAAGCAATTGGATAGATAGAATGAAATGAAAGATTAGATAGAAATAAGCAAGCCCCAGCGCCTTCTTGCACTAGAGAATTTTCTAGTTTAAGTACAATAGACACTCCTTATGACCCTGGGTTATTTAAGCGAGGTTCGAAAAAGCATCCGACGAATCCGTCAAGCTAGGGACCACCGTCTTAAAATCGACAGCATTTGGAATGGTAGTACTTTTCTCCTGAACCTCACCTTAGTATGTATGTATTTTTCACGTTACACGCTATTTTATATGTTTATACCAACACTCGCTTATATTTTCGTTACTTTTTATTCCTGTCTATCCTAAGGTTACCTGAAGGAAATCACTTTTCGTGATAAGGCCGCCCATTGTGCATTCAACTGTAGCAGTATCTATCTATTTCTCCTAATTTGTCTTAGTTAGCGTGGTCACCATCTAGCGGGGAGTAGTTAATTAAAGGATTGAATATAAAAACGTACGTACAGCTTGGCTGCCGATGCGCAGTGCGCTGCGGACAATATATATTTCTCACTTATTATGGATCCACCACACAGCCACTGCGCTGAGTCACGTTCTGCACCAAATCCCAGCAGCGCCTGAAATTTTCAAATTAACTTCACGACGATGCACAATTATAAGAAACATTCTATTGTGCGTGTTATGGAAGGAGGTTAACTTATGCCATCGACCCCGATTGTCGTATGAACGTCTATGGCAGTCGTTAGAAGTACCTTGTTGAAGCCCTAAAAGTCTAAAAACTAGGTCTAACTGTAATACTTCGATATCGCCAAAGACTTGTGGATATTTTTTGGCTGTCGTTTCACTTAAAATATTGAAGGTTTGACTGGCAGAAGCGGACCCCACGCTAGGATGAAAAGAATCACAATGTGTTTGTGACAAAATACGGGACCCTCTCTCCCAACGCCTTTGGGAACAAGCCTACCTAACCTGCTAGTGTGTGAATAGTCAGCGTATGAAATATCATGACTACAAAGTCTTAAAATAATCTTAAAACTCAAACTGCTTTATTGATTATTATCATATGATTGTCCGAATTAAAGGTGTGTGCCAAATATCAGATCACACAGTCAACAGGAAGAGGAGAAAACTAAAGAGTTAAGATCATTTTGAGCACTCTGTTTATAATGATTGATTGGCTGTGGCTGCTAAACATTGGACGAGGCAGGTAGTAGCAATTGAGTTCCTCAAGGATAAGGCCTTTTACACCCATTTTCTAATATTTACTCCAGTTTATAATGCATACATACATACATATTATCACGGCTTTATCCCCGGAGGGTTAGGCAGAGGTGAATTAACCACCCACATTTCACCAATCTGTATTCGGTCCCACGTAATAGGGGGTGAGCCTATTGCCGTATTCCGGGCACTATTGTTGACTCGAGCCATGCATCTGAGGCTGAGTCTGGGCTATACATATCTGTCTGATGTTAAAGTTAATCAGCCCTATCCCTTAGTCGCCTTGTAGGACACCACATGGGAAGAGAAGGGGTGGCCCAAATTCTACTCTACCACGCGTCTACCAGTTTATAATAAATAATACTAATAAATAATAAAACAGTTTGTTTCATCAATTAATTAGGTGATTGAATTGATGATAACATTGATTTATTATGAAAAATGTGTAGATTTATAAATTGAATTTCACTGTTAAATAATTATAAAATAAAGAATTCCTTTTTATACTCGATCATATTCAGATCAACCTTTCAAGGGTATAAGTACAGTGCTCGGGTATTTTCGTCACACTTCGGCAGTTCCCCACCGGTTGCGTGGGAGTTCTGTCAACGCCAACGCCCGCGCAACGCGCAGGTAATGCGTACTTTTTTATTTCGTTTTTTTTTATTTCTTGTTTACATTTAGCAGCCTAGTGGTTAAAAGTCTAGAGGTCCCGGGTTCGAATACTAACGCAACCGATGTTAACCATCTACCCTCTCCTAAATCAATTAATTAATTAGCATATTGCAGTCCACTGCTGGACATAGGCTCTTTCCAATGTGCGCCATTACTCCCGATCCTCCACCTTACGCATCCAGTCTGTCCCGGCGTGGTCCCGGCCACTTTTTTCAGGTCGTCAGGTCATCTGGCTAGGGGGCGTCCTACCTTCCAAACATATAAATTTACTATCACGTTATTTAATAATATATAACACACCATGTATGTTAAGGCGCTCACTCATTTACAGTCCACCTGGCCTGCAGTCCTAAGCCGATAGCGTCCACACACTAAAGCTATTTTGGCCTATATGAATAAGAAAACGGGAATTAACGCGATCATGGTATAGGACCTTACATACCTTTGATTGCCTGACGTTTCGACGAGGTTGCACCGGCCGTGGTCACAGGCTGTCACAGGCTTCCTGTTTCCTATTTTGGCCTGCCGGCAATTCCCTGTCAGTTTTACGACTACACACTAGCAGTTGTGAGTCGACAGTTTCCCGCCGTACGATCGCCCGCCGGTGTGCGCTCGTTCGCCTTGATGGCCTCATCATAGTTAACGAAACTGTGAGTGTATGGGTTATTGCGATTGACTGATAGATTTATTTCGTCCGGACGTAGTCCGGTAAACTGATAGTGAGTGGGCGCCTTGAGGCACACGTGAATGGGCAGACCAGCCGGGCTCGACCTCACGATACTTCTACCAAATTAATAAAGTATTGAAAAAGGAAAAGTCAGAAGCCCGATAAGCTCGATACCGGTGGACTTGCACGAAAGGATTATTGGAATTGGAAGTAGTTAGTGAAGTGTGTAAAGATACAAGCAAATGGCGGGTTGTTATTACTGCCTACCCCGGAGAAATCAATCAATCAATTAGCCTCGCAGTCCACTACTGGACACAGACCTCTCCAAATGTTGGGAGGTTTCGACCTAGCTGTCTGGCTGGTACAAGGTTATATTACGAGTTTTCCTTCTCCCGCAAAGATGCCATCTGCGTATTTTTCCGTTAGCCGCCTCTTACAACAGAACAGATGGAATGATGATATTGCCACGGCGGCCAGACCAAGTGGGATGGCCCTAGGTCATCCGGGATGCGAGGGATATGTCGAATACAACCTCACCTTCGGCCTAGCACAACAACCCACTGACGCCGTGCAGTTTAGTCGGTTACAGTACGACATAACCTCCCCCATCGGCTCCGGAGGGGGGAGGGGGGGGGGGAAGATCCGAGGGAATTTCCCGCACGTAAAAATAGGGGCTGATGATATTTTCTCCGTCACCACAAGTAGAAACGTGATCATGTATGTAATGTGACGGTATTACATCGTTCCTGGTGGTGTAGAATATGCCTACCCCATTTCTTCCCATGGGTGTCGTAGAAAGCGACTAGGGGATAGGGTTCCCCATCCGATAGTAATAGTACAGCCCATGACTAGGTGCCATGGATCTGAAGGTGGAACAGATCGTAACATTCTGTAAAAAGGCAGGTAGATTCGACAGAACGCCGTGATTGCCGGACACTTCTTAACCTCCGAACAGGAGGAACAGGGGAAATAGGTGAAATGGCCCCCACAAAAGGGCAGATCATCCGTCCGGTCTACGGCGTCTCCAAAGTAAGTAAGTAAGTGCCAAGGTCCGATGCGGTCTCCACCCCCTAGACGACCCGCCAGTCGCTGATGCGGCGGGCCAGCCCCTCTAGACAAGTGGCAATTCGCTTGCTAGCGTTTGATGGAATAGAATGACGAATGTATTGGATTTGACGTTTATGACATGCGTTGACACAGGTCAGAACTGGCGAATGACACATCAACGGTCGAGCTGCCCTGGGCCCGCACTAGGGTGTGGACCGCCCCTTGGTTCAGCAGCACCAAGCCTTAAGTGCTCGATTGACGCCAATAGACGCAACCCTGTAATATATTATCTAAGTAGGTTTATTTTATAATATTGTCAACCTTTTTTAGTGCTTGTGCCTGTGCAAGCCGGGCCGATAACAGAACTCAAATCTTCTAAATGAAAAGTTGAAGAGAAGATTTCAAGACTATTCGTATAGTTTTAATGTCTATAAGTGTTTTCTTGTGAACTGTGTAACTTATCTTGTGTGAACAATACAAAGTGCCATTTCCCTGTTCACGTCTATTATTTCCCTCTTCCTTTAACAATCTGACGTACACTGGTCCTCCACCACGCCACCACCATGACGTACCAGCTGTTACGTTACAACCCTTATTGCGTGGGACCGAAATCATAATAGTTGGCGAATTGTGTGTGTTAATACACCCTTTGGGGATTTACAGGGTATATATGTAGGTGCTTACCATATGTGGGAACTCCGCAGGTTTGGCCAAATAACCACCGTAACCATATTCCCGTGCCTTAATTCCGAACTCTATACATTCTTTTTTGCTGTCCCAAAAAGGGTTGTTCCACTGCACACGTCGGCGGCTGCGGTACGGCAGGGTCGAGTAATATTCTATGCATTCTGAAAAAACATAAATTTTTGAGTACCCGTCCCTCTACACAAAGTGGCAATACGTTTGTAGAATAGAATTGACTTACGTTGGACGTCAAAATACGTGTCAATTCTGTACAATGATTTATCAACGTCTACATCTAGGAGGTAGGACACGACGGTATTTCCGTCAACAGGAGGTGGGAGAATACCAACGGATCAAGATCATTTTGAGTACCTGCTTTGGTCACCAAGATTGATCTCATGCTGACTGTACATAATAATAGGTGGTTACATATGAAATTGTCGTTTTATTGAAGAAATTGGAGGAAACCCAATTTGCCATACTAACATTTTTGCATTTTTTTAGGAATGACAAATCCAAATTTTTATGATTTTTTTTTGTGTATAAATGAGACAACATTAATTTAACATCAACTTTTATTACACTTTTGAAAAGTGACAGCTGTAAAAAAGTTATACAAATGTATCATCAAAATGGATAGCATTTAGGAAGTATGTACTGTTTTTGAAGATCGCATTTAATTTATCAAGCGACCAATAAAAACAAATATTAATACGATTTGTAAAATCTTGAAATTTATACTTTCAAACAAAGTATAAATAATGGAAATAACTATTACATTACATGAATAACGAACACATGAATCTGTAAGTATATTTCGGCAATTTCATATGTAAGGACCTAATATTAACGATAAAACAAGTATCTACTTACTCTTCCAAGCTTTGGGTCCTTCATCACTGTACAAATTGCCATGTTCCATCGCAACTTTTCCTTTCAGGCTTAAAAAAACAATAATTTAAAAGATAAAGTACAAATTATAACAATCAAGGGAAATGTAATACGCTTCCGAGGGACAAAGATATAGCTATATTGGTTGAATAAGGTCTATCCCTCTCCTGCCACTCTCGACAAGTAGCAATTCGTTTTGTATTGTAGAATAGAATGACAAATGTATGGGATTGACAAGTATTTTGACGTCTATGACGTTTATGACAGTCGTCAACGTTTTTTTATACCACTCAGGTGGCAGACAAGTACACGGCCCACCTAATGGAAAGTAGTTACCATGGCCTTTGGACGTGTGCAACAGGGATTCACATTCGTGCTACCGACCCTGGAAGCACGGAGAATTTCTGTACCGTCAGTGTAGAAAAGCAGGACAAGTCTTCCTACTGGCAGCACAAAAACTGTGTGTGTGTTCTGTCTACCCTACTCACCGCCGGGAACACAACGCGAGGTTATTATCGCAGCGGTATTCAGGACGGCGCGGTGGAGGTACTTCCCCTGTCGGATTGCTTAATTGTGACGGAAATACTGTCGTGTCCTACCGTCATATAACACAATCTCCTTTTCGGGGACCGCGTGGTCCCCCCTCCCGAGGAGGGCCAGACCGAGAGGAATGGCCCTGGGTCAGCCGGGGTGCAAGGAATATGTCACAAGACAACCTCACCTTCGGCCTAGCACATCGACCCACAGACGGCGTGCGGTTTAGTCGGTTCGAGTCCGACATAACCTCCCCCTTCAGCTCCGAAGGGGGGGGGGGGGTATCCGTGGGGATTACCCGCACGTAAAAAAAAACCGTCATATAACAACATACGTAAGTCCCATATAGTTATTGACCAATCTATTGTATTCTACAAAGGTATTGCCATTTATCTAGAGAGCAAGGTTGCCTGGAAGAAATCGCTTCCAGCGATAAGGCCGCCCATTGTACATTAAACTGTATACATACTATTCTACTTGTCCTAGTGTAAATCTATTGGTGTACAATAAAGAATTATCTATCTATCTTTGGACCATGGCCGAAATCACGATCATATTTATGCTCGTCTTGGTAACCGTAACCCACAGTTCAATCGCACTAATGGATAGATGTTTGTTACTCTTTTACGTAAAAACTACTGAATGGATATTAATGAAACTTTACAATAATATAGCTTATACATCAGAATAACACAAAGGCTACAACAATTTATAAAGATATTGTGTGCATTGTCGCGATAACCGACATTCACGCGGGCGGAGCCGCGGGCAAAAACTAGTGCATTATAACTTGAACATTAGGGTCAAACCCCACTGTCAGAGAAGCGGCTGGCAACGACCAGAGGCGGCCAGAATTTTGTACTAGAAATGACTATGAGAAGGCTTGCTGCATCGCGTAGCAGTAGATAAGATTCAAAATGGTTTGTAATATTTCACATCAAAAAACCGCTACCAGCTGCAGCTCTTTCAGTGGGGATAGGCATTTAATTAAAAAACCCTTACGTTTCTTTGTTATCCAATAAACAGTCCGAACAACACACGATAGGGTCTGCATTTTCTCTGTAAGAGCACACGAACACAGGTGGCCAGTTGTGATCATAACCGGCTTTTGTCTGAAAAAGTAATTTGTAGGTACTTACTATGAGAAAAAATGCTGGGCAAGTGCGTGTCGGTCGCACTGAAGGTTCCGTACAAAAAATAACTTAGAAACGAGCCTATGATATACATAAACGGCAATGTCTTCTTTATATTCACCTAGAAGTTTGATTTTCTTATATGCAGACCAAAGACAACTGAGTATTTAATATTGATTTCTGCTTGATAACTTCACGCGTTCGCGAGAAAAAGGTCTTGATCTTAAAAACAACGAATTAACCTTAAAAATAATGAATTTGCTTTACTGCTCTTTTTTACACAGCTTAGGGGCCAGAAAAGCACACGGCCCACATTGCAGCCTACGGACACACTTATGCACCACGGAAGACACACTAGGGGCGTCACACTTATGCTGCCAACCATATAAAAGAACCTTTGAAGACCCCTATTTTAGTCTCTTGGAAAATCACACAGGAGGCTACGAATGCTGTTTGTTGCATCATCAAATTGAGCATGCGCGGAGTCGGTTCGATAAATAAATCTTTGTTTGTTTGGTTGGCACATTTAGTTCGTGAAGTCTGTAAGACCTAGAAGTAGATGTCGGGATGATGTTTCTGCATCCCTGGAGGGAACAAGGCGTGAGTATATTCAGTATATACGTCACGATTTAGAACTTCGAAATACAGTATTACTCTTTCATACCCCGGCCGACCTAAGACCATCTCTTTCGAGTTAGACCTGTTCAGGTATAGGGACCACGGAGTCTCCATCTAGCCCTCGGGTATGGGGAGGCACGGATTGCGCCGTCGCCTGGACTAGAAGCCTCATGCGGCAAAAACGGTGGTGATACAACCCAATCGAATCTGAATTACTACATAGCATAAAACAAAATTGCTTCCGCGTCTATCTGTCCCTATGTATGCTTAAACCTTTAAAATTACGCAACGTATTTCGATGCAGTTGTTTTAATAGATAAACTGATTCAAGAGGCACATTTACATGTTGAATGAAATTTTGAAGCATTTACTATGCTAACTTTTCAAAATCGATTAAGATAGGAAAAAGTGAATGCTCAGGTGGGATTCGAACCCACGATCTTTCCCTTACAGGGGGAATGCTCTGACCACTGAGCCACCGAGCCACACCTGAAGCTATCCAAATTCTCCTATACTACCGTCTTAGGGCGACGGTGGGAGCCATCTACCGACATTCATACGAAATATCAGAAACAATGAATAATGTTGTGTTAACATGCTCAATATAGTAGAGCCACGCGGGCAGAAAAAAATTGGCGGTATAAAGTTCGTCGCGTTAACTAGTAAGATTATATAATTACTCACGTCTATAGACGCCTGTCCAGCTGATCTACATTTGAAGAGGGTAATACAAGTCCCCGTCATGTTTCTTGCAGTATCCTTTGTAACGCATGGTGACCCTGGAATAAATAGAATGTGTTTTATACTACACCGGGGTCACGATTTTGCTAATGGTAGGGGCGGCGTAGAAGGAAATTCCGTAGTTACTCAAGCGCGTCAGATTAAGATAAGGGAGGCTTTGACTTTGACTTCGACAAGTACCTCCAGTCAGTAAGAGCGCAAAAAAAATTTACCATCGCATTTACGCCTTCGCGTCAGATTACGATAAGGTACGTTAGTTACTGACTAACAAGTAATGTCCATTTTGAAATTCTGAAGATTTAAGTGTAACTTAGGGGCGTGGGAAGGATGCAAAGTTGCAAAAAATGATGTCTTGATTCACTCAAGCGCAGTCGTTTAATTATTTTTATTTTAGAGTTAAACATACCTACTAGAATCTGAAAAACATTAAGTAAGACCAAATTAATACAAAATGTTAATTAAGATGGATGATATATGAATTTATTTATTATAATGTTATGTGGCTGGGACGGACTGGATGCGGAAGGCAGAGAGGCCTATGTCCAACAGTGGACTGCAGTGGGCTAACTGATTGATAGATATGTAGACTCTTCCCGTACCACTATAAATGGAAACATTATATACCATTATTATTTCTATCATCTAATCTATCCCTTCTGTATAGTAATAAGTTCCTGCGACTCTCGAGTAAGTACACATTTATCATCATCGCCTCCCCTACTATAATTTTCAACAACAGTCATATCACAGAAATTGCAAAAAAACCATTTAATTTCAAACGTTACTGTTATGGAACTAAAGTTAAAAAATAAATGATATCTTGTAGAGTACATGAAACCTAAAAAAAGAATAATCAGGGTTCTGTTGATACATTATAGGTATGTATGGATACTTTCTTGGGGAACTCGCGTTATGTTAGTTATTTTACAGAAGAAAGAGTAAAATGCCCATCTGCACATAGAAAGATAGACAGCGATGCGGGGTAAGAACAGTCAACGACAAAAATAGCTTAACAATTAATTTATTGATCACCATAGCTGTTAAACCGAACATAAAATTATATACAAAACTCGTAATATATAACTTTATCCTCATGCGATCCTAAAACGACTTTATTATCTTAAACATTTTCTCTTTATAATAGACAAACTTACCTTCTTTTAAATCTAACTTTGTAGATCCACTAATTTCGATAGGTTGAACATATTGCAAACAAATAGACACGAACAATAATATTAGATATTTATATATCACCATAGTTTTGAACAAACAACCGATCACAATCAAGACTCTCGGAGCATTAATGAAATAAACAACTTGATCAACTTGGGGACCGGTTTCAAATATACGTATGTACTGGTTCACACATCCTACACACTTAGGTTTATTACGTAGCTACACTAGTTGATAACTGCGACTTCTACCCTTTTTTACATAATACCATAACCCCGCCGAAGACAGCGGGTGAGATTGGATGGATAGTTGAAGGGCTTTTTATATCGTGCGGGAAATCCCCACGGATACCACCCTCGCTGGAACCGGAGGGGTAGATTATGTCGGACTCGAACCGACTAAACCACACGCCCGCTTTGGGTCGCAGTGCAAGGCCGAAGGTGAGGTAGCTATAGAGCATATCTTTCGCACCCCAGCTAACCCAAGCTAACCCAACCCAGCTGGGGTGACTCCACCTGTTACCCCCAGGCGCGCGCTCATGGGAGACGCAGGTCATTCTAGGACCTCCGACACTCGAGTTGCCTCAGTTGGCTAGCAGCTAAGGCCGCGAGTCTTCTTTGCTCCCGGTCCCGCTTCCGCCCCACCGTCCCCTTAACGAGCATAACCTGCTCGCAGAAGGAGGCACCAGCCGCCCACGCAGGACAGTTGAGGGGCTTGTGGCTAGTACAGTAACACTTTCAATCAATCAATAGTCCGGCCAATATATAAACCAAATTATAAGAGTCTAGTTCTATAGATAATGTATGGTCTTAACTTCGTCTTAGACATTTTTATGATAAAACTTACCGTTTTGCTGAAAATGGCGAGAAATCCGTTCTTGTGACATTTGACCTTGAATAAAAAAATTCAGTATACGGATCGATGAGGACTTTTTAGATTTTATTATGGTGGCGTTTTGAACAACTCGTACTAAATTTCAACTGGTTGCGAACTATTGTAACCTGGAATGTGCAGATTGACTGGAGTACAATCTGTTTTCTTTAATGGAAACACTTGTACTATTCCACATTATTTATTAAATTCCTTAAATTCCTGACCGGTTTCGCCTTACGGCATTATCAAAGGTTGTTTCATTGAAGTTGTGTAGCAAGTTCCACCAAGTGCCATCAATCAACAGTATAAGTACAATTCGTTTGTTACTAGTAACTTTTGTAACGTTACTAACTAGTAAGTAAGACTGTAACATTGCTTGGTTAAGCAAGATCAGTCAGGTCGGTCTTAGGATAGATGACCATTCTTAACACATTGAGACCCTTCTGTGCCTCGGAGACCACGTTAAGTCGTCTTGCCGGTCTCTGTTGCTATACAAACATCTATCGCAGTCTTTACGAGTAGTTGAAGCTATAACAAGTCTGACAACTGGTCTTAACTATAGAACTTCGGTATCGCCAGTGAATTTTGGAGAATGTCGCTTCAAGGAAAATATCGAGTTTACTGGAGAGTTTTTGTGCTGTCAGTGGGAAGACCAAAGATGCTTTGTCTTCTACGCTGACGGCACCGAAAGTCTGTGTTTACAAGGTCGAGTGTGACTCCCCTGGTGTTGTAGACGTCCATTGGCCACGGTAACCACTTTCCGTCCGGTGGGCCGTGTGCTTTTCAGCCACCTCAGTGGTATAAAATAATGAAAAAATCGAAGCTCAGTCACTGAGATGGGAAAAGGCACAAAGGATGCTGATGATCGCAACATTTGCGCATACCCCTGGGTCTACTCAACCAATAGCAATAAAATATACGATTATGTCTAGATTAGATTTTTCAAATCGAAAAAGTCACATTAAAATTCGTTTAGTGGTTTTTGCGTCCGTAGCGACTCCAAATTCTTTTTTTGTTTTTTTATTTCATCGCTACGGACGAATTTAGATAAAAATTGGCAATCGTTGATATGAGATAATTTATTTTTTTAAATATCTATGATATACAGACACAACTAATTTGAAATTGACTAATAGTTATACCTACATGTAAATTACACCAGGGAAATCACGACGGTATTTTGAACCAGGAAAAATATAAAAAAATATATTTCATTTAAGTTACATAGTGTAGTGCGAGTTTTCTCTCACATTCACTGGTGATATAACGCAAATGGTGATAAGCATGACATTTAATAAGCGCCCCCTGGCGGCAAACTTTTGAAACATTTGGTGCATAATATTTTCTAAAGAACTTTCTAAATCACGTTTACTCCTCACTCGTCCCCGGTGAATGTAAATATTGTGCGAAAATATTCGCACTAGGCACTCTGTTCTTATTTATGATACTACACTGGGTGGTTCTGAGTGGTGAAATCAAAACTAGTTTATTCAGTTTGAATTTATTAAGAACACATACATATAATCACACCTTTATCCCCGGAGGGTTAGGCAGAGGTGAATTAACACCCACATTTCACCAATCTGTATTCGGTTCCACGTAATAGAGGGTGAGACACTACTGCCGTATTCCTTGCACTATTTTTGACTCGAGCCATACATCTGAGGCTGAGTCTGGGCTGTACATATCTGTCTGATGTTAAAGTTAATCAGCCCTATCTCTTAGTCGCCTTGTACACACTACATGGGAAGAGAAGGGGTGGCCAAAATTCTACTCTGCCGAGAACATATTACATAAATTCACGCCGATAAATAACCGAAGTATCCCTTCGGGTCAACACCCTCATTTCGGCAACTAAGATCCTTTCCTATGCAATATATCGAGCCTATTGCCGTCAAATGTACGGATTGCTTGAAACTCTTGAAAGAGAATATAGCAAGGAAACGAGATATCGACGATCTCCTCGTGGTTTATAAACGGGCATTTTCATTTACTGTATGTTAGTGTCGGTAGCTTAGTGGTTATGGGGTCAGCCTTACGATCGAGAGGTCCCGGGTTCGAATCCTGGCCATTACACTACTGTTAGTAATTTCGAAATTTCAGTTACTTACTAATATTCTTCAAAAAAAAAAGAAAAAAGTTGTATGGAGATCAGCCCTATCCTTTAGTCACTTACTACAACCCCACGGAAAGATATGGGGTGGGTGTATGTACTTCACCGGTAACCAACATTGATAAATGATTTAAAAAAAAGGGATACCGTGGTCAGACTATGTTTGAGATACAAAGTCGTAACTAGGGTTTTGACCTTGCCGTGGTTCATTCGAGTTTTATGGTATGCAAAAATATGACGTTTTATGCGACCTCAGAATATTTATAAAATTCATATAAAACTTACAGAGCTTAAGTACAGGTCACCGTGGACACTATTTTTAGTTCGAATCACATCTAGAGAGCTATATTATAGACCTTTGGATCAGTTCGGTTTTTTTATACTACTTAGGTGGCAGAAGATCAGCACACGGCCCACCTGATAGAAAGCGGTTTCCACGGGCTATGGACGCTTGCAGCACCAGTGGCGTAACCACAGTAGGAAGTTCATTCCACAACCTGAGTGTGCGTGGAATGAAGTTCCTTTCAAAATGCACGGTGCGCACCGTTTCCGGTTCCAATGTGTGAGGATGAATTCCCTGCCTATGGTGAGCGGTGCGATGATAGAATGTAGCTGAGGGTAGAACACACTATCAGAGGCAAAGTCCCTTCTGAGGCTGAGAACCCACGTCGCCTGCGAGTATGTTGACGAACCTCAACGCCCGTCTCTGCACTGCTGGCATGCAGGCGCTTCAGCAAAAAGGTGACAGCAGTACTCCATGTGGGGCCGAACCTGTGCCTTATAAAGAAGGAGTCGTTGCCCCATAGTAAAGTCCTGCTTCGCCCGGATAGTACTCCAAGTTTCTTTGATGCTACCTTGAGCTTGTCTTCTAAATTACTGCGGTACTGGACATCACTTGAGATGTCGACACCCAGGATCCCGATACTCGAGGAGATTGTAAGCTGTGTGCCCAGGAACTGCGGCGCTACAATAAATGGGATTTTCTTAGCGGTGAATACACATACTTGTGTCTTGATGGGGTTGAACTGCACTAGGTTCAGTCGAACCCAATCGAATACTCCCGAGAGACTAGTCTTGATTTCGGACACAAGTTCTTCGCGACTCTTCTTGTCCTTGGACTGAGGGATGTATGCACGGCCCGTTCATTCCACAGATTTATCGTGCGTGAGATGAAGTTCCTTTCATACCACACAGTGCGTACCGTTTCCGGTCACAATGTGGGAGGATGAATTCACTGCCTAATGCATTTGGCGAGCAGTTTTGATTTGTACGAGAGCGACAATCGTCTGATCTCCTAACCCCGAGAACAAAGCCTTGGCCAGAGCCCCGTTTATTGTTTAGCAGATAGGTACCAAACACCGACTGGCTGGTGAGGTCGAACTGGGCACTGAAGGTGTTGGTAAGGTCCTATAGACCCCCCACCGGCTCCGGTGAAGCGGTGGGGGGAGGGAATATCCGAAGTAATTTCTGCACTATAAAATTAAGGTTATAATGAAACAAATGAGGAAAGTGTAATAATGTACTTTACTAAAAGGCCTTAATAACTAAGTATTCACACTAGGTAACACACTTTTACTTAAAAATATATTAAGAAAAAAGTATGAAGTACTTACCTATAAATATTATTATTAGTAATGATTTCATTGCTGAAAATGATAAAATTAAAACAAATAATGAGTACATAGTAAATTATACCTGCACCAAGTTGGGCACAGGTGAATGTGCTAACAGAAAAAACACATTTGCAACAACTAAATATGTCACACTTGACTATTCTACTAAAGTTTACTAAACCTTGCAATGGTTTAGTAAACTTTAGTAAAGTTTAGTTTACTTCTAAAAAATATAAATTTATCCAATCTGAGTACTTTCATTTTTGAGTTCAAAATTTAGTGGGTTTTGATAATTTTATTTTGACTCATTACGAAAACACGACAATTCAAAACATTTGTTATGTTTCTGAGTATTCTAAACGGAATGACCCGTTCAATATCATATTCAATATCCCTCTGATATGAATATTCTTTGGAAATCCCTTCTGCGACAAAATGGTGGATATACAGTTTGTATTCTGATCTTTGTCTGTTGCAGGAGATTCAATTGTAGTTGGCCATTTTGGTTCTATGATAATCACAGGTTCCGATGTCGTGTTTGCGGTACTAGCAGTTGATGGATAATTACGATCTGTAAAAGAATAAACAATGTTGTGAGTTTAAAGCCGCATTAGCAAGTACATGTAAAGACCGCTGTACCGCGCCCTAGGAAAGTGCGGCGTATTAGGTTAAGAAATTCGAGCGCGAATTATTCGAATGAGATACCGCCGCCGCGAGCGTCGGCGACGACGGATTGACTAAATCTGACCTCCGATTGGTCGATACTAGTAGGTCTCGCCGTGCGCGGCTAGACTTACTAGTAGGTAGGTAGGTACCTACCTACCTACGCGGCAGTCATGCTAAGAGGCAGTTATGGTCAGTCTACACCAGATTTAGCTGAGCAGAGGGAGAGAAACACGAGTAGGCATTAGTAGTGAAGGCAAGTGTTGAAAGTTAAAAGGGCCCTTCGAACCTACGACCGTATCACAAGTCTTGGGATCTGTTAGAGTTGCTCTCGCTGCTACACGATAGATTAGGCACCTGCACGGCGCGGCGAATCCATGGAAAGCGAAGATTTTAATCTCATATTATGAATTACTAGCGATCCGCCCCAGCTTCGCTCGGGTGGTAAAAACGTTCCCGTGGAAAGCCAATATAGCCTATGTTACTCAGGGTAAATGTAGCTTTCCAATGGTGAAAGAATTTGTGAAATCGGCTCAGTAGTTTTTGAGTTTATTCATTACAAACATACAAATTTTCCTCTTAGTATAAAATTAGATTATTGGCAAACAAATACTTTAACAGCCTATGTGGCGTAACGGTAGTGAACGTGACCGCTACATAGGAAGCGCGGGTTCGATCCCCGCTCAATACATTGTTTGTACCTCGGATATTACGTTAAGCCGTCAGTCCCGATTGCCATATGAACATCTATGGCAGTCGTTTCGGATAGTTGGAGCCCTCAAAAATCCAACAACTGGTCGTCTAACTGCAATGGTTCGATATCGCCTTTGGGTTATCGAGGTCAGATGGCAGTCGCTTCACAAAAAATATCGAAGTTCAGCCAAATCTGCAGTTAGACTGGAGAAGCTGACCCCAGAATCCAAGTTAAAAGCTTCGAATTCAACTGAGATTAACGATAGGATGACGAAATAAATATTTTAACGCAATTAGATTTTGGTGTACTGGCCCTCGATTCTGCTAAATCAAAATCCACTGTCACACCACAGATAGAGCGATAAATGGCGTTAAATTTTAGACTTTATTTCTATTTGCTTAAAGTCCAAAATTAAATGAAGAGTATCACATTTCACTTTTTCATTCACTCTACAAAAAGCCATTTAATATTAGACTTTAAATACATGATTTTAAAGTTTAAAATTATATGGGTAACTCTTACAGTGTCTGTGGTATGACAATGGTTTTACTTTAGTAGAATCGAGGCCCTGATTCCTAGTTACTTAAACACCAACTAAGTTGTGCAGTCAAAGATCGCAAATGAATCTGACAATGACTAGAGCACAAAGGTACCTACAAATAACCTTTAAAGAAGGAGTAAAACTATTCATAATCATTATGCCAATGACAGGTGAAACCGCCTGTCAGCTCAGCAGAAGCTGGCCACGGTGGTGGCTTGCGTTGCGCTACTTCTTTTTATAGAATCTTCCTTGTTGTTCGAGGCTGGTTCTTAAGCAG
The DNA here is from genome assembly GCA_949126895.1 of Eilema caniola. Taxonomy (NCBI): domain Eukaryota; kingdom Metazoa; phylum Arthropoda; class Insecta; order Lepidoptera; family Erebidae; genus Eilema; species Eilema caniola. The sequence continues at coordinate 2,418,660 of OX421488.1, read as the reverse complement.
AGTAAAATTTAAAAAAGGGTTTCGCCGTCACGGTTACCGGAACAGAATTCCACGCGGGCGAAGCCGCGGGCATCAGCTAGTTTCTTATAGAAATAGAACGTGAACATGGAAGAGTTAATTACCCAATATACGAATAGTTTGTTGATATACTCCATAGGCAAAGACGTCATCATCGATATCAGGCATACACTGATCATTGTCGAACCGCCTTTTATTGTAATGTCCGTTATAAACATCTCTCTTGTAGTATCGATGAGAGGGTCTTTCAGAGGTTCCCCTGTTGTATCTTTCAGTAGTTGTTGGACGAGGTCTTCGGGATGTTCCGCTGCTTTGATCATCGTCCCAATTGTAATCTCTACGAGAAGTTCTTTCGGAGGTTCCTCTGGTATACCGACCGGTGTATCTTTCAGTAGGTGTTGGACGAGGTCTTGGGGATGTTTCGCTACTTTGATCATCGTCCCAATTAAGATGTCTACGAGAGGTTCTTTCGGAGGTTCCTCTGGTATACCAACCGGTGTATCTTTCAGTAGGTGTTGGACGAGGTCTTGGGGATGTTTCGCTACTTTGATCATCGTCCCAATTAAGATGTCTACGAGAGGTTCTTTCGGAGGTTCCTCTGGTATACCAACCGGTGTATCTTTCAGTAGGTGTTGGACGAGGTCTTGGGGATGTTTCGCTACTTTGATCATCGTCCCAATTAAGATGTCTACGAGAGGTTCTTTCGGAGGTTCCTCTGGTATACCAACCGGTGTATCTTTCAGTAGGTGTTGGACGAGGTCTTGGGGATGTTTCGCTACTTTGATCATCGTCCCAATTAAGATGTCTACGAGAGGTTCTTTCGGAGGTTCCTCTGGTATACCAACCGGTGTATCTTTCAGTAGGTGTTGGACGAGGTCTTGGGGATGTTACGCTACTTTGATCATCGTCCCAAGTGTAGTGTCTACGAGAGGTTGGCCTGGCTGTAGTAGTATTCGTAGTAGATGACTTCTTCTTGACAACAAGCACTACTCGCAGATCATAAGTTTTCTCAGTATCCGTGTACGTATGTAATATACAGAAGTCTCTAGTTACTTCTACCAAGGCACAGTTGATGTACCAATAGTAGAGCCTCTGCGTTGGTTCTTGCTCTAAGAACACGTGTTCTTCGTGCGGTATCTCGAGGTAGTGGTACACAGGCTCATAGGGGTACACGTAGTCATCAGACAGATATTCTCCTTTTTGAATCATCTTCGGGCCCCCATTTAATGTTTCTGTGAATTAAAGTTTATGATTAGACTTATGATTTATCTTTATAAAGGGTGAGCGAACTATGTCTCGCAACTCAAATAAGATATATATAAATTTTAACCATCTTTACAAAATTAAATGTTTCACATACCTTCATTTTTGAACTGATATTTGTAATAGAAGGATTGATTAAGAAGGATAAGTTATGCGCTAAGAGAGTATCTTAATTTTCCTTAAAAATAAATTAGCATACCTGTCAAAGTAACGGTGGTATAGGCAGAGTCAATCATCATCCAGATATAATACTTTTCTCTAAAAACGCGTAGTATGAAACCATGGCTGCCTGCGTCGTATTTCTCCTTTTTACACTCTACAGTATGATTAAAAGTCTCTTCACGAGTAAGGACCTGCAAAGTTCAGCATTAGTAGGTACTAATACTTCGATATATATACAAGAAATCTATTATTCTTGAAAAACACAGTTTATAACCATATATGGACTGCAAGAAATCTATTATGATTGGAAAAAACTTAAAAATTTAATTTAATTTTTCAAATTTAAATTCATTTATTCATTTGCGTGTAATGTGGTACAATGTACAATTATACATAGCAATAACTACTTTAAAACTAATAATATTGTAGTCACAATGAGAGCACAGCGGCGGCTAAAACGCATTTCTTTAGTGCTACGAACGAAATGATTTTTATAAAAATCTTCCACTGTATAAAAAGGTCTCGTCCACCAACAATTTATGTAATGCAACACAATTTTTTTTATAAGGTAAGTCTATAATCGACCATGGCAATGAGTAGTAAATTAGTGGAGCCATGTAAACACAACTACGTCTAAAAAATTCTAACCTAGGTACCGGCATCTCAAGGCATACAAGTCACCCGAAACGCTCTATACAAAATCGTTACAAGTAGATGACGTCACTCGCTTGTAGCACGTAGTGCAAATGTATGGAGCGCAAGAGAATATCGTATTTATTTAATTTTGTTCATATTAAAAGTCATTTGGAATGTAATAAGGAATCTTAAAAGTTATTAAGCGTAAGCGTGGGTAGAATCAGAGCACCTTGTCAACCTCCCTATTGTATTTATCCTCATTTCCATTTAAGCATGTAAGTGTTGACGCAAGTATATTCATATTAAATACTTACAATTGCAGAATATCCAGCACCATAGAACGTGAATTTGAGTAATTCCCCTGTGTGGTTGGTCACAGTAACTGTGAATGTAACATTGGCGCCACGGATTGCGGGTGAACTATTTTCAAGAATGAAACCCTTTGCCTCTGCCCTTCCTAATATAAAAAAAACATTCATAAATAAATATCATGAAGCTTGGACATCCCACACAATGCACGCAGAATCATTTCAAATCTTAAATGGTCTAGGTTCAGCCGGGGTGTGAGTAAATATCGCTAAAGGGTCACTTGAGACCCGAGACTTGTTTTGGGGGGAATTCTACACGAGTTAGACTAGTTGTTGGACTTTTTAGGGGCTCCAACTACCCGTAACGATTGCCATAGATGTTCGTAGGACTACAGGGACCTATGGCCTAACATGCTCTCCAGACACTACCAGACCAATGCAAATAGTCATATTCATACAAACAAAATATTTGCACTGAGCGGGAATCGAACCCGCGCCCTCTGCGTAGCAGTCGCGATCACTACCGCCACGCTACATAGAGTGGACGTTATCATCTTTACTATTCTTCTTTTTTTTTATTAAAAATAAAAACCCGACTGATGCTGAAAAGATCGAAACAAGCTTTTTATCAGGCGGTACATTTATTTTATTTTAAGTATCTATACTTTTTAGTTATGAAATATACAGTAGGGTTTCTCAAAGCTCGTGGGGTAAGTAATCTGTAGGTACGCTAGTTGTTTGTAGGAGCTTATGTATGGGCTATGATGTGAATTTATTTTACCACAAGAAATATATCTATTACAGAAGGTTTATACTTGATTAAAACAGTTTGTGGCATTCGAAGTGAGAGTACCGGGACTATTTATTGTGAAGATGATGATTATAAATCATGTAGAAAATTTAAAACAAAATTACAATCAAATAGCTGAAAAAAAAATATTCACAAAGCTGTACCTAATGTAGGTAAGCTAAGCTTCAAGCTTTAGTAAGTACATAAAAAACTAGTTTTTTATATAATTTTCTATTAGGCAGATAATTTCTTTATCTAATTGTATTGTATTATAAAAATTGAATCAAACTTACTTGCTCCAATATAACAGTAGAATAGTAGTACAAATATAGATTTTAAAATCATTTTGAACGTGACAATGCGACAAAGTCCATAAAATGAGAAGATATTTAATTTTTTTAGTATGTTAGTACCTTGGACTGTCCTCTACAATAAACACAATATAAATGCGTGTATACAGAACCTGAATGCCTTATATATGTTACAATACCGATAAGGCTTATCACATCCTGCAGGAATAACAAGAAATACTTAATTAAGAGTTGCAGAAAAACCAGTGGTGCCTTTACATACCATACGACGACGGTTTACCAGTGGATCTAGGCTTGCCAGAAGATGCAAACCAATTAAGATCTTAACACGAACTGCTATTAAACCCCTTGAGTGAGGTGAGTACAACGAAGGATTTCAACAAGGCGATTGCGAAGGCAGTCAGTGCCGCAGAACTTAAGAAAAATTGCCATCGGCTCGACGTAGAAGGAACAATCAAGATGATGGATGTCTATGCCAAGCTGACGTACTTATTTCCGGTCCTTCGGGCAAGCGTGTTCAGAAAATCACCTCGGCATCTTCACTACATAGTATAAAACAAAGTCGCTTTCTCTATCCCTTAAGGCACTTGCCCTCAACCGATTGAGCTGAAATTTGGTATGCACGTTCAGTTCGGATGACAAAGCAAGTAAAAAAAAAAAAAAAAGATTGTTTTTAAAAAGGTTTTTCGAATATATCTTTTTAATAGATAGAGTGATTCAAGAGGAAGGTTTATATGTATAATATTAGGGGTTAAAGTATGAAATTGCCGATTTGTACTGACAAATTGAAATTCGTTTTTTTTTTAATTTAACGTATTTATTTAATCAAAATAATTACCATTATTATCTATACATTGCTGCCATCTAGTAGGAAGGTCATTTATGCCTTTGCGATAGAACTCTGGTGATCTAGATTCGACAAACTGTGTGAAAGCATTTTGTACTGCCTCCTGAGAAGAAAACTTTTTATCACATAGAAAATTGTCCAAATCACGAAAAAAATGGTAGTCTGTTGGAGCAAGGTCTGGCGAATACGGAGGGTGACGGATAGTTTCTAATTGCAGTTCCTGTAGAGTTAAAACGGTTTCTCGTGCTGTATGAGGTCTCGCGTTATCATGGAGCAATAATGGTGAAGATCGATTCAAGAGTCGGGGCTGTGTCACTGCTAGTTTTGCTATCATTGTTCGGAGTTCGGCACAGTAGACATCTGCCGTTATTGCTTGACCAGATCGTAGAAAGCTATAGTGAATAACACCATGCTGAGGCCACCAAACAGTTACCATTACCTTTTTATTGGTAAGCTTTGCTTTAGGACACTGTTGTGGCGTTTCACCTGGGCTCAGCCATTGCATTTTTCGCTTACGGTTATCGTAAAGAATCCACTTTTCATCACATGTCACAATTCGATCCAATATTCCTTCATTTCTGTATCGATTCAACAATTGTTATTCACCTGTGTGGACGGCCTTCCTCGTGGTTCGTTCTTCAAATCAAAGTTTCCATCACGAAAGCGTTTAAACCAAAATCGCACGGTGCGTTCATTAGCAGTCCCCTCTTCAAACGCAACATTGATATTGCGAGCTGTTTCTGCCGCGTTAGTTCCGCGTCGGAACTCGTATTCAAAAATCACTCGAATTTTCGAAGTATCCATCTTTCTTGTCTAAGCTGAATAAAAAAAACAACTGAAAGTTGATAATCGAATGTTGCACATTTTTAAATGAAGAACTACATAGGTACCATGTGGAAAAAGTTTCACTCAAAAATCTCAAACCATGAAGGTTCTATGTCAATTTGAAGTACCTATTACAATGAAACGGCAATTTCATACTTTAACCCCTATTACATGTTTAATATAGTAGAGGGTGCAGCGGGAACGGGATCTGACGCCACGCGGGCGAAAAAATATTGGCGGTACGAAGTTCGCCGGGTCAGCTAGTTTTAAATAAACTCCTTTTTCGAAAAGTCAGGAAAAACACTGGAATCAAGTTGGCCAGGTTTCTAAATGAGTGTAAACATGGACGATGTGTGTAGATTGAGAAAATCCATATTCATGTCGGTAAATGACATCTATGATACCTGGAAAAGAGCTATTTGAACCAATTTGCTTAAGGTTAGTTAACCTGAGGGTGAGGGGTGGAGCCGCTCGTCACCCTAGCAGAAGCAGGCCACGGCGGCGATGCGCCCTATACCGGGGGCGAGTCGGGGACCGCGTGGTCCCCCCTCCCGAGGAGGGCCAGACCGAGAGGAATGGCCCTGGGTCAGCCGGGATGCGAGGGATATGTCAAAAGACAACCTCACCTCCGGCCTAGCACATCGACCCACAGACGGCGTGCTGTTTAGTCGGTTCGAGTCCGACATAACCTCCCCCTTTGGCTCTGAAGGGGGGGGGGGGGGGGGTATCCCATACGACACCCACTGGAAGAGATGGGGTAGCCCTATACGGCTACTCCACCGGTAGCCAACACGGCGGCTTGTAAACAATAGGCATTAGCACGTTCAAGTTATTATTTTGTACATTCAAGGAAAAATAACTTATCAAAAGTTTGTTAGGCCTACTGATAGTACCTAATTAGGTTTTGGTTGTATTGTTCTGGCTTTGTTAATAGCAATTAGACTTGTTTTTTACTGGAGATTACCTCTGATAAGTATAACCCCACTAGTAAGCGATTACTAGCTGCTTTTGGTAGGAAATAAATGTATACCTATATGACTATAAGTCTTTTGGCTTTCACGGCCGGCGATGCATGTAGAATATACTGCTTCCGGGCTGTTTGGCCGTGGTCCGCAGAGACAACGGCTGCGCACTCGTCGCCGCCCGGACCCGCGTCACTGAAGATGTCGACCGCAGTGATCGACGAAACGTCTGGAACTAGGGTTACCATCCGTCCGGATTAATCCGGACATGTCCGGACTTTTAGGCGTTTGTCCGGACTTTGTCCGGCTACTTAATTTGTCCGGATTTCTTTTTATTAGATGGAATATGAGTTATAAAACTACATACTAATCAAATAAGTCTTTAATCTTCATTAACTTGTCATTTAAAACACTCTTTCCACCATAAACTCGCAAAAACTCAATAAAACGGGTAGTCTGGAGATTGTGGAGCTTTTTAAATTGGTAACCCATCTTTAATGGAGCATCATACTGAAAAACGCATCGTTTTGTTGGGACAAACGAATTGACGGCAGTTATTTCATCGAACAGCTTTACATCATCGACAACAACTGCTTTGCCTTTCATATATACAACTGAATCTACGAGCTTAATAAACTCAATCAGTTCGTTCTTTTTTAACTGGATCCAGCCAAAGGCTTTAAAGTCAGACAACGATGTCGTCCATTTTTCAAGATACTGGATGTAAGTTCTGTACATAATTTGCACGTCTTCTTGAAAAGCTTCTTGATTTTCTGGGGTGCATTGTCCAAGCAATTCTCGTACTTTTAGCGGTAGAAAATTAGTATTTGCGCGAGTTATTCGTAGGCGCGAGAGTATAGCAACTCTTGAGTATCACAAAATGTGCTCTATACGCGCAGTACACGTGTTTTGGGTGTCTTTTAAAGATAGCACGGGGTGCTGATGCGGAAGACGAACCCAAATTTAAAGCATAGATTTTTACAAAACAATCCGCGGGCGCTAGCCTATACCCCGGGACACGTATATTGGACCTAAATCGCGAGAAAAATGAATTCGCGCACGGATTGTTTTGTAATAATCTATGATTGGTAAATTACAGCTCTTCCACCGCAGTAGCACCCCTTGCTATCCTCAATAGACACCCAAGAAACGTGTAATGCGCTTTTAGAGCACATTAGGTCCAAGATATATATTATGTCCCGAGCAACCATGCCATTGCAACTAAGTGTCCGGACTTTTATCGAAATGTCAGGCTTTTTGTCAGGACTCTTCAGAATCCTAAATGGTAACCCTATCTGGAACGCAAGTTTCATAATATGGACCACGGCAAAACAGCTCGGAAGTAGTATATTATACATATACCTATATGACTGTTTTTTAAAATTGCACTTCTAAGAGAGACGGAGAATAGGTGAATGTGACCCTACCAAGATGATCGTACTCCACGCCAAGCTGACCTTCCCATTAAACTATAGAAAAATAAAATACAAATAAAGGCTAAAAATAAAATGTGACGTTATTATTCAATATGTATAGAAATAAAGATAATAATATAGAATTTCAGCCAGACCCGCAGCACCCTATTAGGTACGTGCGAGACCGAAAATCATAGTGTTTACACCTCTGCCTACCCCTTCGGGGATTAACAGGTGTGAGTACCTATATGTAGTATATGTAGGTTTACTATTTGCCAATGAATTTATTGTTATACTTGTAGGATGCGATAAGAGTTATCGGTGTGTACCTATTTACAAGATATTCGGGTTCTGTTTACAGGCATTTATATTGTGTTTATTGTAAAGCACAGTAAATTCTTCTAACGATATAATAAAAAAATAATATATCTACTTATTCCATGGATATTATTGCAATGTCACTTTTAAAATGATCCGTTATATGTATTAGAGTAAATAAGTTTGATTCAAATTGCTATGATCCAAAATTAGACAAGTACCTACTTAGTACACTACTGGACATAAGGCCTCTCCTAATGTGCGCCATTTCGTCCGATCCTTCGCCTTCCGCATCCAGGCTGTCCCAGCCACCTGTTTCAGGTCGCCACCCGTTAGTCCATTTGGCTAGGGGACGTCTTACGCCATGCTTCTCGCGGTCAGTTAAATATATTTAACGGCGATTTGTTCGGTTTTTTTTTTTTAATTTCCTTGATCTTAATACCTACAGCTACCTACATGCGAGGTAAAGTCATATTGTCCTTTCTTGGTTCAAATGTTGATTGTTGCAGTTCTTTACTCGTGACCAGATCTTCAGTCTTACTGTAGTATAAAAAGGAAAAAAACAACGTTTTCAGAAGAGAAAATTATTACTGGAACTGGTAGACGATTGACTATGTTTACACCATCTTTACTTTAACATGTAGGTAGGTATCCTAATTAAAATTTTAGTTCGACTTAGAGAAAAGTGAGATACTCTGTTCGAGCGTAGTTTATTCTTTTAAATCGATGTATAGATACAAATATCTGTTGAAAAAGGAAGGTTCGAGAAGCATCTAACTTTGTAAAAAGATTAGCGTATACCTAACTAATAACATTTTCTTTTGTATATAAGTCTTCAGGCTTTCACGGCCGGCGTTGCATGTAGAATATACTGCTTCCGGGCTGATTGGCCGTGGTCGATGTGAAACTTGCGTTCCAGACGTTTCGTCGATTACTGCGGTCGACATCTTCAGTGGCGCAGGGCCGGGCGACGACAACGTCGGAGACCTTGCCTCGCCGGCGGCTTACGTGCGACTGACGCGAAACCTTGAATCACGGCCGTATTTATAGGCACGGTCGGAGCGGGGAATCGACTCACTCGATTCTGATTGGTCGAGCGCTGTGGCGCGGACGTACCCGATCCTGATTGGTTGTTTGCACTGTGATACCGAGTGGCTCTCAGTGCTGGGTGCCAATCTTTTTGGAGCTGAAATCCCTCGTTTTTTCGGTTGAAGTTGATGGGATGCTTGAATATTTCGATGGCTTCTCGAAGTATACGTGGGAAAAAATGTGTTGTGGTAGCTAGAACTTTCGTGTTCTGAAATTCGATGGTATGATTCCCATCCTCTTGGGTGTGTTCTGCAACCGCTGACTTGTCGAAGTGGCAAAGGCGGCAATTACGTTCATGTTCCGACAGGCGGGTCTTGATGCTTCTTTGGGTGGTCCCCGCGTATACCGAGCCACATGAGCAGGGGATTCTGTAAACTCCAGCTGACGATAGTGGATCACGTGGGTCCTTGACCGAACGGTGAAAATTCCGTAGCTGCGTCGTGGGCTTGAAGATCGGCTTGATGTTATAAGCTTCTAGCAGTCTTCCGATACGATCTGTAATGCCACGAATGTATGGCAAGAAAGCCTTCCCTATCGGAGCAAGTGTTTCCTCATCCTGGTTTATCTGCGAAGCTTTCTTTGGGTGAAGAGCTCTCCGTATCTCATGTGCAGAGAATCCATTAGCTTGGAAGGCCGAGTCCAAGTGGCGTAACTCGTTTTGTAGGTGTTGAGGTTCACAGATGGTCTTAGCTCGGTGGACCAGTGTCTTGAGACGTAGGCCTACACGTAAACTCCCCCAAGAACTGGCTGAGAGGGTCCGCCAAGAGTCCTCTAGAGTTCTACAGCGCCAAGCCACCGAGGAGCAATATCACAGAGAAAGAACGGAAAGCCTTAAAGTACCTAAGAGCTAACAAGGATATTGTTATCCTGAAAGCTGATAAGGGCAATGCCACAGCGGTTCTTAACAACAAGGATTATGAGACCAAGATCAAGGATCTTCTCGACCCAGCTACCTACAAGGAGATTCCAAAAGACCCAACGGCAAGATTCTTGAGACAGGTAAACAACCTGATCAAGGGTTCGTCTATCCCAGAAGAAACGCAAAGCTTCATCAAGAAGTCTGAAGCTCTTCCACCTAGGTTGTATGGGTTACCAAAGATCCATAAGCCTTCAGTACCGCTCCGGCCCATCGTGAGTACTATCGGCTCACCCACTCATCCAGTCTCGAAGTATCTCACCGAACTGCTTCAACAACATGTCGGATCATCCTCGTCATACATCAAAGACTCTCGCCACTTCGTGGAGAAACTCAAGAACCTAAAACTACATCCGGACGATCGTCTAGTCAGCTTCGACGTTGTCTCTCTGTTCACGAGAGTTCCGGTCAGGGAAGCAATGTCGCGTATCCGACCACTCTTCTCCAAGGACATCGCTGATCTGTTCGAGTTCGTGTACTATATTTTGTCAAGAAGTATAAATAATTAATCTAATATTCTCGTGTCACAATGTTCGTTCCCATACTCCTCCGAAACGGCTCGACCGAAGTCTGAGAATCGCCTACTATTTATTTTTCATACCCCAGTCCGCGATAACGGATATCCACGCGGGCGGAGCCGCGGGCAACAGCTAGTAATAATATAAATTACCAAAGAGGTAAAACAATATAGATCGCATCTTCAAACTTGCAATCGGTTTACTACTTCACATTTCTTGTATGCTGAGTATGAATTAGATTTTAATCAAAGTCCAATTTATAGAAAATTGCAATACGGATATGGTCTAACTTGTTTTTGAGTAGGTGTGCTGAGTACGAATTTGGTGTCATTTTTGGTGGTTATGAAGAACTCGAACCGATTAAAAACACACACCTCATGCCCGAGTAGGTATATCCAGTCGAGTTCAACATAACTGTTATCACCGGCGGCTGGCGCGGTGGCACGGCGCGCTGGTCGGTGGACATGTCGGACTCGAACTCGAACCGACTAAGCCTTCGCGGATGCACCGCGTATATGTCTAGTACGACATAAGCACTCCCGCCTTACATAAGTACTTATGAACGACGTGGGACGTCGGCATACCTAGAATGGGACAAGAATAAGTAAATATCGTATGTAGGTATCTATGCGCCTTTAAACACGAATAAATATGACTAGGTTCCTACTCTCGCCATTTTGTTCCGGCACGACGAACGACTCAAAACAAAGTGCCTCAGCCCCTTGACTTTTACATGAGCGACTGCCGTTTGACCTACTATCCTCAAGAAGCAAAATTGCACTAGAGTCGCATCCATTAATCAGTGGGTGGTACGAATAGCTCAAAATGGCTCAGCCCCTTGACTTTTACATGAGCGACTGCCGTTTGACCTACTATCCACAAGAAGCAAAATTGCACTAGAGTCGCATCCATTAATGAGTGGGTGGTACGAATAGCTCAAAATGACTCAGCCCTTTGACTTTTACATGAGCGACTGCCGTTTGACCTACTTTCCTCAAGAAGCAAAATTGCACTAGAGTCGCATCCATTAATCAGTGGGTGGTACGAATAGCTCAAAATGACTCAGCCCCTTAACTTTTACATGAGCGACTGCCGTTTGACCTACTATCCTCAAGAAGCAAAATTGCACTAGAGTCGCATCCAGTAATCAGTGGGTGGTACGAATAGCTTAAAGTGACTCAGCCCCTTGACTTTTACATGAGCGACTGCCGTTTGACCTACTATCCTCAAGAAGCAAAATTGCACTAGAGTCGCATCCATTAATCAGTGGGTGGTACGAATAGCTCAAAATGACTCAGCCCCTTGACTTTTACATGAGCGACTGCCGTTTGACCTACTATCCGCAAGAAGCAAAATTGCACTAGAGCCGCATCCATTAATCAGTGGGTGGTACGAATAGCTCAAAATGACTCAGCCCCTTGACTTTTACATTAGCGACTGCCGTTTGACCTACTATCCTCAAGAAGAAAGCTTGCACCAGAGTCCCATCCGTTTATCAGTTAGGGTTTACGAATAACTCAAAATGACTCGGACTCCTTAAATTTTACCTGACCGACTACCGTCTGACCTACGGGTCCTACCCCTACTGCCCTACCCAAGAGAAGAGCTAATGGAATTTGGCAACAAAAATTATATAATTGAGGAATGGTCACCAAGTCACCAATCCTATGAGAGATTTGACATCGGTCTTCGAAGGGCTCCAACTTCCTTTAATTTGATTGCCATAGATATTCGTGTAGAAATTTAAAATGCACCGGCTGGCAACCACAGAGACTATTGTTGCGTTGGCGGTATAGACACAGCGAGATAGGATGAATGAATCGATCAAGCGAGCGGCCGTATGTGCGAGCGAGAAAGTCATCTCATAGAAGCTCGTTATAGGTAGGTATATCATCCGCTCGCTTGGCTCGTCGCCGTGTGTCGTTGTATGTGCGGTAGGTACTACTACTGACTACCTTGATGTAGATACATTTTATTAAGTTTGCTTTATGTACTTAGGTATAAATGTTACCCTATTCCTCTTGAGTAATTGATCTGATATTAAATTTGATAGGTAGGTAGGTAAGTAGGAAGGCGTGTGTCTTTTCGGACGACAATATACCTGCCTGAGATAATACTTTCAATTAATAAAGCCATTTAACTAAAAAGTATTGGGTAGATACCTACCTACCTTCTTGTTATTTTCACGGTGACCCATCCTTAAACCGACCTGGCTAATATCGCTTAAAACTTTAAATGTTAAGAACGGTCACCCAGGGTTGTGCAAAAGTAGAAAGAATACTAATTTGGATACGGAGTCTCAGTCGGGCGTCGGCCACCGGGGGCCTAAGCACAGAATAATTAATAGTACTAACGTACAGAAGGATCACTGCGCAAGAAGATTTAATTAATTCCAGTCTTGCTCCGACGCAATACGGTGGAATTCAGCTCGCACAACATTAGGTACCTATAATTTTATTCACCTACTACTTCGTCTCTTTCTATCGCGTACCTCTTATCTCTTCTTACGCTGTTAGGGTAAGGGTTGCCTTCTTGTAAAGAACTGAATATTTGATTACCAGTCCAGTTATGTACCTGTTACTATTTTTCTACGTAGGTATGTGAAAATGACAACTATAAACATACCTACCTAGTATTAGATGAAAAAAGTATTTTATTACAATGTCCGCATATTTTAACATAAGACGATAAGCATACTGTATATGTACTGTATTTAGTAGTATTTGCTAAATAGTAGTACTGTATTTGCTAAATTTAACATATCATTTAGGTGTTTAGTTAAATACGCAAACACGAAACGGCTTAAACTAGTCCGAGAGCCGACACCCAAAAATCATGTTGGTAAATTATTTTAATTTGCGCCAGTTAAATCAAATGTGACTCGCTGCGCTTTGAAAGCAGTTCATATTTGAATTTATATTATTTTTGTAGGCGTTTTCGCATTTATAATTGTAATATTAGTAAGGATTAATACAATTTGTAAGCTGTATTTTTTCTTGTTTTTTTGAAACGGGGTAAGTACAATAAAAAAAAATTTCGGCTTCCATGCTCAGTCGAACACCCGATCGGCCAACCTAGTATGGGAAGTCCAAAAATTTTTTTTGCGATTTGAATATGGGTTTCTTGGAGATAGTTATTCAGTCTCATGAGTAGAAGCTTCAGTTAAAAAAAATGCATTCCTTAGTTAAGACAGGCGTGGTTCACTCCGCGCAGTACATCCGTTATATACCTACAGCAAAGTATCCGGCCGACCGAATTTAAAATTAGTCGAGTGTCACGCGCGCGCTCGTGTGAACGCTTGAGGTGTTTTCTATGGTCGCGCTCGGCTGGGATTTTATAAAAACATTTATTTTTTTCTCACTTGGTCGTGCCTACTTAAAGTAGGTACCTACCTTAGAATGGACAAGAAAAGAAAATATGACACGATATTGTGTGGCGTTCGGCTGTTTGAATTCGAATAGAAATATACCGGATTTATCTTTTTTTTTAAAAGAGGTCAAAAAAAAAGATTTGTCTTTTTTCTCGATGCTGAAAGGTAAGTTTGCCAAATTAATAAATCTTAAAATTTTAAGGTACCTACATACCTATCAATACTACTGTTCGGACAGAATGCGTATCTAGACAAAAACTACTTATTTTATAGGTAGACCAAAAAGTAGGTAGGTACCTAGCCAGCTAGATTTTTGAATTAGGAGGGTTATTGGATCGGGGTCAACGTACTTCGCCGTCACCCGTCCGACGTATTTTTCTAGTTTCGAGTGTCCTAGACGGGCATCGCGCGCTGACTATAGGTAGGTAGGTACCACTGACGATACCTACCCTACGTAATTTCTGCAGTTCCAAGTTCCTTCTTTTTAAACGACTTCAAAAAAGGAGGAGGTTCTCAATTCGATTTTTTTTATTTCTTATATTTGTCCCTTCATAACGCTGTCATATATTAGTTCTTACCTACATAATATATGAACCTTCGCACTCGAAAGCTACCTTATAGCTTATAGGTAATATTTAGTATTCTTTATTTATAGTCCGAGAGCTGAAGTAATAAATTTAATAGGTATACAAATGAATAGCATAATATTTAATATTATTTACCTGAACATGATAATTAGATACTTTGGCGCACTTTGGCTAGGCTGACGGGTATATAGACCGAGAGCTAAGGTTAAGTTTGACAATACAGGGTGGCCAGCTCTCCTGGCCAAAAAATTTGGCGCCCCTTATTGAGGAGTATTTGAGCCACCCCCATGGGTGATTTTTACTAGCTTAGGAGATACGATTTTTGAAGTTATACTACTTTTGGCGCACCTAACCTTTCTCGGCGTGGCGATTGTCAAACACTTAGAAAAATTTTCATTGTATAGAGACTGGACTATGGCGACTGCAACTTTTTCTGTGACGGCGACGAGCGACTACTACGGTGACTGCGCTCCTCAGTGCCCCGTTTGCTTCACTTTAACCAATGACCATAAGCACATGTGTGTTTGCTCCGTACTGACTACCACTTGTCTATTTTATTTTAGGCGCCGAGAGTGGCTGATTTTAATAGGACAAGAGGACTTACTAAGCAAAGAAAATTTGAGAGCTAAGCTACGAAGTCTGCTCCCACCATTTTGAAGATTCTGATATCAGGATAATCAAACAACTGAAACCAAATACAGTTCCAACAAAGCTTATATAATATAAATTCAAATAACTGCTTTCAAAGCGCAGCGAGTCACATTCGATTTTGCTGGCAAATCAAAATAATTTACCAACATGATTTTTGGGTGTCGGCTCTCGGACTAGTTTAAGCCGTTTCGTGTTTGCGTCGTACGGCATGTAACTAAACACGTAAATGGTATGTTCAATTTAGCAAATACACTAAAGTGTAGTAGCAAAGAATACTAAATGTAGTAGTATGCTTATCGTCTTATGTTAAAATATGCGGACATTGTAATAAAATACTTTTTTCATCTAATACTAGGTAGGTGTGTTTAAAGTTGTCATTTTCACATAAGTAGAAAAATCGTAACAGGTACATAACTTAACTGGTAATCAAATATTCAGTTCTTCACAAGAAGGCAACCCTAACAGCGTAAGAAGAGATAAGAGGTGCGCGATAGAAAGAGACGCAGTAGTAGGTGAATAAAATTATAGGTACCTAATGTTGTGCGAGCTGAATTCCACCGTATTGCGTCCGAGCAAGACTGGAATTAATTAAATCTTTTTGCGCAGTGATCCTTCTGTACGTTAGTACTATTAATTATTCTGTGGTTAAGACCCTATATAAAATGATTATTATTTTTATTCATCATTTCAGCCGAAAGACGTCTACTGCCAATAAATAAAATAAACAATTGCCAAACATAAAAATGTTATTGGGTAACTCTAACAAAATACACAAATAGCATAACAATTATAGTTTGAGAATTGACTATGGCTTTCTTGGGGAAAGTTGTTCAATTTCATGACTAGAAGCCACAGTTTGCCCGACATCTTTTCATCACCCTGTAAATCGGATATATATCCTCGAACCCTGGTTACAAATGTTTGACTTTTAAATATTTTTTGATTGTTTTCTTACCAGACTTAAAGCAAAGGTTATTGAATTTCAATGTGGCATAAATACGTAGCCTTACAAAAAGTTTCAAAAAATAATCAAGTGGGAAGCAGGAACACAGTCTGAACGGCAACATTTCTTTTGACATTTTGAATATTGTACTTCCTGGTTTGTTTTCAATATATTTCTCAAAATTGTTTGTGAAAATAGTTTCTAATTTCTCAACATACTGACTGAGTTCCTATGGTGGTGTTTTTAAGCTTCCGTAAAATGATGAATTTTTGTTGTATGCTTTGTAGTGAGTAAATAATTTATTTTGATCTAAACCTGGCACTGATTTCATAACTTGAACCAACTCTTCGCAATTGTGTTTCTTACAACATTTGAAAATCAAATAACCTGCAACGTAAGTCATTGCATTTGTCTCTGGTAAATCCATTCGATAATCGTTTTCGCCCTCCAAAGCTACTAGTGACACTTGAGGCTTTTCGACATGAATTGAGACATCCATTTTCATTATATCTTCAGCCTTCAGCAATCCATACTAATATCACTGGGTCCCCACTACGAACAAATTTTATTAGTGACTAATAAAATATTCTAGATGGCGTTATGTGTATCAATTTAACATAAAATTCTAAATGAACAAGAATTGAATCCTATAAATATTATTTTCTCATAAAACTTTAATATTTGTTCCTCATAAACATATAATAATGAACTTTGAAACCTAATTTCGACAATTTGTTATAATTATGCAGCGCCCTTCCCGTCTTTTATCGGTACTATAATGATACTGCCGATACTGTGCACTACGTTACACACAATAGATGGCGTGTTATTCAATTCTCTATATTTTCACGGCTGTTACTCAAACAAAAAACATATCGAACGAGATTTACTGCAATTAACAATTGATTAGTTTCTTTTTTAATTATTTTAGGAGTATGATTAAAACTAACAATTAAAAAGTTACTTCTGTTCTGTATTTTTTTAACGTTTATTGTTGAAGAAAACCGCTGTTTTTATAATCTACGAAATTTCGTAGGTATCGCCCTTTGTTCCGAACATACAACGCCGCCAACTTGAGTGTTAGGGTTGTCACTTTGTCAATGAAAATTAAACAATCCTATAAAACGTTTAGAATGCTTATTTATTTTTAACCCCCCACGCGAAAAGAATAAGTCATAATAATATTATTTGTTTAAAATTAAAAAATTATAAAAACTCTCCCCAGTGTTCTAGGGTACATATTTGTTCATGTTAGTTCACATATTAGTACTTGGGTGAACAAAAAAAAACGTTGGATTTTTGGCGCCAAAATGTATTTTGTTATTTTTTTTCGCTCTAAGTTATCAATAAGGTTATTAAAATAAGGGAAAATTAGAAGGCACTTGCATAATACCTTCTGAGGGTGTCAAAACTGTCAAACTAGGGACAGCATTTTGTAATGGCGGTCACTATTTTATGGATTGCACCCCAGTTTACCATTAAGCGGGGAGCAGTCAATTTGAAATATTTAAAGCAATTTAAACAAATTAAGAAAAATAACGCTCCTGTGGCGCGCGCCTTGTGTAGGTAATACTAGGTTAGGTAGGTAGTACTAGATAGGTAGGTAGTACCTGCTTCTTACCTATTAGAAATAACAAGGGCTTTTAAACATGCTGAGTACGGATTTGAAAAAGTAAGTACCGGGTTTTGGAGCTTAGACCCCCGGTGGCCGACGCCCGACTGAGAATCCGTATCCAAATTAGTATTCTTTCTACTTTTGCACAACCCTGGGTGACCGTTCTTAACATTTGAAGTTATAAGCGATATTAGCCAGGTCGGTGGGTCGGATGGGTGACCGTGAAAATAACAAGAAGGTAGGTAGGTATCTACGTAATACCTTTTAGTTAAACGGCTTTATTAATTGAAAGTATGACATCTCAGGCAGGTATATTGTCGTCTGAAAAGACACACGCCTTCCTACTTACCTACCTACCTATCAAATTTAATATCAGATCAATTACTCAACAGGAATAGGGTAACATTTATACCTAAGTACATAAAGCGAACTTAATAAAATGTATCTACATCAAGGTAGTCAGTAGTAGTAGTACCTACCGCACATACAACGACACACGGCGACGAGCCGATATACGAGCGAGGATGATATACCTACCTATAACGAGCTCCTATGAGACGACTTTCTCGCTTCTACACGAATATCGCAAATGCGAAATGGCAATCGTTAAAGAAAGTTGGAGCCCTTCGAAGACCGATGTCAAATCTCTCATAGGATTGGTGACTTGGTGACCATTCCTCAATTAAAGAATTTTTGTTGAAAATTTCCATTAGCTCCATTAGCTCTTCTACTGTCCTAACAGTAGGGGTAGGACCCGTAGGTCAGACGGTAGTCGGTCAGGTAAAATTTAAGGAGTCCGAGTCATTTTGAGTTATTCGTACACCCCCACTGATAAACGGATGGGACTCTAGCGCAAGCTTTCTTCTTGAGGATAGTAGGTCAAACGGCAGTCGCTAATGTAAAAGTCAAGGGGCTGAGTCATTTTGAGCTATTCGTACCACCCACTGATTAACGGATGCGAGTCTGGTGCAATTTTGCTTCTTGAGGATAGTAGGTCAAACGGCAGTCGCGCATGTAAAAGTCAAGAGGCTGAGTCATTTTGAGCTATTCGTACCACCCACTGATTAACGGATGCGAGTCTAATGCAATTTTGCTTCTTGAGGATAGTAGGTCAAACGGCAGTCGCTCATGTAAAAGTCAAGGGGCTGAGTCATTTTGAGCTATTCGTACCACCCACTGATTAATGGATGCGACTCTAGTGCAATTTTGCTTCTTGAGGATAGTAGGTCAAACGGCAGTCGCTCATGTAAAAGTCAAGGGGCTGAGTCATTTTGAGCTATTCGTACCACCCACTGATTAATGGTTGCGACTCTAGTGCAATTTTGCTTCTTGAGGATAGTAGGTCAAACGGCAGTCGCTCATGTAAAAGTCAAGGGGCTGAGTCATTTTGAGCTATTCGTACCACCCACTGATTAATGGATGCGACTCTAGTGCAATTTTGCTTCTTGAGGATAGTAGGTCAAACGGCAGTCGCTCATGTAAAAGTCAAGGGGCTGAGTCATTTTGAGCTATTCGTACCACCCACTGATTAATGGTTGCGACTCCAGTGCAATTTTGCTTCTTGAGGATAGTAGGTCAAACGGCAGTCGCTCATGTAAAAGTCAAGGAGCTGAGTCATTTTGAGCTATTCGTACCACCCACTGATTAACGGATGCGAGTCTGGTGCAATTTTGCTTCTTGAGGATAGTAGGTCAAACGGCAGTCGCTCATGTAAAAGTCAAGGGGCTGAGTCATTTTGAGCTATTCGTACCACCCACTGATTAATGGATGCGACTCTAGTGCAATTTTGCTTCTTGAGGATAGTAGGTCAAACGGCAGTCGCTCATGTAAAAGTCAAGGGGCTGAGTCATTTTGAGCTATTCGTACCACCCACTGATTAATGGTTGCGACTCTAGTGCAATTTTGCTTCTTGAGGATAGTAGGTCAAACGGCAGTCGCTCATGTAAAAGTCAAGGGGCTGAGTCATTTTGAGCTATTCGTACCACCCACTGATTAATGGATGCGACTCTAGTGCAATTTTGCTTCTTGAGGATAGTAGGTCAAACGGCAGTCGCTCATGTAAAAGTCAAGGGGCTGAGTCATTTTGAGCTATTCGTACCACCCACTGATTAATGGATGCGACTGTCGTGCAATTTTGCTTCTTGAGGATAGTAGGTCAAACGGCAGTCGCTCATGTAAAAGTCAAGGGGCTGAGGCACTTTGTTTTGAGCCGTTCGTCGTGCCGGAACAAAATGGCGAGAGTAGGAACCTAGTCATATTTATTCGTGTATATAGGTGCATAGATACCTACATACGATATTTACATATTCTTGTCCCATTCTAGGTATGCCGACGTCCCACGTCGTTCATAAGTACATATGTAAGGCGGGATTGCTTATGTCGTACTCGACATATACGCGGTGCATCCGCGACGGCTTAGTCGGTTCGAGTTCGAGTCCGACATGTCCACCGACCACCGCGCCGTGCCGCCGCGCCAGCCGCCGGTGATAACAGTTATGTTGAACTCGACTGGATATACCTAGTCTGGCATGAGGTGTGCGTTTTTAATCGGTTCGAGTTCAACATAACCACCAAAAATGACACAAAATTCGTACTCAGCACACCTACTCAAAAACAAATTAGACCATACCCGTATTGCAATATTGTATAAATTGGACTTTGATTAACATCTAATTCATACTCAGCATACAAGAAATGTGAAGTACCCGATTGCAAGTTTGAAGATGCGATCTATATTATTTTACCTCTTTGGTAATTTATATTATTACTAGCTATTGCCCGCGGCTCCGCCAGCGTGGATGTCCGTTATCGCGGACTGGGGTATGTAAAATAAATAGTAGCCAATTCTTAGACTTCGGTCGAGCCGTTTCGGAGGAGTATGGGAACGAACATTGTGACACGAGAATATTAGATTAATTATTTATACTTCTTGACAAACTATAGCACACCACCATCTAGAAGCTATTACTGCGAAATGTAGACTGAACCTCGGGATATTTCGTTGACATCTAGTGGTGAAAAATAATATTTAAAAATAATGCGCAAAATAGCCCAAGTTATGGTGGTCTAATTTTTTTGTAAGGAATGGGGTATCTATACTTTAGTATTATGTTATCTGTGCCCATATTTCAATTTTCTACCTACAGCGCGGCGGCCATATTGGAGGCCAAAAATGACGTCAAATTCGAACTCAGCATACTCGATAACTCATTAAACCACACCCATATTGTAATTTATCTAGGACACCGCGGCAGCTATATTGGATCCCAAAAATGACATCAAATTCACACTCAGCACACTCGAAAACCTATTAAACCATACCCATGTTGCAATTTTCTACCGACAGCGCGGCGGCCATATTGGAGGCCAAAACTGACGTCAAATTCGAACTCAGCATACTCGAAAACCCATTAGACCATACCCATATTGCAATTTAGTTAGGAAACCGTGGCGGCCATATTGGATTCCAAAAATGACATCAAATTCACACTCAGCATACTCAAAAACCTATTAAACCATACCCATATTGCAATTTTCTACCTACAGCGCGGCGGCCATATTGGAGGCCAAAACTGACGTCAAATTCGAACTCAGCATACTCGAAAACCCATTAGACCATACCCATATTGCAATTTAGTTAGGAAACCGTGGCGGCCATATTGGATTCCAAAAATGACATCAAATTCACACTCAGCATACTCAAAAACCTATTAAACCATACCCATATTGCAATTTTCTATCTACAGCGCGGCGGCCATATTGGAGGCCAAAACTGATGTCAAATTCGAACTCAGCATACTCGAAAACCCATAAAACCATACCCATATTGCAATTTAGCTAGGACACCGTGGTGGCCATTATGGATTCCAAAAATGACATCTAATTCGTTATCAACACACTCAAGAACCCTCTTATCTGGCAAACGAGGGTATTACCCTTTTTTCTTGCGAAGATTCGCTGTGGAAAAAGCCCGATTGCGAGTTTGGAGATGCGGTCTATACTAACATCGTTCACAGTCAATCTTCTTAAATAAATAGTAGTAATATTGTGCCTACCTATGTTTATTTATATTGTCATTTATGTATGACACTTCTTATCGTTGAAAATATAGTACACCACCATCTAGCAGCTACTACTGTAAAACGTAAGCTGAACCTCGGGCTATATTGTTGACATCTAGTGGCGAATATTAATATTTAAATTTAGCCCGTAAAATTGCCCGAGTTATGATGGCCTCATTTTTTTGTATGGGATGAGGTATCTGTACTTTAGTATTATGTTATCTGTGCTAATATTATAAATGCGAAAGTAACTCTGTCTGTCAGTCTGTCTGTCTGTCTGTCTGTCTGTCTGTCTGTATGTTACGCTTTCACGCCTAAACCACTGAACCGATCTTGATGCTATTTGGTACAGAGGTATATTAGAGCTTGAGAACGGACATAGGCTACCTTTTTTCACGAGACAGGGGGTTTAAGGGGGGGAAATAGGGGATGAAAGTTTTTATGAAAGTTTGTCATTTCTGAAGATATCTTAATGAAATTTGGTACAGAGGTAGGTTAGAGCTTGGGAACGGACATAGACTACCTTTTAGCACAAAAAGGGGGGTAGAAGGGGGGGGGGGGACTAGGGCCTTGGTATGAAAGTTTGTCATTTTTGAAGATTTCTTGATAAAATTTGGTACAGAGATAGTTTAGAGCTTGGGAACGGATACAGGCTACCTTTTATCGCGAAAAGGGGGGAAGAAGGGGGGACCAGGGCCTTGGAATAAAAGTTTATCGTTTTAAAAGATTTCCTGATGAAATTTGGTACATAGATAGTTTAGAGCTTGGGAACGGGCATAGACTACCTTTTAGCACAAAAAGGGGGGTAGAAGGGGGGGCCTAGGGCCTTGGGATGAAAGTTTGTCATTTTTGAAGATTCTCGATCAAATTTGGTACAGAGATAGGTTTAGAGCTTGGGGACGGATATAGGCTACCTTTAATCGTGAAAAAGGAGGTAGAAGGGGGGACTAGGGCCTTGGGATGAAAGTTTGTACTTTTTGAAAATATCCTGATGAAATTTGGTACAGATATAGATTAAAGCTTGGGAACGAACATAGGCTACCTATTGACGCAAACATGGTGGTATAGGGTGGGGGGGTAATAAGGGATGAAAGGTTGACAGTTTTGAAGATATCCTGATGAAATTTGGTACAGAGATAGTTTAGAGCTTGGGAACGGGCATAGACTACCTTTTGGCACAAAAAGGGGGGTAGAAGGGGGGGCCTAGGGCCTTGGGATGAAAGTTTGTCATTTTTGAAGATTCTCGATCAAATTTGGTACAGAGATAGGTTTAGAGCTTGGGGACGGATATAGGCTACCTTTAATCGCGAAAAAGGGGGTAGAAGGGGGGACTAGGGCCTTGGGATGAAAGTTTGTACTTTTTGAAAATATCCTGATGAAATTTGGTACAGATATAGATTAAAGCTTGGGAACGAACATAGGCTACCTTTTGTCGCGAAAGACGAGGTTATATAAGGGGGGGGGGGGGTTATAGGGAATGAAAGTTTGCCAGTTTTGAAAATATCCTAATAATATATTTGATACAGAGATGCATTAAAGCTTGGGAACGAACATAGGCTACCTATTGACGCAAACATGGTGGTATAGGGTGGGGGGGTAATAAGGGATGAAAGATTGACAGTTTTGAAGATATCCTGATGAAATTTGGTACAGGGATTAATTAGAGCTTGGTAACGGACATATGCTACCTTTTATCGCGAATAATGTGGTAAAGGGGGGAGGGGGGATAAGGACTAGATAGAGTATGAAAGTTTGTCATTTTTGAAGATATCCTGAAAGGGAGTTGAAGGGGTGGAATAGGGCTAGGGTATGTAAGTTTGTCAATTTTGTAGATATCTTCATGAAATTGGTATAGAGATTGATTAGAGCTTGGAAATGGTCATAGGCTACCCCTTTTCGCGAAAAAAAGGAATAGAAGGGGGAGAGGGGAAAGGGAATATGGCTATGGGATTAAAGTTTCTCATTTTTCAATGGCACAAAAAAGGGGGTGAATATGGCATAAATAGTAAGAATTTCTTTTAAGATGTCCTCATGAAATTTGGTACAAAGATGAATAAGAGCTTCGGAACGGACAAAGTCGAGCAGCGAACCAAATATACAAAGCGAGTGGAGAGGCGAGTAGATTGTGATAGGGACGAGTGGATAGGCGTGTAAAGATCGAAAGTCAAGTAGAGTCAACTACAGGGGCGAGTAGATATGCGACTAGAGAGCCAGTGGAGAGGCAAGTATAAAATCAAATAGAATGCAGTAGAGAAGCGAATAGGGAGGCGAGTGGAAAGATGAATGTGGTGGCGAATAGAGATCGAATAGAGAGTTGAGTAGAGGTACGAGTAGATTGGCGAGTGGGAAGAGTCAAGTAGAGAGGCGAAAAGAGTTTCGAATGGATGGGCAAGTAGAGAGGCCAATGGAAAGGCGAGTATAGAGAAGAGTACAAAGTCGAGTAGAGAGGGGAACAGAGAAGTCAGTAGAGAGTCGAGTATAAATTCAAGTATAGAGGCGAGTAGAAAGTCGAGTAGAGAGTCGAATATAGAGGCGAGTAGAAAGTCGAGAACAGAGGTGATTACATGGTCGAGGACAAAGTTGAGTAGAGAGGCGAATTTAATGCTCAATAGCGTCGGATCAACACTAAGCGATAACCGACATTCACGCGGGCGGAGCCGCGGGCAACAGCTAGTATTTCATATATGTCAGTCTCACAATTCGATGACGGTGAGTTCTTTAGCATATTCATCAAGAAAAGTTTGGAAAACGCCCTTGTGAATTGAATTGTTGTAGGCTCGGTGCAAGAGCCACCCTGCTGTCGTACAGAACCAAAAAAGTTTTCCAAACTGTCTTCGTTAAACCTTCTTGTGAACACGTAATGGAATCCTTCTTTTTTTAAATCTTGAAATAATTGAAGTACTGATTGAATGGATATTTGAAAATTCAAAAATGTTTTTATCTGGTTTGTATTATTTTTTCCGGTATTTCGATTGGTTGATTTAAAACTTGCAAACATATTTTTTGCGTCTTCTAAAGCTGTTTTCTGATCTTCGGACATTCTGAAAGCAGACTGGAATTTTTTGGCAGATTTAACTTTACTGGAGTTCAGAATATCGAATAACTCTTCCATAGTTTTTATAAATGCTGCAGTTGCTCTGGCGTCCTCTGAAATTTTTCCAAAATCCATGTATGTCTGTAGCGCTGCACAGACAGTATTGCTAAAGTTTTGTGCAGCATACTTTACTCGCATCCTTTGAAAATTGTTGGGTTCAACGTGGGCATCTGTTACTTTTGGAATAAGTCTCAATTTTTTTTCTTTTTCGTATTGATACAAAGTTTTGATATAGTCCCATGATATTACTTTTCCTGCATATAAAAAGTTACTTGAAAGCAAATTGTTTCGTATACACTTTAATAAGTGTGGAACATCAAAAATATAATATATTTTGTGTCCATCAACAAAGAAATACGGCTTGTCAACTGTAACCTTTTTGACCACCTTTGCGTAATTATCGAAATTAGATCCTTGGTCTGAAATAACAGCCTTCACTTCAACGCCGACGCCAAAAAGCTTTTGAATTACTTTATTCATCCACGTGTCGAGTTCTATATAGTGTTTCGTACTAGAAAAGCGTAAGCAATAGGTTGTTTCCACTTGTAATATATTCCTTGTAGCATAATTACATACGCGTTGCTTGCAACTTCTAGCGATATTTTACCGTCGATATTATGAAATCCAATCACTTCATCTGTTTTCCATTACCATTTCATCTACACAAACTGTGCAATATTTTGCTATCTGGGGGAGTAATTTAATTTTCATTGACAGACTTTGTAGTACTCGGTCAATAATTTTTAAGGTTTAAGGTTAATTTGAATCTGTTTAATGTACTCTTACTTGGAAGTTTAAGAACAGTTTGAGGGCATCGGTACGTGTGTGGACTAGAATAATGTAAATTTAAAGCGAAGACTATATATTCTGCATCATACCGATTGCCTTTAAATTTTTCTCTCGCTTTATTTTGCCAATCAATTAATTTTTTGAATTTTCGATTGATGTCATCTTCAGGATCTGATTTTATTGGGTTATTTTTTCCTTCTAATTCTTTCTTTATTCTCAGAAAATCATATTGTAAACGTCTCCGTTTTTGTTCCGAATATCTGAGGTCTTCTGTTAGTTTTCGCTTCCGTGGTGTTCTTTCGGTAAGTGCTTTGGTTGTCTGAGATTCTTCATTTTCTGTTTTTACTGACTCTGTTTGAGTTGGTGTAGATACAGACGTAGCTTTCTTAACTGTAACGTTGGATAGTATACGGATTTTTGATTGTGGGGATACGCCAGTGGGCTTTACTTCCTCAGACGTAGAATTTTGGTCGTTAGGAACTCGGTTCTCGGATACTATAAGCTTTGTTAGAACTGTATTTGGTTTCAGTTGTTTGATTGTCCTGATTGAAGAATCTTCAAAATGGTCGGAGCAGACTTCGTAGCTTTTAGCTCTCAAATTTTCTTTGCTTAGTAAGTCCTCTCGTCCTATTGAAATCGACCAACCGTCCAATCTCGGCGCCTAAAATAAAAAAGATAAATGGTAGTCAGTACGGAGCAAACACACATGTGCATAAGGTCATTGGTTGGAGAGAAGCAAACGGGGCACTGAGGAGCACAGTCACCGTAGTAATCGCCCGTAGCCGTCACAGAAACAGTCCCCGTTGCAGTCGCCGTAGTCCAGTCTCTATACAATTAATTTTTTTTTAAGTGTTTGACAATCGCCACGCCGGGAAAGGTTAGGTGCCAAAAGTAGTATAACTTCAAAAATCGCTGGACATACATGGGGGTGGCTCAAATACTCCTCAATATGGTGCGCCAAAATTTCTTTTGGACGCCGCTCTCCTGGCCACCCTGTATAGTCAAACTTAATCTTAGCTCTCGGTCTATATACCCGTCAGCCTAGCCAAAGTGTGCCAAAGTATCTAAATATCATGTTCAGGCAAATAATATGTATTAAGTATAATGCTATTCATTTGTATAGATACCTATTAAATTTATTACTTCAACTCTCGGACTATAAGCAAAGAATAGGTACTAAATATTACCTATAAGCTATAAGGTAGGTACGTAAGGTACCTAACGCTCCTTCGAGCGCAAAGGTTCATATGTAGGTAAGAAGTAATAAATGACGGAGTTATGAAGGGATAAACATAAAAAAATAAAAAAATCGAATTGAGACCCTCCTCCTTTTTTGAAGTCGTTTAAAAAGAAGGAACTTGGAACTGCAGAAATTACGTAGGGTAGGTATCGTCAGTGGTACCTACCTAGCTATAGTCAGCGCGCGATGCCCGTCAAGGACACTCGAAACTAGAAAAATACGTCGGGCGGGTGACGGCGAAGTACGTTGACCCCGATGGGTCCGATCCAATAACCCTCTCAATTCAAAAATCTAGCTGGCTAGGTACCTACCTACTTTGTGGTCTACCTATAAAATAAGTAGTTTTTGTCTAGATACGCATTCTGTCCGAACAGTAGTATTGATATGGGTATGGTATGGGTAGGTAGGTACCTTAAAATTTTAAGATTTATTAATTTGGCAAACTTACCTTTCAGCATCTTTGGGAAGCGAGAAAAAAGATAAATCCGGTATATTTCTATTCGAATTCAAACAGCCGTACGCCACACAATATCGTCTGTCATATTTTCTTTTCTTGTCCATTCTAAGGTAGGTACCTACTTTAAGTAGGCACGATCAAGAGAGAAAAAAAATAATGTTTTTATAAAATCCCAGCCGAGCGCGAGCATAGAAAACACCTCAAGCGTACACACGAGCGCACGCGTGACACTCGACTAATTTTAAATCCGCTCGGCTGGATACTTCGCTGTAGGTATATAAATGTACTGCGCGGAGTGAACCACGCCTGGACTAAGCTCCAAAACCCGGTACTTACCGATTGAAAAAGTAATTTTAAGAGTTCTAACTCAAGTGGAAACTGGAAAAATGCCTGTGCCAAAATTATATAAATTCATTATTTACACTACACCAACTCAGAAAGTACCCCAGTAGATAGGTTGTCTTTAAGAAATGAGGCAGAAAGTAGGTACCTACCGTTATTATTTCAGTAGAAATATGCGAGAAATATTCCAAATATCATTATTTTTCAAATCCGTACTCAGCATGTTTAATAGCCCTTGTTATTTCTAATAGGTAAGAAGTAGGTACTACCTACCTATCTAGTACTACCTACATACCTAACCTAGTATTACCTACACAACGCGCGCGCCACAGGAGCGTTATTTTTCTTAATTTGTTTAAATTGCTTTAAATATTTCGGTTACCAAATTGACTGCTCCCCGCTTAATGGTAAGCTGGAGTGCAATCCATAAAATAGTGACCGCCATTACAAAATGCTGTCCCTAGTTTGACAGTTTTGACACCCTCAGAAGGTATTATGTAAGTGCCTTCTAATTTCCCCTTATTTTAATAACCTTATTAATAAGTTAGAGCGAAAAAAAAACTTGACAAAATACATTCTGGCGCCAAAAATCCAACGTTTTGCTTTTGTTCACCCAAGTACTAATATGTGAACTAACATGAACAAATATGTACCCTAGAACACTGGGGAGAGTTATTATTGTTTAGGACAATCTAAACATACAGCATAAATATTTATGTTTTTGTACAACATTAGTAGTAATTTAGTTCTTAAGTTTGCAACACTTGTTTTTGTGTTAATTTTACGCTGTGTTGTGGCAACCCCTTCCTCTGTGACTATCAATGCGAACGGCTGTGCCTTCGACTGTAACTTTATAAATTTAATAAACTCCATAAGTTTTCATTTCCCACGCATTTTATTTCGTACATGCGTGCGGTGGTCCTTCGAGCCGGATACATTAATAAATTGATGGGGTAATTTTGTTGTTATTATGTCGACAATGTGACATGATAAATTTAATTTTGCATTATTGTGGCATGTAAGCACACTTATATTCACAAGTTTATTGATTTGTGTTTGTTTATTGCCTATACCTACAATATTATGGGTTTGATTCATAGTAATCAACCCCAGTTTGTTCACAAGGTTGGTTGTAACAAAAGATGCCTGGCTGCCAGTGTCAAGCAATGCACGGACAGAAACTTTTTCACCATTTTGATTTAACACATGAACCTTTGCAGTTGGAAGCAATATGCTGCTGGAAGCAGGGTTAGACAACAAAGTCACAGCCGGCTCAACAGAAGTTGCTTTTTCCTCATGCAACAAAGTGTTGTGCCCTAATTTACATATTTGACATTTGAAATTAAACTTACATTTCCCGCGGTGTGTTTTTAGACATGTGGTACATAAATCATGGTCCCGCACAAATGACTGGCGGACCTCTAGTGCTGCCGTTTTGAACTCCGGACAGCTGAAAAGAGGATGTTCACTTTTGTTACAGTGTTTACACATTTTTTTTACTTGTGAGGCAACATTGGTCACCTTTGATGGTGTAGATTTATAGAACCTACTTGTACTTTCATAACAAGTACTATTTGGGGGTAAGCTATCTTCTAACGCTATAGCACGCTTTTCAAGAAAGCTCAAATAACCTGCCATGGAAGGCAATTGTTCCAGATCCCTATCTAATTGATAAGCCCTATTAGTTATTTGATCTAATTTTCTTGTTAGAATGGAAATTAGCAACATGTCCCATGAATCGATGGGCTGTCCCAGATTTTTTAATGCATGCAGCTGTTGCTGCACATCAGACACAAAAGACCTTATTGAGGCTGCAGTGCCTTTTTGCATTGTAGGTAAATCTAATAGACCGCTAATATGACTTCCTATTAACCGCGTTTTGTTATCAAAACGCTTCTCCAACAAGCCTAGTGCCTCCCTGTAAGACTGATTTACTAACGGCAAGTTGACAATGACTGCCAAAGCATCATCTGTTACATATTTTCTTAAATAGAATAGCTTCTGCACATCAGATAATGATCTGTTATTATCGATAACAGCCATAAACAAATCAAAGAATGGCTTGAATTTAGTGAAGTTCTTCCCGTCGAAGGGGGTTATATCAATGGTTGGCAATTTACATGTAGAAACATTATGACATTCTGATACCGATTTTTTACCTATCTGTTTTAAGGAGGCATTAATTTTAGCTAGCACAGAATAATATTGTTCTTCTATTAGACCAACCTGTTCGCAGTCGCTTTCGTCAATACTTAGTATATCCAATTGCACCGCTTCATAGCTCTTGAGCGCCGTGATGAGCTTCTCCTTACGCGCCTCCAGTATATCCACGGTAGCAGACGCAAAACTGATGGGGTCATTCACAAACGACTCAATGCGCGTGATTGTTGCTTTGCATTGTCCACGCAGAAGCCGATGTTTACGCAAAGTTTCCTTGGGCTCCGCCATGGTGGAACGTATGTAGGACGTAACGCTTGAACTATTCAAAGACTTACGAACACTCTGCGCACTATTAAATCTAAGCCTAATACGAACTTTGTTAGCAAGGAGCCGGAACAAATGTTTGTTTACAAAACAAACCAACGAAAGTGACAATGACAGATGAGTGAATGACAGATGAGTGAAAGACAGCTGACTCCGGCGCAATGGCCGCCGGACGGATATAGACCGCTCACGTCACTCTCCAATGCTGCTAACACCAACGGTACTGACGTCACGTCTCGAACCTTGCACGAACTTCACCACTCTCAAAATTGAAATGTGGGTGTTTGAAAAAAATCAAACTCGATGTCCAGAAAATCGTAATTCTTACGATTACTTTATGATAATATGCTGTTTCTTTATGATGCTTCGTTGGTTTTCGTTCTAGCTTGGCATAGAACGACGTTGCGGGCCTCGTACAAAACCCGGCAAACCGGCGACTTGTATGGCAAGCCGTCCTCGACGAACACAATCTCTCCACAAAAATTTGCGAAGCTGCTCGGCACTGACTCTAAACACTTCTCGAAGGACCACCGCACGCATGTACGAAATAAAATGATGCATCAATGAAAGCCTTTGGCTACTGTCTCTATCTGAGAATTTTAAAAGATGATGGTTCAGTGCAGACCGACCTACTCTGCTCCAAGTCCCGTGTTGCTCCTTTAAATAAAAGTAGGACGATTCCCCAGCTTGAACTCAATGGTGCTCTCCTTTTAGCCCAGCTGGCACATAGGGTTGGTAAAGTCCTGGTGGGTAGGTATTCCCACCTAGATACATTTTTGTACAGCGACTCTCAGATAGTGCTAGCTTGGATTAAGTCTGGCAACGTAAAGTCCAATGTTTATGCTCACAATAGAGTCAAGCAAATAGTAGAGCTGACTGATCAGACTCAGTGGGGTTTTGTTAGGACATGTGACAACCCTGCAGACCTATTGTCGAGGGGAGTTCTGCCGCACAAGCTGCAGCAAAGTGAGCTATGGTGGCACGGGCCAACCTACCTATCAGATAGGAAACAAATACATAATAATTTTGAAAGTTTTAAATTGTCTGAATGGTCCACAGACACTGATAAGATTGATGAGCTAGACATACCGTGTAACTTGTCACAGGTAGAGCCATCGTTTTCAACAAAGCTATTTGAAAAATATTCTAGCCTTTATAAATTACAGAGGGTGATAGGATTTATTTACAGGTTTTATAATAACTGTTCAAAAAATAAAAATAAAATAACGGACAGTAACCTATCGCCTCAAGAGCTTCGCGACTCTATATCAGTCATCGTGCGTTGTACACAGATGCAGCATTTTGCTAGAGAGGTAGAGTCACTTTCAGCTGGAAAAA
Source organism: Eilema caniola (assembly GCA_949126895.1). NCBI lineage: Eukaryota > Metazoa > Arthropoda > Insecta > Lepidoptera > Erebidae > Eilema > Eilema caniola. The sequence continues at coordinate 2,387,311 of OX421488.1, read as the reverse complement.
ATATAAGGACAGGAATAGGTAGCCTTTATCCGTTCCTTGATAAAGTAGGTGTTATGAGAGTAGGAGGTAGGCTCCATAATGCCAAAGAAATGTCGTTCGATAAAAAGCATCCAACTATACTTCCAAAACATTCTCACGTGACTGATCTCATAATAGAAAGAGAACACTTGCGACTCTTACACGCAGGCCCTAGGTTAGTTTTGAGCTCTCTATCCCAAAGGTACTCTATAGTCAGCGGTATTCGAGAGGTCAAGAAAGTGGTGCGTAAATGTGTCAAGTGTTTTCGTTTAAAAGCTGAGGCTGCTACGCAGTTGATGGGATCCCTCCCGCAAGAAAGAATCACAGCGTCCAGGCCATTTCAGCATGTCGGCGTTGATTTCTGTGGACCCTTTGATATGAAGGTTGCTAGGGTCAGAAATCCTATCGTTAAGAAATGTTATATCGCGCTTTTCGTATGCTTTGCCATAAAAGCTATACATGTAGAGCTCGTATCGGACTTATCAACTGAAGCCTTCTTAGCATGTCTCAAGCGGTTTATTTCGAGGCGTGGCATATGCCCACAAATATATATTGTGACAACGCTAAAACCTTTAAAGGAGCGTCAAATGAAATGAAAAAGCTGTCCGACCTGCAGTCCTCCAAAAACCACAGGGATACTGTTAATGGTTTTTGCTCTCAACATTATATAAAATTTAGGTTTATACCCAGTTATTCACCTGAGTTTGGAGGATTGTGGCAAGCAGGTGTTAAAAGTGTAAAACATCATCTAAAGAGAGTAGTAGGGAACCAATGTTTAACCTATGAAGAGCTCAATACAGTCATTGTACAAATCGAAGGAATCTTGAACTCTAGGCCTCTACTTTCTGCTAATTCAATAGATTGCAATTATTTAATTCCTGCACACTTTCTGATTGGAACGGCTCTGGCTAGCTATCCTGAAGTTGATCTAACAGATGTTTCAGTTAATCACTTAAAATTTTGGAATCTTTGTACCAAATTTAAACAAGACTTTTGGAAATTATGGTCTAATGATTATTTAACACAGCTTCAAAGCCGTCCCAAGTGGAAATATCCTCAACCTAACCTTAAAGAAGGTGATTTGGTTATTGTAAAAGATTTGAACACTACTCCATTGAATTATAATATGGCTCGTATTGTAAAAACATATCCCGGTAAAGACAATGTAGTAAGAGCGGCCGATATCAAAATGAATAACAAAGTCTACCGAAGGTCAGTAAAATGACTCGGTCAATTACCTGTAGAGTAGCTTATTGCCGGCCCCAATTATGTTTAGGACAATCTAAACATACAGCATAAATATTTATGTTTTTGTACAACATTAGTAGTAATTTAGTTCTTAAGTTTGCAACACTTGTTTTTGTGTTAATTTTACGCTGTGTTGTGGCAACCCCTTCCTCTGTGACTATCAATGCGAACGGCTGTGCCTTCGACTGTAACTTTATAAATTTAATAAACTCCATAAGTTTTCATTTCCCACGCATTTTATTTCGTACAATTATTATTTTTTAATTTTAAACAAATAATATTATTATGACTCCCCCGTCCTTTTCGCGTGGGGGGTTAAAAATAAATAAGCATTCTAAACGTTTCATAGGATTGTTTAATTTTCATTGACAAAGTGACAACCCTAACATTCAAGTTGACGGCGTTGTATGTTCGGAACAAAAACAGCGGCTTCCTTCAACAATAAAGGTGGTACGTTAAAAAAATATAGAACAGAAGTAACTTTTTAATTGTTAGATTTAATCATACTCCTAAAATAATTAAAAAAGAAACTAATCATTTTAATCATTTAATTGCAGTAAATCTCGTTCGATATATTTTTTGTTTGAGTAACAACCGTGAAATATAGAGAATTGAATAACACGCCATCTATTGTGTGTATCGTAGTGACAGAATCGGTAGTATCATTATAGTACCGATAAAAGACGCGAAAGGCGCTGCATAATTATAACAAATTGTCGAAATTAGGTTTATAAGTTCATTATTTTATGTTTATGAGGAACAAATATTAAATGTTTATGAGGAACAAATATTAAAGGTTTATGAAAAAATAATATTTATAGGATTCAATTCTTATTCATTTAGAATTTTATGTTAAATTGATGCACATAACGCCATCTAGAATATTTTATTAGTCACTAATAAAATTTGTTAGTAGTGGGGACCCAGTGCTGCGGTTGACATCTTCAGTGGCGCAGGTCCGGGCGACGACGAGTTTGGAGACCTTGCCTCGTCGGCGGCTTCGCTGCGACTAATGTAGGATCCCCTACCGTGCGTAAAAGTAGCTAAAGAACAATGGCGAAATCATATTTGACTAAAATTTAAGCGTCTTAAAATGTCATTAATAGCAAAATGATTCTAGTAAATATCTACGTTTTACGAAATTATCGTCTAAGCTAATAAGGGCCGAGGAAAAGAAAGACAAATTATTATGAGCTTAATTGATTAATTTATTTCCTTATCAACTCAGTGTTACCATTTTGCAGCTATTCTAACAGGTCGTAAAATGTGTAGTAAAGTCTACTTTGTAATTAATTTTAGTTTTATAAATTATTGTAAGAACTGAATCAATGAAATATGTTAGTAAGTGATATATTTATAAATGCATGTTTTTCAACCTCACAGGCTTTCTGTAATGAATGTATAAGCTATATAAATAAAAACATACCTTGTGTTGTGTACACTGTTCAAAGATTCTAAAAGCCCTATATCCATTGCAAAAAAAAAATGACTATGGCAACATTCGACGTTTGCGCTGTTGTTTTGTCGTGGCGAGTGTTTTCGAATTTTTCGATCATCTATACCGTTTTTTAAAGTGTATTGTGACCCGGACTGCTTAAGGACTCTGATCTTTCCCATTTGTGACCCCCTGCATTCCAACGGACTCTGATACCGATACTTACCCGAGTGACTGTGCTGTTTGTATATTGGATTCCGATTTTGCCTATTCTGTGGATCTCGTTGCTTTGAAACTTGTTTGCTGCCGCCAAGATGGGAGGACGTGGTAGGCCAACCCGTATTCTATGCATCAATTGCAATATATGCGTCAATACACTGCGCCGATATCAAGCCTTGGAACTTGATACCCGAGTTACCACTTTACTTTGTAGCTGGGTGTATCCCCGAATCGTAAGTATTGAGATTTATTACTTTTATTAGGCATACCTTTTACATTAGAAACTAGTTGAGTGATCCCAAAACCATTCATATGAGTTATACCATTCAATTTATTTAGAAAGCAGAACATCACATTGCTTGATTAATACAAACATTAAAACTGAGTTTTCATATTACTATGTTTTGTTTTTCAGATTACTGATGAAGACTATGTATGTGAAGCATGTAGAGATCTGGCTATGTACAGCGTGAATGTTAATTTGCAGCAAGAAGCCAATCATAATGATGAACCACAAGCTGGACCTAGCCACCATGGCCATACTAATGTGTGTATTTTATGTGGTTGTTCCATTTTACGACGTCAAAGTGATAAAATATTGAGGGACAATCCGTCTGAACTGCAGCAGTCCATGATTAATATTATAGAAAGCAGAATAGCGCCAAGACAGGTTGGTTATATTATATTTTTAAAAACAATAAAATGGTATTTCATCGTCATCATCATCTTAGCTTCATATGTAAGGTCCCATCAAATATTTAAAAAACATTATGCATGGAAAAAGCAGTGTGTGTTATGCATTTAAATGTGAATAGATATGATAGGAAAATGCATATATAGTTTTAATTCTGAGTGTTGAAAATTAAAATAGTGTTCTTTATTTTCAGATAGCAGCATCTGATCGTGTGTGCCACCCATGCTGGTTACGCACTCAAAGAGAGGTACGCCGTATGACCCATATTGATGATACTAGACCATTGCCTAGTAGCAGTAATATTTCAATAGAGGAATCAACAGCAGTATCACAAGAGATATCTCAACCTGTGGCAACTCATACAATAGTATTACCTGAGTACAGAAGAGCGGCCAACTCAAATAATCATTGTGTTTTCCCTAACTGCAATAGTACCACATTGCATGGTATATCAGATAAATTGCGTGCAATTATTCTTCACAATCACCATTATTATGTACCAAACCTAGCTCGTGTTTGTGCTGAACATTTAAGGAGTAATACATGGCAGACACTATTTGAATCAGAAAATAGTATTGACTCATTTACCGCAGACCAAATACAACATGTGTTTTCATTTGTTAATTCATTTAGTCCAGCAATTGACTTTGATAATCTAGAAGAAATGGACAACAGAGTATTTGAATATTGAGTGGGGTACACTAAAGAACAGTTCAATCTCTTACTTGAAGAAGTACCTAGAATAACACAAATAAAAAGAGGCAGTCTAGGTCTGGCAGCGCTGCTATTGAAAATGAGAACTGGTGATTCCGATGAGAGAATTTCAACATTGGTGGAAGTACCACGTCGCACATTAGAATGTCTAATGGATAAAGTGAGGGAGGTTTTAGTACAAGATTTTGTTCCTGAGCACCTGGGAATTAATCAAATGACACGAGAGGAATTATTACAACATAATATGTTGATCCCAAACGGATTATACGGTAATGGCAGCAGTGCCATTGTAATATGTGATGGCACCTACATTTACATACATAAGAGCTCAAATTATATGTTCCAGAAACAGAGTTATTCTCTGCACAAATACAGGAATTTATTAAAGCCATTTATGATTGTTGCATGTGATGGATATATTGTTGATTGTTTTGGTCCATATAAAGCAACTACATCAGACGCTGAAATAATGGCCAACCTTTTTTCTGCAACGGGTTCTCTAAGGCCATATTTCAGAGAAGGTGATGTGTTCATCTTAGACCGGGGTTTTAGGGACAGTATTAGTTTATTAGAGGGATGTGGCTATAGACCATGTATGCCAGAATCTCTTTTAGAAGGTGAACACCAATTAACTACAGCTCAAGCTAACCGTAACCGCTGCGTTACTATTTGTCGATGGGTGGTAGAGGCTGTAAATGGTCATTTCAAAAGAGATTTTAAACTCTTCAGACAAGAATACTTCCATAGGTCTCTGCCACACATGATGCAGACATTCCAAATAGCAGCGGCTCTCCTTAACAAGTTTGGTGTTCGCTTTCATGACAACATTTATGCGAATGAAATCTTGGAAATTATAAGAGAACGCATGGCTTTAAATAATAACCTGGCTGACATGGTCCAGTTCATAAATATGAACAGAAGGTCATCCCATTTTGAAAATATTACAGCGGATGAAAATAATATATATACTTCCCAACCCTGGAATATAGGGATTTAATTTTGTTTGCCTTGGGAACGTACCAAATAAGACAAGCACGCTCATATTATGGCGAGCATGTACGTTTCCATGGAGGCTACAGAATTGAAGTGTGTAGTGAACAGATTGATCCCACTCGATATAATCTTAGAAATTCTGGCATGACCACGTTAATAAGAGGTAAAATAATGTCACGCCATGTTAGCAATAAACAATACTTTGTGTATATTTTAATACAAAATGATATTCCAGGCCGGGCAGGAATCTTAGAATATTGCTGCAATTGTTTGGTTGGTCGTCGCACTGTAGGCTGTTGTGCTCATGTGATGACGCTTGTTTGGTATTTGGGATGGGACAGACGTCAACAAAATATTTCAGCACCGGCAGAATTTCTTGATGCAATTATTGTCCGAGAAGATGATGAATAAACTTACTTTAAAATAAAATGATTTAATTTTTTACCCTAAAATATACTAATATAATGTTTTAAACTTTTAACTAATAGAATGATAAAGATTGCCCCTCTCTCTCTCTCACTCTCTGAAGATTAAACACATGACGTGACGGCGAGTAGCGCGTGGGTGGCTGTTGCCGGTTTTTCTTTTTATACTACTGAGGTGGCAGACAAGCACACGGACCACCTGATGGAAAGTGATTACCGTGGCCTATGGACGTGTGCAACACCAGGAAAGTCACACTAAGCTGCCGATCCTGTAAACACAGACTTTCTGTGGCGCCAGTATAGAAGACAAAGCGGGAATAGCCTTTGGTCTTCCCACTGACAGCACAAAAACTCTCCAGTGAGCTCTGGCTACCCTACTCACCGCCGGGAAAACAACACGAGGTTATGGCCGTGGTATTCTGTAGGGCGGAGGTATTTCCCTAGTCGGACTGCTCAGTTGGACGGGAATACCGTCGTGTCCTGCGTGTGTTATGTTAACTAGTTTAGAAGTTCCAATTCATAACATCTTGAAATAGGCAAGTAAGAAAAAAGGATTTACCGACATAGGCATTTGCACATAAATGGGACTGAAAATCATGTTGGCGAAATGTGATTCATGTAGGTAGGTAGGTACATAAATATAAACAAAAATCGAGTACCTATATAAGTATTGATTTAATTGTTTACCTCAGTGTATATAGGTATGCCATTAATCAAAAACATTGACACATTAAAGGTGATGTAAAGATATAACCTACAAAATGTTCAAGCCCGAATATCTATTATACTCGGCCTTCTCAAGAGTCAAAATCTATTACGTAGTGAACAAGTAATCACGCTGTATTAAATAGTATTTTTTTCATTTAAAGACGCATCATTTTATTCTCAAATAAAAATATGTATGGGAGGCTGCCATTGTTCTTTGGTAGCACGAACCACTTTCGTAATGTTAATGTATCGAACTATTCGATACTCATTCGATACGTGACATCCTGATGAGTAAAATTGGTAACATGATTTTTTTTTGACATGCGATAATGTAAATTGCGAAGGTTGGCTATCGAGTTTTACGAATATTTTGTCACTGAATTTTTGACGGTGACAAAAGTTTCGTAACCTTATAAACTACAATAAAACATATTGTTTTAGATAATAAGTGCATATTTTTTTATTTTTCATTAATAATACAATCCGAAACCGCCGCTTCACCGAAATAGTAATAAGGGTTATATTTTTGCTGTAAGTTTAAGTTTTGAAAATGAGAGAATTCAACTTCGAGAATAAAGGTAAGGAAATTTTGATCTAAATAAATCTATATAATAATAAAGGATATAGAAAGGATGTATAGAATAAAAATAATAAAGGAAGTCATTTTGATATTTTTACACCCAATAAAGCTAAAGAAATGAAAGGGAAGCTAGTCCACAATTACATACAGAGAGTTACATTGAAATAATGAGCAACTGTGGTTATCAGGTTAGCATCAAATATATAATACTAGCTTATCGTTGTGGGAAAGCTAAAATCTGCCATAACTTATATACTTACAGTCTTATTCATAAAAAATGCTTATGGAAGGTTTATAGCGTACATTAGTTAAAACGTCTCATAACGCTATCATACGTATTTTAAAATATTGTATTCATAACTGCTCTATAAACCTTCGATAACTATAGTGTCGCTATAAGAGATTAATAAATGAAAATTTTGCCACTTGGTTAAAAATTTCAGATATCATTGAAATTATTAAGTCCTTTCTGTCATGTTATTTGATGTGCCTGTTTATTATGCATTACTAATGCTTATATTATAATAATATTTGCTTCATAAGATCATATTACAAGAACTGGTGAAAGAGCAGGTCGGTGTGCTGGAAAATAAAAACACCGACACGAACACTAACGCGAAGAAGGTGGCGGCGTGGGCTAGTTTACAGAATATTATTGGTATTAAAACTTCCCAATATCGCAGACTCTCAATATTTTCAATAGCTTCAAGTATATCTAGGCTTTTCAAAGTCAAAGTCAAAGTCAAAGTCAAAAATCATTTATTCTGTATAGACCATTAAAACGGTACTTACAAAACGTCAAGTTTAAAAAAAAATCCAGACTAGTTTAGCAAATGGACCACCGGTTCGAAACGCGGCCCCGACCTGAGAAGACTCCGGCAAGAAACTCAGCGGGCATTTTTTTTTTGGTCTATTTACAAACATTTGCTTAGTCTACTTAGTCTAAATACAATAGTTTGCTTGAGTAGCATAGTTGAGCGAACAGCTCATTTCCAAGCTTGTTTATCATCTAAATATTCTTGGATTTTATAATAGCCTTTTTGGCACAGTTTAGTCTTAATTACATTTTTAAATTTATTTACAGGTAAATCTCTAATTTCATTAGGGAGCTTGTTGAAAAAGCGTATACAGTTGCCCCGGAAAGAATTACTAATTTTATGGAGTCTACTATCACAAGCTACAAGATTGTTTTTATGTCTTGTGTTTATATTATGCCTGTCACAAACTCTTGAAAATTTAGAGATATTTTTCCTTACATACATCAGGTTCTCGAAGATGTATTGTGACACTACGGTTAGAATGTCTATTTCTTTAAACTTTTCTCGAAGGGAAACTCTTGGGCCCAAATTATAAATAGCTCTCACAGCCCGCTTTTGTAAAATGAATATTGTGTTTAAATCCGCGGAATTACCCCAAAGGAGAATTCCGTAGCTTAAAATACTATGAAAATAACTGAAATAAACTATTCTAGCCGTATCCACGTCTGTTAATGTCCTAATCTTTTTTACAGCGTAAGAAGCCGAACTTAATCTACTGGATATTTTTTCAATATGCGATCGCCACTGCAATTTGGCGTCAATACTTAAACCTAAGAACACTGTTGATTCCACAAGGTTCAACACTTGTCCATTGAGTTGTACATTGGTTTCAACCTGTGTAACATTAGGTAATGTGAATTTTATACATTTAGTTTTGTTCCCATTAAGGCAAAGATTATTAGTATTAAACCAATGGACCACTCTTGTGATAACACCATTCACTTCGTCATAATTATTTTGTTGCCGTTTAATTTTAAATATTAACGAAGTATCGTCAGCAAATAAAATAATACTAGTTTTATCCCTTACGTAGTAGGGGAGGTCATTAATATATATTAAGAATAAAAATGGTCCAAGTATCGAACCCTGTGGAACACCCATCGAAATCAGAGATCCCACTGAACGTGTACCATTAACATCGACCCTCTGAATCCTATTGTTCAAATATGAAGTCAGAAGCTCGAGAGCCTTGTTCCTTATTCCATAATGTTCTAATTTCCTGATTAATGTGTCATGGTGGACGCAATCGAAAGCCTTGGATAGATCACAGAATACACCCAATGCATCATGCTTATCCTCCCAGGCCTCGTAAATACAATTTAACAATTCTATACCAGCATCAGCAGTCGAACGTCCCTGTTTGTAAAGGTTTGCTTGTGGAAGACACTGAGAAACACTCTGCCGCAATAATTTTACCACAAACACCAAAAAGTAACTCACCTAGATTAGTAATAATAATAATAAAGGCTTGTCTGGAAACAAATCAGAGATATTCGAGTTATATTCAATAATTCACCAAAGTAATGCGAACAAAGCAACATGCTAGTCATGCTATATAGTATTAAACATCAATCAAAGCTTTCATCAATATTTTGAGAACAGCTGTCAAAGTAACATCAGCTGTTGCGCAGGTCGGCCATCTTTTCTCTTAATATTGCTTTATAGCACGGCTATAGTGGGTTCCTGCCTTCCATAACTTATATGAAGTTTATAGAGGGTTTATTGAGCGTATTAGTGCTAAAATGCTGTTATGAATACAAATTTTCGACGATCATCTTATAGCAGTCTTATAAACCTCTCATAACTTTTTATGAATAAGACTATTAGTATTTTAACTGAATTGTGATCATACTTACCAAATAAAAAACCTTAACCATCTAGTAGGTTGCAGGTGCTTATATCACAGATTTAGCAACAACTGCATAGGTAATATCGTCCATTTGCGACGACAGTGTGACATATCGAAAAATACGATTTTTCGTTTTATCGAAATTCTGAATCGCGATCTTGCGTTCTATTATCTGCAAAAACAGGGTATATTTTTCTCTAAAAACGGCAAAGCTATGAGAGAAAAAGATAAAATATCACTTTATAGCGCTGTCTCACTCGGCAGTCTATTTGACTTCGAAACAGTGACAGTTCAGTTGCCACGTCTGCTTCAAGATATCCGATTTCCAGAAAAACGTGACATTTCAAGGATACCACGGTATTAGCGAGAAAGGTAAGTCTTTTTTAAATCTTTCTTTTGAAACACAATGTGGCACATCGTACTTACCACAATGTTCTTGTAAAACATAACACAAAGTTAAAGAGATTATATTTTAGATGTTACATTATTCTGGTAATAAAATCAAACTAAAGCTGTGACATTTTAAATAGTAACGTTGTAGATGATAAATATTTTTCCTAAATTTAAAAGATGTTGTAGGTATATTTTTGATGTTCCGTTATTGCTGATTAAATATTAGTGAAATCAAATGGTATTTCCAGTTGTCACATTGTATATACTAAACAGTAATACTAAACTTCAGTTATCTTTACAGAATGGCGAATAGGGGTAAACGAATAGTGCAAATTAGCACAGACCAATAAATGTTTCACGAATGTATTAAATGCGACTGAAGATGAAACAATAAAAAGTAAATGGTCCTAGTTACTTCAAACAACCCGAATTTTCAAATTATTAGTACAGATGAGGAAAATTCAAAAAGATGGGATAAATTTTATTTATTTGTACATGGAGAGCGTTACCATATTTTAACTGACTTTAAATAAAATTAAATTACTTAAGTTACTATATAATATATACACAATAGTGAAAAACTAAAACTCAAAGTTAAAATGCGTCGTGGAATTCATCCGCATCACATGCCTCTTGTGGTAGCGTTCCCAGAAGACTGGCAGCATTGCCACGTTGTATGGCAATGCTTAATCTCTGGCCTAAAAAGAGGCCAGCCTTCTGGTCACGAGAAGCGTCGACTATATGCTTCGCAATCTCTTTGAAGAGATTGTGGGCGCTCGGACTCCAAGCCCAAACGTTTCGACTCCAAACGGCACAAATTCATAACCTGCAAAGAGATTGGAGTATTTGCGCCGCTTAACAGCCTCTGCAGAAGCTGCAGCAACACCGGCGCAGCCAGCCGTACCGAGTATATGGGTAGGGGCAATCGTGTCAACGCATTTTGCATCCCACACCAGAGTCCTACCCATTTTCCAAGGCATTAATGACATACCATCCGGTCTCTTGTCATCACCGCGTGCCAAACTGTTTGGTTCAAGCACAGCTGGCAAACCGGCGGCGATAAGAGCACGTCGGATTATGTCGTTGAGGCTGGCGTGCCATGGAATTCGCCCAGCGCTCCTCCAGTACGGCAGGCATGGTGTCCGAGTCGGTCAACTGCTTCTCCACAACAGCACTGATGCGGCGCACCTAAGCGGAGGCACGTGGATGAGGATGTTTGCAGTGGTAATCTAGTCTACTAGCTAGTAGCTCTTCCAGCACTTCATCTTCATCCTCTATCATTGAAGGTTCTATAGATTTTTATAACTTTATCTAAATAAATACTGAGCCAAACGTCTAAAAGATAGATAAAATGACTTTACATCTTTACAGATAGCTATAACTCAGTAAGAGACCCAGACTACGTAGTGGAGATTCAACACAAACGTCGTGTAATTTCTTTCATTGATGATGGTGATGCCTCGGTAGAAGTGACTAGACCACAAACTGTAAAGAAGAATGGTCAAATAGGTCAGAAAATGCAATTGCTATACCTGAAACTATAGAAAATGAACCTCTTCAAATCGATCCTAGCGTCGCTGTGATGAAAAAACCTACTCAAACTTTAGAAAGTCCTACTAAAAAAGGAAAGAAAAGATCAAGACAACACAAAAAGATATGGCAAAAAAATTAAGAAATATTGGACAACCTTACAAATCAGTAAAATCGCATAAAGACATTCCGAAACGAAGACGGAAACCTCCCTGTAAAGAAAACTGTAGATTCAAATGCCAAACAAACGTAACAGAAATTCAACGGGAACAACTATTGAAAGTGTACTGGGGTTTGGGTAAAATTGAAAGGCTAAGCAAAGGTTTTTAAGGCTGTACGTTTATCTTTTTAAGCATTAACTACAGGATTAAGGGAACGTATATTGAGAATAAATATAATATTTACAACATACCTTCCAAAGTGCCTTCTGAGTTTATATAACTTATAATAAGTATAATTTAATGTACCAAAAGCGAAGTCTTTGGCTATTTCAATAATTATCACTATTCTGTATGATTACAATGGTCCTAAAATAAAATAAATATTCACAAGAATATCGTTTTATTTAAATTTAACCTTTTCTTAAAGAAGTTTTTACATCATCTTCAACGTGACATCCTAGCTTACCACATGGTATAGTCGTTTTTTTTTCTGTAACAATGTGATAAGTTTTCCCTTTTTTTTTAATCGCCATAATTATTTAACCAATAAGTATAATTATGGTTTCCCTTATTAATATTTTGATTCATTATTAGTTATATTTTTTTAGTTTTATACATGACTGGACTTTCCTGACAATAATTTAAAAGTTATGCTTAATTAAAAAGAAAAAACTGTGTTTCTGTAAAGTTGTAGTTTTCGATATGTCACACTGTCGTCGCAAATGGACGATATGTTTAATGAACCTTTCTTTCTCTAAGTCTGAATCTTTGACCATCATAGACCAAAAATAGCTAACTACAACCACAGATTATATTATATAACATAATTCTTTTACAGATGCACAATCAGGAACAAAAAATGGTTACACACCTTACTTCAAAAAGCAGGTAGGCAGCTTTTTAGTTCAGTTGTTATAACTAGATGGCGATATTGTTTTGACAAACTTTTTATAATTTTTAGTGTTAAAATTCACTCATCACAAATAAAACATACACTAAACCACACCTCGGAAGCTCTCGGAAAAATGTATGAAACAATCGCGTTGTAATTACTACAAACATAGCTCGTGTACATGCACGGTAGTGTTGATGTGTGAGAAAATTAGAAATGTCATGGATGGCACTATTTGAAATTTAAGCTAATTTTCGAGTGAGATAGCGTGATTTTTCTCACTCTATCCGTTGGTGTCATGATTTACGTCACATCCGACGGAGGCGACAATCCTGCTGTTACAAAAAGTTATATTAATGATTTTGACATTAAAACGTATTTCCATCTTTTTCTTCGCTTCGGAAGAAAAGAATATGGCGATACATTTTGGTCCTGTCAAACAACAGAATTGGCACAAATAACAAAACAATACTACAACACGACTTTGATATGTTTATATTTATAGAGTAATTAAAACCGATTGTGTTTATAAAAACTAGCTGTTGCTTACGGTTTCGCCCGCGTGAAATTTTTCATTAATTATAAATAGTCTCCGTTCCGTTCGGTCTATAGGGCACATTTCTTAACCGATTGTCACCAAAGTTGGCATACATGTTCTTTGATTTAAAACATATTTTTTTCCTAGAGCTTTTTTAATCAGATGAGAAAAGTGGTGCCTTTTCTGTCGCGTTATTTATGAACGGATTATGATGATTTTTGGCTGCAATATCCGAACATGATTCCTTACAGGTAGTTGTGGAAAAAAAAACATGAGAAAAGGGGGAGACGTTTGTTGTGGCTTTTTTAAGAACGGGTTGTCAATATTTATTGGTGAAATATCCAGAGAGCTATAAAATAAAGATACGTATCGTATACAAGAAATATAAGTGAGGATACCAGATTTGATCTCCAGATGCCAAAAATTATCTGGAACTCTTTACAGAACTACTAGTATTTATCCCTTAGTAATTAATGCTCCATTGTCAAGGGTGAGGTAAAACATTTCTTTATAAATGGTGTTTTTATTACTTACCAAGGTTTCTGAACCTCAACTGAATGACATGGATTTTATGCCCGGTTTTTGTAATAACTATCCTAATACTTATTTAGAATTGTCAATGGCGAGTTGGAAATTAGAAAAATGGCAGTTGAGCACACTTTAATTTAATAGTGTTAATTAACTTAAATATCAATTATAATGTATACTAAACGGAAGTTCACGGAAAGATATCTATTTATATTTTTTAGAAACAAATGGTTTTAACCGCTCTATACTTTATAAAATTTAAGAATCATAATTTTGACAGCTCACGCCTATGAAGTGTAGCTTTTTTTCGATTTGAATGTATCACAATTAATGTCGTCCATCATGGATTCCGTCATTGCCAGGTACCGCCCAGTTTTTAACCCTAGAATGTATACTAATCTAAATCATGCTTTTGAGTTCCCTTTCATTCGTAATTAAAATATATTGTTTTATTATTTTCATCAATTCAATGACAAAGTTTTATATAATTATATATTCATTTGACATTCTTTGAAATTTTGCATGCCAATTTTGGTGAAATACGTTAAGCTACCTAATGTTCAAAAAATAATAACTAAGAACTGGGTATTCTATCCGTTATTTTATAGGCCGTGTTAATTTTCAATGTTGGCGCACCTTCTGGGTAAAATTTAATTCCGGTTTACAAGTATCCAATGTAAGTAAATACTTAAATAAATAAATAAAATTATAGTTTTCGAATAGTAATAAAGTAAAAAGAAAAAATCATGTTAATATTTTAATATTTACTTATTTAATGCCACTAAAATGCAGTTCCTAAATAATTAACCTATAATCGATATCGGTCCACCATAATGTCACTTAACACGCTAGTTCTAAAGTTATTTTCTAAAGAACCCGGACTATATGAAAATTATTATAATTTTTAAGATTTTTCACCTATTTATTCCTGGGCGAACCTGGCATCCAGTTCATTAGTTTTTTTTTATACTGTTGTAATGTTTATTTGTTTATATGGATTTGAGGGTTAAATTTCACTTAAGTCATGTGTGAAAGAGCGGATGCCTTAAAAACCGAAGCTAGCCGAACTTTTCACTCATTTTCCCGAAGTGCCGTTCTTACACCTTTTACCGGTGACAACCTTTGTTTTAGGCGCCCATGAAAGCGCCCATGATTTTGACGTGCGGGGAGAGGAAATGAAATCGGTGGGAGGGGGTGAGCTTCCATTCTGTACGCTAGTACTATTATCTATTCTGTGACTAAACGCATTATTAAGTAGGTATAACTGAATAAAACTATAAATATCTAATCTGTATTGATTCTGCCAATATCTGCAGTAATTATAAAAGTCACAGACATAATGGAGCATGCTGATAACTAGAAAACTACATCGAGAGTATCATCAAAATTGTCTCGCGTAAACTCAGAGTCCTGAACAGAGTGAGACGACTTTTCACGCCGGAGAAGCGGTGTCTTCTATACAATACACAAATTCGGTCCTGCGTGAAATACTGCGCGCATCTCTCGGATGGCTCCGCAAAGTAGGTACTTATTAGATGCTCTCGACAGGTAGCAGCGTAGTGCGGTCCGCATTATTGGGAATCCCGAGGTCACGAACACCCTCGAGCCTCTGCAGATGCGTAGAGATTTTGCTTCCTTGGCAGTATTTTGCCGTCTCTACCATGTGAGTGTTCTGATGAGCTCTTCCAATTGGTCCTGCCCTCTCCTTTCCTACACAGGACAACACGAGCAGGGCTTAGTTATCACCCGTATACGGTGCGGAATATCCCTTCAAGAACCAAGCGGTTTGGTGACTCCTTCCTTTGTTGAACCATTAAGACCTGGAACTCCTTGCCAGCTCACGTGTTTCCTTCTTCCTACAGTCCCGGGTCCTTTAAGTGGGGCGTGAAGAAGCATCTGATGAGGCCGTCAAGCTAAGTGCCACCATTGATAACATAATACGTGTATGTAATCGTGGCACTCTTTCCTGAGACTTTGCCTTCAGCTTACCATCAGGCGAGGTGAAGTCAAATTGACGTGTCCTATATAAAAAAAATGACACAAAAATAAATAAATAGCACGATTTTCACGAAATCTTTATTTATTACATTACAAATGAGTTTTATATACCCACATTATCATGAATGTGTAAGTTCTGAAATAATTTACGGGATTCTCAGCAAATAAGCGTATTAACTTTTTTGTTTCTTTAAATCAGTCTACTAGTGCCATCTATTAATTTTTGAGTATTACTAAAGATATTTTCTTAGTATCGGTACTCAATGTCTTATACTACAATTGAATCTCTTACAACTCCAGCAATCTCCTAAAACAGACAAAGAGCAGAATTATAAAGTTTTAAATTCTAGAATAACAGGTAAAGTAGTGCCATTTTCCATATCAACAATTTTGTCGCAGATGGATATTGAATATGACATTGAAGGTCATTCAATCTATACTACTATTATAAATCTAAACCACTATTATAAAGAGGAAAGATTTGTATTTTTGTATGTTTGTAATGAATAAACTCAAAAACTACTGAGCCGATTTCAAAAATTCTTTCACCATTGTAAAGCAAATAACAGGCTTTATTGGATTTCCACGGGAACGTTTTTACCACCAGCACCATATTCTAAAAATTATATGATAATTATGGTGTTAATATTCTGTATGGTTCGTGCTTTCGTAATGAGTCGAAATTAAATTTTCAAGACCCTCTGAATTATTACTTACCTACTTGCTCAGAAAAGAAGACCAGACTGATGTTTGTTAAACTAGCGATTAAAACGTTTTATTTTTATTTAATAACACCTCTGCCATTATTATATTAAGTTACCAACGCTTGTGGGCACAATTGCATCAGGAATTTAAACGGAAGCTTGATGGGGCAAACTGGAAGTATCCACGGAATTATACACAAATCCGTAAGATTTAATCGTTCCTACTTACCCTGTTGATAAAACTAATACATCATGCGCGGACATCCGTTTACAAACAAAAAGCGCAGTCAAAACCTTGGTGAAGCTTGTGCGCTTTAGGCCTATTAGTTAGTTGTTTTAACTAAGGTGAGTGAAGTGAAACTATTTTACCTACCTAGTATAAGTAATAGGGCAAAAGAATTTTAACTAAAATTGTATCGTCACCCCAGGTATTGGTGCCCTTGGCATTCTGGTCGATTCCCACTGAGAGCAGCGGCGTTTCTAAGCGATTTCGTTTTTTTTTTTAAATTATATTACCAGATTTGGAAAAAGCTTGTTCGCACTTGATTCTTGGCACACAAAATACATCATATGCCATTTGTGTCTTCTGTCTCAAGAAGTACCTAATGAAATCAGTCTTTTTTTAAACGTGGTTCCAATAGCACAGCATATTTTGCAAAATCAGTAACTATACAAATGCGGTTTAAATTTGTCAATCTTTTTAATCATAAGTTAACACACATTTCGAATACCTCGTTGTCAGATTGATTCAAAACATGTTACCTTACGACATCCATTATGGGAATAGCGTAAAATAGGCTAGGATACTAAGACTTCGAAAGCAACAAAGTTGCATCGTAAAAAGGTTGCAGAAATCGTATCAAATCTTTTACTTGATCCCAGCTTTCTTCAGAAACTGGTTGAATTCCCTTTTCTGCTGACATATGTGATCAAAAACATTAGGTACTCATACTATATGCACACTCTAGCATCAAGTACACGGTGTGTTCTGTGAATGAATAAATGAATATGAATAGGCATTTCCTGAAGAAGACTCAGTTCAGGAGCATTCAGTTATTTGCAAGTTTCAAAGTACATTTGCTTCTTCTTTGCCGAAAAATTTATTACTTTCACTAATTTAGAAACATCATCAATAGGTTTCTCTATCTTCTTCAATCCATTCTTCACAAAATACATGTGCAAGGCACCTCGTATGAATGACATCTCGTAATTACAGTGAAATAATGTCAATGTAGCTTCGTTGCCAGTTGTAATTGACATGATTTTGTCTTCAATGCCATAATTTTGCAATATTAGCTTGTTCAAAATACCTTCGCTTTTATGCGGATAAGGCATTAAGAAGAATTCCAAAATTACAGCAGTCAATTTTAATTCAATCATATAATATATTTACATCACGCGAAGTACTTGTATTTGAGTAAGTGAAATATGTACCTCATTTCACTCTAACACACCTTTTCTGTAAAATAGGTACCATCTCTTTCATATTTAGTACTGAATAATTATCATGGGGACAATGACTTAAAAGTCTAGCTGTTTAAGATACTGTTAACCGACTAAGGTGTAAGCATTTTCTTAAAGGACTGAGTCGTTTTAGTTGTATCAGTTTTTAAGCTTTTTAAGTCTTCAAGCTAGTCTAATTAGTCTAAAGATAGTTTTTTTAGTCTGAACAAGTTTTATAAGTCATATTTTGAAGGACTTAAACAACTTACTCTCTTTCATCACTAGTATAAGTTCAACATGTAATAAGGCTTTGAAATCGCATAGTCAGCAGAATTAATAGACAATCTACCTTAACTTAAATTATTTAATGTTCCACACATTTTACCACAATTTTGACAGTAATTTTACAACACCATTAATGTTTCACTTTTATATTAATGAATATAACCAATACATGTGTCTTTCTATATCTTCCTCTCTGTTATGTCAGTCTTCAATATGTGGTGCTCGGAACGTTGGATGTTGTTTAAAAATTATTTGTTTGGTTACAATTTCAAATTGCCCTATTCGTTATGAGTAACTAAAATTAAGGAATGAGATAATACTATATTCTATCTAATGATTCCAACATCACTATGCTGTTTCCTCGGATAACCTGTAAATAAAAAATGAACTTAATTCAGTAAAACAGTAGTGGTGGCAGTAGAATTGGAACATAAATTATATTATTGTCAATCGTAACATTGTGTTTAACTTCTAAGATGTCAACACTTTTTGATAAGTCTGTCCTACAGTTAATCTGTAATACAAGTTGCATAGTGTACTTTTCATGCTTCCGTTAAAGGATCTAGGATTGTAAGAAGAGGGAAATAAGTGTGTGGGTAGTGCATGCTAGCTCTTCATGGTGCAATTGTGGAATGCCTCAAATTGCTTGGTGCAAGATGGTATCGCCAAAGTATATTGGTATTGCTACTGTTTCTGAAGAGTAAGCTCAAAGGGATTCAACAGACAAAACTTTATAAGTATTGGCAAGTAGACTGCCCTTGATTGATAATTTTGGAATAGGCCATATGACAACCAGGATGAAAGAGTGGTACCTACTTGCAATTCTATTGCTTAGTATGTACCATATTTGTAGAACTTTTGGGACTGACGTCCTTTTTGCCCATGCTCATCAATATTCAATTTCATTGCTAACATTTGATTACATGGCTTTATAGAGGTACTAGCTGTTGACAGCGGAGACGCCCACGTGGATATCGCTTATCGCGTAATGTTCCCAAGCTCTAATTCACCTCTGTACCAAATTTCATCAGGATATCTTCCAAAATTACAAACATTGATCCCCTATTCTTGCGCGCGCTTGCACGATGCACAGCGCCGTGGCTTAGCGACAGAAATAACTAAACTGCCACTTCACTGCAAGCTGGATTTGTTAACATTAATGATCACTACTCCGCTCCCTTGAGTAGAAGCTATATTATTGTAAAGTTTAATTAAAATCCATTCAGTAGTTTTTACGTGAAAGAGTAACAAACATCCACCCATCTATACTCACGAACTTTCGCATAATATTATATTTAGAGCTATAGGAAGTGCAAGCATTAGCGAGACTATAATAATTGCAGCAGCTGGGTTGTTTTTTTGTTATATTCATTTGTATTATTTACACAAATTATTAACCAGTATTAATTGTTGGATGTATTTCATTTTGTACGCTCTCATGATATTTATATACTTGAATATTTTTAAACAAATTTTGATATTATTTGATAATGACATCTTAGTGTAAAACTTGTTTGCAATAGTGATTTGGAGCATTTTGTTTGACTCTAATTTCTATCGAGGTAAATATTATGAATTGTGTTTCCGTCTTTACACATCCCTAGACAGTTCAGCCTGCTTTGTCAATATGATTTTTATTTGGTTCAATTTGCTATGATATAACTTAATGATAAATGTGTTAAAAAAGGCTATAAGTGGGTGGTAATTCTTTATATCAAAGCTAAATAAATGCCATTACTTGGATAGTGATTTGTATATCAAATTCCTCTCTTCTTCCCTCTTTCTCTATTCAAACAATGCAAACCTAGTTTACCTAGCATTGCATAATTAAACCCACAAGGCTATTTTCTAAGATGGTATGTGGTACATAAAGCATGTGCTAGTTAAATTGAGATAAAAATAGAACCCCACAGAGTATGTGGCTATGCAAGTAGTAGGTATGCAGTTGATTCGTAAAATAGAAGAATGCTGATAAATAACACATACCACCATGCCGATAGAATTCCTTTGGCCATCTTTACATTCTTCCACAGATTCGTCCAATACGAGATTCATGAACGGATCAAATCCGCGTAGAACTCCCGTCACAGACCTGCCAGCGTTCAGTTTGATCGACAGCTTCTTGTCCATGAACCTGAAATTTTTAATAGTTTATTGACATAGTTTATTTATAACTAAACAAACTTTCTGTAAGGTAACGCGCGAAAACATAGTTGAAAAACAGTTTTATAGGTTAGAAATAGTGTGCCCAAGACGCTTCACTAAGAAAACAATTGACACACTACAATTAAAATGTTACACTTACTTTTTCAACTCTGGAGGATGAGCTTTTGACATTTTTACTGTTTTTATGTATTTCTTGGCTTATTTATTTAGTTTAATTCCGGATGTAGAATTCCGGCAAAATTTTTCAGACGCCGTCTCTTTTTTTTTTAATAGAAAAATAGAGAAGTGTTGCCATATGTAAAAGTCAGTCAGTGGTAAAGTCTAAAACAGTATTGCCACCAAAAATCTACCAAAATGTAATCAACAGTCCCTATAATCCGCACGCTGAATGATGATCACTATGACAATTCGTTAGCGCTTAACATTGTACTGACGTCCTATCACATCAAGTCCTTTAGAGGTCCATTAAAAAGACGAAAAAATCATAATTGTGTACAATTCTAAATTATAAAAATGAATATTAAGAAATTATTACGTAATGTTCGGAAATAATAGAAAAAAACTCAATGCAAATGTACATGGTACGTGCTGCAAAAGTTACGTCGTCAAGCTGTTATCGACTAAGAAGGGACACATCGATAAACAAAATATCGATAATTTGTTGGAAATATAAAACAAATGCTTTGAGTTTGTATTTTATATAAGCAATCTGAATCTGATACAGGGTCAATCTTATCTTCAAAATCTGAGTCTGAACTGCAGCTATCCGTGACGTTTATTATTAACGGTTGGTCAATGATATTGTCGTATTGTACATCTCGATCTCAGTCTTGTAAGCAAATTTTCTTCGTTCTTTCGACCACTTTTCGCCAATCGTCAGCTGTCACTTGAGCGCAAGCTTCTTCTAATAAAACCATCATTTTATTTGCCGTGAATGGCGGAGTTGTGTTATGCCTAGCTGCATGACCTGAAAATATTTGTACATTTAGTAATTATTTTTAGAAATATATGCATATACATAATATTATATAAATAAAAAATATAGATACCTTTGATCTGCGCCCATATCAACTCGATTGCATTATATTGGCAGTGATAGGGCGGTAACCGAATTACCGTGTGTCCATTTGATTTGGCCAATTCATCCAAAAAATATGATGGGTGCGTCTGTTGTTTGTGAAAGTTCAACAGTCTAACCAACTCTTTTTTTAACATCTGACTGTCAGTTTCCACACCATTGCCGTGTAACCACTCTATAATTTCAGCTTTTTTGTTATTGCTGCTGGGGGGTGTGTTAATTTGAACTGAGTGATATGAAGCATTGTCCATTAAAATATAGTGAGGCTCATTCAAATTTTCTAATAGTTTTATAAACCATGTCTTAAAGTTTTCGAAATTCATTTCCTCGTGGTACTCCGTTGTTTTCACTGACTTAAAAGCCCACAGGCAATTCGGCACAAAAACTGTAGCTGTGCCAGCGTGGCAAATGATTAAGCGCTGGCCCTTTCCTTCAGGAGTTTTTGTGCTGGATTTGGCTGTGTCATCCGTCCATGCCTTACCTACAGTATGATTGGCGTTCAGCCATGTCTCATCAAGGTATACTACCTTCTCCCAGTTATCAATTTGTTTGATTTTGCGAAGAAAATCGCATCGTAGTAAAGCTATGTCAGTACGCTCCATTAATATTTTTCTCTTGTCACATTTTTTATAGCGAAATCCACATTTTTTCAAAACAATTCTAAGAGAAGTAGCACCGCCTTTGAAGAGTTCTGCCGCTTTTAATGAAGATAATAACTTCTGCAAGTCGGTAGTTCACCTCGTAGGTAGTAACCATAAATATGATTGCGTATAGCATCTAAATCAAATTCATCAGGTTCTGTTATATGACATAACCTTTTCTTTTTCTTCTTTGGTGTTAATAGTTTATTGTCCTCCATGGACGACTCCCCAAATTTTTCCTTTGTTATTCGAGAAACAGTAGCCTTTCCGATTCCTAGAGCATCGGCTACACGATCGCGAACATTGTCAAGCGGTAACAAGGGTCCGCCATTTTGTTGTTCACGAGCAAAATAGTCTCGCAAACGAACTACAAACTCGCGAACTTCACTGTTGAGAACAGTTTTCCGCTGTTTTTTCGGCATTTTGCAAAACCGAAAATCAACAAACAGGTAACAGAAAATCAACAAATAACACAAAACAGCGAAAACAGAAACAAAACTCAGCTAACAAAGAAAGACGTGGCGCATACAAGGCGTTAGAGCACTCGTATGACGCGATGTGATGCGGTGTGACAAGAAGACAAAACAGACTGACAAGACATGACATGACTGAATTAAAAAAATACGGTAGGTCTATGGCCTCCTTTTAAATACTTTTCCATGTAATCCATAATTGCCAGCTAATTATGAATTCTTTAAAATTCAATTTAAAAAGAATTTTAAATTCTTTAAATTATGCAATTTGAATAAAAATTAAAGTATAGTAAAATAAAATATAATAAGGCTGTTACTTTTTTATCTAATGTTTTATGTCCATCAATGCGCGTAGTCTTTTTTTCAAAATAAATAAATATTGCTTATTATGTTGAATGACCTGGCTGAATGACATGACATTTGCCTGAAAAAACAGTATTTTATCGAAATTGTTTCGCATAACTAATACAACTGTCAGTTGAAACGTCATAGGATCATCATTCGGCGTGCGGAGCATAAGAACGACAACGGCACATTTTACCGTGACGCTGTACGCACTTTTATTGAAATTCTATGGCTGGTAACAACCTTAACAGTTCTTTAAGCATAGCATAAAGAGTTTATTAGAAGTTATGTATTATCAGTTATAAAATGGTTCGACCATTTTAGAACTGATAATACTTCAGATTTGAACATCTATCAAAATTAAATTCCATCAAGCGGGGTGTAATTGATTTGATTACCAAACATTTCAGTACAGTATTTGAAAATTGCAGCTAAGTAGAACGGTGAACAAATTTATATAAGAAAACGGATTAAAGGATTTTTAATGACGATTGTATTAAAATAACTTCGTAATGATTTATGTTGTAATGTGCCCTGTTTGTTCCGGGCCTCGTCAAAAGGCAAAAAAGTTACTCGTCGCAGGCATTGTTTGAAGGCATCTCCCAAAGAGGCATCGCCCAGTGAAAAACAGCAGATTAATACTTCACACCGCGAGCATTGTTTGAGACACCTCTCGTGTTAAACACTCAAAGTTAATAATATTATCTGTGGTAGAATTATATGGTCTGACTTAGTAGTTTTGACACCTCGCAAACGAATGGAAATGAAATAATAATGAGGTTTATTGAAATTCGAAAACATTAGTCGTTATAACATTATAATTCCATACTTCATTTATGCAACATTTAAAACTGGACAATGATTATTTGGCTTTCAGCTAGTTCCAAGGGTTACCAATAAAAAAATAAACTAAAATAAAACCAAAAAGGCTACCGTTTGAATTTTATGATACAGTAAGTACCTATATGCGTATGACTCTATTTTTTGCTTCCTTTGTAATTAATAACATTTAAAAAAATAGTAAGAATCCAGTTAGAATTCGGTAAGATTTTTGCGTACCTATTCTACCTTTATCAATTAGGTTCATATTGCCATTACAAAATATTTCTCATGTAACCCAATGTAATGAAGAAACACATTACAATCACAATCTATCTAGATATATGTGACTATTTTATTTTGGTAGTGTTATAGTCATTCCTTTTATCATACGTCAAAATAAGTTTAACCAATAACACAATACACTAGCAACAAGTAGACAGCTGGGAGGATGGATGCTGTTGCGATTTTCATTTCATCCCATAATAAATAGTCACGTTCAGTTTTGAATATGAAATTTAACATTTCGTTGTAACAGACGTTTATAGTGAAAAAGTTTGTGTTTGTGCTTTCCCTTCAAAAATGGATGAATCTGGGATCGACATGGGGTTCGATCTCGCATCGCTCCTGTCGAAAGATTTTAGTGTTGACCAAAAGATTTTGGAGGAGATGACTGCAGGTCAACAGCAGCAGGACTTTATGTTCTACGAACTAAAGTCAAAGGCTGTACCGATCACCGAAAGGTGAGTGATAATGTTTAATAAACATCTCGTAAATGTACCGCGGTGCACGTCTATTATACCTACGAATATTTTTAGCACAATAAGAGGAACAATTTCACCGTACATCAAACGTCCGCGACCATGAAAACTGGACTTGGCAAAGCCCCCAGTTTTACCTCTTGTTTATCTTTGGTCTACACGATTTTGCAAACATCGTCGTCCACTGTTGGTAATGTGTATAAGAACGAAAATAACGCTTCCTAAAGTTACTATCACAATATCACGTGCGTATCTGCAAAAAAGGCCGCGAATAAATGAATGTAGTTCATTTTCCGATTTTCCCGCCTTTTCACTGATAGCGAGATTGCAGAAAAATATTTTAGCATTAATGATGACAATAAAATTATTTACGTAAATGTGATAGACAAGGAAGTGTTACTAGGTATTTAGGTTTAGAATTACTTTCCAAAGCAGTGTTGCCAGATCACTGTTTCAAATTCACCCCAAAATGGATACGAAATCCCCCCAAAACACAGGATTTTTTTCAAAATCCCCCCAAAGTTAGTAATATTTAAATAGTACCTAAAAAAGTGTAGCATTAACAGCATTCGAATATGATTTTCGGCTAAAACATCAAGGACATAATTCCTCACAGGTTTTCGTGAAAATAAAAGGGAGCCTCGAGCTTTACTCTTCGTCCAGATTTCCACAGGAACCTATTATCGGATGATATTTTCCAAAGTTTACGCGATTATCACTCATTGAGACATAACCAATTTTAACGGACTCAATCGCGACGTTTCAGCTACTTTTCAGAACCCATGTTCCTGGTTTGACTAAGGATGGCAGTTGTCATCTAGTTGAAAGTGTAAGTTATCTCAAAGTACCCGAATATCTATAATACCTAATCGAATGGAGTATAGATTCTCATCTCAGTTTAATGCTATTTGTGACATATGCTTAGTATTATGAAAAATTGTGAGATATTTTTGAAAATAATGGAATTAAATAAGATTCAGATTATATTCTTAAACATCACAGATATCTTCAAATCACAAGT
Source organism: Eilema caniola (assembly GCA_949126895.1). NCBI lineage: Eukaryota > Metazoa > Arthropoda > Insecta > Lepidoptera > Erebidae > Eilema > Eilema caniola. The sequence goes on along the minus strand of OX421488.1, from coordinate 2,361,834 downwards.
TTGCAAGTTAAAATCCCCCGATTAATTCCAAATGTATTATTTTCCCTCCGACAATCCCCCCAAAAAAATTGTCCCCCCAAAAAATCCCCCGTAACTCAAAAAACCCCCCAAATTTGGGGGGATTCCCCCCAATCTGGCATCACTGTTCCAAAGTGACCTCATTCATGCGCGATTCAGCACCCGTCATGTCTTGTCAAACTATCAAAATTATATTTTTGCACACAACCAATATCTATCTACGATCTAAAAAAAATATTACAAGCACTAGGAATAAAAAAATAGCGGTATCTTAGGAAATCATGCACGTTACGCATGCTTTTTTTTTTTTTTTTTTTTTACGTGCGGGAAATCCCCACGGATACCCACCCCTCCGGAGCCGGAGGGGTAGGTTATGTCGGACTCGAACCGACTAAACCGCACGCCGTCTCTGGGTCGTAGTGCTAGGCCGAAGGTGAGGTTGTCATGCGACATATCCCTCGCACCCCGGCTGACCCAGGGCCATCCCTCTCGGTTTGGCCCTCCTCGGGAAGGGGGGGACCACGCGGTCCCCGACTCAACCCCGGTGTGGGGAGGCGCGCATCGTCCTACGATGCGCGCCGCCGCCGTGGCCTGCTTCTGCTAGGGTGACGGGCGGCTCCACCCGTCACCCTCAGGCCCGCGCTCATGGGGGGCGGAGGTCAGTCTGCGCCCTCCGACGCCCGAGCCGCCTTCGGGCGCGTGCAGCGATGTCAGCGAGCCTCTCTCGCTCATCGCGCCGCGCCCGCTCTGCTGTCTCCTTCGCGAGCATGACCTGCTCGCAGAAGGAGGCGCTGGCCGCCCACGCATCCGCGCTGCGGACCATCGCCGCGAGCAGGGTGGAGAGCGTGAGCACTCTCACCCCCAGGGCCGCCACAAGCTCCCGCCTCGGCGTCTCAAACGCCGGACACTCGGTGAGCGTGTGCAGCCCCGAGTCCACGCTCGCGTCGCAGTGATGGCACTCGGGCGTTGGCTCTATACCCATCAGATGCAGATACCGCCCGAAGCTACCGTGCCCGGTGATAATCTGCGTCTGACGGTACGAGAGGCTACCGTGTGGCCTCTCTAGCCACTCCCCCATGATGGGCCTTACCGCCGCAATGACGGCGTGCCCTGCGCGTGGTTGCCCAAGTCGTCGCTCCCACTCGGCCACCATGACCTGGTGGAGCCGGGATTTCTCGGCCCGAATATCCTCGGGCTCGGGATCGAATCCCCGCTCCCGCGCCTCCTTTCGGAACTGATATAGTGCCGAAAGGGCCCTCGCTTCCAGGATCCACGGTGGCGATCCGGCCAGGAGACTCGCCGCTTCGAAGGATATCGTGCGGTATCCCCTGATGGCCCTGGAGGCCATCGTGCCGCACGACACCCGCGTAGAGTCTCCTGCAGGAGGACTCTGGGCCCTTCAAGTTGGGCAACAACCGGCCCAAGGCATTCGCCGTGAGCACCAACTTGGGGCGCAGACTTCGGAGCACGTTACGCATGCATGGGGAACTGCGTTCTGTTACTGTTAGAAGGTACTTTTCAAATTAGGAACCTTTTATCTCACTTACCTACCTGAATAACAATAAACGCAGCTAATTTAGATAAGATCGTAATGTGCATAGACAAAAATAGATCCGAAAGTAGACGATAGAATCTATTTACCTTTTTTATCTTTGCACTCTGACATTTAGGTACCTGTGTCGAACATACATCCTCCCTACATCATGCCTACATCGATATATTTTATTATTGTCGATTGATTGTTTATCTATATATGTTGTAACGGGTATGACCTACAGTTTTCATAACTGCTAAGTCAATTTTATACCTTTGCAATCGAAATTACGATCGATGGTCTATGTTAAAGTTTCTTTCACACGCTGTGCTCCGTGGTTTCAGTCGTCGTAATACTTGGTTCTATTCCATCCGAACTTTTTTCTATTATATATATTATACAAGCTTTTGCCTGCGGCTGCGCACGCGTGGATCTAACCGCCCGACCGATTTTGTGCGAACTTCACATAAACAATCTACTAAATAGTCCGAACAAAGCCTCAAAATTTGGTTTGGATAGGTGAGCCCGTTCTTAAGTTATAAAATTACAACGAAAAGTGGCATTGTTTTTTTTTTTTTTGCTCGGCTCCTAAGAGTCGTACCGTGATGTTATGTAAATTACAACAGATAACCTTCGTAATGTGGATTGAACTCCCTGCTGTGGTTTTTCCAAGAGACTACATTACGGGGTTCTCTAAGAGGAGTATAATCTTTACAGGGTCGGTAGCTAGAACGTGTCGCCCTTGGTGTTGCACACATCTATAGGCCAAGATAACCGCTTCATATCAAGTGGGCCATATGACTGTCTGCCAACTATATGGTATAAAAAAATAAAACCTGCGATTTGACGGAGTAGTCTGAAGGGTTTCCTCTCACACTTTCGGCATACTGTTTCGCTGTATGCAGTGGGATTCATTAAACTTTTCTTAACGTTTCTTTCGTTCTGTGGTCTGACGATTAAAAGTGTTTGTTGACTACACACGACAGGTAAATAGGTTCAGTTATCTGTTATTGCTTTCTTTGTAATCAGACTCACTCTTATTATCTACGACGGAACGGGCAGGCCGCTTGTCTCAGTGTTTACTTGTTCTTTAATTTTTGCAAAAAACATACCAGTCAGTATACCAATAGCAGTAAGAAGAAATCAAATCAAATCAAATCATTTATTGCTCACTAAGTGTACATTGGTGTTACAAGTAAATATTAGTGCTTAAGACTTAGCGCCATCTTCAGGCATTGCAATATTTAAACGAATTTAATTTAAATTTCGAAAACAAAGCAGTACAATTCTACGTAGCAAATAAATTATATACCTACACTACATTTCAATCAAGTCAAACTAATCAATCAAAGTTTCGAAGTTCAACTAAATCCACAGTTAGACTGGAATTAGTGGACCTCAGACTTCGAGGTGAAAGCTTCCAGTATGACCAAAAATCAATCAATGCAATCAATCCATTAACCTATTGCTGGACCTAGGCCTCTCCCAAAGTGTGCCATTGCTTCGTCTTCCGTCCGCATCAAGTCTATCCCAGGCATCTTCTTTAGGTCATCAGTCCATCCTACGTTTACCTTCTCGTGCTCTCCACTCTAGGACTCATTTGCTCCAACGGCAATCGGACCGTCAACAGATGTGGTCAGTCCACGGCCACTTCAGCTTGCTTATTCTGCGAGCTACATTACTAACTATTCTGGGCAACCCCTTCAGTAACCCAAATTGCTTGGGTTAAGAATAGAAATGGTAAATAGTGTTGAGGTTCGAATGCTCGACCTGTATGTATCACAAGTATGTATCACTACCCCATACTATCCGAAGGGTGTCTAACTGCGGATTTGGCTGAACTTCGATTTTTTCCCTGTACCGACTGCCATCTGACCTCCACAACCCAAAAGCGATATCAAAGCATTGCAGTTAGATTTTCGAGGGCTCCAACTATCCGTAACGACAGCCATAGATGTTTGTATGGCAACTGGGACCGACGGCTTAACGGGCTCTCCGAGGCACGACCAGACCAATGTAAATACCCATATTTATGCGTACAATTATTTGCACTGAAAAAGGGTCGAACCCGCGCCTCCTGCGTAGCGGCCGCGTTCACTACCGCTACGCCACGGAGGCTAATTGAGCCACTAACCACCATAAATCAATCAAGCTATAATTGGATTACAGTCTTATAAATAGATCGCGCTTAAACGGAAATTCGGCAGGACTATTTTTAGTGCAAAACATGGCTGGCACGTCGAGTTCCGATTAGCAGGTATTCATTGATTACGTAATCGAGCAACAATGCTTGACTAACTGTAACTGTTATTTGGCGAAAGTAGGTACAGATTTTGGTTCCTATAGTTTTTTTTTTCAAATTATAACTAAGCGAACACTTTTTGAGTATTTAGGTGAATGGTCTGTTTTGACGGTATTGCGCCAGTACGGAAAGGAATTACGTTCGAACTAAATTACGGTAGTAGAAAACTCAATTCCACTGATGATATTCAGCCTTACATCTTCTTCATCCTAGCGTAAATTCCAGGTCACATACGAAGCTTTCTACTCGGAGTCTAAAGGTGATTTTCCACCAGAGTGACGAGGCGAGGCGAGGAGAGAATTGAAATTTGTATGGCAAATTTTCAATCCTCTCCCAGCGTATCTTTGGTGGAAACAGTGTGGATTGACGAGAATATGCGGGGCGTGAATTGAAATATTTGTTAGTGCAAAAATGAACCGTATTGGTTCCGTTATAGAGTATAAATCACCTTCAAGGTGATTTTCCACCAGAGTGGCTAAGCGTGGCGAGGCGAGGAAAGAATTGAAATTTGTATAACAAATTTTCAATCCTCTCGCGATGGCAATTTTTAGTGGTAAAATTGCCATCGCGAGCTCGCGCGTGACCGCCGCGCCCCGCTGCCCGTATGCTTCATACATAAATGTATTTTAGACAGCTCACACACAATGCTCGATATAACTTTATTCTAGCGTCAATGCCGAAAACTCCGAACATAAATTAGGCGTCAATATTCTGGTCAATCTACACTGTTTCCACCAAAGATGCACTGGAAGAGGATTGAAAATTTGTTATACAAATTTCAATTCTCTCCTCGCCTCGCCCCGCCTAGCCACTCTGGTGGAAAATCACCTTGAAGGTGATTTATACTCTATATCGAAACCAATACGGTTCATTTTTGCACAAACAAATATATCAATTCACGCCTCGCACATTCTCGTCAATCCACACTGTTTCCACCAACGATACGCTGGGAGAGGATTGAAAATTTGCCATACAAATTTCAATTCTCTCCTCGCCTCGTCTCGTCTCGCCCTACTGGTGGAAAATCACCTTTAGGTCCGCTATGTCCAGTATAATTGCGAGTTTGACTGATCTTCGATATTTTCCGTGAAACGACTGCCATCGACCGAAATCCAATGGCGATATTGAAGTATTGCAGTTAGATCGGTTGTTGGACTTTATAGGGCTCCCGCAACGGTTGCCTTAGGCGCGGTTTTTACAGAAAAAGACAATTTAAGTAACACAATCATCATCATCATCAGGCTATAATAGTCCACTGCTGGACATAGCCCTCCCCCAATGAGCGCCATAGCGCCCAGTCTTCAGCTTGCCGCATCCAGCATCTGCCTGCAGTCTTTCTTAGATCGTCATCCCACCTGGTCGGAGGGCGTCCTACACTACGCTTGCCGAGTCGCGGTCTCCACTCAAGAACACGTTTACCCCAACGGTTGTCGGTTCTTCGTGCAATATGGCCAGCCCATTGCCACTTCAGCTTGCTGATTCTTTGAGCCATGTCAATAACTTTGGTTCTCTGTCGGATGTATTCGTTGCGGATTCTATATCCTTCAGAGAAACTCCGAGCATAGCTCTCTCCATAGCTCGCTGAGCCCATGTGTCAATGTTTCGGCTCCATAGGTCTTGACGGGTAGGACGCACTGATTGAAAGCAAGCATTGCGGTATGGATGACGAGAAGACTCGGCGTAGTTTCCCAAACGCTGCCCAGCCCAGCTGGATCCTCCTCTTGGCCTCCCTCTCGAAATCGTTTCCGAGTATACTTACCTCGGGCAGGTTCTGCAGTTAGGTAAAAACAATTTCGAGAGGGAGGCCAAGAGGAGGATCCAGCTGGGCTGGGCAGCGTTTGGGAAACTACGCCGAGTCTTCTCGTCATCCATACCGCCATGCTTGCTTTCAATCAGTGCGTCCTACCCGTCAAGACCTATGGAGCCGAAACATTGACACATGGGCTCAGCGAGCTATGGAGAGAGCTATGCTCGGAGTTTCTCTGAAGGATATAGAATCCGCAACGAATACATCCGACAGAGAACCAAAGTTATTGACATGGCTCAAAGAATCAGCAAGCTGAAGTGGCAATGGGCTGGCCATATTGCACGAAGAACCGACAACCGTTGGGGTAAACGTGTTCTTGAGTGGAGACCGCGACTCGGCAAGCGTAGTGTAGGACGCCCTCCGACCAGGTGGGATGACGATCTAAGAAAGACTGCAGGCAGATGCTGGATGCGGCAAGCTGAAGACTGGGCGCTATGGCGCTCATTGGGGGAGGGCTATGTCCAGCAGTGGACTATTATAGCCTGATGATGATGATGATTGTGTTACTTAAATTGTCCGCTACCGACATACGCCCCCGCCACGTCTCTTCTGTATCAACCGTGCCTAAGATTTTATAATGCCAAACGGGACCGACTGCTTAACTTGTCCTTTGAGGCACGACCCGACTATTGCAAATAGTCATATTCTTACATATAAAAATTTGCACTGAGCGGAAATCCACCACTCACTACCACGACCACCACGTGGGCCACGTGGGTCGCTAGTTTATACACACATATATTCCACCAGTAAAATAATCTGCAGAATCACGTCCTGTGGAAAGCCGCCTTTGTACGTCACAATCCGCGTCTCACCTCTGTTAGGTATGTGCTCGAATAGTATCAGTCGTATAGACTGCGGTAATGGCTTATCAGTTACAAGCAGTTCTCTTTACATAAAATATTTGACAATAACTCGTGACAAAAGTATGCAGTACTAAATTAATAAACACGTAATATTTGATGTATCCATGTTTCTTAAAATAAGAGCAGTTATTTTTTTAGTCATTGCGCTAGAACGAAATGACATTATGATGATAGATTTAAGATTAAAGTTCATTGACAGGAGGTTTTTGATTCAGACTGTTTTGATAGCGATTTCAACCAGTACCCCGAGCGAGGATAATGATCTAATTCGTAACGTAAATGTATCGAGAGACTGGAACATCTTGATAGGCTGCTTACTGTGAACCTGTGTTTTTTCCCACGATACCTTGACGTTACGAATTCGAAAAAATCGAGCTCAGTGCACAGGTCCAGCCAGGTTAGGGTTCTATTCCGGTACGCACCCGCCAGGAACGCGAATATAGTGAAATAATTGTTATTCCACTACGCCACTGCCCGAGACGCTCCCACTGGGACTAAGAGCGTTTTCACACTCATCCGATATCCGATATCCGACATCCGATATCGGAGGAAGTCAAATGTGTTAAGTCAGTAGCTTAAAATTTTCGGACCCAAGCTTGACCCTGCCACAACTTCATCCCTATATATATAGATCACGCTAGTGAAGGAAAGAAAAAAAGTCCTTTTGCATCCTACACATATTACGTGACACATAATGTTGTTATTTACAGAAAATATAAAAAGCTTCAGAAGAAATAACTAAAATAGAAAAGAAACCTTGTAGGATAATGGCCTCCTCTCAGCGTGATGTTGTCCATAGCAGGTGGAAAAGTACAGTATGTAAGAGAGCAAATGCGACCTGGTATAAAACGGGGCTCCGCGATCGTAGACATCTGTATTTTCTTCATTCCAGTCGCGTCTGAAATTTTCGTCGTGGGTGGCTGGAATTCGAAGTATTGCAGTTAAACCAGTCGTTGGATTTGTATGGTAATCGAAACCGACGGCTGAACGTGCTCACCGAGGCACGGAACGGAAGTACCCAGTCCAATACAAATAAACATACTTGTTAAAATATTTTCACTGCGCATGGTATCAAACTTGCGCCCTCTGCGTTGCGTTGCAGTGGCGTTCACTACACCACAGAGACAGACATCTCTATAATAAAATCAAAGCAGATCTTCACAAAACGGAAGATACACTCTCAGTAAGTCAATCACGTGCTTCAAGCCACCCTATTGGCCAGTGCCTCCGCGCTAAATGGTCGCCGGCTTAGTGGCCAATCGGTGACGTCTGCGAATTGATGGCAACGCACCAATTTAATGTAATGACAGTTCGTTAACAGTCAGTTGACAAATTGTCGTGTGTTATGAATGGAGTGTTTGTTAACATTGCTTTTTTTGATGTGCGCAAAATCTTTACGACTCGAACTGACTAATAAACACGCCGTCTGTAGGTTGTAGGTTGCAGGAGAGGAGATTGCCAAGATATCTCTCGCACCCGGCCGACCCTGCCCCTCTAGACAAGTGGTAATTCGCTAGCTGGCGTTTGGTGGAATAGAATGACGAATATATGGGATTTGACGTATATGACAGTCGTTAACGCATGTCAAATACGTCAAATTCCATATATTCGTCATTCTATTCCATCAAACGCCGGTTAGCGAATTGCCACTTGTCTAGAGGGGTAGGTCATCTCATTCGAGCTATCTGGGTTATCATTGCTTAAAAATCATAAATACATGTTATGCTCACGCTTTTCTCCGAAAGGGTACCTCGTTCTCGTCGAAGTCGTCAAAACAGAAGCCTCCATAGCTTAGTGGTTAAGGAATCGGCCTTACGTTCGAGAGGTTTATGGTTCGGATCCTGGTTATTATACCTAGCGACCGACGTGAACCAACTCCATAATACAAGAAATTTGGCTTAGCTGGTGGGGTAGAGGAAATAATAGTAATTTCGATTGCTAATAAGGTTTATGAAAAAACCGGTCTAGCTTGCGGGTCAAATCATTCTCTACTAAAAGCCATGCTACATGTATAGAGAACTCCCTGCTGTTTTTTTTCAAGCGTCTATAATATGGAGTTCTTCAAGGAGTACATTAAAAGGTAAAACACTTGTACTATTCCACATTATTTATTAAATTCCTGACCGGTTTCGCCTTACGGCATTATCAAAGGTTGTGACACAACCTTTCATAATACCGCCTGGTCAATGTAAATGTTAAAATAAAATAAAATTAAAATACCTAAGTACTCACGGGCTGTTCCATCCAATTATATTATTAAACTGAAAGAATCCGTTATTGGGTGCCATTTAAACGTAGAGTTTTGGTTTAATAGATTAATTGTTTGATTTAGTTACTTTAATTTAATTACCTGAGTTTACCTTAGGTAGATGAAACGAAAAAAATAATTATTAAGTCGACTAGGCTAGGGTATGAGCAGAGAGATAAATGAAAGTTTTACAATGAATGTATAACAATCATTGTAATCCAAAAGGCGTTTCATAAAATTTATGGGGTATTTAATTGGTAATGCAATGGTTGTGAGGCGAAACCGGTCAGGAATTTAATAAATAATGTGGCAAGTTCCACCAAGTGCCATCAATCAACAGTATAAGCACATTAAAAGGTATGTTAAGGGTCGACAGCACGAATGTGGTTCTGGTGTTGCACATTCATTCCACGGTTACCTCTGACCATCAGGTGGATTGTGTGCTTGTCTGCCACTCTCATAAAAAAAGGTAATAGGTAATTTCACTATATTTTCCTCTTGAATCTATATATAAATTAAAGAGTATTCACCCGTGTCTAGGTCATGGCCTGTGTGCCAGATTTCAGTCGAATCCGTCGAGCCGTTTTTGCGTGATTAAGTAACAAACTAACTTTCACATGAATAATATTAGTAGATTAAATGTAATGCGAGTTATACGATAGTTCGGCGGTGTAGGAGTTGAATTTGTAAATGGTGGTTCAGTTATAGTAAGCAGACCTGGATTTATCATCCAGGATTAACTCTAAACAAAAGCTTCAATGGTCCAAAGGATATACGAAATTTTGTGTTCTTTTTACTATTCGTATATGTAATTAACAATGAGGCGGTAGGATGCTGTCTCTGCCTACCCTGAAAAAAACGTTTGCTATATGCTCATGCCCTGAGGGGGACGGTCGGAAACCATCACCCAGGCCAGGCGTAAATATTGAGTTCTCTATGTAACTAGAATCCAATCATTTTAAGTACCGCAGTTGAGGAATCCACCAATGACGGTTACAAGCTGTTTTTTATACCACTGAGGAGGCAGACAAGCACACAGCCCACCTGATGGAAAGTGGTTACCGTGACTTATGGACGTGTACAACACCAGGGGAGTCACACTCGTGCTGCCGACCCTGTAAACACAGAGAGTTTTTGTGCCGTCAGCGTTGATGACCAAGCTGAGATAGTGAGTTCTGTTATAAAGTTCCCGGGACTAAAGAAGGCAGTAAATTCCCAAGAATTCCGTATAGTGTTTCCTCGTTGTGAATATGGCTATCAATAATATGTGAGAATGTTAATAACCTATTAAGAAATTAGAACGGTAATGTATTTCCTTTGTGTTTTGTATGTCCAACAAACGCATATGAATTTACAGTTATAAGCTAGTGTAATATAAATAACATACATACATATAATCACGCTTTTATCCCCGGAGGGTAAGGCAGAGGTGAATAAACCCATCATTGTATTCGGTCCCACGTAATAGGCGGTATTGCCGTATTCCGAGCACTATTGCTGACTCGAGACATGCATCTGAGGCTGAGTCTGGGCTGTACATATCTGTCTGATGTTAAAGTTAATCAACCCTATCCCTTAGTCGCCTTGTACGACACCACATGGGAAGGGATGGTGTGGCCCAAATTCTACTCTGCCGGGAACCACGCGTATAAAAAATATTTTGCAAAAACCAAATAATAAATGTTACTGACTGAACACAAAGATGTCCGTATTCTCTCAATTAATTTTATTAATCGTCATATGCGCACGCGTTCGCGGCGTGAATACGTTTCTGTGTACAAACTGGTTTAAGAGAAAAGAAACTAATGAATGGACTGTGTGTGCTGGAGATAAGTTTGGTTACCTTATCGCTTTAGAAAACAAAAAGGTTGACAGACCATAATTATAATCAACCATGCGTTAGCTATTGTTGAAATGGACGTGCGGAAAAGAATAGTTGATGAAATGTGGAAATTTACACAGTCCTACCTATCCCCTCATGGATAAACAGGCATATCACATATTTTTCTTGGCTATAAATCATAGTTACATCCAATATTACTACTTTTAAGCCCGGCGTTTGCTTTCTGGTGTCTTTGGCAGTCCTTTTTTCTTTTAAGTGCCTCTTGGGGAGTACGGAACACGTAGTACCAGCGTAAGTAAGGCAACCATAACATGGGCAACTCCTAGCACTGTAAATTATTAACTGGAAGTAGAAGTATCTCTTAAACGAAGGCAGAAAGGACTTTATAAATATTTAAACTATCATGATCACTGACATTACCATTAATTCATTTTTGAAGTGAAAACTTCTTTAGCGGCGTTGGATGGGTAAAAAGTGTTAAACTCGCGTCAGGATTACTTAACCTTTGAACCGTAACCGACGACTGACGTCATACAACATTACAACTGCTACGATTGTTTATTTTGTTAGGTGCGTTTAGAAGCTTCGTGGCGTAGCGGTAAACGCTTCGACTGTAAATCCTTATGGTTTCAGATAGTACCGGGTTCGAACCTGGGCTTCTGACGCTTTTTGTGATTATTTTTTCTTTTTGTTATTTATTACTTTTTGTGATTATTTTTTCTTTTTGTAATTTATTTCATTTTGTAATTATTTTTTCTTATTGTAAATCATTAATTTCTTCTGACAGAAAATTAGTAATAGCACAGGTAATAGGTTCTATGATTGGCGCTATATTATAGGTATGGTATGTTCTTTTTATCTTTTTCTCTGTATATAACGAAGAAAGAAAATAAGAAAAAGTTTTCACTTCTGCCGGCCCTCCCGGAGTGCAACCCGTCTTTTTTTTATACCGGCAGACAAGCACACGACCCACCTGACATAAAGTGGTTACCGTGGCCTATGGACTTGTGCAACACCAGTGGCGTCACACTCGCGCTGCAAACCCTGTAAACACAGAGTTTCTGTGCCAGCAGTGTAGAAGACGAAGTAGGAATAGCCTTTCACCGACAGTACAAAAACTCTCCAGTGAGCTCTGGCTACCCTACTCATCGCCGGGAACACAACACGAGGTTATTATGACCGCGGTATTCTGTAGGACGGAGGTACTTCCCCAGTAAGAAGAAATACCGTCGTGACCTACCTCCTATTCATATGGTATAAAAAAAATCTTTCATCCGTGATCATGGTGCTTGCAACAGTACCGAAATATCAAAAACTCCAAACAATATATGGTAAATATCCCGATAGCTCTTGACTTGCTTGTGCACGGGTGTATCTTGAGTCCGGGGCCCCATCAAAATTTCCGGGCACAAACCAACCGGGCTAGCAGGTAGCCAATATACCTGCTGATTAATTGAGAAGGCTCTGGTACAGGATTTCCTTCCGCACTTGAAAGGTCTGACAGCTTTCACTCCTATAAAAGACAAATTCAACCAAATTCAAGGGGGGCGGAGGATATGCGAACCTTATCACCTTAAGATGATAATGGTGAAGATGAATCATGGAGAAGATTTCAGCATCTTTATAGATAAAGCCATTGGGACACACATGACCGGCGCGACGAGTACTTGCGTGAGCGGTCAAAATTATTATTTAAAATGTCAAAATTACCGACATTTTATAATCTATAAAATCTTTCCAGAGAATTCTGTTTTGTTAATCGGCAACCCGAGTGTTCCAAGCGTATATAAGCCAACTGGATCTTTTATCACATGCATGCTATTGCTTTATAGTCTTTCTACTTATAAGTAACTGTAAAATTGATCTCACTTGCAAATACGACGCTTGATAGCGTATCTTTTGATACATTGTTGCAAGTGTACTTTCATTCTCCTCTTAATAACATTTACAAAGTCCATTTATCCACTCTCTCTTAATTTGACGTATTTAGATGTTGCGCCGTCTGCTGTCTGGCTTCCCAATCCGGTTTTCAAAATGGGTATGTATTTCATTATATCTAACGTAAGATATGTATGAATAGTAATACCACAGTAATACTACTAGTATTCACACGGTGGTAATGCAATCATGGACCTGAAAAAGGTGGCTGGGACGGACTGGATGCGGAAGGCGGAGGATCGTACGAAATGGCGCACATTTGGAGAGGCCTATGTCCAGCATTGGATTGCAGTGGGCTAATTGGTTGACTGATTGAACAATTATAATAATTTCAATTTTGATTTAGTGTAACACAATCTAATTATATCTTTTCAGCTTATTTAAAAAGAAATTTCGTAGAGTCCATTTTCTTACAGGCCCTTTCTTGCTAGAAGCACCCACATTTTTAGCCCCCTATTGCCCGTTACTAAATCTGGCCCGGTATTTAGTTCGCACTTATTTCAATTCGCGATAATAAGCATTTATACTTGTGACAGTCATTGGTGGATTCCTAAACTACCATAAAAATTGTGGTAAAGGTATGAAGTTCCGAAGCAGATCTAATACGATAACTGCTGACGTACACAGCCAGATATGTGTCGTGTCATTCATTGCGGTTTCTTAGTGTCTTCTTTATCCGTATAGAAGTTTAACAAGTAATGTTTAGTGTATTAGCTGCATGAGTCGGTAGTTGTCGTATGCGGCACAGCCCCTCTAGACAAGTGGCAATTCGCTAGCCGGCGTTTGGTGGAATAGAATGACGTATATATGGGATTTGACGTAAATGACAGTCGTTAACGCATGTCAAATACGTCAAATCCTATACATTCGTCATTCTATTCCATCAAACGCCTGCTAGCGAATTGCCACTTGTCTAGAGGGGCTGAATCTATCTACCTAAATATATATACCTAACTCAAAGGTGACTGACTGACTGATAAAGTGATCTATCAACGCACAGCCCAAACCACTGGAAGGATCGGGCTAAAATTTGACATGCAGGTAAATGTTATGACGTAGGCATCCGCTAAAAAAGGATTTTGATTAATTCTACCCCAAAGGGGATAAAATAGGGGATGAAAATTTGTATGAAACTTTGTCAATTTTAAACCGGTCGGGCTGAGACTTTGCATGCATAAAGCTACTATGTTGACTCTATACTAAGTGATAACCGACATCCACGCGGGCGGAGCCGCGGGCAACAGCTATTGTGACTATATTTATACTGTGTATGCGCTCAGCTTCGGAATCATACCTTAATGAATCCTTTCAATTGGCACTCATCGCTGGGGCAATTTGAAAGGAAGGTGAATCGCCTTGGGACGCCGTGATCGACTATTTAGTGCTTTCACGATTTGTTGAATCAGTGTCGAAACAGGTCGATATACTGGAAAATTGGAGCAATAGTTTAGTTGTATAGTCAGCGTCAATGATTGCACGAAAGGCCAATTCTAGTAATAAATCAATTAATCAATCAATTAGCCTAGTCTAATGTTGGGAAACTTATGGCCTACTGTTTCCACGCTGGCCAGACAGGTTCGTACAAGGATTTATCTTGTTCTCTTTTTCTTAAACGCAGAAGATATCACTTATCATCTGTGTATTATTCCGTTAGTGGCCTCTTACGACACCCTTCGGATGAGATGGGGTAGGTGATACTTGTATTCTTTCTCCGTCACCGCATGGATAAGACTATCCAGATATATTAGGGCTTCACCTATAATAATAATAATAATAAAATTTTCTTTATTAAAGCAATATTAGCTCATTGGGTTAGTAACAATTTCTTACTTGGCTATGTTAATTACAATAGTTAATTAATAAACAATGACAAATTAAAAACAGGAATGAACGAAAGCCATAATCAAATTCAAAATCAGAATTAGGTAGATATCAATGTCAATGAAATTGCCGAAATTTTCTGACAGATTCATGAGTTCGTTATTCCTGTAATTTAATAGCTATTGCCATTTTTTATACTTTGTTTGAAATTCAATTTCAAGATTTTACAACTCTACTCTTGACTTTGACTTTGTATTAAATTTTGTTTTTATTGGCCGCTTAATAAGATTAGATTATTAAAAAACAGTACTTTCTAAATGCTATCCATTTTGATGATAAATGACTTTTTTTACAGTTGTCACTTTTCAAAAATGTAATAAAAGTTGCTGTTAGCTTAGTGTTGTCTCATTCATACACAAAAAAAAAATCATAAAATTTGGATTTGTCATTCCTAAAAAAATGCATAAATATTAGTAGGACTGCAAATTGGGTATCCTCCAATTTCTTCAATAAAACGGCAATGTCATATTATTAAGATATCTCGTATACTAAACTATTCATTCTGGATTTGTGAAAATAAAATGAAACGACAAAAACGGTGTACCTACTCGTAGCACAATTGTCAAGAAAGAACATGCACCACCATTCTGATCGTTCTTAACATCGAGGCTTAATTTTGTGCAGATTTTTATGACCTACGTAAATTTTTTCTACGCGCATTGACCCTCTATCATTGAAATCATCATCGTTTTGACATTTGAGAGATTGAGATAAGTTCGCGACTGATCTTTTAACTAGTGGAGTATTTGGAGAACTGACCTTTAGATTTTTTTTTCAATTCCAATAGTATGATTGAAATAATGATTTTCTTTTTTCGCAATAAACGATGGGTTAGTTAAAAAAATGTAGATTTTAATGACTTGCCTACCGCACTATTACGCCACGCATCGCCAACTTTATTTTTTATGTTATGAGTCTAAATACTTTTAGTCTTAAAATACTTTTATAACAGAAGTATTTTAAGATTAATATAATATATTCTTGTTTAGCTGTTGGTAGGTAACTACGTATTATTAGAGAAGTAGAAGAACTAGCTGACCCATCGCTTCGTCCGACATATTTTGAAACCGTTTTTGAGATCGTAATTTTTATTCTTCAAATAAGGTACAGAAATCTGCCGGATTTGCTGACATTTGTGATCCGCTCCCTTAAGTAGTAGCAAGGTGATATACTTATAACCTAAAACCTTAGTCGGCAAATGGACTGTTCAACAGAAAAATATTTTATCAATTCGAACCTATAGTTCCTGAGATTAGCCCGTTCAAACAAACAAACTCTTTAGCTTCTTCTGCTCTTATCACACACACTTCTTCATTCCATGTAGCAATGCTTATGACACACCCGGGGATTCTTAGCACCCTCTGACCCTTACCACTGCGCCGCTCAGCCCTACCAATCAGAGGTGTACTAGAATTTTAATATTTCTCACGGTACACCCAGGTGAACCGTTATATTTTTTTGGGTTTTGATCTATGCAGATGGACGGTGGGCAAGTAGCCACTAAATCAGTGGGTGTACGGCTCATATCATTGCAAGATAATGTGTAAATCACATTTCCCAAACCCATTGTATTAACATAATTTCGATTAAGATAGGAAAAAGTGAATCGCTCAGGCGGGACGCGATCTCGCAATCTTTCCCTTGCAGGGGGAAAGCTCTGACCACTGAGCCACCGAGCTACGCCTGAAGCAATCCAAATTCTCCTATACATCCGTCTTGGGGTGACGGTGAGAGCCATCTACCGATACTCGTAGGAACTATCGGAAACAATGAATGATGTTACAATAATTTTTAAACATTGTTTTTCGATTATTCCGCCCAAACCATGGTATGCTATTATCATTATTACCGCACTGTAGATGTCCTGGTTGATCCAATAATTAGGTATAATTTGTTTGGCTAGACGCAATTGTATAACTCGCTAAACTGTTGGTCACGTTTGGTCGAGTCAATTCAGAATAGGGTCACAGTCGGACTTCCGTTCAAAGATTCTGGTCTGGATGTATACCGTTTACTTGTCACCCGGTGGATATGAGAAAAAACTTACACATATTACACTCCGTACATCACAACTATGTGGCCAGAGCCCTTTGCTGTTCGATGTATATCATATTGTCCGCGGTGCCGCACGCGTGGATGTCGGTTATCGCGACCAAACATAGCCTATGTCCTTTGTCAAGGTCTAATCTACCCCTAAACCAAATTTCATCAAAATCGATTCACTGATTTAGGCGTGAAAGCGTAACATATATGCAGAGTGACTTTCGCATTTATAATATTAGTATGGATTGTGGAAGGACCTGTGGCGGCAATCCGCCGCACCAAAACGCTCCGCTCATGAACACCGACCGCCTCAAGGTGTATGGTCCAATGTTCTGTAAAATGTAGATGTATGTAAACGGCCAATATACTGGATGGTATAATTCTATAGGAAGTCCCGCAAATTGATATACCTAGGGAAAATTATCTTTGAACTAAATCGCGAAAAAAACGAGGCCCTGGCGCGCGCAGATTGTTTTGGAACCATCCCCCAAAAAGAAACCCAAGAAGCGTGGGTGTCCTCAAAAGACACCCTAGAAACGCATACTTCAATATAGAGCTCATTTCAAGTTGAAGATATATGTAGATAAAGATGGTGGCCGGGAGCCTGGGACTCTGCAGACTCCCATAAGCCCCAGAGATTGGTTGTGTTAGCACTAAATACACACCAGCTTATCCACTTCGCGTTAGCACTATTAAAACTGAGTACAATTACATACATTTGCTAACCTTACGTCATTCATTAGTTAAGTTCATTAACCTTCCACTGTAGCACGCTGTAATCGTTTCTGACCTTTATACATAGTGACAATGAAATAGCCGCTTGCTTCACCGCTTGCCATAGGCAGGGAATTCATCCTCACACTTTGCGACTGGTAACGGTGCGCACTGTGTGGTTTAAAAGGAACTTCATCTCACGCACGCTCGAGCTGTGTATGGAACGAACTCGCTGCTGTGGTTTACCTAAGCGACTACAATATGGGGTTCGTTTCATCAGGGTCGGTAGCACGGTGTTGCATACGTCCATATGCCACGGTAACTACTTTCCGTCAGGAAGACCGTGTGTTTGTCTGCCACGTAAGTGGTTTAAAAAAGTTTCGATTTATGAGAATGGATTTATTATCATTCTCTAAAGCTCATTAAAGACATGCTTAATTATCATCGGAGTCAACTTCTTTGATCTAAAAGCCCATTCTCCTAATAAAAATCTGTTCAAAATTCAGCCTCAATTGAATCTGGGGGCATGGTTTTATTAATTTTATTATTGTCGATTCTTTAATCTAAAGTATAATAGATCTTAATATTAATCTAAAGTATAAGATAAGATAAGATAAGATAAATCTTAATTGTACACCAAAGAAATACAGTACATGTACGGACAACATAAAAAAATGTACAAATGGCGGCCTTATCGCTACAAGCGATCTCTTCCAGGCAACCTTTGGATGGACATATTTGATTAAACGATAATAACTAATGGGTAGTTATTACTGTAGTCATAAGCTTAAACTATATATAAGTATATAGACATATTTATAAACATATTATATACTTTGTATTTTACATATACCTAAGTACATATTTAAATTCAATATCCATAACATTTACATAAACATACATACATAATTATTAGATATACACATATATTTCATAAGTATAAGATATACCTACACACAGCGAGCAAAGTAACTATCCAGAACGCAAATAGTGTTCTTTTTCATTTTTTTGAAAATGGCCAGGGATTGTGCGCGTCTGATGGATACAGGCAGAGCATTCCACAACCGTACAGACTGGACAGTGAAAGATTTGTCATAAAATGTTGTAGAATGAGAGGGCGTGGACAATTGCAATGTTACTGACGACCTCAAGGATCTTGAATGTGTGTCATTGAGGAACACAAAACGTTCTTTTAGGTAAGTAGGAGTACGGGGATTGAAGAGAATACTGTAAAGCATGGAAAGAATGTGAGCATTCCGTCGAAGGCAATTGGGAGCCACTTGAGCAAGTTGCGGAAATGGGATACGTGATCATATTTGCGTAGACCAAATATGAATCTAATACAGAAATTCTGAAGGCGCTCAAGCTTATCAAGTTGCTCCTCAGTGAGATCAAGATAGCTGACATCAGCGTAGTCAAGTAGTGGAAGAAGAAGAGATTCTGCAAGTGCAATTTTAGTGGCAGTAGGTAGGAAGTTTCGTAGTCTACGCATGGAACCTGCCGATGCAAACAACTTGCGACTGACTTCCCGTACTTGAGGGCCCCAGGATAGTGTCTTATCTATCCGTATACCTAGGTTTTTTACCTCGCTACTTATTTGAATAGTAACACCGTTAAATATTACGTCTGGCAATTGTGACCAATCTATTCGGCTTATCATTCCGGAGCTGCCCACAATAATAACTTGAGTCTTAGAAGGGTTCACTTTAAGCCCATATTGCTTACTCCACTCACATACTTGCGTCAGATCAGCATTAATAGAAGAGATAGCTGCTGGCAATTCGTGTAATGGTGCTTTTGTGTATATTTGAAGATCATCTGCGTAAAGGTGGTAGGAAGAACGTAAAAACTTAGAGATGGAATTTATAAAGATAGAGAAAAGTAAAGGAGATAGCACGCCACCCTGTGGCACACCGGCAGTTGTACTACACCAAGAAGAGAACGAATCTTCAACACGTACACGCTGTCGGCGCCCAAACAGGTAACTATGAAACCAATCAATAACTGTTGGAGATATGTTAATAGAGCGCAGAATGCCGAGCAGGATATGGAAATCCACAGTATTGAACGCGTTACTGAAATCAAGAAGGGAGAGTACTCTGAGATTTCCGTTCTCCATACCAAACCTTATGTCATCGGTGACTTTAATCAGTGCGCTTACTGTGCTGTGCCCGGGTCGAAAACCTGATTGGAGAGGATTTAGAAGGCTATTCTGTGTGAGGTATTTGCTAAGCTGTGTATGTACGTACGAGCCTTTCTAGGATCTTTGAGAAAAAAGGTAATATGGAAATAGGGCGATATTCGGAGGGGGATGAGGGATTGGATTTTTTAGGTAATGGGATAATTTGTGCCTGCTTCCAAGCGTCAGGAAATATGTTCTTATTGAGTGACTGATTTAAAACATGACAAATTATGGGAAGAATTTGATCAAGGATGGGAAGGACCATGTTTCGACTTATGCAGTCATTTCCAACAGCACTGGAGTTTATCGACATTATACACTCTTTAACTAATACATATCTTTAACACCACAATCAGATACTTGATCAAAAACGAACGGGGAGAAATCAGGTGTTGGAAGCGATGAAAGATATTGCAAGGTATTATTTTTGTTGGTCCGATCACACATAGACGAGGCTGAGAAGTGTTGATTTAGCATGTTGATATCAATTTTATTAGGAATGTTATCTTGTCGTGACTTTCCAACTCCCAGTGTTCTAAGAAATTTCCAAATTTTTGTTGGGTCTCCGTTCTCGACCGAGCTATGGATATGTTGGCATTGTGCTTTCCTACACATCTTACCGCAGAGATTTCGTATTGCTACATATTTTTCACGATTACCAGGAGTAGGCCGTGTTTTATACCTAGTCTTGGCTGCCGATTTTTTTGATAATATTGCCTTAATATCGGCAGTTAGCCATGGTGCAGGCAAGTGCTTTACTTTTATAGCGCGGACTGGCGCATGTTTATCATATAGCTCGATTAATTTATTACTGAGGATGCTTACTTTGTCTTCAACTGACTTGGTAGCTATAAGCGAACTCCAGTCTATATTATCAGCATCCTCACGAAGCTCATTGATGTTCATGCCACTAAAATTGCGCATCATAAGAATTTTAGGTTTTAGTTTAGGGGGGGGAAGTTTATAGGAGAGAAAGATTAAGTCGTGGTAAGAAAATTGATCGGCTGAGCACTGGCCGTGCTTAGCGACTAAATTAGTGGAAGAAACAAGCATAAGATCAAGAAGAGATGGATTACGATCAGGAACGTGATGAGTAGAATTAGAAGGTAGAACAGACAAATTACAAGACTGGATAGTGTTGAGGAAAGTTGAAGAGCGGGAGTCATGTTTCAGCAAACAAGTATTGAAGTCTCCCATTATAATGGTTTGGTTATAAAGAGGACAAAGGCGTTCTAACAGTTTTTCGAAAGAAGGGAAGAAGTTGATTTTAGACGAGGGGCAATAATATACACCAAGTAATAGTTTGATGTGAGCGAGTTCCACTTCTAAAAAGAGGTGCTCACCAGCGTTAGATAGTGGTGGTTGAGGTGATAAGTCCACAATCCGATGAGGAATGCTATGGCGCAAATATATAGCAACCCCACCACAAGCCGTGCCTGTGCGATCATTTCTAAATAAATGAAAGCCGGGGAGAGAGTAAGAGTTGGTAGAAAGGCAGGGTTTTAGAAATGACTCGGACACGAGAACGGCGTGGATATTTTTAGAATCAAAGCTAGCCAGCATATCTGGGAAATGGGCCGGAATACTCTGTGCATTTATATGAACTACATTAAAATTCTTGAGTACGTCAGCAAATTGGGTCTGCATAGTTTCAGCCAGTGAAGGCATACGTGTAAGGCTAATATCAAGACTATCGGCCGACATAAAGCTTAAGTCTGCGCTGCTATCATTTATGCTCATCGTTATAAAGAATAAATAAGAAGCGAAAATAGATAAAAGTTATCCAATACCTATACAATAATAATAATATATAAATAAAATGTTATGATTCCTAAATTTTGATGAATGTTTATAGTGTTTTTGTTTTGTTATTTAGTATACCTATGTCCATCTGCCAGTTACGTGTTACCTTGTAGTTTATATATTCACCAAGATGTAATAAATACAATACAATACAACATGAACAAATTAAAAGAATTACATATATATCACATACACCACCAATGCATCGTCCTAAAAACTATAAAGCAATATATTATATTGTATGAAACACAACACAAACAGCCAGTTGACAATCCTATTTACTAAAGTTAAGTGTATCGAGAATATCAGTATTGTATCAAATCTAGCCTGCAAAATAATAGGGGTTAAAGTATGAAATTGCCGTTTCATTGTAATAGGTACTTCGAATTGACATAGAACCTTCATGGTTTGAGATTTTTGAGTGAAACTTTTTCCACATGGTACCTATGTAGTTCTTCATTTAAAAATGTGCAACATTCGATTATCGACTTTCAGTTGTTTTTTTTATTCAGCTTAGACAAGAAAGATGGATACTTCGAAAATTCGAGTGATTTTTGAATACGAGTTCCGACGCGGAACTAACGCGGCAGAAACAGCTCGCAATATCAATGTTGCGTTTGGAGAGGGGACTGCTAATGAACGCACCGTGCGATTTTGGTTTAAACGCTTTCGTGATGGAAACTTTGATTTGAAGAACGAACCACAAGGAAGGCCGTCCACACAGGTGAATAACAATGAATTGAAAGACATGGTGGAAGCCGATCCGAGCCAAACTACCCAGGAATTAGCTGCATGGTTTAACGTTACCTTACCAACAATATTGACTCATTTGCGTCAAATCAATAAAATAAAAAAATGTGAAAAATGGGTACCTCATGATTTGACTGATCTGCAGAAAGAAATGCGTGTTGAAACTTGTGTTGCCTTGTTGAATCGATACAGAAATGAAGGAATATTGGATCGAATTGTGACATGTGATGGAAAGTGGATTCTTTACGATAACCGTAAGCGAAAAATGCAATGGCTGACCCCAGGTGAAACGCCACAACAGTGTCCTAAAGCAAACCTTACCAATAAAAAGGTAATGGTAACTGTTTGGTGGTCTCAGCATGGTGTTATTCACTATAGCTTTCTACGATCTGGTCAAGCAATAACGGCAGATGTCTACTGTGCCGAACTCCGAACAATGATAGCAAAACTAGCAGTGAAACAGCCCCGACTCATGAATCGATCTTCACCATTATTGCTCCATGATAACGCGAGACCTCATACAGCACGAGAAACCGTTTTAACTCTACAGGAACTGCAATTAGAAACTATCCGTCACCCTCCGTATTCGCCAGACCTTGCTCCAACAGACTACCATTTTTTTCGTGATTTGGACAATTTTCTATGTGATAAAAAGTTTTCTTCTCAGGAGGCAGTACAAAATGCTTTCACACAGTTTGTCGAATCTAGATCACCAGAGTTCTATCGCAAAGGCATAAATGACCTTCCTACTAGATGGCAGCAATGTATAGATAATAATGGTAATTATTTTGATTAAATAAATACGTTAAATTAAAAAAAAAAACGAATTTCAATTTGTCAGTACAAATCGGCAATTTCATACTTTATCCCCTAATATTAATAGTTATACGGAACGTAACCATTGAAAGACATTAGTCAACTTGTCAAACTGACATTTCCCGAACGAACAATATTATAATACAAGTTTGAGGTAAAGTTATTGGCGGAGTTGCGGCGATTTGCTGCAGAGGCCATTTTGAAAAAGAAAGAAGAAGAGGTAAAGTTATGTAAATAAGAAAATTATCAAAAGAAACGGAAGGTATACATACATGTTTGAAAATTTTATAAAGAAGATGAGGTAGAATTAAAATGAAATGAACGATGCTATAGTGATGCCAATCAACAACAATACCAAACGTTCGAAACAACAATACATGCAATATTATTCTACTTTTTCGCGATCCGTCTTGGCTTGGTTGTGGTTTTATCAACTGGAGTGGCCTTTTGTGTATTTGGAACAAGCAGGTTTAGTTCACTTAAGGAAGCTACCCGGTGCCGCGTACCGTCGACGCCGAGAACATAGACGTGGCCCTCCCGCGTCCAACACTTGGAGATGCCAAAACGCTCGCGAGCTGCCATGAAGACTTCGTGCCTCGTCCTAGTTATGAATTCAGATAGTGTTATGCCGGTACCCTTAAGTTTGGATTTGGAGAACCAGATTTTATCCCGCACAGCCATCTGTTGCAGTTTGACTAAGATGGGTCTGGGCTTGCCATCCGATCCATTCAATGCATGACGACCCATTCTGTGACATCGTTTGATGTCATCAGTTGTGAAATCACCAAGCACAAGATGCCCCCCAATAGCACTCACCACACTTTGCGCAGTCACCTCATCCTTCTCTTCCGGTACACCATGAATCAGAAACATTTTACGTCGGCTCCTTTGCTCGAGGTTGTCCACTTGGCGCGCCAGAAGGTTCATTTGATGACGAAAAGCAATGTGCTGACAACAAATGCCTTGAAAGCCGTGTAGTCTGAAGCAAGACCTGTCAGACTCGGAGTGCTAGTGCCCGGGTTCTTCGCACTCTTGCTCAGCTCAGCCTCAAAATGTGCCATCCGCTCCTCTAACCCAGCCATGATTGTAGAAAAGGACTCTGTCATTGCATCCATGTTGACTGTTTTCTGTGCTTTAGTGTGAATAAATATGTTCCACTATGGATTTATTTGTATGGAGATAACACGTTTCTGGTTAGTACTTCGGGTTGACATTGAGTTTCTAATAGATTTATTTGATTTAATGAGTTCAAAGTATTTTTAATTATTTAAAAATAGCGAGAGCTTAAAACAGCTGTTATAGTTGTAGAACTACCCACAACGTACAACGTATCATAACATATAATATAATACGTATATATAATAGCTACGATATTCAAACTTTGTATGTTTAATGATTGTACCGATGGCATTCTATCTTGAAAATTTTAACTGTTTAGCATCATCCAAAGCAAAGTTATGAGAGTTCAAAAAACGATTCGCTTGGCTCGTCTTAGCGGGGGCACTCCCGTGTCCCCAGATGTAAGATTGAAACTCCGTAACTACGTAATTAGTGATATAAATATATTTATGTATAGATTCAATCTACATGCAATTGGTGTTCTCAATATGAGTAGCTTTTATCTGATCAGTCTTAAAAAATTCAATTACCTATTAGCATAATGAGCTCTACAAGCTGAAAAATCATGTCTAGTCGCTTATGCCAAATTTTCCACTCACAACTTCTTTAGATTCGCAATCCGTAGTAGTAAATATGAGCAACATACGTTGTGTTTAGGAGTTTTTGTCAGTGCTGGCGAAACGCCACGCGCAGTATTGGATACCAGAGCGATCTGACATCCGGCATAATAGCATGGTTAATAGTGTATGTTAGTCAGATTTGTATTTTTAATCTGTCTCAGAAAATTACTATACATTTTTTTTAAGATTTTGACGGTACATTCATCATCAATCTTTTAGTAATTTTCCAAATGCGTTCCAAATTTCTATTTTGAAACCTGACGCCACAGTATATTGTATTCTTTTAAGACGTCGAGGCCCTCTTATTGCGTTTGATTTATTTTGTTTCCTCTTCCGCGAGCGATTGCCGGTTTGTAAACCTAGTCCGTTCTTCAGCAGGGGTACCGACTTTCAGGTGAGGTTCCAGGTGACTTTGAACCCAAAGACCTTGGTGTCCTTTGACACCCAGTTTTAGAAAATGAAGTGTCGGTTGCCACTAGTCAGTATTACACTATCGACCTTAACCCACTTCTGACACAAGCAGTTTAGGTGCTTAGATTATTAATATGTCTAGATTAAGCATCGCGCTGCAAAAGAACAAAAAGAAATGGGATGAATTTTCCATAATAGTGTGCGTGACAGCTTCGTCTTAAACTCGCGTCATGTCAGTTTGCTTTTTAGTGTGCGTGTATAAATTGATACCAGTTGCTAAAAACTGCCTCAAAAATAGGGAAGATTTTATGTAGTAATTAATAATATTACAACATTAAGCCGAACTATCGTAATATTAATTATAGACTTGGAGTATTTTATGATTATTATTTTTTTGATTATTTTTGTGATATGACGCATTACTCTTTTTACAAATTTTATTCAACTTGGCTGTTTGTTATGTTTTTTCGGCTCAAATTTTGCAACTGAATTATGAAGTAGTTATCCTACCCGATTGAGATGACATTTTGTATTCACGTTTAGACAGATTATGGTCTGGCATAGGATATAGGCTACTTTTAATACCACCAGGAATAGGTTCCCTTGAATTGCGGAAACTGGATCAGAATTCCACACAGGCGGAGTCGTCGGCAACAACTACATACATAATATTATATATAGAAACGCCCAGACCAATGAAAAAATATATATTCAAATATTCATACATACCTACAAATATTTGCACGGAGCGAGACCTGTGAATCCTGTGATTAATATGGTGAAAGTAAATAAAACTAATGGTTTCAAAAATAAAGAAAATAATAATTATATTGCATAATATACCCGCTAGGCCACGTTTTTATGGAAGTTTTAACTTGAGTAACTAGCAACACAACCGTTAAGTACAAAATGACAACGACAATATTAAATTATTTTAGAAAAAAGCTAATGGTTTTTTTTTTTTGCTAAAATTGGTACGATAAAATGGTACTTCCCGATGATAAGTAACTTTTTTTTATTGATTTAGTACGTCCTTTATAATTTCTGCACACTTTTAAAAATTTTCATTTTCAAAATCACAAATTATTGTCCGTGCCCACTGACAGTGCGTCAGACACTGAAAGCAGGAAAATCGTTTTGGGCCCAATAGTTGGGCGCTATTTTTCTGGGCGTTTTCAACGCTTTGGCTGTCTATCTAGACATATTTATAATCCAAGCTATAGAGTGGTTAACCTAACGGTACCCCTAGCACGAAAAACTATCGTAATCATATCGTAAACGTATTGAGAGAACGGAGCATTGCGGTTGGCCGCCTAGGTACTGTGAACCTGCGTGTGGGTGAAGGGGTACGGTAATACTCACTAGTAAATTCACTTACTAATATTTTTACGATGCAGTTCTTTAGGCGCCTTGAGCACTTTTTGGGTGACGAACAAAAAGTTTCTAGTTCCTATACTCTATCTAGGTGTCGGCACCAACTAGCTTAAACTGCCGTCCAATTAACTGCCTAGGCGGTTAACAAAACGGCGCCATTCAATTAACGGTCTGAATGATGTTCAGCCGTAACATTTATTACAACATTTAATAACCTGGCTGGCTAATGCTTAGGCCAATCGTAAGATGGGGCACTACCTCGAAATGAGATAGAAAATTACATACATAGATACATCTGTAAATCCCCGAGGGGGTAGCAAGAGGTGTATTCACAGAATTAGTGATAGGTTTATTGTGATAGCTGCGCAGAATCTCCCCTGCCCGGCTATGCACTTGCTGACTCTTGAACGAAATCCAACCGGGATTGGATAACTTTGGATGGTCTTACGCATAAATTTTGACCGTACACGGCGGTACCCAAAAAAAAATTTGATGGCATAAATTTCTACTACCATCTAATCATACTTACACTGCATTTCGAACATTCATACATAGTTCATAGATTACAAACACGTATTATTTTTCTGACTGTGTTCATTTTTATCAGCAGTCCTTAAAAACTGCCCCGCATTCTTCTTAACAAGAAAAACACGTTTTTGAATTAAAATGTACAACAATGTCTATAATTCATTTGAATTTAACAATATCAGTTCATTACGTGGACAGGCACACATGTTTTACGGTTCTTTATCTTTTTCTTGGCACTTATCGTCATGTTCCCTCTCCATATAGCCCCTCCTTATTCCGATTGACAAACGTAACGTAAACACGCGCGTTCGGAACGGAATTTTACATTGGTTTAGTTTTACGCTAGTTCTTTCTTCTATATTCATCATTCTTTGAGGCCCGTATTTTTATTGACAGATTTAACAGATTGTTAATGACTGTCTTCAAAACTAGTTATAAATCGATATTTAGGACTAAGCACCGGTCTGGAATGCGGGCTAGAGTCTTGTCCTGGCTTAGTTATAAACTAAATTGTCAACTTTCTAATCTAACTTTAACGTGGCGGCAGAACTTTAATATGGTTACCTATCTTAATCCCGAATTTTAATATTCCGAATATCTTAATCCCGAAAACGTTTGGCCATTTTTTCATAATCCCGTTTTTTCAAATTCCAAAGTTTTATTCGCCATATAATCGCAACTCCGAATTTCGTTTGCCCATTTTTTCATTTGTACGACGTTTTATAATCCAGACGAACGAGTTCCAGACACACAAAATCTAAATGCACAAAATCCAGATGACCGTAATCCATATGCACGAAAGCTATTTTTTTTAAAAACAAATTTATGAAATGCAGTTCCAAATTTTTAAATCTAAAACTAAACCTCATATGGCGTCTACTAACTAAGATCGACGGAGCCCCGCGAATTCTTCTGGGTGGTTAAAAAAACCACGAAGACTAAGGCGGTCTTCTAGTTCTTTCTTCTATATTCATCATTCTTTGAGGCCCGTATTTTTATTGACAGATTTAATAGATTGTTAATGACTGTCTTCAAAACTAGTTATAAATCGATATTTAGGACTAAGCACCGGTCTGGAATGCGGGCTAGAGTCTTGTCCTGGATTAGTTATAAACTAAATTGTCAACTTTCTAATCTAACTTTAACGTGGCAGAACTTTAATATGGTTACCTATCTTAATCCCGAAAACGTTTGGCCATTTTTTCATAATCCCGTTTTTTCAAATTCCAAAGTTTTATTCGCCATATAATCGCAACTCCGAATTTCGTTTGCCCATTTTTTCATTTGTACGACGTTTTATAATCCAGACGAACGAGTTCCAGACACACAAAATCTAAATGCACAAAATGAGAGAGACCGTTTTTTTTTTTTTTTTTTTATAAATAGGACACGTCAATTTGACTTTACCTCGCCTGATGGTAAGCTGAAGGTAAAGTCTCTAGAAAGAGGGCCACCATTATATACACGTGCCATGTTAACAATGGTGGCACTCAGCTTGACGGCCTCATCAGATGCTTTTTCACGCCCCGCTTAAAGGACCCGGGATTGTAGGAAGAGGGAAACACGTGAGTTGGCAAGGAATTCCAGGTCATAATGGTGCGACAAAGGAAGGAGTCACCGAACCGCTTGGTTCTTGAAGGAATGTTCTGCACCGTATAGGGGTGACATCTAAGTCCTGCACGTGTCGTCCTGTACAGGAAGGGGGAGGGTGGGACTAATTGGAATAGCTCTTCAGAACATTCACCATGGTAGAGACGGTAAAAAATTGCCAAGGAAGCAACATCTCTACGCATCTGCAGAGACTCGAGGGTACTCGTGACCTCAGGATTTCCGATAATGCGGACCGCACGTCGCTGCAACCTGTCGAGAGCATCTAATAAGTACTTTGCGGATCCATCCCAGAGATGTGAGCAGTACTCCACGCAGGAACGAATTTGTGTCTTGTAAAGAAGACACCGTTGCTCCGGCGTGAAAAACCGTCTCACTCTGTTCAGGACTCCGAGTTTACGCGAGGCTGCTTTGATGATACTCTCGATGTAGTTTTTGTTGTTCAGTTTGCAGCGAACATCCATACCGAGGATATTGAGGTTGTCCCGCAGTGGCAGTGGCGTGCTCTGAAGAGTGGGAAGGGGAAGGAAAGAAGATACCTTTGCTGTAAACGCACATGCCTGCGTCTTCTTGGCATTGAACTCGACCAAGTTCTCAGAGCCCCATTGGGAAATGTGATTCAGGATCCGGTCAAGCTCAGTGACAAGAAGCTGCCTTTTTTCCGCAATATGCGTCTGCTTATCCGCAGGACGTTCATGATAACTCCCGTGTAGGGTGCTATCATCCGCATAGCAATGAATGCTGCCGGTCGACAGCATGTCATTGATATGCAGAAGAAAGAGAGTTGGCGATAGGACAGATCCCTGCGGTACGCCGGCATTTACCTGCAAGAACTCCGAGGCTCGTCCATCACAGAGGACGCGAATACGGCGCTCCTGCAAGAAGCCGGCAACCCAGTCGCACAGTCTAGGAGGCAGACCAAAGGCTGGTAACTTGGAAAGAAGCGACTTGTGCCAAACTCTATCGAAAGCTTTGGCGATGTCAAGGCTAATTGCCAATGACTCGCCGTGCTTGTCCATAGCCTCACCCCAAATATGGTTAACATACGCCAGAAGATCACCCGCTGACCGTTTCGGCCTGAAGCCATATTGCCGGTCATTAATTAGGGAGTGATCTTCAAGGTGACGCATGAGCTGTTTGTTAATAATGTGCTCGAACACCTTGCACAGCACTGAGGTGACGGCTATGGGTCGATAGTTGTTTGGGTCTGAGCGATCCCCCTTCTTGGGGATCGGCTGTACATTCGCCTCTTTCCAAGCCGAAGGCACTGTACCAGAGCTGTAGGACAGCCGGTACAGCCGCGCAAGCATTGGAGACAACTCCGCTGCACATTTTTGCAGAACCACCGCTGGAATACCGTCCGGACCACTGGCTTTCCGGACATCGAGTGACTGCAACACTGCTCGGATATCGCGTTGCCTGATACGAATATCAGGCATTGCATGGTCACTGACGGGCAGTGTCGGCGGCTCCATACCACAATCATCGACTCGGGAGTTGGCCGCAAAGAGATTAACCAGCAAATTTGCTTTCTCTTGCGGCTCATGGGCCAGGGATCCATCGGGATTGCGCAGCGGGGGCAGCGAAGGCTGGCAGAAGTTGGCTTGCACGGCTTTGGCCAGTCGCCAGTAGCCACGGCTGCCCGTGGGATGCTCTACTAGCTCCTGACCAAGCCGCGCTATGCGCTGGGCATCCGCTCTGACATAAGCCCTCTTGCAGGCCTTTGTGGCTCTGTTGTACGCCGCCTTGAAGTGGCCCAGGTTGGGATCGCACGTAGCGCGCGCCCTGATCCAAGCGCGGTACGCAGACTGTTTATGATTAACAGCCTCCGCGCACTCGCGCCCGAACCAGGGGCGCGCCCTGCGGACACCGGCGACATCAGTGTAGGTGATATAATATTCCATGCCCAGACTGATCTCACCGGCGACAGCAGTTGCGGCCTCAGATGGGTTCTTACCTTCAAAGCAGCGTTCAACCCACGGGATGGACGCAAAATAATCACGCAGTCCATCCCAGTCCGCTGACGAGTAGTGCCAGAGACGCCGCTTCCCCTGCACGGGACGTGGGGGCGCTAAAATGGGCACCTCGGAACGGACCAGACAATGGTCGGATTCACCTAAAGCGGCGCTCACCGAAACACTACTGGTCCGGGCGACTCGTCAGCAGAAGGTCTAGCAGAGAGGGCTCATGGTCCGACCTTTTTGGTATCCTAGTGACCTCGTGTACCAATTGGGTCAGGCCATGCGCCAGAGCAAATGCATGGGCGGCTCTTCCCGCGTGGGTTGTTTTGGCGGAGCCCAACCAGATCTCGTGGTGGGCGTTAAAATCCCCCAAAAACACCAGTTCAGCGTTCGGAAACCGCTCCTGCGCATCATCTGCCGCCTGACTCAGGTATTCAAAGAGTCGAGTTGTCTCGGCATCTCCTGTATGGGAGCGGTAGAGGCACACATAGATCTGACTCGTAGAGCCATGGTCTATGTGTACCCAAAGGGTGGAAAAGGATGGGTCCTCTAGGCAGCGCAAACGGCGACAACAAACATCCGCCCTAACAAACACGCACACCCCGGCTTTTGCGCGGAAATTGTCCTCAAGGACATAGCCGGGGTAGAGTAAGTAGGTCGTGTCATCAGGGCGGCGTATTTGTGTCTCCGTAAGAAACAGCATTGCTGGTTTCGCCGACTCCAGGTGTTGGTGGACGGCGTTGAGGTTTGTATGGAGCCCACAGATGTTCGTGGACTCCACCTCAAATAGCGAGCTCGAGGGAGAGTTTCTTGCCGCTGTGTAGACCAATCTACTGTTATTATGCGCTGCCATGAGAATGAAGAGGAGGGAAGGCGTGAAAAAAGAGGCGATTGTTGTCGCAGCACAGCGTGACAAAGCGTGGGATATTGGTTTTATCTATGAATGTGAGGTATGGCGAGAGCCGACGCGCCGAACGCAAGGGCCCCCGTACCCCCCCGAGTATGGTCGCCGGGCTCCCTCGTCCGGTCACCAACCGGCACGACGAGCCATATCGGGATTATGCGCGACCTGGTGGGGCAGCCTCCCAGGGTGGTTAGTCCCGGTTGGGCCCCTGTACTATGCCGCGGGCGGCCAGCGGCACCACCGTTTCTACAGGTCTCCCTGTTCGGCGCGTCGCCCCGCGCCACCCCCCACTAGACTACGCCAAGACCCACCGGTCCCACTCGTGCTGCGACCTCAATCCCCCCTGCCCGGCTATGCACTTGCTGACCCCTGAACGCAATCCAACCGAGATTGGATTACTATGGAGGATTTTTCGCAAAAGTGCACGGTGGTACTCACCCGGTCGAAATTTGTGACAAATTTGTGCCATCAAATTTCTACCACCCTTAAACCGTAATCCATATGCACGAAAGCTAATTTTTAAAAAAACAAATTTATTAAATGCAGTTCCAAATTTTTAAATCTAAAACTAAACCTCATATGGCGTCTACTAACTAAGATCGACGGAGCCCCGCGAATTCTTCTGGGTGGTTAAAAAAACCACGAAGACTAAGGCGGTCTTCTAACCTAACCTATACGAGTCGGATAGCACTGACTCGGGGTGTTAACGATAATTAATTTCGACCTAACAATATTTTAAATTACTTACTGTGCCTAATAAATGAATCGTATAAATTTACTGAGTTTTACTATACCTGTATATAGTTTAGCTGGAACACGATTGTATGGAAACCAAATAAAAAGATCATGAAAATTTGGTAATAGTTTATTTAGAAAATGGTACGATGGGAAACAAAAAAAATTCTGAGAATCTGGTATAACTATATTTAGATTATAACAACATGGGAAACAAAAAAATACTATCTAGGGTACAATTGGTCAAGTGTCAATTCGTCAAGCGTTTTTTTTCCTCTCCAATTATTGTTCATTGGTCAAGCAGTGAAATAGTGTCGGTTCGTCAAGTCGTTCATATGTATCTATCAGTCAACTCTTTCTTTTGTGTCAATTCGTCAAGTTTTCGAAGATTGGTAACTCGTCAAGTGTTCCTTTTTGCAGAATTTAAATAAATAAAACTATCAAGATCACGCTTTTTACAAGCTTTTATTTAACTTGCAATGTATGTTTGTTCGGGTGGAATCTTACAACTCAATTTTAAGGCACTTGCCCTCAACCGATTGAGCTGAAATTTGGTATGCACAAAAGATTGTTTTTAAAAAGGTTTTAGTATTAAAATTAACTTATAAACATATCTTATTTTTAATATTTATCGCAACAAAAAATGCGTAATATTTTTACCAATAATAAGAATCAGAAAGCATTTGTTGATACAAAGAAGAAAATCATGTTAAGTAACAAATCGTAATCGTACAAATTGTAATAGGTATAAATCAGTAATAAATCAAATCCTTTGCCACAATAAAATCATAAATACAAATTGTAATACGAAATCATAATTTAAAGTTAAAATAAAAAAAAAAAACATTGTACATTTTTATTTTTTTCGCAAGATAAATAATATTTTAAATGTGGGGTAAATATAAATAATATTGATAATGTGTTTATTTTAGGAGACTGGGTGTGAATGACTATTTAATAATACGTGGGTGGATACGTTTTCCTCTTGACTATATTGTCAACTGCAATTACGCGTTTCGAGTTACAATTCATTAGTCAACGTTTTGTATTGAATAGTTGAACTTATTTAAAAATGAGTGACCGTTTGACGTTTGTGGAGAGTGAGCGAAATAAGAGAATTTTATTATACAACGGATTCCAGTTCACTTTAAATTTAAGAAACAAAAATTTGACAAAAAACTGGAGGTGTACGCAACGAAATCTTTGTAGTGGTTCTGTAACACTGAATCAAAACGAAGATCAGGTCTTAAGAGCATCAGGTCACAAGTCGTACCTCGTAATAATGATGTAGCGGAATGTATTCAAAAGTGTAAAGAGACAGTGAGAGTGTGAGACGACATTTCAGACCAATACAGCAGATTTATGAAAGCACAATTGAACCACTTCTTAATAAGGGTTTGGATTTAGTGGAAAAAATACCCGACTTCAAAAGCAGTAATGAAAAAAGCAAAAGAACTGAAACTCAGTGAAAAGAAGTTTTTGTGTATACAGCTACCACATCTACCATCTACGTATATATCTGAAGGGTGGAGGGCGATTTTAGAAAATGTACCAGATTCTATAAATCCGCAAAAAGGAAAGGAAATAGGCAAAAAGGAACACTTGACGAGTTATCAATCTTCGAAGACTTGACGAATTGACACAAAAGAAAGACTTGACTAATAGATACATACGAACGACTTGACGAACCGACACTATTTCACTGCTTGACCAATGAACAATAATTGGAGAGGAAAAAAAACGCTTGACGAATTGACACTTGACCAATTGTACCCTAGATCCATCTGTCTTTTAAAAGTTCTACCAACCGTTTTCGGGGTTTTAAGATTCGGGTAACAGAAATTCTATATTTCAATAGGTTACCCTTTAATATTTATCGTGAAGCGACTGCGCTCTCTTTACAATCTACAACCAATTGGCGATATCGAAGTTCTGTAACTAGTCTGTGGACTAGTCCAAGTACCCGTCGCAGACCGACCTCCGCCTCCCCATGAGCAGGCCTGAGGGTGACAGGTGGAGCCCCTCGTCACCCTAGCAGAAGCAGGCCATGGCGGCGGCGGCGCGCATCGCGGGACGACGACAATCAGTGTATGATTAATCAAACGTGGCTATTTTCTTGTTATTTATTATGCTATAAAAAGGTTAAATAGCTTATTATCCGTTGAATGAGAAGTAATAAATATTGTTTTTATAGTTTGTTTTGGCGGCCCGGTCTAGTTTGACTATGAATCGATACTTTGTCGGTTCCCATCCCATGTGGAGTAGAATTGGGCCACCCTATCTCTTCCCATGGGTGTTATAGAAAGGGACTAAGGGAAAGGGCTGTTCTTCATCGCATAGTAAACAGACAGCTCATGACAAAGTGCTCGCTTGAAGGCAATGGACTCGCACCCTTTCACGTGGGTCCAAAATTTTGGCGAAATATGGGTGCTACTTACCCCTTTGGGGATTTACAGGCGTGAATATATGTATTTATAGAACGAACTTCCATAAATACATATATTCACGCATTCAGGCATTCGCACAAATAGGTATTATTATTTTTTTTTTAGGCTTAGTCAACCATACATGACATTTCACAATTACTTAAACACAATAAAGGTATCATATAGAAACGGCCGTAGGAAGACCTATGCGTGATTTTTTAAGGAACCGGTAATTAAAAACTTTATAATTTTTAAATAACCAAAAGAATTAAAAATATATAAAAAATAACTACACTGCGGGAAAGAAAAAGGCAAAATTATATTTAAGAAAGGTACAATGAGCAACATAGCGATTAGACACCGTTATTAATACAGGCTATGTCCTAGTTTAGGTGGCAGGAATACAAACAAACAAATTATAAACCTTGCTGAATTTTAATCTGTTTCTATAAAGGTTGCCTGGAAGAAATCGGCTCCAGCGATAAGGCCGCCCATTGTACATTAAACTGTATACATACTATCTACTTGTCCTAGTGTAAATTTATTGGTGTACAATAAAGAATTATCTATCTATCTATTTATAATTTTCTTTAGGTGTTACCTAAAGAAATTTTTGATATGAATTTCAAGCGAAAGTTTCATTCAAAATATGCTTGGAGAACAATGACACATTGTGAAACAGCTTCCGTTTCGATAAAATGATAAGATATACAATTATGGCTCTTCAGCCCCTCTAGACAAGTGGCAATTCGTTGGCCGGAGTTTGATGGAATAGAATAACAAATGTATGGGATTTGACGTTTATGACATGCTTTAAGAACTGTCATAATACGTCAAATCCCATACACTCGTCATTGTTTGTCAATTTATAATCTACTATACTCCTCCGGTTGAGTTGACGGCGCCTCCAAATACTTATTTTTTACACAACAAAATCATACTGCTCTAATTGATAAGCATCATACAAGCCAGCTCGTGAGGTCAATTGAGGTGACAAGCGGCGACCAGAAGTCGGTCTGTCAATATTATGTTTAGTTTTTTAATATAAAAAAGACGGGTTGCACTCTGGGAGTGCCGGCAGAAGTGAAAACATTTTCTTTTTTCTTTCTTCGTTATATACATAGAAAAAAATAAAAAAGAACATACCATACCATACCTATAATATAGCGCTAATCATATAACCTATCACTTATTTTCTGCTAATTTTCTGTCAGAAGAAATTAATAAATTATGAAAAGAAAAAATAATCACATAAAATAATAAATTACAGAAAGAAAAAATAATCATAAAAAGTAATAAATTACAAAAAGAAAAAATAATCACCAAAAGTAATGAATTATAATAAGAAAATACAATCACAAAAAATCCCTGAAGGCCAGGTGGTTTGAACCCGATACTATCGGAAACTATAAGGACTTACAGTCGAAGTGCTTACCGTTTAAGCTATGATGCTATCTATCGTAATTTGCAAAATAGATAGTCTGTACCTAATCTTGTATGACGTCAGTCGTCGGTTACGGTTCAAAGGTCAACTAATCCTGACGCTTCCTTAACATTTTACACCCATCCAACGCCGCTAAATAAGTTTTCACTTCAAAAAAATATTTGACCTGCACTGCATCTTTAGGCCGAACGCTAAAACTTGCGCGGGCGCCCGCGGACGGACGCTCAATGAAAAATAGTTAGAGCAGCGCAGGCGCGTGCGACGGAGCGCGGACGCGGGCGACGGATTGTAACACGCGCGGCGGGCGACGGGCGCACGGCGCGGACGCACGCGACGGTCGCCCGCTCGCGGGTTGGTTTCAACAAATCAGTCGAGCGCCGCTAGATGCTACGGTCACACGCGTCGGAGGTTAGATATAAGTACAATCATGAACATCGATACAGAGCGTGTAATAATCGAATTGAAAATAATTCATCATATGTCTTTGTACTTAATTTTAAATATTTGTAAAATTCGTTTTCATTGTCCCTCAATTTCGAAAATTTGGTTACGAATTCTCCGCTGAGTAGCCTGTTTGTCACGAACAGGTTAGGTAGTCGACGTTGTTTACGCATACGTCTCTTTGCCAAATAATAAATAAGCAAATAATCCATGGTAATCTACTCGACACAACTGTAGACGCTCGAGATCAAAATTATACTGGCAGCGCTAAATGAGACGGACGCACGCGACGGGTGCCCGCTCGCGGACTCGTTGCCCGCGGCGGACGTCCGACGCGGGCACCCGCGTCCGCATCCGCTTGTGTTTTAGCGTTCGCACTTAGGAGTTTGAAATTCACAAAATATATCGAAGTTAAGCCAAATCCACAGTTTGAATGGTAAAGCGGACCCCAGACTCTAAGGTGAAAGCCTCGGATGTGACTGGGATTAACGTTAGGATGAAGGAGTTTAAAAGTATACGTCATTTTGTATAAGTCGACTATGAAAAAAAAATAGCAGAAAAAGTGTCAGAAGCCCAGGTTCGAACCCGGTACTATCTGAAACCATAAGAAATTACAATCGAAGCGCTTACCGCTATGCTACGAAGCTTCTTAGCGTACCTAGCAAAATAAACACTCTGTAGCTAGGAATGTGGTATGACGTCATGCCGTCCTACAAAGTCGTCGGTTACGGGTAAAATGTCACGTGATCCTGGCGCGAGTTTAACATTTATTACCCATCCAACGCCGCTAAAGAAGATTTCACTTCAAAAAACAAACATCCGAATTGAGAACCTCTTCCTTGTTTAGAAGTCGGTTAAAAAGGTATAAGCGCGCCCAGACACCGAAGTACAAATTTACCTAGTTGGGAAATCGTTATGAGGATTAATGATGACAATATTTATTTTTATCGTTTGACAACAGAAGGTAATCAACTTAATGTCAGTAACCGATAGCTAGAGAAGATTCGCAGTATCTGAATACTATCCGATTGCTAATCGTGTAAGGTTTCGCAAGGATCTTGGCATGTTGTTCCAGTATTACCTATTGAATGAAGTTTTGAAGCATTTACTATGCTAACTTTTCAAATCGATTAAGATAGGAAAAAGTGAATCGCTCAGGTGGGACTCGAACCCGCGATCTTTCCCTTACAGGGGGAATGCTCTGACCACTGAGCCACCAAGCCACGCCTGAAGCTATCCAAATTCTCCTAAACTACCGTCTTAGAGCATTCCCTTTGTAAGGGAAAGATCGCGGGTTCGAGTTGGTCTGAGCGGTTCACTTTTTCCTATCTTAGCCGCGGTAGTCTAGTGGTATGGGCAATGGACTGCTGAGACGAGGTCTCGGGTTCGATCCCAGGTTTTACACACAATTTATTAACACTTTTCGAAGTTATGTGTGTATTTATCGCAGGTTTATAAGTGCCCGGTTAATGGCAATAGGCTCGCCACCTATTACATTGGGACCTAAACTACTGGCGAAATGTGGGTGCTAGCACCTCTGCCTACCCCTTCGGGGATACAGGCGTGAGTTTATGTTATGTTTCCTACTTGTAATAAGGGCGATTCTAGATATGTTTTACTATCTAGCTGAATAAGGAACCTGGTTTTGTTTACAACACCAATAGATAGCTGTTATCAATGCGGTTACTGTACCAGTTGGTGAATTTAGATCATTGGACTTTATAGTCGATATCAGGGGATTTCGGTTCGGTGCCTCTCACCCGCAG
The DNA here is from genome assembly GCA_949126895.1 of Eilema caniola. Lineage (NCBI taxonomy): Eukaryota > Metazoa > Arthropoda > Insecta > Lepidoptera > Erebidae > Eilema > Eilema caniola. The sequence continues at coordinate 2,323,752 of OX421488.1, read as the reverse complement.
GGGAGACGCCCATCTAGCCTCGCTTCGCGTCTCCCGCTATCCGGGGCATCATCTGTATACCCACTCCCGGCGATTTCATCTCGATGGCCCTGAGTCAGCCGGGGTGTAAGGGATATTCCATAGGCAATCTTGTACTCAGCAAAAGATGACCCAAGATGGCGTTAATCGGTTTGAGTTCGATATAACTACTTACGCGCTTATCTGAGGGGATTTCTGTCCGACAGAATACCGCGGCCAGCATAACCTCGTCTTGTGTTCCCTGCGGAGAGTATGGTAACCCAAGCTCAGTAGAGAGTTTTTGTGCTGTTAGTGGGAATACTTAAGGCTGGTCCTGCTTTGTCTTCTACAATGACGGCGCAGAAACTTTCTGTGCTTACAGGGTCGGCAGCACGAGTGTGGTGCATACGTCCGTAGGCCACGGTAACCACTCTCCATCAGGTGGGCCGTGTGTTTGTCTACCACCTAAGTGGTAAGCAAATCTGCTACCGGCTGCTGCTCTTTCAGTGAGAATGGACCTTAACTCACACACACGAGCCCTTGAACTTGCGATGCGCGCGCTACTAAAATAAACGCACGCTCGCAAACACGCGCTTCTGCCAAACTTACCTACATTTACTATTTACGAAGTAGTCAATTTTTTTTTCGCATAACATTTTCGCTATGGATTTGCGGAGTTATTTCATTTATTTTAACGTATTTGCTGGCACGGTTTTGTGCCTGAAAACATTTTTTTAGGTAGGTACCTGCTCGTCTATTATCATAACGATTTCCTAGTCCGAAGTTAGCATTTTGGAGCCTGGGGTCCATCGCAGGTCGCCCGGGGAGGGGGGGGGGGTTTGAATTGAAGTTGGGTTAGGGGAGGTATCAGTGGATATTTCCGTATATGAACAAAACATAGGTTCTCATGGTTTGCACTTGCAGCCTGTTGTAGGAAATGAATCAGGGAATGAATTCCACGAGGACGTGCTGCAGGTAACAGCTAGCCTTTCTATGTGCTGTGTCAGTATTCAAAACTCTTATCTCAACAACTTTTGCGTGTTAATATTATATAAATATCGTATGTGTGCCACGTATCTAATTATGCTGAAAAGTTAATTAGTATATTTATTAATAAGCGACCGAAACTGTTTATTATTCGATTTATGTGTTCCGTAATGGATGACAAACATCGCACATGCTACGAGAAATCGTTGTGATCGCACTGTACCGCTACACTGCGTCGATATGTGAGAGAGACAAAAACTGTGCAGTTTTCAAGCACACGCACATCTGTTTTATTCTTGGCGATTTCTGTTTCGTCAATAGTTTATTGTGTTCGAATCTTTAGCCTCTCTAGATAAGTGGCAATACGATTATAGAATCCGTACTAATAATATAAATGCGAAAGTAACTCTGCATGTATGTTACGCTCTCACGCCTAAACCACTGAACCGATTTTGATGAAAGTTGGTATAGGGGTAGATTAGACCTTGAGAAAGGACATAGGCTATGTTTGGTCGCGATAACGGACATCCCCGCGGGAAGAACCGCGAGCAAAAGCTAGTAGAATAATACATATAATCACACATACATATAATCACGCCTTTATCCCCGGAGGATTAGGCAGAGGTGACTTAATACCCGCATTTCACTTATCTGTATTCGGTCCCACGTAATAGGGGGTGAGCCTATTGCCCTATTCCGGGCACTATTGTCAACTCGAGCCGTACATCCGAGGCTGAGTCTGGGCTGTAGGTAGGTACATATCTGTCTGATGTTAAAGTTAATCAGAAGAGTAGAATAATATATTGATCAATATATGGGGTTGACATACGTTGACGACTGTCTTAAACGTCAGAATGCATGTCAATCCCGTACATTCGTCATGCTATTCTACCAAACGACGGCTAGCGAAGGTTCACTGGTCTAGGGGGGCTGGACTTCAACTTATTAGCGTCAGCAGTTGGCTGACGGCACTTCGACGGGCTGTATATAAAGAAAAAAATCTTAACATTATACTATATACCTCGGGACATGCATCTAGAACCTAAACGTGATACGAACGAGGCTCTAACGCGCGCGAATAATTTTGCATAACCTATCTATAATATAAAAATGAATCGCAAAATGTGTTGGTAAGCGCATAACTCAACAACGCCTGGACCGATTCTTTCTTTAGAATATTCCTTGCAGTACGAGGATGGTTCTTACGCAGAGAAAAAATAAAAAAGTGTTAAGCCGTCACGGGAACGGGAACAGAATTCCACGCGGGCGAAGTCGCGGGCATCAGCTAGTGCTTAATGAAATTAAACTCCTCCACGGCCGTCAGCACCCCGTGCGATCCTCAAAAGACACCCAAGAAACGCGAGGTCATTATAAGCACATTTTAGGTAGAAGATATTATGTGTTCCGGGCAATATCAGGCTTGATTTCATAACAGATTTCCATAGAGTACAGAATATGAATTTCCTTCTTCATGCAGATGTCATAGTGTAGGCGTTATATCATAGGTGGGCGACCACCGACCAAGTAACATGCAAATTATACAAGTACAATCGCATAATGTGTGCAGACTATTAATACACTGCCATTCAGAACTATTGTCTGTGTTACGAGTATAGATTAAATTATGAACACGGTTAACACGGTGTTACTTGTGTTGTCAGCCGGGCGCCAGTCCCGGTTGCATCCAAAATTTACAATAATTAGGAGTCCGGTATCTGAGTAGTAATTTTATTTTTGTGGAATATCATAAGCCTGTGACCACGGCTGGTTAAATCTGGTCGAAACGTTAGGCAATCAAAGGTATGTAAGTGCCCACAATCGCGTTAATTCCCGTTCTCTAAATTAAATATTGTGGAACGCAAGAGTTTAAAGTTTACCCAAAAACTTTTTGTTGAATTTTGAAATTTAAAACAACAACAGGGTCGACAGCTAGAGTGTGAGTCCCCTGGTGTTGCATACGTCCATAGACCACGGTAACCACTTTCGATCAGGTAGGCCGTGCTTGCCTATCACCTAAGTGATATTAAAAAAAACGTTTGTGCTGCCGACCCTGTAAGCATAGAGAGTTTCTGTGCAGAAGACAAAGCAGGACAAGCCTTTGGTCTTCCCACTGACAGCCCAAAAGCTCTCAAGTGAGCTCCGTTTACCCTACCTGCTCACCGCCGGGAACAGAACACGAGGTTATTATGGCCGCAGTATTCTATAGGATTAAGATACTTCCCTAGTGAGACTGTTCAATTAGGATAGGAATACCGTTTTTCCTATCTCCGTCACTGGTAATTTTGATATATTAATGTAATATACGTAATGAAAACTTTTGCGACCGGTTGCTATGTAAACATAACATCGTTGAATAATAAAGTAAATATATTTATATGAAACTGTCACACACGTCACAGATACTTGTCGTCACATGTTAATTACAACTCAAACAACGTCTTCTCGGTATGACGTATATTGTAGTAATGACAAATCTACACTAAGATATAAATGCGAAAGTAAATTAACTAAATAAATAGGTAAATGCAGAAAAAATAGGTGCGTGGTCTGGCACCTCTACGCCATGCACCCTGGGCAACGGAGACGGTAGCGCTCTTCTCCCACAAGGCAGACTCTGCCGCCTATGGCCAATTCTAGTGGCGACTGGAGCCCTGGAGTCCTAGACCGTCCCTGTAGACTCTACAGGAACGCTGCGCTGAAAGCCCCGCAGCAGCCCTCTACAGTGTAGAGGGCTACTCGGGCTCGGTTTTCTACGTGTCCCTCTGTCTCGCAGAGGGCACAGTGGAGAGCAGGCGTGGGGCTGACAGATGCGGTCACCTGTCACCCTCATAAACTCACCGACGCAGCGGCACTATGCCTTCCCCCTCTTGCTAGGGGTGCATGTTTCTCATCTTCAAACCGTAAATGGTTCAAGGTCAGCCGGGATACGAGGGGAATGCCTTATTGGGTAACCTTACACCCTGGTAATTGAGACCCGAGAAGACTTGTAATTTTAGCCCCCTGATGGGGAAAAGATAGCCACTGGAAAATCAAGCTTGGTATGCGAATTATTATTGAATGGACTATCCAGTGATTATACAGGGTGTCCAGCCTCGCCTATTATACAGAATCAGAAACTGTTATAAAAAATAAACTACAAATAATCTTCAAAATCAATTATTATATTTTAATAAGGGAATAAATGGAGAGTTATTTCTTAAAAATATTGTTATCTAGAAGTCTTCCCTCACGCTGCAGGCACTCCTCAAAATGTCCAGTTTTGTCGTACACGTTTCGGTAATACAGGGTGTCCAGGCGAAGTAGGGGATAGATAGTTCCCCTACTATAGTTCTATAGTTCCCCCGGACAGTTTGAGGAGTGCCTGCAGCGTGAGGGAAGACATCTAGATAACATTATTTTCAAGAAATAACTCTCCATTTATTCCTCTATTAAAATATAATAATTGATTTTGAAGATTATTTGTAGTTTATTTTTTTAACTTTATTTTTTATAACTTTGACCTTCCTTAGTTTAGTCAAATTATGGAGATCAAGTTTCCCTCGGAGCTCTCAGCGGATTTCGCAGCCCGCGTCGTCGCCAGCACATCTTCTTTCACCTATTTGATAGACGCTACTATTATCTATGCGCTATTGGCACAGTTTTAGTAGGTACTTTGTAAAAACTGATGTCTTTGTAATTACATATTTTTATAGACTGTTTGATTGATTTTGTTTTTTATTAGGTAAACCCAAATCACAGGATAATTAATAGTACTAACGTACAGAAGAATCACTGCGCAAGAAGATTGAAATTAATTCCAGTCTTGCTTCGACGCAATACGGTGGAATTCAGCTTGCACAACATTAAGTACCTATAATTTTATTCAACTACAACTTGCGTCTCTTTCTATCGCGTACCTCTTATCTCTTCTTACGCTGTTAGGGTTGCCTTCTTGTGAAGATCTGAATATTTGATTAACAGACCAGTTATGTACCTATTACTATTTTTCTACTTAAGTGAAAAATTACAACTTTCAAACACACCTACTAGGTAGGTATGTTTGAAAGTTGTCATTTTTTATTTAGATGAAAAAAGTATTTTATTACAATGTCCGCATATTTTAACATAAGAAGATAAGCATACTACTACATTTAGTATTCTTTGCTACTACACTTTAGTGTATTTGCTAAATTGAACATTATCATTTACGTGTTTAGTTACATGCGTATCAAATCTGCAGGGCTAACATGCGCGCGTCGTCAAATATCTCGAATCGAGATGAGATATCATCTCGAGTCTTCTCGAGCGAAGTAACGTCGACATATTTTGTCGCGTCAAACTTTTTCAATTGTTGTCTATGGCATACACATTTTTTAAACATTTATCCGATAAAATCGGCCCGATACGGCCATTTGCTCGAAAGCACAGACTAGTTAGGGATGCTAGGTATGAAAAAAAGAGAAAAAATAGTGCAAACAATTTTCGACCTTATTGACATGACATGCTATCGAAATTTTTTTCTCATATTCGTGATCAGCGTCATCAATTAATGCGAAAAGACACGTAACAAAGGAAATGTCATTAAGGTCGAAAATGGCTTGCAGTCGCTGTTTTAGTCCAAAATGAACCGAGCACAAAAAATGTTTACACGAGATAACTTCTCGTCGACCAAATGAAAGACGGGAGACAAAACATTTTAATTTAAAAAAGAGAAAAAATAGTGCAAACAATTTTCGACCTTATTGACATGACATGCTATCGAATTTTTTTTCTTATATTCGTGATCAGCGTCATCAATTAACGCGAAAAGACACGTAACAAAGGAAATGTCATTAAGGTCGAAAATTGCTTGCAGTCGCACAAAGGTACTAAATTTTGATCCAAAATGAACCGAGCACAAGAAAAGTTTACACGAGATAACTTCTCGTCGACCAAATGAAAGACGAGAGACAAAACATTTTAAATGTCAAAATTCGAGTAAATAAGGGCACGTATGTTACAATTTGCAGACACTAAGTAGAGATGATTTCTCGAAGTCGAGTTATGGCGACATCTGACAGATCGCCATGAAATTTGCCATGTTACCAACAGTCGATATCGACATAAAACGGCAAAATGCCTCGAGATAGCTATCTCGTGGCGCGCATGTTAGCCCTTCATGCTACCAACGGTCGACATATCGACATAAAACGGCAAAATGCCTCGAGATAGCTATCTCGTGGCGCGCATGTTAGCCCTGCTGGAATGCCGTACGACGCAAACACGAAACGGCTTAAACTAATCCGAGAGCCGACACCCAAAAATGATGTTGGTAAATTATTTCGATTTGCCCTTTCTAAATTCTCGCTTATTAAATTAAATTGACAGGTAAATGGAATGGAAAAATGTTAGGTATTTATCCCTTCTTTTACATGATTTGCACCCATCTACACATAAGGCACCAGATGACATCGTAGGTACGCGAACGAACGAACGGAGCGATTAAAATTAAACAGCGTGCGTGCGCTTCGCTTGCGAAAACCGTACTGAATTTTGGTCCGCAAACGGCCGGAGGCCGCTCGGCCGGGCGGTAGGTAATTATAGCGCGCAAGTATATGGAGTGAAGGAGGCCTGCCCAAATATAGGTGTTTTTGAAGTGAAAACTTCTTTAGCGGCGTTGGATGGGTGTAAAATGTTAAGGAAGCGTCAGGATTAGTTGACCTTTGAACCGTAACCGACGACTGACGTCATACAAGATTGGTACAGACTATCTATTTTGCAATTTACAACAGATAGCGTCGTAGCTTAAACGGTAAGCACTTCGACTGTAAGTCCTTATAGTTTCAGGTAGTATCGGGTTCAAACCACCTGGCCTTCAGGGATTTTTTGTGATTGTTTTTTCTTATTATAATTTATTACTTTTGGTGATTATTTTTTCTTTTTGTAATTTATTACTTTTTATGATATTTTTTCTTTTTGTTATTTATTATTTTTTGTGATTATTTTTTCTTTTTATAATTTATTAATTTCTTCTGACAGAAAATTAGCAGAAAATAAGTGATAGGTTCTATGATTAGCGCTACATTATAGGTATGGTATGGTATGTTCTTTTTTATCTTTTTCTATGTATATAACGAAGAAAGAAAAAAGAAAATGTTTTCACTTCTGCCGGCACTTCCAGAGTGCAACCCGTCTTTTTTTTATAGTAATCGATATTATTCATATTCTCTTTAACTCGTCCACCTAACCTAAATTGCTAAATTTGAAGAAAAAAAAATGAGACAATCTGGTAACTGCAGTTGGATCCAGTAGTTTCCGGATTGACGACAATGTGATTTTAAAAATTTTTCGACCATATGTACAGTCAACGACAAAAGTTGACTGTAAGTAAATGTTGCCACAGGGCGAAATAATTGGATACTTACTTTAGCGATGTTGTGTTCAGTATAAATTGAACTCCGATATCTTAATAGTGCCTATCGGTCGTTTTGTCTCTCCGTGTTATAGTATTAATCATCAAAGATGTCTTTGTTTTCATAAAACTCAGCTTAGATATAAATAATGTTCTAGAACAGAGGACGTTCTCTCTATTGGATGTAAGATTGCCATCTAAGTGGTATGGTACATAGATAACTACAGCATCCGTCGATGGAGGCACGGACTACAGTAATTAATATAGTACCCCCCCTTTTTTTACGTGCGGGTAATCCCCACGGATACCCACCCCTCCGGAGCCGGAGGGGGGGTTATGTCGGACTTGAACCGACTAAACCGCACGCCGTCTCTGGGTCGTAGTGCTAGGCCGAAGGTGAGGTTGTCATGCGACATATCCCTCGCACCCCGGCTGACCCAGGGCCATCCCTCTCGGTCTGGCCCTCCTCGGGAGGGACCACGCGACCCCCGACTCAACCCCGGCGTGAGGAGGCGCGTATCGTCCTACGATGCGCGCCGCCGCCGTGGCCTAATAACTACAGCATCCGTCGATGGAGGCACGACTACAGTAATTAATGCAGTACCCCTAGCACGAAAAACTATCGTAAAAGTATTGAGAGAATGGAGCATTGTGATTGGCCGCCTGCTTACTATGAACCTGTGTGTGAAGGCGGCCGGAAATAATATAGCTTAAGCATCAAATTAACATATAGGCTAATATCATCACGCTACTACTCAAGCTAGCGGAGCAGTGATCAATAATGTCAAAATAGTCTAAAGAAAGTTGAGTAGAGAGGTGAATTAAATGCTCAATAGCGTCGGCTCAACACTAAGCTATAATCGAAATCCACGCGGGCGTAGCTGCGCGCAACAGCTAGTGTACTATATGATATTTAATGATCTCCGTTTAGTATAATGTACCCAGGAACTTTATTCTCTTTATTGAGCCGACCATGTTTAGAGTGCGAATGTTTTATTTACATTTGGCTAATATGGAAGTTGCGAATTTTATGAGTGACTGTTACCTTGTTTGAGGCTACCCATGCATGTTTGGTGCTGGGTTTTATATATTTTGAACATGGTAGTGTGGAAATATTCGGATAATGAGCAATAACGTCATAGATATTAAAAAGGGGTTTCTGAAGTTATTTCTGCACGTAAAAAAGTGACCCCTTCAAAAATTTCGCGTGAAACTTTTGACTAGCTTGCCCGTGAGTACCACTGACGTGATTGTTCCACCACGAAGGCCTTCCTTTACTGAGGGACAATTTTGTACCCTATGATCTCAACGGCAGACCACCGTGAACTATTGCCAACCAACACGCTGGGGACCAACAACGCGCGAGGTCCAAGAAACGCATGATTGCGCCACTATACGCTTTACAGCATATTGGGTTTACCCCCCTCTTATGGTCAGAATGGAACCCGCCGATTCGTTTCATGTAGCTTGTTGTAAGTTTGATCTGTTTATTTGTGAGTTTGACATCCGACCGATATAATGCAGTTTAAAACAAAAAACCCGACTGCTACTTCATCAGGAACCTGTATAAGAAACCAGCGACTCGATTCTGAAGGCAAACTCAACCTGCAGACTCCTGCAAACTCAACCAGCATAGATATTTCTGCTTGTTGTTACAGTGTATGAAGATGTAGTGAAAAAAAAAGACGGGTTGCACTCTGGGAGTGCCGGCTGAAGTGAAACCTTTTTCTTTCTTTCTTTTTTCGTTATATACATAGAAAAAGATAAAAAGAACATACCATACCATATCATAATAACTAACTAGCTAATCATAGAACCAAGATAGGTTCTATGATTAGCTAGTTAGTAGTTAATTTTCTGTCAGAAGAAATTAATAAATTACAAATTTTCAGATGGCCTGGTTTGAACCCGGTACTATCTGAAACCATAAGGACTTAGAGTCGAAGTACTAACCGTTAAGCTACGAAGCTATTTATCGTATCTTGCAAAATAGACAGTCTATACCTAATTTTGTATGACGTCAGTCGTCGGTTACGGTTCAAAGGCCAAGCGATCCTGACGCGAGTTTAACACTTTTTACCCATCCAACGCCGCTAAAGAAGTTTTCACTTCAAAAAACCTATAGGTAACATATTGTTATTTCTGTGGGTATTAGCTGTGGTATTATATGGTGTGTACTCAGTTTAGGTACTCTATCTCGCGTCTAATAAAGCGTTTATAATAGAAATGTCTTTACAATGAACTTGGCAGTGGCACTAAATAGTGCGGCGCGTGTTCAGAGCACACCAAAATAAATGCGCTGCGAATCACTGGCTATTAGTCATATCGTCGCCGTTTACTTACCTGTTAGAGCGTTTTCACACTCATCCGATATCCGATATCGGTGTCGGACGCCGATAGTCCGACATCCGATAGTCGACACCTTGTACTGTTTTCACATTTATCCGATAAAATCGGCCCGATACGGCCATTTGCTCGAAAGCACAGACTAGTTAGGGATGCTAGGAGTAAAAAAAAGAAAAAAATGCAAGCAATTTTCGACTATATGGACATGACATGGTATCGAGTTTATTTTCTTATATTCGTGATCAGCGTTATCAATTAAAGCGAAAAGACATGTAACTCAGAAAATGTCCTTAAGGTTGATGTTTGAGTCTCTCTGTGTTCCGATATCGGGCCAAAACAGTGGTGTTGGCTCCGATAACCGATATCGGGCCGGACAATGTGAAAGAGAGATACATATTTCAAACATTTGACTTCCTCCGATATCGGATGTCGGATATCGGATGAGTGTGAAAACGCTCTTACAGTGGCACTACACTTTTCTATGTTCTTTTTATGCGGCTATACTGTATTCGCCCAAATATTTGTCATGGTTAGAACAGATAGATTTTGTGCCGTCGGTGTAAAAGATAAAGCTTTTTTAACAAGCTCCCTAATTAGGGATTTACCTGAATAAATTTGCAAATGTAGGTAATTAAGACTAAAATGTGCCAAAAAGGCTATTATAAAATCCAAGAATATTTAGATGATAAACAAGCTTTTAAATGAGCTGTTCGCTCAACATGTTACTCAAGCAAAGTATTGTATTTAGTCTAAGTAGACTAAGCAAATGTTTGGAAATAGACCAAATAAAAATGCTCGCTGAGTTTCTTGCCGGAGTCTTCTCAGGTCGGGGCCGCGGCTCTAACTAGTCTAGAATTCTATTTTTTAATTTGACGTTTTGTAAGTGCCGTTTAAATGGTCTATACAGAATAAATGATTTTGACTTTGACTTTGAGGACAACCCTTAGGTCTTCCCACTGGCAGCACAAAAACTCTCCAGTGAGCTCTGGCTACCCTACTCACCGCCTGGAATACAACATGAGATTGTTATGAATTTATGACCGCGGTTATACCTCCTACCAAACAAAACAAAACAAAAAAAAGTCTTATCTACTGTACAAAAGATCATAATGATTTGAAGAGGAAGGAGGTGCAGCACGATACCGTGAGATGTTGCGCAGCCGCGCAAGTCTTCTCGCAATCATTTCTATCAACAAATGCTGGCCGCTGACGGCCGCTGCCGGCCGCTGCCGGCTGCTCTTTCAGAGAGAAAAGACTCTGAAAGTCGGTCTCGGCTGTCAATAGTTGTTAAGAAAGAAAGAAGAAAGAAAGAAAGAAAAAACATTTAATTCAGGACACGCACAATGTACATCCACCAGTTACATAAATGTCATATAGATTACATGTAAGTTTATACTGTGCGATTGACTAACTGAACACTTAGACCACAACTCCAGCTGGGATCTGTGGGGGATTTCCGCCTGAAAAAAAAACATTAAGTCGAATTAAATTATGGATACTTAATTAACTTTTGCCGCCAGTAAACTGAGGTCGCCATAGGTTATGAAAGCCATTATTGGTTATCGATAGATACAAACAGAGAGACTACTATGTCGAGATTATAATATATCGACTGTTAAAAGGTCGAAATGTACAAGCGACAGTGATTGTTGACAGGAAAATCACTGTGTAGTACTGTGTTTACAATGTAGTTTAGGAATATTTTTCTTTGAAAACTTGCTGTCGCTTGCATTCCTTCAACCGTCGATGTAATGAGTAATACCACAGAATAGTGATACGTATAATTTAATTTAAAGCATACACTCGGTACAGGAACTTTTGCAACAATCTCTTGCGCAAATTAAAAACTGATTATAACACCAGACTGCTTGCGAGTAATGCAAAGGACCCTAAACAAATGTGGCGGTGTATAAAAGGTGTCTGTAACCTAACAGAAACTAATAAAGAACCCAGGGAGCTGCTAACTATAAACAACAGTTTATGCCCGATTCAATCTTTGAATGTCTGTAATACTCACTTTTCTACGGTGGGGCAGGACCTGGCTAATGAGATCCTAATTAGTCTTCAACTGAGTCAGGAGGCACTCGCAACTAAGGTTAAGAGAAGTGGTTTGCCTGACTCATTCTTTCTACAACCAACTGACGTAATGGAAGTGGAGTCCCTGATCCTATCTTTGCGAAACAACAAAGCACCGGGCATTGATGGAATGACTAATAACCTGTTAAAAGAAATAAGAAACGTAATCATTCCTCCACTGACTGATGTCTTCAATTTAAGCCTTGAATCTGGCGTGTTCCCTGAAGCCTGGAAAACTGCGTCTGTCACTCCTATTTATAAACACGGTCCTAGAGACTGCCCGAACAGCTACCGCCCCATTTCTTTACTGTCTGTATTCTCTAAACTATTGGAAAAGATAGTTAACAACAGATTAGTCAAATATATAGAAAGTCTTAACCTGATATCACATAGGCAGTATGGATTTAGAAGAGGGAAATCGACTGAAGAAGCTATAACACTTTTAACATCAACTGTGTCATCCCATCTTGACTTAAATCAGTTCAGCATAGGAGCTTTTCTGGACTTAGCGAAAGCTTTTGACACCGTTTCAATACCAATCTTGCTGAAAAAACTGGAATTTCAATTCGGAATACGTGGCATAGCTTTGAATTGGTTTGAAAGTTATTTGACTGATAGAAGACAATGCGTCCGAGTGGGCAACGACAAAAGTGAACTGCAAACGGTTAATTTTGGTGTACCGCAGGGAAGTGTGCTCGGCCCAATTCTCTTCATAATGTACATGAATGACATTCACGCATGTGTTAAAGCAGACATAATATGCTACGCCGATGATACAGTCGTTGTCTTTCATGGATCGACTTGGGAAAAAGCGTTTCGGGAAGCTGAAACAGGTATGACTGAAATACTACAATGGCTAAGACACAATCTGCTGACATTAAATGTCAACAAAACAAAGTACATCTGTTTTCACAAAACCGCTGCATCAGTCCCACCGACGTATCTTAATATTAAGCTACACAACTGCAAGACACTGAACAGTTGCAAGTGTGGAATAGCTCATAGAGTAGACAAGATTAAGTATCTAGGCGTAATAATAAATGAGAATCTTAACTTCAACGAACATATCAACGTGTTGTCTGGTCGTGTCCGTAAAACGGCGAATATAATGAAGTTGCTTCGGGCATCAGCATCTGCAGACACTTTAAAGATAGTATATCTCGCCTTGTCGCAGTCATTGATCACGTACTGCATACGTGTCTGGGGTGGTTCTGGCAAACCGATCTTGATACAGTTAGAAAGAGCTCAGCGATCGGTACTAAAAACTATGTACAAAAAACCATATAGATATCCTACTGCGCTGCTGTACAACGAAAGTATGGTTCTCAATGTGCGACAGTTGTTTATTTTGAAATCGTTTCCCATAGTACACCGGGCTGCTATCAATTCCGTAGATTATGACAATCTACTCAGACGTAGAGTATACAGACTTCCCATGCCGAAGACTATTACAACATTTGCTAGACGTTTTGCCCCGTATATCGACCATCACATCTATAATCAAGTTGCAAGACACTGCAACATTAAAAAGTGCTCAGTGAGACAAGCAAAAAAAGAGGTAACAAAATGGCTTACCACAATGACATATGAAGCCACTGAAATACTCCTACTAAATTAATTTGTCTTGACTTGCATTAAAACATATTCTTTAATATTTTAAATATATATACGTATATTTACAAAAACACAACACACAAACACACCCATGCACACACACACACGCACGCATACACACACATGTGCACACAGATACACATGCACACATACACACACACGCATGTATGTAAAATTTACAGGATAATTCTATAAGAGTAATAATGTCGACCAAGCAAATGTAACTTGTGTAATCGTAAGAGGTACCCACAGGACAGGCTTGCCTAGTGTGGGGCCAACGGACACTTTGTTAAAAAACTGTACTTTTATTGGCAATAAATACTTTTTCATTTTCATTTTTTTTTCATCTACCTGTTTTAATTTGATATGCTCCGGCGCACTTTGCTCTCCGATATAGGAGACAATCTGATCCGTTTATGCAAAATAACTCGAAACACATATTCTCCGAATGTTTTCCTAGTTGAAGTCGAATTTCAGACAAATTACGAAACGACCAAAACGTGCTTAAAGCATCGGCCATCTGACTCCGTCGAAATCCTTCTGGGGCATACCTATAGGGCCCTCAGGCTGGATGCCCCAGAATGATTTTCGTATAGCAACCGAGAACAACAGCTTAACATGCTCTCAGGAACAAGGAGTAAATCAAAAAGGAAACCTATCATTTATGACTAAGTGCTCTCCGGAACCAGGAAGGGTTACAAAGTAGAATTACCAGTCATCCATCCTAAAACTAAGTTCTATACCACCTTGTCTGATTTAATTATACTTTTCATCATCATCACCGGTCTTAACGGAGACCTTTACTTCATAATCTGTGGTCTGCTGTATCGCTTTTTTCTTTTAAATTAGAAATATAGCTTAAGACTGCTTTCCACTATGCTTAATTCTGCAAATTTTATCACGCATGCCCGATAACGTGCAGCCACGCATCATAACAAAAACCCAAAATCTTCCGTTAAAACATCTATATCAGTTTTTGATCAAAGTTGCAGCTGTTGAATCGCGAAGATGACAATATAATACCTCGGAAGACAGGTCATGTTGATATAATATTTATCTAATGTTTTGTCTTTCACTGATACTGATAACAGGTATATTATGTAGTTACTAGTCAATTTCAACCTTTCTGCTTAAGTTTATTGTGGTATTCATCTTGAAATTAAGATGAATAGAAATTGACTACGAATTCAAACAAATCTAAGTTTTGAAAGAAATAAATATATTTATCTGTTCCATATTGTTATATAATTGGTAAAATAGTCGTGTCTGTACATTGAGGATATTTAAAAAAAAGACGGGTTGCACTCTGGGAGTGCCGGCAGAAGTGAAAACATTTTCTTTTTTTCTTTCTTCGTTATATACATAGAAAAAGATAAGAAAGAACATACCATACCATACCTATAATATAGCGCTAATCATAGAACCTATCACTTATTTTCTGCTAATTTTCTGACAGAAGAAATTGATAAATTATGAAACGTAAAAATAAACACAAAAAGTAATAAATTACAGAAAGAAAAAAATAAAATAAAAAGTAATACATTACAAAAAGAAAAAATAATCACAAAAAGTTTCAGAAGGCCAGGTGGTTTGAACCCGATACTATCTGAAACTATAAGGACTTACAGTCGAAGTGCTTACCGTTTAAGCTACGACGCTATCTATGGTAATTTGCAAAATAGATAGTCTGTACCTAATCTTGTTTGACGTCAGTCGTCGGTTACGGTTCAAAGGTCAACTAATCCTGACGCTTCCTTAACATTTTACACCCATCCAACGCCGCTAAAGAAGTTTTCACTTCAAAAAAAACTCGGGACTGAACACAACTTAAAAATATTTTCTCTAGTGTATCCACGATGGACGCAAAAAATACGGTACTGCTGGACTCATCGTGGCAGGAGCCTGAAGGTTCCATGTCCAGAAGTCTATGTAAGGAAGATGGGCGGCCGACCTGCCATCTTCTGGTCATTGCCGTGCCGGTTTTGGGAAATATTCCATAGTTCTACTATTCGATTCGCACGCAGTGCAAATATTTGTATGAATGAATATTTATATTTATTTACATTGTCGTGTCTCGGATAGCACGCTAAGCCGTCGGTCTCGGTTGCCATACGAACATCTATTGCAATCGTTACGGGTAGTTGGAGCCCGCAAAAAGTCCAACAACTGGTCTAACTTTTTATTTATACCACTTAGGTGGTAGACGAGCACACAGCCCACCTGATGGAAAGTGGTTATCGTGGCCTATGGACGTGTGCAACACCAGGGGCATCACACTCGCGCTGCCGACTATGTTAGAACAGAAAATTTCTGTGCCGTCAGTGTAGAAGATAAAGCAGAACAAGCCTTTGGTCTTTCCACTGACAGCACAAAAACTCCAGTGAGCTCTGACCGCCGGGAACACAACACGAGGTTATTATGGCCGCGGTATTTTATTGAGCGGCGGTACTTCTCCAGTCTTACTGCTCAATTGGACGGAAATGCCGTTGTGTCCTGCCTCCTACTGCAATACTTCAATATCGGCAATGGGTTGTATGACGCTTCACGGAATATGTCGAATGTCAGCCATACCCGAAGTTGGACTGGGCAAAGCGGTCTCCATACTCTGACTTGAAAAGCTTCTAATGCGACTGGGATAAACGCTAGGATGAAGATTCCTATACTATAAAGAAATCATATATTACCTTCGTTATGGGAAACAATCACGTCTTTAACTATCTTCCCATGTACATTCTATCGTTCTCAATGTGTCACCCTTCTAAAACAATAGAACAAAAACAATTAATATTTCATAATGGGTCATTGAAATAATATATTTATAACATTACAGTATGACTACATTTATCTAATACTAGTTGTTGCCCGCGGCTCCGCCCGCGTGAATGTCGGTTATCGCTTAGTGTTGAGCAGACGCTATTGAGCATTAAATTCGCCTCTCTACTCAACTTTGTTCTCTACTATTTACTCGCCTCTGTTTCCGACTTTCTACTCGTCTCTATATTTGACTCTCTACTCAACTGTCTACTCACCTCTCTACTCGCCCCTATACTTGAATCTGTACTCGACTCTCTACTTGCTTCTTTATTCCCCTCTCAACTCAAATTTGTACTCTCCTCTGTACTCGCCTCTCCATTGGCCTCTCGACTCGCATCTCTACTCGTCCATCCACTCGATTCCCTTTTCACCTCTTTACTTGACTCTCCCCACTCGCTTCTCTACTCGCCTATCAACTCGTTTGTCTACTCGAATCCCTACTCAACTCTCTATTTGATCTCTTCTCGCCTCTACATTCATCTCTCCACTCGCCTCTCTATTCGACCTCTCTACTGGACTCTATTTGATTCTGTTTGATTCTGTACACGCCTCTCTACTGGCTTCTCTAGTCGCATATCTACTCGCCCATGTACTCGACTCTACTCGACTTTCTATTTGACCTCTACACGCCTATCCACTACCTCATTTTATATAACGATCCATACTCGCCTCTCCACTCACCTCTACATTTCGCTCAATACTCGGCTATTTTCGTTCCCAAGCTCTAATCCACCTCTGTACTAAATTGCATGAGGATATGTTTAAAAAATAATTCATACTATTTATCCCCTATTTACCCCCGTTTTGCGCGATTAAAAAATGACATAATTTCATATAATCTTTATCCCCTAGCCCTATTCCCCACCCCTTCACAATAAAAGGTAGCCTATGTCCCCTCCCTAGCTCTAATCAATCTCTGTACCAAATTTTATCATTATATCTTCAAAAATGACTAACTTTCATCCCATAACAATATTCCCCTCCTTCTACCCTTTTTTTCGCGATAAATGATAGCCTATGGCTTTTCTTAAGCTCTAATCCACCTCTGTACCGAATTTCATCAAGATCGGATCAGTGGTTTAGGCGTGAGCATACAGACAGACAGACAGAGTTACTTTCGCATTTATAATATTAGTATGGATAAAGGCGCGCACATATACTGCATAGATTTATGAAACATTTTCTATCTATTTTGTAGCCATAAGCCGCATACACACGTACGAAAATATTTGTTGCGCTCCAGCATATGCAACAACTTAGTTCTCACGTGTGTACCACTAACGAACATTGACCACTCGATTCGTCAAACATTTCGCGACGATCCTATCTGTTCTGTATGTTCCATATGGAAGGTGTTCGAATATCCATACTAATATTATAAATGCGAAAGTAACTCTGTCTGTCTGTCTGTATGTTACGCTTTCACGCCCAAACCACTTAACCGATTTTGATGAAATTTGGTATAGGTGTAGATTAGACCTTGAGAAAGAACATAGGCTATGTTTGGTCGCGATCCACGCGGGCGGAGCCGCGGGCGAAAGCTAGTTGTTAATAAATGTTACGTAACTAAACTGTTTATAGAGCTTGGAAGGGTATCAGGCGTTTATTTTTATACAAATCTGGTTCCCACCATCTAGGATTCGCTTTAAACAATAAGTATTTTGTGAATCACTGTAATCACCGAAAATCTTTCCGCTACTTCAGAGTTCGCGACTGTTGTGTGCGAACTCAATTCAAATTATGTTCGCGTCCGTGTTCGGTTAAGCCGTCCAGACGTACAAAACAAATGTTCATGTTTAATGTTTATGTTCACTATGTTCGGTTTCGTACGTCTATACGCGGCTATAGGTCATAGTAGGTCTAAAGGTGCGCCCATATACGACGTAGATCTATGCAACTTAATTTCTGTCTATATTTCATAGTTTATTCAAAGAGATTGGCTTTACTGGAGCGATTATCGTCTGATCTCCGAATCCTGCAGGGAAGCCTGCACCTCAGACACATCTGTCAATCTAGTCTAGCATGTTAGATTGGCTTAGGTTTCCACACGCAGCATTTTCTACCCTATATGTACGAGGACTTAACGAGATATATAATCTACTAGCTTTTGCCCGCGGCTCCGCCCGCGTGGATGTCGGTTATCGCGACTAAACATAGCCTATGTCCTTTCTCAAGGTCTAATCTACACCTATACCAAATTTCATCAAGATCGGTTCAGTGGTTTAGGCTTGAAAGCGTAACATACGGACAGACACACAGAGTTACTTTCGCATTTATAACCACTGTCAACTGGCGCTGCAAAGCCAAATAATTTTAGGCTCTAATGTTATGCTTTTAAAGTCTAAAATAAAATGGCATCTGGTAGACTAAATGATTATTTTCTTTTTCATTTAATTAATATAATATAAAATAATCAGTTAATAATTCAGTTGCGTTACAGTTACACTGGAAACCTGACCCCAACTGACTTGGGAATTTGCGTTGAACGCAAAAACTAGATAATGAACGAATTTTGACGCGTTTTTTTCAGAAAGGTCTTGGTCAGAATTTAAATCTTACACATTTGTTGTACAATCTCTCATGTAATCTCTTATTGTACAATGAAGAGTTGTCTATCTGTCTGTCTTTGATCGTAACTGGTTGAGTAGGACCGGAGATACGATTAAAACTCGCGAATACCAAGACTCACGTGGACTTACGCTAGTCTTAATATTATCATATTTTGCGTAATACTCGAAATTCCACCTTATAAGGCTTATCGTGCTTAAAGAAGTGAAAGTATAACGTTAAAAATATGTTAACCGGGTGATATAGGTTCACGATAGTAGCTCTACCTATGGGTGAGTAATATAAATCTACATGAGTAACTAGACAGTGCGAAATGAATATTGTGTCCTAGTTCGGCGGCAAATAACTAGATGGCGCTACTAGTATATGTAATTTTTTTGTTTATTTTTTGGAAACCTTTACGGTTTTTTGTATTATTTATGAATTATTACACTGAATTGATTTATATTGGTACAAATAAATATGAATAATATTTTTTAATGAATCTTCCACTTTTTTATAATACAAACTAAAAAAAGATGCTTTATATTAACAAGCAATCGTCGAATGAGGCTGTGGCGCCGCTGTTATAGCTGTTGGTTCACCCTGTTTTATGAACTTTAAAGCTATACATGTTCTATCGCCTGTACAATGGTGTATGTTCAGAAGAATTGTTCAACATAATGCCCACAGCTACTTATATCATTGCACCGCTCGCCACACGCAGGGAATTCATCCTCACACGTTACGATCTCCTGTTCTGTGCCCTTAAGCTGTGGAATGATCTCCCTGCTGTGATTTTCCAAGAGAATACAATATGAGACAGGATCAGAAGGCCCTTACAGGGTCGGCAGTACGTGTGACACGCCTCTAGTGTTGTACACGTCCATAGGACACGGTAGCCACTTCCCGTCATGGGCCGCGTGCTTGTCGAAAAAGTGAAAATATGTAGTTTGTTTACCTAATAGAAATTACGCATGACTGTATATTACACCTTTTTAAACAGCATACCAGCTTAGAATCATTAGTATGTAAGGGAGTATCTCATCTTGACCTGATTGTTGCGTCCTTAACCACGCTCGGACATAATATTCACGCGTCTAGACCGGTTGATTAGCGCGGGAAGTTGAGTTACTAGTGAAGATAGCCTGGCTTTGTACAATTCTATATTCTATTAGTCTTATCTAGTTAACTAGTGAAGATAGCCTGGCTTTGTACAACAATGACCACATTATCAATTGTCTGTCTTATAAGGATATCATTAATTACATCATTATTGCCTTAGCTATAATGATACTTGTCGATAGTGGCTCGGAAAGATCGCGGAAGGTTGAGGATCGGGTGCTATGGCGTACATTGGGAGAGGCATATGCCTAGGTTTGACTTTGGATTTACAAAAAAAAGGTTTCTAATTATGTTTATCCGCATTCTAGATACCATAACATAAGCTAGTTGAGCTAGCTACTATGGGTCTTGATTATATAGTGCTATTTAAAATATCGTATAATATTTATTTATCCCCTCATTCATTGATAGATGTTGAAAAAACCTTATTATAAAACTGATACATTTTCAGGGGGAAACGGTAACAGGGGGAAATAAAAATAACCCGAATATAATAATGTCTATTTGCATTGATCTGGGTGTTAGGGGATATTTTCGCTAGGATGATGATAAAAGCGGACTCCATACCTACTCCGAAGAGAATATATTACAGCCAGGATTATACTTATTTTTGAAGTGAAAACTTCTTTAGCGGCGTTGGATGGGTGTAAAATGTTAAGGAAGCGTCAGGATTAGTTGACCTTTGAACCGTAACCGACGACTGACGTCATACAAGAAAGTACAGACTATCTATTTTGCAAGTTATGATAGATAGCGTCGTAGCTTAAACGGTAAGCACTTCGACTGTAAGTCCTTATAGTTTCAGATAGTATTGGGTTGAAACCACCTGGCTTTCAGGGATTTTTTGTGATTGTTTTTTCTTTTTGTAATTTATTACTTATTGTGATTATCTTTTCTTTTTGTAATTTATTAATTTCTTCTGACAGAAAATTCGCAGAAAATTAGTGATAGGTTCTATGATTGGCGCTATATTATAGGTATGGTATGGTATGTTCTTTTTATCTTTTTCTATGTATATAAAGAAGAAAGAAATAAAGAAAATGTTTTCACTTCTGCCGGCACTCCCAGAGTGCAACCCGTCTTTTTTTTTATATAGGTCACGTCAATTTGACTTCACATCGCCTGATTGTAAGCTGAAGGCAAAGTCGCATGAAAGAGGGCCACCATTATATTCACTTGCCATGTAAACAATGGTGGCACTCAGTTTGACGGCCTCATCAGATGCTTTTTCACGCCCCGCATAAAGGACCCGGGACTGTAGGAAAAGGGGAAACACGTGAGCTGGCAACGATGAAGATCATGCTATAATGTTTCAATTACATAATTGACAAGAAAAATAACTTAATATGTAAGGTATTCAAACTACCATCAGTATCCATTACTAGGTACCGATAGCAAAATAGAAATAGCTCATTATTGCTAATGCGATAAGAGTAGGTATTTGTGTTTGTAACATGAGGGCGTTTTAAATAGATATATAGAGCAAGTATTTCATTAAATTAGATAATAGTACAAGAACAGTCAGTAACCTGAGAAAAAAATATATGTACAGTCAACATTTGTATTTAGCTTAATAGGTTCCGAGTTACCGATTTATTTTGCCCACATAAATATAATTAGGATAGACGCAGTGTTCACCTGCATGTCGCGCGTGGCGACTTTTTCACTGTAAATAAATACTCACGAGAGATAAGTAAAGGAATATAAGTCGAGGTTGTGGTAAATAATTAAAACGTATTAGGTATATAAGGAAGTTTTATTTCACTATTAAAAGGCGCGGCAACTTGAGTTGACAAGACAGATACAACGAGAGTGAAGTACAACAATGGCGCCACAGGCGAAAAATAACTACCTATTTTGGTTGCGTTCCAATTTACTAACAATGAGAAAAACCTTTATTTTTTTAATTTACTTCTCTATTTTTATTCTACAGTTGGAAATAGCACAATATGTGATATTCATGGTATTTTTAATGATGTTATTACAAGCTAGTCTTAACAGTACCGAGTAAGCGTTCGAAAGATCCTCTCTCATTCCTATGAGAGAGGAACAGTCGAACGCTTACTCGGTACTGTTAAGGAATTGACCAAAAAGTTGCCACGCTTTGGCCCCTCACATAGCCGGTCTATCTTAATATGTTTCTGTGATTCTACCTTTATTTTATCATGCAGAACTGCCCCTCTAGACAAGTGGCAATTCGCTTGCCAGCGTTTGATGGTATAGAAAATAGAATACGAATATATGGGATTTGATGTTTATGACATGCGTTAACGACTGTCACAAACGTCAAATCCTATACATTCGTCAGGGGCTGTCCTCGGATACCCCGCCGAACGGCGGCGGTGGCGGTTATGTCCGACGTTGACCGACTAAAGCCACACGCCGTCCTGGGTATTCAGATGCCTATGTGGGTGTGATATTGTGAAGGTATATCCGTTGCACCTCGATTGACAGGGGGCGAGCCTGACTGACACCCTCCTGACCCCTTATCGCGCTGCCGCGGCACAAGCTATTTTGGGCCGACAAAACTCACTGTAAGCCATTGACTTAGGAAGATTTTAAAGAGGGAAAATTTGTTTGTTTGTAATCGATAAATCAACTCCTGATCTTAACTATCTTCCTAGAAGCCTATATCTCCTTAGCCAATGCCCATGCTATGCCGCGTATAAAAATCGAATAAATTCCTCAATTCGTTACCACACTGGACATTAATTGGGATCGCTCATTGCAGAATCAGGTCATCATAATACTCGCTAAGAGTGACCGTGTTTGGGATAGTCATTAATCTGTGGACTGATCACGCAAACCACTCAAGCATATATATCTATTGGACTGCTGTATTGTCCGACCTTATAATATTTTTTATTAGAACTTCAAAGTATTGTAATATATATGTATTATCGCCATAAATGCCAAAGTAAGCTTCTCACAAATACATTTTGCGCATAGGGTAAATATTGGATACTTGTTTGTTTCTTTGTTCGTGTGGAAATTCTCGCGGGTGCCGCGGAAGTGTCTCCCCCTGGGGTGATAGGCGCTGCCGTCCCCGGTGTCAGGGTGCGCCGTGTGAAGGTTCCGGGTTCCAGGTCCGTACCCCAACCACAGTCTTGTAAGCTTTTAGATAGTAATACTGTGCCCCAACATAAGATAAATTTTTGGCAAAGTAGCAAGTTTTGCACCCGGGAGGAGCCGAGGATTGTGATTTTATATAATACGACAGCTTACCCTGCCTGTTACGGGTGCAACTCTCTTCTGACCCTCTAACCTCAGGAGAAAAGCCTGCCCTAGAGCCTCATCCGTTAATACCGATTTACAGACGATCTTGATTTCCTAAGTACACCCCGAGAAGACCTGTTCTGGATAATGAAAAGTTTCTACTGCATAAATAGTACATCTCCCAGCCATGGTCGTCTTTTAATAGTAGATTAGTAGCCAAGGGCTGTAAGGCATCAAATGCAGCCTGGCGCCTATAGTTCGAGGGTGCAATAGATGCTTACACCCGAGCTAACTACTCTGCTTTACATGCCAAGGGCTTTTATAGCTACATTATTACCCTAGTGCGCTAATTGGTCACCTACAAGCCCCATTTGGGGGTAATAAGGACCTACTTACCGAATATGAGAGATGTAAATGATGATTGTTGTCTTGTGAAGCGCATATGTTTCCCAGGACCTCTAGATTACAAGTTAATGAGACTGAAGTCGGCTGCTACTTTATTCTTAAAGCAAGTTTAATGACCTCAAACACAAACATGAATGGCAGACTTTGCGATCGTATGTCTTAAATACAAGTACGTACGTATTTGGCAGTAAATATAGTGTGAGTTCTCTATAAGGTAAGCTTGTTATGGGTGCGGATTAGTAGAGCTATTGCATACAGGAACCCGTAATACAACATACATACATACATAAACTCACGCCTATATCCCTGAAGGGGTAGGCAGAGGTGCTAGCACCCACATTTCGCCAGTTTATGTTTAGGTCCCAATGTATTAGGTGGCGAGCCTATTGCCATTAACCGGGCACTTATAAACCTGCGATAAATACACACACAACTTCGAAAAGCATCGAAAAGTCATTGGTGTGTGCCATGGTAAAACCTGGGATCGAACCCGAGACCTCGTCTCAGCAGTCCATTACCCATACCACTAGCCTACCAAGGCAAGTGAATTAAAATATGCCAATGTTTTAAATACACACACCGGCAGAATTAACAGAACATAAAATTATGGTCTGGGGAGGGATATGTTTAGGAGCTCACACGGAGTTAGTGGTAGTCGACGGTGGCAATGTGGCTGCTGATCGGTATATCAGGGAGATTTTAGAGGAGCATGTTGTGCTATTTCCCCATTTATTGGTAACGACTTCATTTTAATGCAGGATAATGCTCGGGCTCACAGTGCTCGCTCAGTACAGACACACCTAAGCCACGTTGGTGTTAAGGTGATGGAGTGGCCACACGGTCCCCGGATATGAATCCGATTGAACACGTTAGAAACTTGCTAAAGAGGAGTGTCAAATCAAGAATGCCACCTCCTAACAATCTGGGCGAGCTGCGAAACACATTAGTTGAAGAATGGCAGAGGTTGCCCCAAGAAATCATTGACAACATCGTACGCAGCATGCCCAGACGGATGGAAACCTTAATTAGGGCACGAGGGGGAAACACTCGTTATTAAACATTGTTGGTGTTGTTTCATGTTTAATTAGTATTTGTTTAAAAATAAAGCTAACTATTTTATATTCTCCTTTGCTTGTGTTCTGCTCATTCTGCCGGTGTGTGCATGTGAGCACAAAATACTTACAGGAGCAAAAAATACACATGAGATATCAGCCTCTGCGGTATAGCGGTAGTGAACGGTTCGATTGACAGACGGTACCGGAGAGGATTTCCCCACATATATAAATACATTTCTTTTACACATTACATACTATTGATGCCTATAAATTCCCGAGGATGTATTAGCACCTACATTTAGCCAACTAAGATTCCACTGAAAATTTCACCTGACTGGTTATTTTCGTATAGAAACTATCGTGAGCCATTTTTCAATTCGATAAATTTATTACGGCTATACTCACGTCAATAGTCAGGATGCGCCCGAGCATCCAGGCTGCTCTGCTCATGAATAAGGACTCCGGTTGGGTCCGAAACCAATCGGGCGCATCCTGACGATTGACGTGAGTATAGCCGTAATAAATTTATCGAATTGACTGGTTATTACGTACAACAAATTACATTTATTAAAATGTAAACTATATTTTTGTTAACATAATCTTCATGTTTCCAGGTAAGCTGTCTAGACACCGCACACAGTAAATATGGCCAGTAAGTATGTAAAACTAAACCTACCAAATTTGACAGTGTACACACATTACACGTGTAAGTAGTAACCAGTGGAGTCATGTGATTACGTTTGACTAAGAGAATCACTGTCAAGAACAGTCCACAAATATTGTTGGCGCCAAATGTGGAGCGGAGATAAAACTATGCAAGATTCTGAAAATTAGATAGTATGCTTTTGGTAATAGATCTAGAATTAAAAAAAAACTCAAAAACTCGAAGACAGGCGTGCACCACTAAACTAGCCTGTAACCACGGGCGGTGTAACTTGGTCAAAACGTCAGGTATATCAAACGTTTACCATCATCGCATTAATTCCCGTAAAGAAATATGTCTTGTTGTTGAGTAGTAGACCAAAATTTAGTGAATAGTCTTTCCACATAACAACATTCAACTACTCACTCAAACAACAAATGCGTCCAAGTATTGTATATCAAAATGTTATCAACTGTCACAAATGCTATCAAGTAGGCTGTTCTCAGTTTGCGATGCGCCATATCTGATCTTGTGCCAACATGGCTTGTGTGAACAAGGGGTAACGTTTATTTAGAAATACTGTTAATGTTTTCTGGGTCGATGAGTTACTCTGAAATCTCTTGGAAAATACACATACACATTTCTAATAGAGCATAACTTCGCGGCTTCACCCTCATAAGATCAGAAGATCAATTTTTCCTTATAAAAAGATTTTCAATATTCGATTTCAATCAATCCATTAGCCCACTGCAGTCCACTGCTGGACATAGGCCTTTCCCAATGTGCGCCATTTCGTGCAATCGTCCGCCTTCCGCATCCAGTCTGTCCCAGCCACCTTATTCGATTTCGGTTTGTTAAAATTAATTTAAATATAAAAAACGGTATATTATTGTAAGAAATTTAAAGAAAAAACCTAGACATTATGGGTCTATTTATTTTTTGACAATTTTTTGTTACGAAGATTGGCCACTTATCAATCTGCCCTGAAATTGTGATCGTTTTTGACATTTGGAAGTTTGAGATTCGATCTAATCTGAATTTTGAATAGATAAAAATCTAGGATCTAGAAGAATTGGCAGTCCGACCTTTTGTGAATATTGGGATAAATTGTAACTTAATCTAAAAAGTACTGTGGGAAAACCAAAGGCTTGTTCATCTTTATTTTTACACTGACAGCACAGAAACTCTCCGTTCTTACAGGGTTGGCAGCACGAGTATGTTGTACACGTCCATAGAGAACGGCAATCACTTTCCATCAGGTGGGCCGTGTGGTTGTCTATCACATAAGTAGTATAAAGAAAAGTAAACAAAGTCAATTACTGTTATACAAATACAAACAATCATACAATGCTGTTCAATTCATACGTCATATTCCTCAGTATTAACAAGTCAAATGATTCATACATGAACCTAATCGGCACTAATAAAAAGCTCGACTGCCACAACCCGGCTCGAACCGCCGACAGTAATGAAGGAATGTTTAGTTGCTAATCACCGCTTGGACATTAATTTGTTTGTGTTCATCTGCGATATGAGAGCGTTTTCATTGTATGTGTTCTGGGACTTTTCTGGTGAGCAATGGCACATGAATTTTTGAATTAACTAGTAATTTGACTTCCTACTAGTCCTTCTAGTATACTTATTATCATTGCATTAGTCCCGGTCACATTCAGGGCCTTTACCTCGGAGTCTGAGGTCCTCATTTCCAGTCTTTGATTATGATGCGGCTGAAATACGATATTATCCGTGAAGCGACTGTTTAGAGGTTACTCTACAACCCATTGGCAATATCGAATTTCTGTAGTTAAGACCAGTTATCGGACTTTTTAGGGCTCCACATACCCGTAACGACTACCATAGATGTTCGTGGGAACTGGGATCGATGGCTTAATGTGCACCTTCGAGGCATCATCTCAAGTTCTTAAGAATGGTTGTCCATCCTAAGACTAACTTGGTTAGTGTTGCTTAGCGTTGCAATGTGCAACCTACTTGGTTATAACTTAGCCACGATCCCTTAGCCCTGAGAGTTACATAGTCTCCTGAAACTACTAGTAGGATGAAGAAGTTTGAATGCCGGTTTCTTATTCAAGCTAAAACTACTTGCTTCATCTTTGGATTAGTTTCTCTTGAGCCTGGTTAGCACCTGGAGAAATGGATGAAATGACCCTTACATAATTTATCATGCGTCTGGTCAGCGTCAACAGTAGTAATTAAAATAACAAATAACTAAGTTATCTTAGCAACTATCTATTAATCAATTAAGAAAGGAAATAGGTACTCATTATTAATATGTTTGCAATAAAAATAACCTGTTTATCTACTCTGATACTATAATGCAAAGATTATAAAATTGAAATCAAAACTCTTATGACAAACATTACGCACAGCCCAAAAAGAAAGTTTTATTACGATACAGGTCTTGTATGGACACCTATATCATTAAATAACTTTTTAATCATAACGATACACCTACATAACTTCCATCTGGACCAAGAAGGTTGAACCCCTACTTTAAAAAAAGAAACCGCCGATTCGGAGGAAAAAAAAAGAAACACGCATGCGCAATCGATGTTTGGCGCCAACATTTTACATTTCAATTAAAAAAAGTTTGGTTTTGTTTGTAAAATATATTAGTTTATGTAATATAGTATGAGAGTAGATAAAGTAGTGTATGACACTGTACATAACTTGGTCTTATACACTCGTGTGAAACTATGTATAAAAAACGAGCCGTATAACTAGTGTTATAAGAACCCTTGTTATGCAACAGTATCATAAACTACTATCTTGATATAGAAATCAGGAATTACAAAGTGCTTTATCCTTCTAGTAAAAATGCAGGCTGGTATCGACTGGTACTTGATGGCACCAACAGGCAAAGTGTTTCATGTTAGGTATTGGAACTGGTGACTGGACACTGTAACAGTATGTACCACTAGTGGTATCACCATTGACGCTGGTACATGGTGGTACAGGCGATACCAGGCTATATTTTTGGTATCCGTTAATTTTCCTGTTACTTCCTTTACTATGTATATCGATGGATGACGTCATCTTGATATTTTATCATGGTAATTAGACCAGTATCAAATATTTATGTACTAAGTATTTTTCTCTTTTTTGTGTGAATCTACAAATTGATTGCACTCCGCCAGTTGGTACACTGAGGTGCAATTCAAAGAGCAGTGGCCGCCATGTCAGACGTCGCTATGTGGCCTCGACGGTTGATTTTTTAAAGGCCCGCTTAATTTGATACCCATATTGAGGGAGTTGTGAAAAAATAAGTCATCGGCTATATTGTGGCGGCCATCTTGGACAGATTTTCATTCAGCTAGGCTAAGAACAATCTCGAGTAATTCATCTTTCAATCAAAAAAAAAACTGAATCAAAACGAAACGGACGATAACACACACGACAATCTTATAAAACTTCTTCGGTTTTGTGTCAGGGGTTAAAAATGGTTACAATAACAATATCATGCATACCATGCCAAGCCATGGCATTGTCATACAGTGTGCCAGTACCAACTAAGAAGGACAAATCTTTTAATGGCTTGTTAGACACACGTGTATTATATGCAAATATTTATTAAAATATCACGTTTTGTACGTACTAACAATAAAAAATAGTATAATGACTTATGTATGTATAAGAGATCGCTGAGACAATAAGTACTTCGAAGAATATTTTTAAGGTTTGTTTGGTTAGCGCATAAAGCGCAATGCGGCGATGATTTCAAGTGAATTTTGGCTTTGATGACGTCATAGTGTGTCATAGACTATATTCTATATCTATATCTATAGACAATTAGACAACACTTTACCTACCTATCTCTGTCTGTGATTCATTAATTACTGTGTTGAATAATTCTACCGTTTCTTGAGGCAATACGATCGAACACGTTTTACCAATCCAGCAATACCAAACATTCAGTAGTAAGTAGGTACATATTAGGGGTTAAAGTATGAAATTGCCGATTTGTACTGACAAATTGAAATTCGTTTTTTTTTTTAATTTAACGTATTTATTTAATCAAAATAATTACCATTATTATCTATACATTGTTGCCATCTAGTAGGAAGGTCATTTATGCCTTTGCGATAGAACTCTGGTGATCTAGATTCGACAAACTGTGTGAAAGCATTTTGTACTGCCTCCTGAGAAGAAAACTTTTTATCACATAGAAAATTGTCCAAACCACGAAAAAAATGGTAGTCTGTTGGAGCAAGGTCTGGCGAATACGGAGGGTGACGGATAGTTTCTAATTGCAGTTCCTGTAGAGTTAAAACGGTTTCTCGTGCTGTATGAGGTCTCGCGTTATCATGGAGCAATAATGGTGAAGATCGATTCATGAGTCGGGGCTGTTTCACTGCTAGTTTTGCTAACATTGTTCAGAGTTCGGCACAGTAGACATCTGCCGTTATTGCTTGACCAGATCGTAGAAAGCTATAGTGAATAACACCATGCTGAGACCACCAAACAGTTACCATTACTTTTTTATTGGTAAGCTTTGCTTTAGGACACTGTTGTGGCGTTTCACCTGGGGTCAGCCATTGCATTTTTCGCTTACGGTTATCGTAAAGAATCCACTTTTCATCACATGTCACAATTCGATCCAATATTCCTTCATTTCTGTATCGATTCAACAAGGCAACACAAGTTTCAACACGCATTTCTTTCTGCAGATCAGTCAAATCATGAGGTACCCATTTTTCACATTTTTTTATTTTATTGATTTGACGCAAATGAGTCAATATTGTTGGTAAGGTAACGTTAAACCATGCAGCTAATTCCTGGGTAGTTTGGCTCGGATCGGCTTCCACCATGTCTTTCAATTCATTGTTATTCACCTGTATGGACGGCCTTCCTCGTGGTTCGTTCTTCAAATCAAAGTTTCCATCACGAAAGCGTTTAAACCAAAATCGCACGGTGCGTTCATTAGCAGTCCCCTCTCCAAACGCAACATTGATATTGCGAGCTGTTTCTGCCGCGTTAGTTCCGCGTCTGAACTCGTATTCAAAAATCACTCGAATTTTCGAAGTATACATCTTTCTTGTCTAAGCTGAATAAAAAAAAACAACTGAAAGTCGATAATCGAATGCTGCACATTTTTAAATGAAGAACTACATAGGTACCATGTGGAAAAAGTTTCACTCAAAAATCTCAAACCATGAAGGTTCTATGTCAATTCGAAGTACCTATTACAATGAAACGGCAATTTCATACTTTAACCCCTATTATTTATAATAATAGAAGTCAGCGCATTGCATTTACTGCGCGATTCACATCAATTCTCATACGGACAGTACACAGTAAGTACAGACAGTAGTTTGCATGGATAGTACTATGTTTGCATGCTATGTTTAAACGTAGTAAAATAAACATCTGTAATTTTTTCTCTTTTCCCTTATTTGGTTAGGAAATTGCACAACTGCAACCTAACTACCTCTGCTTACTAATTCCTTGTGGATACACAAACGTGATTGTAAAATATGTGTGTATTACCCATAGTTATGAAATAATTTGTTTACAATTTGATCTGTAAAATAAAAAGGCACGTCAAAAATTTCCACCATATTCTTTCCTAAACAATGTCTCACTAATTCTTCTGTAAATATATATGTATGTTCTTTTGTCTTCCCTTATCTCTGTCACTGGTAGCCTGATTTTAATGTAAGCAGTAAGTATCAAAATATTTGAGCCAACTACACAGTCATTCCCAAATGCCAGTTAATATTTAAATGTTAACAAATATTATGTTCTTTTATCTATAGGTCATTGACTTATAGAATCTTTTTTAAGCAAAACACTGGTTGAGGTTGAGTCTACATACATGCATAAACTCACGCCTGTAAAGCACCGAAGGGGTAGGCAGAGGTGTATTTTAAACCCACGTTTTCACAATATCCGATATCCGACATCCGATATCGGAGGACGTCAAATGTAAGATATATTTATCTCTCTTTCACATTGTCCGGCCCGATATCGGTTATCGGAGCTAACACCACAGTTTTGGCCCGATATCGGATCACAAAGATACTAAAATAGCGACTGCAAGCAATTTTCGACCTTAATGACATTTTCTTAGTTACGTGTCTTTTCGCGTAAATTGATGACGCTGATCACGAATATAAGAAAAAAATCCATACCATGTCATTTCAATAGTCGAAAATTGCTATTTATTTTCATCTTTAGCATCCCTAACTAGTCTGTGCTTTCGAGCAAGTGGCCGTATCGGGCCGATTTTATCGGATAAATGTGAAAACAGCACAAGGTGTCGGCAATCGGCGTCCGACACCGATATCGTATATCTGATGAATGTAAAGACGCTCCTTACGACACCCACAGGATGATCTATGGTGGTCATATTCTACTCCACTGGGAACCAACACGGCATTGAGCTTGGGTCTGTGGAGCATTATTCTGTTAAGAAACGAGGTTTATAATCGCCAGTCGTAACGTTTGTAGTCAGTGGATTTCAATTGGTTAACATATAAGAAATAACTCGTGTAAAACTGAACCAATTTAAATGTGGCGGTAGTGAACGCGGCCGCTACGCAGGAGGCGCGGGTTCGATCCCCGCTCAGTGCAAATATTTGTATGCATGAATATGGGTATTTGCATTGGTCTGGCTGTTTCTATGTATAATATGTATGTATTTTACAAAAAAAAAAGTATCTAAGTATGTTTATCCGCATTCTAGATTCCATAACACAAGCTAGTTAGGCTATGCTTACCGTGGATCTAGATAGCGTTGTGTGAAATGTAAAAAAAAAAAAAAAAATACGGACATGCGTCTTCACATTATCTTACGTACAAACCCTAGCACGAACAACTATCGTAGTCGTATCGTAGTCGTGTCGTAAACGTATCGATAGAACGGAGCATTGCGATTAGCCGGCTTCACAAACGCACAGGTTTACAGTAGTCAGGCGGCCAGTTGTTCTCTATCCAATAGCAGCTTATGACCGAGTGCCTGCTTGACGGAATGCCCTCGCCCCCTATTACGTGGGACTGAAAACGACAATTCGCAAAACGTGGGTGTTAAGACACCTCTGACTACACGTTCGGGGATTTACAGAACAGTTAACGTTGCCGTTTTGTCTAATCTCATCAATCCCGGTAGCAGATAACCGCAATGATGTTTTAAAAACGTGTCTCAAAAGACACGGTTATTAACGCCGTCATAACAGCTGATTTTAACCTTCTAAAACTGGATGGCGCGGTTATTTCGGGTGAGAACGCCTGTACTCATACGTCATACTGTTCCATGTGTCTGGAGCAAGACGGATGGTTTGTTCCTGTTTGGACCTAGAATTACACCTTTTTTCGCGTGAGATTTTGTGGACGCAGAGGATGATGGTATAGGATGCAAAATGAATAAGAACATGAAGGTTTGATGAAATTTTGTAACAGTTTTCCAATCCCCTTCAATTCAAAACGGGCGATACCTTTCTTGCACATGTTTTAAAGTAATATAAAAAGCTTTTTGAGTGGGCAGAAGCAAATAGTGGGCTGTTATATTTTCATCTTCATGGGTAATTTGAATAAAAGGGCTAATTTGATATTGCAATGAGACTAATTATTTGGTATGAGTTAAAAAAAGGCCTTTAAATATTTCCGGAGATGGATTAAAGTATTTGTACTACATGTTTCTTAAATGTGGAACAAAGTTGATAACGTGATAAGCGAAGGTTTAGTTTCAAAATACTACGATGGTTGGTAAGCCCTAAACTTGAATTTTACTACATATCATACACTATCACTTTTTTAGATCTAGTTAAGGCTAAAGTTTTAATCCACGTTTAAACCTGTACATACCTCCATAGTTCTACCGTCTAACAATCGAATCAATCAATTAACCTATTGCATTCCTCTTTGCGCCATTGTTCCTAATCATCCTTCAACTGTCTATCTGGCCGCAACTCAGTTACAAAGTGGAGCAAAGCTAACGTCAGCTTTCATGACGGCATGTGACGTCACAAATGCGATTGCAAACTAATTTCAAGTACAGTACCCCGAGCACGAATAATATTCGAATTCGTAACGTGACGGTATCGAGACTTCGATACGATAACGGAGTATTACGTTAGGAGGCAGCACGTACACAAATCATAAGGTATCGAGAGCTCGATACGATTACCGTAGTGACGTCATCCTAAGGTAAATAGAGAAGAGACATTGGGAGCGAAATAAACTTGGTATTGAATGAACAATGCGTTCGAAAAGTAAATGAAATAACGCCGTATTTGTTATTTTTCACTAACTGTCCTATTTATAAGCAAATAAGGCAAAATAAGTCTTATAAACAAAGGAAAGTTCTTAAATAAGGTGTGGAAAATTACGAAAAGCAGAAGCTTCGAAAAAAATTAGTAAAAATAAATTCATTTTGAAACATTTTCTTTGGTTTCTGAACAACATGGTTCCAATTGACATAACGCATATTGACTTGAGATACCCTCCTGTCAAAGTTAGTAAATAAGAACATAATGCTTATAATAAGTTTGTTTATGAAAAAATATATAAAGAATTGAAATATACAGTAATACTGGGATGTTGATAGCAATGCTTCGATATCGCCTTGTGTGTTTGTCAGTCGTTTCACGGAAAATATCGAAGTTCAGCCAAATCCACAGTTAGACTGGTAAAGCGGACTCCCAAGTTGAAAGCTTCGGATGCGACTGGAATTAACGCAAGGATGGAGAAGACTGTGATTTTGAAAGCAAATAAATACGAGCGTAAAGAAAATTACAATGAATTTTGCAATAACAGCTTAAATTTTTTAAACATACAATACGAACATTTGTGACATGACAGATGGATATAAAACAATAAATATACATACAACAATCAAAAAAGAAGAATAAGTGTTGACTATTGTGAAACTCAAACAGCTAATTCAAAACGCACACGAAATATCCACGGCTTCATCGTACATCTCCGCGACGCAGCCTCCGGAAACCGAGATCATCTACTGCTGTGGAGTATTCAATCTCACCGCCTTCCATGATCGTAGTCCTCTGCTAACGGTCAAAGTCAATATCACAATGCCTCATGACTAAAGATAAGACTACATAGGAAAATGAAGATAGAAGAAAATTATAAAAAAGTTTTAATTTTTTATCATTTATTTTTATTGTTAATCAATATTAAACATTTAAATTATGAGTTTAGTTTATTCATTGTATTTACTAACACATGTTAATCGTCCTTCCTGTAAGTCATCTTTGATGTATAATATATGAAAAATTTGTTTAGAGGAGAATGATGAGTGGTGTTGTGGTATGTCAGGTTGTGTAGGTCTCAGCAAGCTATTAAAATGTTCACACATTTTTCTCACAAAACACACCAACAACTTTTCAATTGCCCAAAAGTTATTTCTATTGACATCTGGGTCTTTCCAAGAACATTTGTGTATGTCTCTGCTGATGCATCATCCGGAATTGGTGTTGTTTATAACATTAACCAGGAACATTGTGGATAGCCACAATCACCTAAAAATAAAGGTAAAGCATAGTGATTACATAGGTAGTTCATCATTTAAGAAGTCTTTATTGGATGAAAAACCACTCTACAATATAGCAGTCACTCAGTACTAGTGCATTTTTCATTAAACATATTATGCAGTTGTTGCTAAATCTGTGATATAAGCGCCTGCAACCTTCTAGATGGTTAAGATTTTTTATTTGGTAAGTATGATCACAATTCAGTTACAATAGTATAAAAGTTATGGCAGTTTTTAGTTTTCCCACAACAATAAGCTAGTATTATATATTTGATGCTAACCTGATAACCACAGTTGTTCATTATTTCAATGTAACTCTTTTATGTAATTGTGGACTAGCTTCCCTTTCATTTCTTTATCTTTATTGGGCGTAAAAATATCAAAATGACTTCCATTTATTATTTTTATTCTATATATCCTTTCTATATCCTTTATTATTATATAGATTTATTTAGATCAAAATTTCCTTACCTTGATTCTCGAAGTTGAATTCTCTCATTTTCAAAACTTAAACTTACAGCTAAAATATAATCTTTATTACTATTTCGGTGAAGCGGCGGTCTTGGATTGTATTAATAATCACAAAATATGCACTTAATACTTAAAACAATATTTTATATTGTAGTTTATAAGGTTACGAAACTTTTGTCACCGTCAAAAATTCAGTGACAAATGATTCGTAAAACTCGATAGCCAGCGTTCGCAATTTACATTACCGTTTGTCAAAAAAAAATTCATGCTACCAATTTTACTCATAAGATGTCACGTATCGAATGAGCATCGAATAGTTCGATACATTAACATTACGAAAGTGATTCATGCTACCAAATTTAGTAACTTTTACGCACGGTAGGGGCGCTGTACAAATGTCATACATTTTTTTACGTTAACGATACGAATACTTTTTCGCAAATTATTCGTGCTCACCCCACAGTATATACGCGGCGACTGTGCCAATTGCGTACGCGCGGATGCGTGAGTCCAATCTACAACACCCAGCTGGTGATGATTCTCAGAAATGACTCATTTTTGTTTGTAATTCCAGTGAAGATTTTTAGTCGTCTAATTGCGATTGTTTAATGTCGAATTGATGACATGTTATGGGACTACTTAGTAAGCAGTACAGTCGCTCTCGATAGTCAAGAAAGGAATGCCTAGGCCCTACCTACTCGTGTTTAAAAATTAGGGTGAGTAGGATAGCCAGAGCTCACTGAAGAGTTCTTGTGCTTTCAGTGTGAAGACCAAAGGATATTATTATTCCTGCTTTGTCTTCTACACTGACGATATAGAAACTCTCTGTGTTTACAGGATCGGCAGCACGAGTGTGACTCCTCTGGTGTTGTACACGTCCATAGGCCACGGTGACCACTTTCCATCAGGTGGACCGTGTGCTAGTCTGCCACCTCAGTGGTATAAAAAAAATAACATTGAAAGTTAGCCACAGATATTTAAATGCATAAATCATTGCTGCGAAAGAACTACATTTATGAAAAGCATTGTTATATTTATCTGAAGGAAATCACTAAATAACTCTTCGATGAATTGTAGTACCTAATGGAAATAGATTTCGCAAAAATGTTTTTCGAACATGAATATTACGAGTTCATAGGGCGACACGACTTAAGTATGGTAGCGAAATGTGGTATAAGGGTGAGGTATCATATTCAAAAGACATTTTTAGGCTCGCTAGTTCAAAGATTTGCTTCAACGTCATTAACATCTAAAAACATTACAACTTAAATAATCCTGTCTAGTCAGAATATCATAACTTTGTTTGCTAACAGTACTTATTGTTAATGGTATTTCATGTAGAAAATACTGCTTCCGGGCTGTTTGGCCGAGGTCCAGATGAAACTTGCGTTCCAGACGTTTCGTCGATCACTGCGGTCGACATCTTGTGTGGCAGTGGGTAATTTTACAGTTTACTATAAGCTATATAATCTTACTGGTAACTTAAAAATAAATATTGATTTAAGTTTTAAATTGACTGAAGTACAAATGAATGTAGAGGTTAAGATAAAGTTCATCAGATTACAAGATAACCGACAACCGGCGTGCGCGCATGAAAATAAATTATTGAAAGTAGAAGTAACAAAACGATGTCGTATGGTCTGATGCTGTGGGGCTCAGCTGCTGATATTGAGACTATTTTCATATTACAGAAACGAGCGATACGAGCAATCTATAGCCTCAGACCCCGTGACTCGCTGAGAGAACTATTTAAAGAAATTAATATTTTAACAGTTGCTTGCCAATACATTTACGATAATGTTTTATATGTACGCAAGAACCTAGATATTTTCTAAAAAAAAAACTCTGAAGTACACAATTATAATACGAGAAATAAAAATAAATTTGTAGTGCCAAAACTCAGACTTCAAAAGGTTGGTAATTCATTTGTAGGTAACAGTATTAAAATGTTTAATAAAATTCCTCAAGATTTGGTTGACATGCGACTAAATAAGTTTAAAATAGAAGTAAAAAAGTCTTTAATGAAAAAAGGATATTACAAAGTAAACGAATACCTCAATGATAAAAATACATGGTCATCCTAATCTTTTTGATTGCTCGCACAATATAAATCTATTAAAAAAAAACATTCTTTTAAAAAAGAAACTATAATATTGTTCACTGAGTTTCTTGCTGGTCTCTTCTCAGTAGAACCAACTTACCGAACCAGCGAAAGAATCGTTTTCAAATGATTTATTTACTTAATTTAATATTATATTAGTAATTTCTTGACACGACTAAAATTTTGACGTTCATATGTGCTCTTTATGTGCCTAAACTGAATAAACGAAATTGATTCTTTGATTCTTTGAAGTAGAAAGACGTGGTCTCTGCCAACCCCAATGGGAAAGAGGTGTGACTATATGATGTTTTATTAGAAGTGAAGGAGATTGTTAAAAAATTAGAATTTGTGAAACTACTTGTGTCGTTGAATGTACTAACAAGGCAACAATGCATCCTGCCTGTTACGACATTCATCCTACTGTTAGGTATGGTTGCTTATCGTGGTGTAAGGGTAGGGTTTCAAACAAAAAGCTTTGGATTGCGGAACTTTGAAGATGGGCTATGGATTGAGCTACTTTGAGCTTTGAAGCTCAAACCTCTGTCAAAGAAACAAGCCGAAGAATCAACTCGTTCGCAGTCCGTACTCCTAGTCCTAGGGCTTTTTCGTTTGTTCCACCGTCCGTCAGTCTTTCGGCAGATGTGGCTAGCCTATTCACAATTTCCTACAAAGAACTTCAAGTAGATCGCTCCATAGCCCGCTCGCTGCCCGAATTTTGTTGAGGTCAGGCTCCCCAGTCAATGCATAAGTAATTTGATTGATTGAATAATTTGACAAAATAACCGTATGCAGGAACGAGCTAGGATGTTTCTTCAACGTGAAGGGACGACGAAGGTAAGGTTATTACACCTGGCGGGACGCGGCGATACAATATTCTATGATGAAATTAATAGGAACATAATTATAACACTGGTCTATCTTGTCTCTAAAATGTATTTATTTTGCTCCTGGTCATCATAATGCGTGATTATTATTTTCTGAATAGGATAACAAAGAGCGTACGAGTATATTGAGTATAGCATTTGTAGTGGATTGTTTGATAATAGGTCGTTGCATATGGAATTGCCGTTTCATTTAGGAATGACAAGTCCAAATTTTGAGATTTTTTTTGTGTATTAAGCGGTTTTGGTTCTAATCAGTATTGATACTTGATCGATGACCACGTTATGGCCATAAAAACGTTTAAAGAAAACATTTAATAAAAATCGGCTATTGAGATAAATAACGAAAGTCTCTAATCTATAGAGACTTTCGTTGCTTTGTTTGTGTTTGTGTGTTCTATGGTGACGGATTTACTAATAGGATGCAAGCCTAGGGCTTTGAGCGGCTTACCACAAAGCTACGGAATTTTTAATGGCAAATTAGCTTTAAAAGTGTAAATCCACCACTTACCTTGCCATTGCCATTGAACTTAAGATTAAAGCGAGCAGTCACTTTAGTCTAAACACTTTGCCTGTATGTAACTAAGCGTCGCATGCTGACTCTTTCCGCATTGTACCTGAAACATGCTCAACTATTATTGCATCAAGATAAGTTAACCTAACAATCATGTACATGCACTGCATGGAAACGCATATCAGTCATCTGATAAGAAGCCATTTATTCTTGTTTTCTTTATATTTATTTCCTTTAACAAATTGCATAGCTATAATATCTTATTATGACCTTACATTATAAACAGACTCATCACTTTAACGTGGTTCTCGGTTGCATTCAAAGCTTTATCTTGGAGCTCAGGTTTTCTTACTCTTCTCCGTTTGGCTTGGCTTCTGAAAGATTATTATATGTGAAAAAACATTAAATTGTACTCCTATTCCTTCTGTTATTAATTTACCATTTATAGTTTTAATATACAATACAAAGTTGCTACAAAAGCTGGTAAATAGCAAAGCCGTAACATGCTTATTTTTAGGGCTTTCGCTCTCAGGCCTTGGATATATGCGTTCAGATGTAAATCTTCACGTATCTAATACACAATTTTAGCTTCAACCCTAACCGTCTGGCCGTCTGGCCAATTAGTCTTTCTATTTTTGATCAGAGAAGTACAGCGCGCGGTAGACGCCGACCGTCTTTCAAATGGTCAAAATACGCGGTTAAAATATTAATTAAATATGCCATAAACTGATAATGGCGGTTCAGACTTCAGACGTAAAATTGTGACATAAAATTTTCGCGCGTATTATTTTGGCGCGCTCGGTACGCGTGAGCGCCATGATGTAAAGCTTGTGAGTGTTGTAAAATGTGATATGTCTTACGTGATAAGGTTGAGTTTTCAGTGTTGTTGTGTAGTGTGATTGGCCTGTGTCTGGTCGATAGTGTTTTGTTATGATGCGCAAGCTCTGGCCGCTCTGTTTGTTTTGGATGGCGCGCAGCGCTGTGCGCGCGAAATTGTGAGATTGTACCTGTTTTTTTCTTTATATTGTGGATAATTGTTTGATATTCAGGTTGTGTACTTTAAATAATAAAAATTGGGATGAAGGTACAGGGCGTTACCATATAACCCAGTAAATTAAACGTCGCGATAGTAAACTTTCGCTTCGCTATAACGAACAGTCAGCATCAAATTCAAGTTCATTTATTTGCAGAAACGTGGTCCTACATGATGTTACATAAAGATAATACAGTTCTACACATCTACTATTCAGTGGCATGCAAATATTAGCTTAGGCTATATTTAAATCCTTCAAAACAAAATTGAAATACATATTGAATATTAACACAATTTTCAATAGTCATATAATATATAATCACGTATTTTGCGAACTATGACGGTATTTTGGAAAAAAAAAACGGGGTGCACCCCGCGAGTGCCGGCAGAAGTGAAAACTTTTTCTTTCTTTCTTTCTTCGTTACATACAGAGAAAAAATAAGAAAGAACACACCACACCATACCATACCTATAATATAGCGCCAATCATAGAACCTATCACAAATTTTCTGTCAGAAGAAATTAATGAATTACAAAAAGAAAAAATCACAAAAAGTAATAAATTACAAATAGAAAAAATAATCACAAAAAGTGTCAGAAGCCCAGGTTCAAACCGGTACTATCTGAAACCATAAGGACTTACAGTCGAAGTGCTTACCGCTAAACTACGAAGCTTCTTAACGCATCTAACAAAATAAACAATCTGTAGCTGTTGTAATGTTGTATGACGTCAGTCGTCGGTTACGGTTCAAAGGTCAAGTAATCCTGACGCGAGTTTAACACTTTTTACCCAACGCCGCTAAAGAAGTTTTCACTTCAAAAATTCATAAGTGTCGCTTTCCTTCTCGTCATTTTTATTTGCAATTCTTTAATTTTTGATTTCACATTACCTTCAACATCGTTAGTACTTTTTAAACTTTTCCACGAGTTGTTAATTTCTTCTTGTTCAATTTGTTGTTTCATATGTTTTTGAGCTTTTCGTAAACTTCATGTTTTAACACTTAGATTAAGTAAAATATATTTTGAAATGTGACGTCACGAAATTTAGGACCACTCCCACCCAATGTCTAACTTCGACGACCCCCTCCCTCCCCCTTAACGTGCGACGTAATTTATGGATGGGCCCCAATTAGGAAAAGATTGCTCTACGGATAGGTATCTGTCCTAAAAACTGTATTAAAACCGGATTTAAACAGAAATGCTATCTTTACTTCCAACAGCGTATCCCAACTGAGTCTGTTATCACTGGATTTGGAGGCTGCGTATGGGATCTAGTTATCTCAATTGACAGGCATTAATAAGATAACTGAGATGGATATAAGCAGTGACAGCTACGTGTGATAAGCATGGATTATAAGGTCTGACTAAACATTATACATTAGACGACATTATATAGTGTTCGAATGTTATGTAGGGGGTTCGATTCCCGTTCAGTGCAAATATTTGTATACATGAATATGTATGCACTGATCTGGATGATTATGTTTTTATTTACAAAATAA
The DNA here is from genome assembly GCA_949126895.1 of Eilema caniola. Classification (NCBI taxonomy): domain Eukaryota; kingdom Metazoa; phylum Arthropoda; class Insecta; order Lepidoptera; family Erebidae; genus Eilema; species Eilema caniola. Next base: position 2,282,550 of record OX421488.1, on the reverse strand, counting down.
TATTTGCTTATCCGCATTCTAAATCCTATAACACAAACTAGTTAATTAGCACAGTAGCGCTAGGCACAGCACAGTCTTATGTCAGTCCTTTTGTTGGGACAACCATGACACTTCAATGAGTCTCTGTGCATAAAGAAGTCGAACTACTGGAGCGTTTTCACATTCATACGATATCCGGTCAAGTCAAATGTATGATATATGTGTCTGTCTTTCACATTGTCCGGCCCGATATCGGCAATCGGAGCCAACACCACTGTGTTGCCCCGATATCGGATCACAATAAGACTAAAACAGCGGCTGCAAGCAATTTTCGACCTTAATGACATTTTCTTAGTTATATGTCTTTTCGCGTTATATGATGACGATGATCACGAATATAAGAAAAAAAGCACTATAGCGTGTCATGTCAATAGGTCTTTCTTTTTTTTTCATTCCTAGCATCCCTGACTAATCTGTGCTTTCGAGCAAATGGCTGTATTGGGCCGATTTTATCGGATAAATGTGAAAACAGCGCAAGGTGTCGGCTATCGGCGTCCGATATCGATATCGGATATCGACGAGGCCTTCAAGCTGAGTGCCACCATTGTTAACATGGTACGTGTATGTAATGGTGACTCACTTTCCTGAGACATTGCCTACAGCTTACCATCAAGCGAGGTGAAGTCAAATTGACGTGTCCTAAATATATGGAAAAAAAAACGTCATTGATCGCATTTTATTACTACAAACCATCAATTTTGTCTGACTAAGTGCGTAATAAAACTAGGGATTTCCCAAACATTAAAATTCTATAATTTCTAGATAGCGGTTCTTTTATGTAGTTTTATGTATTTGTATTTATTACTTTGTTATAGATAAAGGTATTTCATAATCTGATTTCTAGAAATTTTAATCGTGTAAGAACTATACGGACTTCCTATTTAGGCTTGCCTATAAAGTTAAAAACCTCTGTATAGTTATACCTACATATACATATTCGTAGGCGGCTCGGGTGTCAGAGAGATCTCCGCCCCCCATGAGCGCGGGCCTGAGGGTGACGGGTGGAGCCGCTCGTCACCCTAGCAGAAGCAGGCCACGGCGGCGGCGCGCATAGACGAACGATGCGCCCCCCCCCCCCCCCCCAAACCCGAGGCGAGTCAGGGATCGCGTGGGGCCAGACCGAGAGGAATGGCCCTGGGTCATCCGGGATGCGAGGGATATGTCGCAAGACAACCCCAGAACCTCAGACCCACAGATGGGCGTGCGGTTTAGTCGGTTCGAGTCCGACATAACCTCCCCCTCCGGCTTAGGAGAGGGGGGGGGGGTACCCGTGGGGATTTCCCGCACGTAACAAAACGACCTACATACATATTATATTCACGACTGTGAATCCCCGAAGACAAAGCTATATTAACACCAACATTTCGCTAACTATTATTTTCAGTCCCGCGTAATTGGAGGCGAGCTTATTGATGTCAAACGGGCACTTCGTTATAGTTTGTATGTATTGTCGGATGGAGAGCAGCCATATTCCTTAGTCGCCTTATACGACGCCCACGGGATTGGATGGGGTGGCTCTATTAACTCTGGGCGGTATCTGCATCTGATGGGCAAGGAGTCAACGCCCGAGTGCCATCACTGCGACGCGAGCGAGTAATCGGGGCTGCACACGCTCACCGTGTGTCCGGCGTGGGAGATGCTGAGGCGGGAGCTGGTGGCGGCCCTGGGGGTGAGAGTGCTCACGCTCTCTTGCGATGGTCCACTGCGCGGCCAGCGGCCAGCGCCTCCATCTGCGATCAAGTATAATGCTCGAGAAGGAGACAGTAAGCCGGGCGCGGCATGATGAGCTAGACAAACTCGCGGCCATCGCTGCCCGCGTGCGAAGGCGGCTCGGGCGTCGGCGGGCACAGGACGACCCCCGCCACCCATGAGCGCGGGCCTGAGGGTGACGGGTGGAACTACCTGTCACCCTAGCAGAAGCAGGCCACGGTGACGGCGCGCCTCCCCATATCGGACCGCCATAGGGACCGCGTGGTAACCTCTCCCAAAGAGGGCCAGACCGAGATAGATGGCCCTGGGTCAGCCGGGGTGCGAGGGATATGTCGATGACAACCTCCTTCTTCGGCCTACCCCTCCGGCTTCGGAGGCGGAGGGTTCCGGGGGGATTTTCCGCAAGTAAAAAAAGGGGTGGCTCTATTCTACTCCTACAGGAACTTAACTTACCTAGTTAGGCTACCTAGGTTTAAGCTGTTCCCCTTGATTTTAACCACGTCTGCACATTAAATACTCACCTCTCTATATATTTTTTTATTCCTAATAGGGGCCAACACTACCCCTCTTTTAGAGGTAGGCCCGTCTGGGAATTATACATATTTTTTATAGGTTTTATTTTTACAAAAAACATGGAGATCCGTACGAATAGCTGGCAAACTGGTAGTAATAAAAAGCAATATAATTTTTTTTGGAAAAACCCACGAAGGTTAAACATAATTGAACAAACATAAAATTATAAATCGTGTTATAACGCTTGGATCAAAATATTCCTAGGTACCTATTAGTAGAAAAATGGCAAAATTATTCACTGCAGCGCCCCCTGGTGAGTAATTACCACGGAGGACAGAATATGATTAATCATTTCCTTCTCCATGGTAATTACCGTAATACCTGTCTAGAAACATGCACCAATCAAACCCGAACCTATAATTGAAATGTACATCAAAATAAGACGACCTGTTTTGGATAAAACTGGCAACATATAATTGCACAAATATCCTCTCACTTCAAACGCATATACCGACTCCATTCCGTATCGAAAAAAAAAAAAATAGAAGTCACATTCATGAACAGCGATGGTTATCGCATCATAGTATTTTTTACTATTGTTTGTATCATAGCATCGACAGTTCGCAATGAGAATTTGTTTACCAACATAATGGATTATTGTTAAGGTCAAGCTTGTTGTTATTAACGCTATATTTTAACTTAATTGAAACGACCTTGCTACTGTTACTAAAAACTTATTTTGATTGGCGTTAATGTACTTAGTCATATTTAAGCCCGTATTCCAAAATTATACTCAGTTCTGAATCACGTATTATAACTAGTATCTACTAAGGACAGATTGTCAATCTGCCAATGGGAATCGAGATTCAAGACTGAGCATTGTTCGCAAATACAGGCCTTAGCAAGTATTTTTTTTGTTACCTGCGGGAAATCCCCACGAATACCGCCATCCGGAGCCGGAGGGGGGGGGTTATGTCGGACTCGAACCGAGTAAACCACACGCCGTCTGTGGGTCATTATGCTAGGACAAAGGTGAGGTCGTCGACGTCATATCCCTCGCAGCCCGGCTGACCCAGTGCCAGCCCTCTCGGTCTTGCCCTCCTCGGGAGGGGGGACCACGCGGTCCCCGACTCGCCCCCGGTATGGTGAAGCGCGCACCGCTGCCGTACAGAGTAGGAAATAGTATATGGTTTCAACTCTCTACAAATTCACAATCAAAATCACATCAGCTTTTTCTACTCTTAAAATCTTTATGTCCCCAGTACACAGTGGCCAGTGGTGGCCCATGCTCTTCAATGAACAACTGTAGGGCATCATCACAGGTGTCCACACATTGGTGCATAGCTCATTGCTGGGCGTATCTCAGCGTTACAAAAAACTCAATTGAATTTTTGATACACTGGGATGCGTGGTGGTATTTTCTCTCCACTTTAATACAATTATTACAGTGGAGAGCAGGTAATTGACAGGCTGTATCTTTAGGTGCAGGCCTGGGGTTCACTGCACGATCTCCTGTCACCCCAGCAGGAGCAACATAAATTCACACCTTTATCCCCGAAGGGGTAGGCAGAGGTGCTTACACCCACATTTCGCCGGTTATGTTTAGGTCCCAATGTGATAGGTGGCGAGCCTATTGCTGCTAACTGTTCACTTGTAAACCTGCGATAAATACACACATAAAAAAAACATCGAAATGTCATTGGTGTGTGCCATGGAAAACCTGGGATCGAACCCGAGACCTCGTCTCAGCAGTCCATTACCCATACCACTAGGCTACCGCGGTTATGTCATCAAACAGCTGCCTTAACAACATATTAAGATACGGATGGCGGATCTAAGTGTGTATAATACTCAATCATAGCCAGTTTCATGAATTCAAAGACCACGTAATTTCACAATTATTCAGACATAAGACATTTATTTCTCAACAAACATACGTTTGTGTAGAAAAACAATACTAAATACTAAAATATAAACTATCATCCACAAAATAGAGTTTAAGTTTTTTAATTATAACATGTGTATTAACATTTTTAGAACAATACAGCATCAACATAAGATATTATAAGAAACAAACTCTATGACATTCCTTAACTTCTCAAGAGAGAAGACACAAAACCTCTAAGGCGCTTGTCAACATATACAATGGAGGTAAAACAACATTACATTTGGTGGTATTTGGATTTTATTATTTCATTCTTGTTCGTCCAATGCTTAGCGTATCCTAGTTATTATAATAATGTAAATATTTGTTTATTTTGTTGAACATTACCTACGCGGAACTACTGGAAATATTTTAAATGAATTTTATATCGTAGTGTTGCTTAACATCGATATTGTTAGGAAGTAATTTTATTGTACTAGACTGCCCCAGGTATTTCTTACTTCTGTTGGCAAAGTGGAAATAGGGCTAGAAAGAACCAATCCATTTCTTCCTGTAGGTTTCTTATAAGAAAACCAAGGGTTAGTGTTAGTCAAACAGCCTAAAAAAGTAACCACATGACAGAAATAATTTCACTTTCCATTCACGAGGACCTAAACAAATAGTTAAATATACTTCATAAAAGACATTTCTGTGGCGGTATTCCGAAGTAGCGAGTAAAAATAGTGAGGAGCTGCCATTTTCGCAGCATATTCACGCCTGTACTACCCTGAAGGCCTCGTTATCACCCACATTTCGCCAACTATGATTTTCGTTCCCAAGCCTATTGCTTTCAAGCGTGGTCTTTGCCATGGGCTATGGGCATGGTCTGATAGAGAACAGTCGCCTTCTACGACCTTCCTTCACCCACAGGAAGAGTTGGGGTGATCATCTTCTTCACTAGGAACCAATACGCCAACTACAGTAGCCATGGCAACAGTTTACCATCCGAAAACTTTTGCTTATTTGCTGCCTTAACCTCTAAAATCCCTTTATCAGTGGATCAAAAGTTACCGATATGAATGAACACCGCTCTAGGACACACATGTCGCAATAGGCATCGATCAACACGCGAGGACAGTTCGCGACGCACGCGCATCGTATTGTTACAATTGAGATAATGGACGCCTGAGCACTTGATCGTACTCGTTTAGTTCTCGTACGTTCGTACGTGGTATAAATATGTTTATCTGTGTACACCGAAAATGTTGTGTAAAGAGCCGATCAAGGGAACTTAATGTGCCCTTTCCAGATGACCGTATCAAAACCAAGCGGTTTCGATATAGTTATCAAAATCTCGATTTCATCCAAAGTTTGTGCTTTGGCGTCAAAGGTTCTTACTTTGAGGAGTTGTGGTAGATAAGCACATGGTCCACTTGATGGAAAGCGGTTACCGTGGCCTATGTGTGCAATGCCTGGGGCCTCACTTTCGCACTAACAACTCTGTACCCTAATGCCCTTCTTAAAGAACCACCTATTGTATTATAATATTTGCTTTTACGGTGGCGACCAGTAGTAGACTAAATCGGTGTCAAGCCGCAGTTGGTACTTTTGGACCCTAGGAGGTAAGTCTGCGCTAGCGCAGTAGCGCCTAGTTCAACAAAGTGTGATTGAAAATTATGCCTAGAAAATCTGAATTAGACCCGATTTTCCCCTTTTCTCGAATCCCTCTGAAATGTTTGTTTGATAATAGCGTGCTAAAATTCGAAAAAAATGATTGGAATCGCAGCTTGCCCGAAAATCTCGGTAGGGCTCCTCTCCACACACCCCAAGTCTTGATTGATTGTAAATTGGAATTCGAACCTGTAACGTCGTCCACCAGCTGTAATCACAATATTCTCAATTAAGTACCTACTACATATTTTAGTGCCGCTGTCTTCATTCACCATGCTATTAAACCTTGATGAGTTGCTATTGTTTTCTTGTAAAATTTATTTTGCAATCAAATATTGTGGCTCTATTATTTGCAGCTAGACTTTGCCCGTGCCTTCGCTCGTGTGGAATTCTGAGCCCACTACATAAAAAATGTCCAGCATATGTCGACAGTAGCCTAATATTCTAATCCCGGTCTTAGTATGCTAGGTGAAAATTTCGGATGCAACAAGACTGTATCCATTATGAATATCGTGTCTGTATCTACCTAGTTATCCACTATTGCCACCTTCTGAAGCTAATAGTAGCTTCCCTTTCTCTTTACCTTAATACCATCGTTGGGAACCACTCTGAGGATCCTCTTAAAAGAAAGTTCCTCAGAGTGTCGAAGGAAACTCTTACCAAACTTTTTATTGATTCTGCGTACTGCATTGTAAAATTGGTCAATAACCCGAAGTAACTGTTGGCCTGGTCTTTCTACCAGGCCAAGAGTAACGGTGACTGACGAATATGTATGATACTCCTATAAATACACAAGAAGCAGCAGATGACTGCCATGATAGTCATCGTCATCTTTGCGTTAGTCCAGGTCGCATTTGAAGCCTTCACCTTAAAGACACGGGTCCGCTTTCTGGCATTTCTTTCTCAACATCGTATGATCTTGGGCATCCACAGCAATGACACTATAAACACGCATTTCTGAATGCCAGGATAGTACTAAGCCTCAAAATGTGGCCTCTACCAATGAATGCAATTCATTTCTTTTCACTCCAGTAAAAGCTCGACCTATAGAACCCATAAATGTAGTTGACCCTTTCATACCAATTCATCACGCCTACTTTCATTTTCCATTCAATCGATAATTAGCCTTGGCATCTGTTTCCCTACACTACTAACCTCAGAACAAGTATAAACAAAATCAAACATCACCATGTTCCGAGAAGGACGTATAGAACAGCCATGGCGATTGCATCACGCATCTATATATATTTTCAGAAGCAATTTACCTGCCATATACCTGATTACACTGATAACTGCGCGCGCGCCGGTCCACGACCATAGCGTACTAGTCTGTAAGCTGTCAGTGTCATTCAAATCGCCGTAGCGTACGAACGCGTAGTGTCGCTCACGTAAATAGCGCCACGTGTTTTTGTGAGTAAATAATCAGTGATGACCAATTGTAAACGATTGGAATAGTACTGTGTTTAGTGTATTAGTGTCAAAATTGGATTGCACCTGCAAGCAACACTTGCTTTTCAAACAGGGTACGATATAGGCGCTTTGTTTATTTGCGTATATATTCAATATTGATCTTCAATTAACAATTTTACGGCTTCAAACAAGCTTTAATTAATAAGTAAATTATAAGTAAGACAAACATGTTTTAATTGTTTCGAGTTGTCAATGAGAGTGTGTTTAAGTTGATTCATGTCTGTGTGAACTTTAGGTTCTTATTTATGTTATCTTAAGAGCGATAATTGAAACGCAAATTGTAGTGTCCGATAATACAATTGAGTAACACTGATAGTGTTGTATCAATAAATATAATCAATGGAAAAATAAACCGGTTTTTTAAAAGAAACGAAGCTACGATTATTGGCAGAACATCTATAATAATTGCTCACTTGAAATTGCTTTAACTATACATTTGCATGCATTAAAAGTATGAATAAAAACATTCAATGTCTCGTTTAGCCTTGAGCACTTTTTTTCGCGATTTTAGATACTTTTTGTTTCGTTCTCTTCATTGTCAATGTTCTGAAAATACAATGAATTTGATGACAAATTAGAAAATATCGTCAATTAATTGTCTAGAGCTGTTATCCTTAAACGATTTTGGTACTGTAAATTTATTTAAATTGATATTGTTGTATGAATTGTCAATTGAAACATTAGTGATAGTAACTCTAATTTGATTATACAGTGACCTCGTCATCCTATGAATCCTTTACCAAATTGGACTCGACTTTTAGTCCAACTGCAAAACGGCTGAACTGCGATATTTTCCGTGAAGCAACTGCTATCTGACCTACACAACACACTAGCGATATCGAACTTCTGTAGTTAGGCAACATTGAATCGATATATGACTGTAGAAAAATAAACAACAAAGTATAAATTGTAACAGATGACGAACAAAATGAAAAAGTAAAACGTATCGATTGCATTACCAAACTTAATGCAGATAAAAACATATTAGAAAGTAACCCAAAGCTAAACAGAGCCATACACGCAATTAGTATGTGTCACACATCCATATAAAGAATGCAGTCCGCATATCTGAATTATATTGTTGCAAACATTTGTTTAAACAGACAACAACGCTGGTGTATTAACCTATAGTACGGATCGAAAGTCGATGAACAATTAGATATTATTATCTCCTGCTATTGCCAATCCATTAATGCAATTTTACCGGGACATTGACTTCTTTGAACATCTTATTCAGCCCGTCTAGATAAGTGCCAATACCTTTGTAGATTCTTCTTCTTTCTTTTTCAAAATGGCCTCTGCAGCAAATCGCCGCAATTTTGCCAATGTCAAGTAAAATGTATTATACAATTATTAATGGCGAGACGCCAATGTCAAGTGTTTCCGTGCGTCCGCAATGATTCTGATGAACGATCAGGACGTGTGGTTGGATTTTAGGAGGCACCTTGGTAGATTAGAATAGAAAAGATTGATCAATGTATGGGATTTGACATAACTAGCTGTCATAAGCGTCAAAATATATGTCGATCCTGTACATTCATCCTTCTTTCATTGTCGTTTACTCAAGCATCGGCTCTCTGATAGAATGTTACGTCATTAATTATAATGTTAACGGTGGCGATCTATTGTTTTCTTTTTTACTAAAGTTCTCAGAATTTTTTTTATGACGGAGAAGCTGGCATGCCATGCCTTGGAGTTATCAATTACAGGATCTTGTAGCTTCTATTATGATTTCTTAAACACTTGATTTTATCTTGATTTGTGTAGAATGTCGTAGAATATTCATTTATTATCATTTATTAATAACTCTTTGTTGTGTTCTCGTAATTTCAGCACAGATGATTATAAGTTTGTGTGAATGCCATTTTATAGCTGGTTTTTAGTTTGCTTTTCGCGTCCAGCTTGAAAAGCCTGGGTTTGTTGGTAGAATGAAACTAGTGGGTGGTTATGTTTTTTTAAGTTTTTTTATCGTTTCATAAAACGCAGGTACAAAAATAATTCAGTATTATTAGGCTCGCATATTTAGACAGTATTCTATGGTAATTTCAGATAACTATGAAGCGTTTTTAACTATAGATATCACCCAAAAGTCTCAATGTTGAACATTAGTCACTACATATATTCACCATGCTAATCATTTAAAACTGTCAGCATTTATTAAGTCAACTTGCTGTTAATAGTGTTAATTCTAATTGCGATGGTTAGTACATTGTACTCATTTACAGTTTAACAATACTTTGTGAAGTAATTCTTCTTAGCATTTAATTCGGTATAAACGGTTTCAGTAGCATTGTCGCTGTAGCTATCGTTTTTTAATGATTCATTTCCATTAATCATTCGTCTTCGCATTTAATTCGATATAATCAGTTTCAGTAGAGACGATATTCTTAGCAATCCATGGATTCTCCGTGCGGGTGCCGGGTCCATCGCGTTGCTGAGTTGGGAACTCGGGACAGTGCCTGGGACTTGCGACCCAAGTGTAGGTTTAGAAGGGGCCCCTTTTGTTGATGTACATCAACACTCACCTTCACTACCCAAGTTCCCCTCCCTGCCTAACCAACTTTGATACGAACCTACTAGTGCCGCTTTGGACATTCGTCCTAGTAATGAGCTTATTGTAGCTCTCGATAGGCCTAGATCTTTAAGTAGGTTATAGAGAGATTTAGCTGGTATACCTCTCGCTCCCACTTCTACTGCATACAAATTAACCACGTAACCGTTTTTGATTAATTCGTTTGTGAGATCATAGTATTTATTTTTCTTAAGTGTGTGGTCCTTCGGTATATTTGTTTCCCACGGTACAGTAAGTTCCACATGGACCACATATTTAGTCGTTTTCGAGTAGAGAAATATGTCCGGTCTAGATGACGAAACCCCAACATCCTCCGGAATTTTATAGTGCTTTTCATACGTGTCGATTAGGAGAGTCCAATCTGGGGCAGTATCTAAGATTGAATAAGGTTTGTTCCTGGATTTTATGGATGAACCTTCAGACACAAAGTTGATATGACGTCTGTTAGTAGTCAATCCTTTTTGGGCTCTAGCTACTGCCAGACTCATTGCTTCGCGTATGATGAAAAGCACCTTATCGTGGCGGCGTGAGTATTGGCCTCTACCAAGAAGCACCCTACATCCTACTAATATGTGCCTAGGGTTCCGTATCATAATATCTAAAGTTACTTCAACTATATTCAAGAAAACTACGGTTGATTCACATATGGTCATAACGTATATTGGACGACTCGACTACTGGTTCATACACATAATTTCGAATAAACTAAAATTATTTGAACTAACGGACGATTAATATAATGTTCATTTAAGATATTGGACATGTTGACTATGTTTGAAATACCTAACGGTCGATTCGCCTACGGTTTATTGATACTACTACTTTGTGACAGAAATAATCATTTTGTTATTAAATTATTAATAAAACGTCATTATCGTTAACACCCCGACTCAGATTACCCCGACTCGGATAGGTTAGGTTAGAAGGCTAATGCGGGAGCGGAGCGTAGCGAAGCTCCCGCATTAGGCCTTCGTGGTTATTTTTTTATAAACCACCCAGAAGTACGTCGACCTTGACAGACAAGACTACATGAAGTCGGTTTTGCAACAACGTAAATTTCTGTGACAAAGTAGTAGTATCAATAAACCGTAGGCGAATCGACTATTAGGTATTTCATACATAGTTCAATCAACCTTAGTACAATTAATTGTAGTTGAATAAACCGTAGGTGAATCGTCCGTTATTTGTTTCGACCAGTAGTTATTACAAAAATATGTGAAACGATCTTTAGGTGTTTTAAACAGTAGTTTTTTTGACCGTAGTTGTCTTGAAAATAGTTAAAATAACTGTAGTTATTATAATACGTAACCGTGCCTAGCCGTCCCTATTGCCTCACCACACGTATAACATTGTTTTTCTGTGGCTTTCCCCCACCTTACCAGATTAATTGTAACTATTGTTTTTCTATGAATTATATTCTTTTCCATATCCTTTGTCACGCCTTTCCTTACCATACCATCCTTTACGCAATTCCTCATATTATTTTCTTGCTTCCAAAGTTTTCTACAAAACAAGCTAACTAAAATAGTTATAATATTTAATTCTTTTCAAATTAGAAATCTCAAATCAAAAATTATCATTTTTCTGTAGATAAACCTAACATATTAAATACATAATATTTGTATTATTTCAAAAGCAACCAATTGCATGCTAGAACCGCCATTTTAATTCGACAGATAGACCCACGAGTTAATTACCTAAACAAGCTAAATTAGCAATATAATTATACTTGTCGCCTAGTCCCAGACTGTTGGGCCAATTGTACAAAGTGTACCCATGTTATTAATAATATTCATATAACGTTTTACTAGGTTTTGATTAAATTGGGTCACATTAGCTTTTCCCATTGCAATTCCCACTTAAAATTAGCATCGCAGTAATTTTTTTTCTGTACAGTCGACAAACGAGATACGTTTGCACCTGTGCATACAACCTATAATATACTTTATTATTCTTATTTTATAGTAGGTACCTATTATTTGGAAGTATTATTAATTATTTTTCACTTTAACGAGATAAAGAAATTGTTTACCCGTACGCGGTCGCCATTCTAGAACTTTTTTGCTACATCGGTCATCTGTTTTGCGGGCTGTGTAGGACGCCCAACGACCAGTTGGAAAGACGACCACATCAAGGTCGCCGGGATGCGCTGGATGCGGGCTGCTTTAGATCGGTCGTTCTGAAAGTCTATAGGAGAGGCCTATGTTCAACAGTGGACTGTGTGTGGCTGATATGATGATAAAAGAAATTGTTATCATTGGTTTCTTTGTTGCTAATTCTTTACATTCCAACATTTAGTTTACCCGTATATAAATAAACAAAACCAATAATAAATTAATGTATCTGAGATGATATGTTTTTTTTTTATATAGAACTAAATGTGATCATTAATCTTGGCTAAAAAGGGTATGACTAACATGGTCCTAATGAAATGCTATCTTGAATGGAAATACAGCCTCTCGGAGCGAACTTCTTTTATGATATTTTTAACGATATTATTATAGGCATAGAAAGTATGTGGAGTTCAAATGGCAGTCGCTTCACGTAAAATATTGAAAGTCAGCCAAACAGGCAGTTACACTGAAAATTTCTCCGGACTTCCGAGATGAAAGCTAAGACTGTTTAGGGGGGGTAACGCTAGGAGGAAGAAGAAAGATACTCATTGGGTCAATGCGTGTGTATCTTTGGATCTGAATTCACTCTCAAGTCGGTTGTTATACGTAGGTATCGGGTGCCACTTTTTTTTTTACGTGCGGGATATCCCCGCGGATACCCCCCCCCCCCCTTCGGAGCCGAAGGGGGAGGTTATGTCGGACTCGAACCGACTAAACCGCACGCCGTCTGTGGGTCGATGTGCTAGGCCGAAGGTGAGGTTGTCTTGTGACATATCCCTCGCACCCCGGCTGACCCAGGGCCATTCCTCTCGGTCAGGCCCTCCTCGGGAAGGTATCGGGTGCCACTATGATATGTAACAATCTGATTATGATGATTATAATTAAGTTGAAATGAAAAAGTATCCAATGCCTTCAAACCGTCTGTCTAGCACACTAAGAAATGTTCACCACGGTTCATTCGACCTCATCAATTCAGCGGTTCGGTCTTGACCTACAGTTAGTCAGCGTAAACAATTGATTATAATCTGTGAGCAACCTGTTTCAAGTTTATTGCGGTAAGCGGTAAGGTGCCCTTTTTAGAGCACTCGACAGTCTACTCGACTTGAAAGTGACAACGCATGATTAATCTTGTTAGGATTGCAGTTGAAATAGTTTTTGGACCGGTTTCATGTATCGTAATATGTGACAAGTAATGTACGTTTGTTTGTTCGTATTATTTTGTTATTTCCACATATTTTAAATGTATCTATCAATGTTACTATACATTTCATTTACTGATAAAGAGCAGGCTCGACGACATCGACAATATTTGTGCTCCGAAAAGTTGTATTTCATTGCAAGTCACCATCGAGAAGAATTTGTTTTTGCGAGTTCAAACCCCCATGCAATATACATATTCGTAAAAGCATAATATTTTTATATTCGTTGCATTTTAAAATCATAATACTTACAAAACCCGTAAATAAAAGTTGATAATTCAACATAAACAACTTTAAACGTAAGACGTGTCAGTTGCGAGCCATGCCTGTGACAGGACTGGCAGGTAACAAAGTGACCTCACCTGGCAGGAGGAGGATAAAACGAAACAGGATAACTTGCCAATATCCAAGAAAGCCGTGACTAAGATCATAACGATGTACCAGTCGGTACCAGCATGGTTTTTACGAATAGCAATAATAAAGAGATATTATATCGTTAGTAATATAAGTAGCCAGATGGACCAACGACCTGAAAATGTAGCTGGGATAGACTCATCGGCGGATCGGCAAAAATGGCGTTTATGTCCAGCAGTGGACTGCAGTAAGCTAATCGAATTGAGTGATTGATATTATAATCTCAGTATTATTTATCATCATTATACGTTAGTAGTCCTGTCCTTAGTATTTTTATTAGTATATAGTACTTTTGAAGTTATACTTCTTTTGACGCGTTAGGGAAAAATCATGAGCGTAAATTTAAACGATGCGCGCGCCGACACTAAAACCTGACACCCTGAAGTTAGCTATAGTCAACAAACACCCTGAAGCTTGCTATAGTCAACATTTTAGTTCTTCATAAGAAGTATAACTTCTAACGCGCGTACATATACAGGGTGGAAGATTTTAACCTTACCTGGAGGGGAAGTACCTACTCTAAATACTGGAGATAGCTAATTTCGCTCAAAGGAAACATTCCTTTATTTTTTTAAATCCGGGGATCAAAAGTAGGTACCTAGGCTATATCTTAACACTCAGACATCTTCAAAAGCTTTATTAATGTCTAATATCGTATGTGACAACTTAGTTCGGAAAGAACTTAATTATTGAAATCGGCCACTTTTTAACGGATTACGGATTGGTTGCGGGGTGACTAAAGATGGTAGTTGTCACATAGATTGAAGTATAAGTTATCTCAAAGTACCCGAATCATGATTAATTGTTGGTGTTTAGATACCTTTTTTTACGGGCGGGAAATCCCCACGGATACACCCCCCCCCCCCCCTCCTCCGGAGCCGGAGGGGAGGTTATGTCGGACTCGAACCGACTAATCCGCACGCCGTCTGTGGGTCGATGTGCTAGGCCGAAGGTGAGGTTGTCTCGAGACATATCCCTCGCACCCCGCCTGACCCAGGGCCATTCCTCTTGTGGTGTTAGATACTATTATTTGTCGTTAAGTCTTGCTGTAATTTACTGTTTACTAGGTTTGAATTATTCCTTGACTACTTATTCCTATTATTCATATTATAGGGCCTATTCTTAAGAAGATTAAACAAGGAATAAATAAACAATTGAATTGTAACTTATTCCAACTTCAGACTTTATCACCGCCAATGACGTGTCCCATTCGTAATATTGATAAAAGTTTCCATTATATACACTATAACGTGTTATGTCGTAGGTACTCTAGTGTATTCGTTTAGGATTCCAATGCCTGATTAGTCACGCCTTGTGGAATTAGCCGAGAGATAAATAAATTGCTGTTTCTATGTCAATATTTAATACATACTCAAGTGGTGTAATACTTAATTGAGCTACCTGAATCTGTCTTGAGGCATTATTTTGAGTGATACTCCTATCGAGTTTCAAACGCAGCCGTAACGTGAGAAGACGATGAATAACAATTTGGTTAACTGATTAAATAATCACTTTTTCAGGCCTTTATAAAATGTTTATTCATTTTATGTATATTGAAAGCATTACAATATCTGAACTAACTTAATACCTATACACAATAGTATATATATAGTAGCATTCCAGTGGTGAATGAAAAAAAAACAAATTGTTCGGATATTTGGTACGCACCTTTAGTTCGCACGATAATTGAATGTAAATTAATAATACAGTTTGATAATGTTAACCTTTTAAGATCATTTTGAGACTTTGTAGTCAAAGGGTGAAGTTGTGTAATGAACTTTCTACTTTCTGGTTACCAAGCAACTACAATATGGGGTCCTTCAATAAGTGTATTAGAAGGTTTCTTCAGGGTCCGTAGCACGAGTGTAACGCCCCTGGTGTTGTATACGTCCATAGACCACGGTAACCACTTTCCATCAGTTGTGCTAGTCTGCCAACTAAGTGAAAAAAAAGAAGATATTTCTGGCGCTGACTGTACGAGGCTCTTCTAAAATCTTTAGGAAGCAAGTCAATTATTCTTTTTATTGTTCGTTAAGTATCTAGTCTTGTTTAGACACACAACTTTCGTACCTATATCACATGAGCTATAGCCGCTAGCCATTACCCCACATACTCAAGGCTGGCAATATTATCGTGAACTAGCTCTTGCCGCCGGCTCCGTTTAACGATCAAGTCCTTTCGCCGTAACATCTTGTGTAAGGTCGCATAAGGCATGACAGGAAAATTATACTGTTTGTTTGAAAAAACATTATACTTGAAAAACCCAGTTGCAAGTTTTATTAAGTATGTGAGTTAAAACGTGTATGAATTAATTTATTCCTATAAGTAACTAGTTTTGCTCACTCTTTCTCCTTCTCAGTTCGACTCAGTTTGTCTGATTGTATTTAACTTAAACACACCTTATAACATTGAGCCCATATAAAACACCGATAACATTACAAATTAACAAATAATGCGTGAATATTTATTATTGAATCACGCCAGAATATTTATAGACTGAGAGCCCATGTAACAACAGAACTTCGTCATTTTATAGAAGCTGAAAGTTTGTCAGGTTACTATTTGTTGTGGGAACAGGCTCAATATTGTACACGGGTAAATAAGGCAAAAATGCCTTCTACTAAGCTAATCCTTAAACCGATTTTGATCACGATTCTTTACTTACAGTCGACAAAGAAGATACCTATGGTTGCACCTTTACATACAACTTTATATAAAAAAGTGCAACCGTTTCTCCTATGACGACTGAACATACACATACAAAAACATACAAGGTAAATGGAAATAAACACTTGAAATAATTCGAGAGCTGAGCAATTCTTCAACTGCAGATAAAAATCGGCCATATTTATGATTCATTCGCTATCTGCGCAAGCGCAGTTATTCCCCTTGCACAGGAAACTATGGATTTGTGAACGGGTTCATTGGGTCCTTCGAATTACCTTAAGGATGTCTACTTGTGAAAGGAATTGTCATTAAAGTTACAAGATTATAAATTCGACTGATCATGTTCTGAGTGTGTGGGATTTTTGAAGTGAAAACTTCTTTAGCGGCGTTGGATGGGTGTAAAATGTTAAGGAAGCGTCAGGATTAGTTGACCTTTGAACCGTAACCGACGACTGACGTCATACAAGATTAGGTAAAGACTATCTATTTTGCAATTTACAACAGATAGCGTCGTAGCTTAAACGGTAAGCACTTCGACTGTAAGTCCTTATAGTTTCAGATAGTATCGGGTTCAAACCACCTGGCCTTCAGGGATTTTTTGTGATTGTTTTTTCTTTATTACTTTTGGTGATTATTTTTTCTTTTTGTAATTTATTACTTTTTATGATTATTTTTTCTTTCTGTAATTTATTATTTTTTGTGACTATTTTTTCTTTTCATAATTTATTAATTTCTTCTGACAGAAAATTAGCAGAAAATAAGTGATAGGTTCTACGATTAGCGCTATATTATAGGTATGGTATTTTTTATCTTTTTCTATGTATATAACGAAGAAAGAAAAAAAGAAAATGTTTTCACTTCTGCCGGCACTCCCAGAGTGCAACCCGTCTTTTTTATTTACCTCAGTTGTATGGGATTTTTTGAGATCTGATAATGAATTCGACTATCATTTGATTTGATATTGACCATATTAGTCATATCTAACTGATAGACTTTTCTTTTTTCATATTTTATGGCATTTTCCTGGTCTTAACAGTAATGAGTAAGCGTTCGAAGGTTTTTGCCACGATTGCTAGGAATTTTTCTTAAACAGTTACCATGCGTGCCCGCCCACATGTCTTAACTTAATAAATATGTAATTGTATCTGAAATGATAAAAACAGTAAAGGAAATGAAATCATTGCATGTAAGATATGAATTTGATAGCAATACATGATTCAAAGTTACGTGAAACAAGAATTTGCCTAAACCTTTCAACTTATATTGTATGGTAAAAACGTTCCCGCGGAAATTCAATATAGCCCATATTACTCAGGGTGAATCTAGCTTTCCAATAGTGAAAGAATTTTTGAAATCATACATACATACATATAATCACGCCTTTATCCCTGGAGGGCTACGCAGATGTGAATTAACACCCACATTTCACCAATCTGTATTCGGTCCCACGTAATAGGGAGTGAGCCTATTGCCATATTCCGGGCACTATTGTCGACTCGAGCCATGCATCTGAGTCTGAGTCTGGGCTGTACATATCTGTCTGATGTTGAAGTTAATCAACCCTATCCCTTAGTCGCCTTGTACGACACCACATGGGAAGAGAAGGGGAGGCCCAGATCCTACTCTGCCGGGAAACACGCGGTTTTGAAATCAGCACAGCAGTTTTTGAGTTTATTCATCACAAACATACAAAAATACAAATCTTTCCTCTTTATAGTAGTAGTGTAGAGATATATATATATATATATATATATATATATATATATATATATATATATATATATAATAAACCTTTGCACATACTTATTATATTCTCAGGCATATATCAAGATTATAGTAATGATATGAAGTCACGAATTACTCCGACCTACAAAAAACACATAAAATAATGTTTGTATATGCTACAGAACCTTTAAATGTGAAAGGACACCTTAGTATAAGTAATGTACAACGGATTTTGCATAACACTAACTTTTAAAAACAAGAATTGAGCAAACAATGTGACACTTAACCTGAGCAAATGGTCTCATAAAACATTTATAGTCTTTTTGGGACCTCAAAAGTAAAAACGGACGCACGCTGAGACTGTGGAATGATCTTAATTCCTTCAAGAAGAATCAGAAAATTCTTAATGTCCCTCCATAGGCCACGGTAATGATTTCCTATCCACATATTTGCCGCCACCTAATTTTCACTTATACCTTAAGAGAGAAATTCCTGATTGTCACACTGTACTGGTGTGACAACCAGGATCTCGATTCCGCTAAAGCAAAACCACTGTCATGCCACAGACTCTATAAAATATTAGACGTTATTGCTATAACTGTAAGGTCCGAAATTAAAAGAAGTGAGTCTCATTTTTTTATTTCACTGTAGAGCCAAAAAAGCCTAGTCTTAAATATTTTTTTTAGGACAGTCAATTTGACTTCACCTCGCCTGATGGTAAACTGAAGGCAGAGACTCAGGAAAAAGGGGCACAATTACATACACGTACCATGTTAACAATATGGTGGCACTCAGCTTGACGGCCTCATCAACAGAGGATTGTCGTCTGCGGACCGCGTGACACCCACCGGTCCCACTAGTGCTGCGACCAGAAACCCCCTCTGCCCGGCTATGCACTTGCTGACCCCTGAACGCAATCCAACCGAGATTGGATTACTATGGAGGGTTTTTCGCAATCGTGAACTGTGGTACACCCACCCGGCCGAAATTTGTGACAAATTTGTGCCATCAAATTTCTACGGCCAGTGAATATTAGTGGAATATTTTTGCAGTGTTCGTGAAATGACAACGGTTTTACTTCAGCAGAATCAAGGACCTGGTGTGATCACAAGTCCGGCCTCTGCATTTTTAATAATTGTATAAGCAGAAAAATCCATCTGGCCAGTAGAATAAGTTTATGCTCGAAGATACACTATATCAATAGTGTAATTCATAGCATCTGTAACGTTTCTAAAAGTAAATATATATCGATTTTATTGTGACCTTCTTGAACATAATATATATTTCGACAATTATCTTTGTGGCTATAAAAAGTTTAATGAGGATTCGTTGTTATTTGCTGTCGAGGAAATCGTATATCTATCTTCTTAAATACAATATCGGCCTACCACTAGTATGGTGCAAACAATTATCTTTTTCTTTTTAGAATTAAGGAGGCAGACAAGCACGCGGTCCACCTGATGGTTAGTGGTTACCGAGGCCTATGGGACGGGTGCAACATCAGGGTAGTCACACTCGTGCTGACGACCCTGTAAACATAGAGAGTTTCGCAGTGCCGTCAGTGTATGAGACAAAACAGGAATAACCCTTGTTGTTCCCACTGACAGCACAAAACCTCTCGTGTGAGCTCTGGCTACCCTACAAAACAACACGAGGTTACTTGATACTTCCTCAGTCGGACTGCTCAATTGGACGGGAATACCGTCGTGTCCCGTATACCTCCTATAAAATTATCTACTAACTGAACCAATAAATCATGGCTACTTTACTATTTCAGGCCGCTACCCGCCCACTAACTGTCTCTGTGTTTCTTTCTGAATTAGAATTTCAAAGCTGTCCATCTCAAGGTTGCCTAAAAGAAATCACTTTCAGCAATAAGGCCGCCCATTGTACATTAAACTGCATACATGGTCCCTATTTTTCCTACTATAAATCTGTTGGTGTACAATAAAGATTTATCTATCTATCTCATTCCTGTATAGGAGCCATGTGTGACACAATTTTTATTATTCTGAACGGTCTCATCGCATTTTCTTTCTCATAATTCAACATTTCGGTTGCTAATATTCTTTATAAAAAAATAAAAAAATGTCCCTTTCTCAAAATATGTGTACTACAGTCTTTATATTGTGATAGCTGCGCTATACGACTTGGTTAGGTTAGGTTAGAATCATCTTATCGCATTAAGCCTTCGTGGTTATTTTTTTTTAAACCATGCAGATATTCATGCAGAAAAGGACATTATGAGAAAGGAAATTTCGAGAAAAGGACATTATGCGACGAGACGTGCTGAACAGCTTGTCTAGAGTACATACGAGTAAAGTCATTCGTTGCAAACAAACTTGCAGTTATAAGATGACTAACCGTTGATATAGTGCGTGTGTCTTCCAAATCGAGGACGTTCTTAGGAAAGGTCAGTTCAAGAGCACCTGTATCCGGCAAACATGTATGAAAATAATTATGAAAGTGGAAGAAGCAAAATAATCCAAGATTTTAGCGTGTTTTAGGAAATCAGTAGACAGAGTCAGCGGATTCGAGGTGAATGCTGAAATATGTTACACGAGCTTTTGTTCGAGGCTCCGCCTGCATATATGTCAGTTATCGAAACCAAACATAGCCTATGTCCTTTCGCAAGGTCTAATTTACCTTTATACCAAATTTCATCAAAATCGGTTCAGTGGTTTAGGCGTGAAAGTGCAACATACATACAGACACTTCTTAATTCTTTATTGTACACACACATAAAATAATACAGTAACAGGCATAAATACATTTTGATGTACAAAGGCGACTATAACTCAGTATTGAGTTTTCTCCCAACAAACCTTTGGGGGGATAGGAGAAACAGCAACATAGTTAGTTAGTTAGTTAGTTTGACTGGGCGGTTCCGCACTTAGCCTCTTGATTGGGCCATTGTGCGTACCATCTTACCTCTCATTCCAACCAACCCAGATCCTCCCAAAAAGCCAGCAGCCTTTTCAGGTTTCCACATGCTTCCCGGAGTGACGCTGGTGACTGGAGGAATTTCGCCCGTTGTGCGGCCACGCTCGTACACTCTGTAAGCACATGCTGTGGCGTTTCTTCTGCCCCCATGCAGCCTCTGCATAGGGGGCTGTCCGTCACACCTATTGTAAACAGATGCTTGTTTAGGGGACAGTGACCGGTCAAGATGCCTGTGACCTTGCGGATTTGGTCCCTTTTTAGCCTAATGAGGTTTCGGCTAAACGTTTTTGATGCTACCGGAACTGCATTCTTCGTTTGCCTGCATCCTTCAGTGTTTGTCCATTCTGTTTGATGGGTTTCTTCTGTACTTTTTCGTAGCCAAGTTTTGACCTGTGCTTGAGGTATGGGTAGTATTGGTTCCGGTCCATATACTGTCGACCCTGATCCTCTCTTGGCCAATTCATCGGCTGCGTCCTTTGCCGAGGGAGTTGCTGTGTCCCTTGATCCATTGCAGCGTGACCCTGTTCGTGTTTGCAATGGATTGGAGTGTGTTATGACATTCCAATATGAGGACAGAGGTTATGGTGTTGCTTTGGAGAGCTTGGAGTACGGATGCACTGTCTGATATAATCTTTATATCTAGATCTCTGACATCTCTGGCGGCAATCGTCTCCGCTGCTCTCGTTATGCCAATACATTCGGCTTGAAATATTGTGCTTAGTTTGTCCAAGGTGGTTGTTATTTTGATATTTAAGTCATTCGAGAAGACGCCTGCTCCGGTGCCATGCGTGGTTTTGGAGCCGTCTGTATATATCCTAACTTCTTTGACGCCAGAGCTATCTATTTTTTCTTCCGAAAGTTGGATATTCCTTTTTTTTCTTCCTTTCAAAGACGTGGTGACATGGTATTCTGTCTATGGGAGCCTCGAGAAGTGGTATCTTCTTCAGGATTCCCTGTAGAATTTTTGAATTGAAAAAAACAGCAACATACTTAGATACGTTTTTTTTTTGTAAATACATACATATTATACATAGAAACACCCAGACCAATGCAAATATACATATTCATGCATACAAATATTTACACTGAGCTGGGATCGAGCCCGCGCCTCCTGCGTAGCGGCCGCGTTCACTACCACCGCCACGGAGGCTGTCGGACACACATACATTTATAATATTAGTATGGATTTGATTGTGCCATTTGTCTAGGGGGGAGGGGGGGCTGTATTTGTTACGCTCTCTTGTAGTGGCCTGTGGCGTGTCGTTTCATTGCGTGCCCTTAGAACCTCTTCAGTTCCGTAGAACCGTGACGTCTCTGGCTGTATTTTATCGCCTCAGCCATAAGTATTGTGATGAGCTCTTTTAATGAAATTTATTATCTTCCTTCCTTTTTTTATCATGCCGGAGTGGGAGGTTATGTCGGACTCGAACCGACTAAACCGCACGCCGTTTGTAGGTCGCAGTTCAAGATCGAAGGTGAGGTAGGTATACAGCATATCCCTTGCACTCCGGCTGACTCAGGGCCATCTCTCTCGATCTGGCCCTTATCCAGAACAACACGTGCTGGACTCTCTCGATCTGGCCCTTATCCAGAACAACACGTGCTGGACTGCGATGCTACCCACATTATAGTTGAAATAATACCATCTCGAAGTAAACGGTTTGGAACATCATTTTTTATCGCACCTTAAAAGTCTGGAATGCTTCTCCTGCACTTTTTCCTTCTTTCTACAATCCCGGCATACAAAAAAGTATCTGACAAGCCTTCAATGTAGGTATCACCATATTAGAATTCTTCGGATCTGAAATGGAGACTCGTATCTTTTGGACTTCCCCTTAGCTTTTTACCGTCCAACAAGATGCAGTCATTTGACATTGAAAAATACAATATATAGCCTTTTTTTCTAAACGAACGGACGAAACAAATGACGTGTACCGAACCAGTCAGCGTCCTTATTGTAGGTCATTTCGTATATGGCATTAATTTGTACAGCATATGTACTGCCGACTGCATGAGGAAAATATGGGGTAATTAATATGGAAGTAGTGCAAGTTGCAGTATGAGAGATAGAAATTAGTCATAGGTTGTAACATTGGAGCTAGAGAGTGTCCAGGCAAGGGCTATGTGCAAGAGACTATCTTCAGTTCATTGTTGTAGAAGATAGTGGAAGTTTGTTACCCTTTTCTTTAGCCGTTGAGGTATACAGCAATTGATATATTTACGTGGCTTTCTACGGTATGCGACACAGCAGATTTGATCACGCACGGTCGGCCAATAACTATGAACTTGTTACAAACAGCCACGCACAGCGCATCAAGTATGCACAAAATCACGCACTTTTAAAGTTAAGATATGATATCGTCATCTTAGTTCTAACATGTAAAAAATATACGCAACGCATTCAGGACGTTATGTATAAAAACATGATGTGTGTGGTATTAGTACTGAATCGATCGAATATGCCATTTGTCTGAGCCATAAGTCTATACATGAAATACCACTAAACTTCTGGATAGGCGGGCCAAGAAGTTTCCAGGTGATAAACTGATACGAATTTGATAACACAAAACAGCCGAAAGAAAGTTAAAATCGTTAGTAAGGACTTTTGTTGCTCAGTGCACCTACACATTATGAAACGAACTGTACATACCAGTTTTACTAAAACCATACTTGTCTTAAACGATGACGCTTTTTTATCGAAATGAACTCTTGTGCATACGTCCAACCATCTCTTAATGAATATTGAACGACGACGAGTGCATATCATTGATATTGATTGATGTTTTTTTATTGTCATTCGACGTTTAAGGTTATACTATTATCTTTTATTGATCAATCTTGACTATCGTAATCCAGAACGATAAATATAGCTTATGATAATATAACTCAGCACGTGGAAATTGTATGATCAGATCCGTGATCATCAGATGCAATGGTATTAGTGTATGCATGCAGCCAAAGAATGAAATTCACAGTTCCGACCGCGCGGAATTCTGATCTCGAGTTGAAAGTAGACTGTGTTATTCCAGACCATAAT
Source organism: Eilema caniola (assembly GCA_949126895.1). NCBI lineage: Eukaryota > Metazoa > Arthropoda > Insecta > Lepidoptera > Erebidae > Eilema > Eilema caniola. The sequence goes on along the minus strand of OX421488.1, from coordinate 2,258,612 downwards.
CTAACCCTGAACCGAATTTCTGCCAGATCCGTTCTACCATTAGAGAGTGATCGAATTAACTAACATCCAGTCATCTTCACAAAATATATTTTTAGTAGTTTTTGCCCTCGGATCCGGCCGTGTTGTTGTCGGTTGTCGCTATAATATCGGTTATCGTTATATAAATTGTAGCCTATTATTCTGATGTATAAGCTATATTATTGCAACGTTACATTAAAATCCATTCAGCAGTTTTTGTGAAAGAGCAACAAACATCCATCCATTCTTTTTTTTTTACGTGCGGGAAATCCCCACGTATACCCCCCCTTCGGATCCGAAGGGGGAGGTTATGTCGGACTCGAACCGACTAAACCGCATGCCGTCTGTGGGTCGATGTGCTAGGCCGAAGGTGAGATTGTCTCGTGACATATCCCTCGCACCCCGGCTGACCCAGGGCCATTCCTCTCGGTCTGGCCCTCCTCGGGAGGGGGGACCACGCGGTCCCCGACTCGCCCCCGGTATGGGCCCTACGATGCGCGCCGCCGCCATGGCCTGCTTCTGCCATCCATCCATACTCTCATGCTTTCGCGTTTATAAAATTAGTAGGAAGTGGGTTAATATAAGTAGGGTGCCTTTTAAACGTCCGTAATTTTGTTATAAAGTTGAGTGTATTGCATTGCAGACCAGCATATCAGCTGACTGCCGGCTGAAGCCCTGCCAGATGAAAACCTGTTGAATGAAACCATTCCTCTCAGGAATTGGGGGGTTCCTTACAGGGAAGCTATTCCACTTAGGAATTGGGGGGTTATACTACAGTCTCTCATATTAGTTGGCGATACCTTAATCAGACCATAGAAAGGAATTCCGTCAAAGAACGGACCCCGGGCTTTATAGTACAAGTTTTGTAAGAAACCAGGATTGTCATTCATATGATTATGGTGGTGAACTGCAGTATAACTGTCTTACAATTGTCAGCACTTCTCGGTTTCAGTTCATCGGTTTACTTGGTACTAATGGCCGGTAGCGCTGAACAAGATTTATGCGTCCTGCTCAGCTTGCGCCTACGCATGGCGGGTTAATTTCGCACAATCTAGGGTAATTATAATATTGTGATGAAAATTTCTTAAGATATGTTATATACTGTATTCGGGGTTCACCGCCAATGTCTAGGTACGTCCCATACACTCATTGCATACATTTATTTACCTACCATTGTTATAGCCATAGGGTTAGTAGCGCGAGTGTGATGCTTTAGTGTTGCATGCGTACGCTTGTATGCCACTAAATGGCATAAAAAAGGTTATCTTTTCGTAGAATACCGGCTGCTTTTATTGTCATTTTGGAATGTAAGATTTTGATAGCAGCAAAATCGTCTAGACGTATTAATTTAGCGAAAAAATCCTATTATTATGGGAATAATGTAAACGGCATAATATATTTATGGGATTTATAATTTCTTACTTTTTTTTTTCAAATTAACACTACCAGATGAATAGGTAGGACACGACGGTATTTCCGTCCAATTGAGCAGTCCGACTAGGGAAGTACCTCCGCCCTACAGAATACCTACAGAATACCTCGTGTTGTGTTCCCGGCGGTGAGTAGGGTAGCCAGAGATCACTGAAGAGTTTTTGCGCTGCCGGTGGGAATTCCTAAGGTTTGTCCCGCTTTATCTTCTAGACTGATGGCACAGAAACTCTCTGTTCTAACCGGGTCGGCAGCGTGAGTGTGACGCCTCTGGTGTTGCACATATCCATAGGCCTCGGTAACCACTTTCCATCAAGTGGGCCGCGTGCTTGTCTGCCACCTAAGTGGTATAAAAAAATAAATTTGCCATCGAAACTGTGTCTAAAATATTACGTTGCATAACAACTATTAAATCAGGCTGTATTTTATTTACACGTGATTATACATCGTATAAGTGTTTAAAAATTAAGTCTTGCATAATAATAAGCTTTTTGAGGTCCTTGCTCTCAGATGCAAAAAACAAGTAGACTAGATATAGACATAGTATAATTATGTACGGTACAATCTAGTATAGGAAATACGCGACATCCTCTGGCGTGGCGATAGGGCTTTCAACTGCTTATGCGTTGGATGTAGCAAGTTCTCGCTCATTGCAATATTAAATGCACACAGTACATGTCATATATTCACGCCTATAAATTCCCGTAAGGGTAGGCACTAACACCCACATTTCGTTAACTATAATTATTATCGGTCTAACGTTATAGGAGGCGAGTACTTTATCATTGGTTACACCTGTTTACTGTCACATGGAAAACAGCCCTTGGTAGCCATCTATGACATGCACGGGAAGAGATATATGGTGGCCCTATTTTACTCCATCACCAACACCGTGGAAGAGTCGGTAGCTTAGTGGTTAAGGGGTCGGCCTCACGATCGAGAAGTCCCGGGTTCGAATACTGGCCATTACACTACCGACGTGAACCCACTCCTAGCACAAGCAATTTAGCTAATTTGGCTAATATAAAAAAAAATACGAATAAATATCTGAGCAACCAAACCAATAATATTACGTGTACATTTTGCTCAATCCTATTAATGATAACTGATTGCCAGTCCAAAAAAAAAAAACATCCCGCCCTGTCATTGACATTCGTCAGTCCGTTCGGTAATCCTGCGCTTGTTTTGGCACTGACAGGTGTCAGAAATAACGGAGATCTGTCAGACAACCGTTACATTAAATTATCATTGGGTAATACATATAACTTACCTTCCTACCGCGACTCCGCCTGCACGGATGTAGGTTTATATGACTTTTGCTCATATCTCCGGTTTTACTGAACCGATTGAGATTAAACAAACCTTAGATTGTAGGTCTAGCCAACACCTTACAAATAAAGAAATCCGCAACAAAATCCGTTCCGGATTAGGTACTGTGCATCGCGGAAAAACTGATAAGAATTCAAAATAAAAATATTTTTGTGTTCAGTATTGTTAATATAGAGGGTCAAAAGGGCCTTCGATGGCCCTGCGCCAACTGAGGAGTGAGGAATATGCTAGAGGCTACACCTCACAATCAGTAATTGATTACCCGAGAGGGAGGGCGGTGTTAGTAGGTTCGAGTCTGCACTTAAAACAAAGGTATCGTTAATATAACATAATTTATGCTAAAATTTTATTAAAAAGTGTTTGGGTGAAGTAGTCAAAAATCAATGTTTAAAAATGATTGAAAAACCATTCATCGGTCCCGATAGTTCGTTAAAATATCGGAAGACGCTCAACTGTCGCCTCAAAGACTGTCTTTGAGACGACAGTAGAGCGTCTACCAGTCAAAAGGAGAAATTTAGATTGGTTCGTACGAGGTCTGGTCTAACCATTGCTCCTGTAAGGCAAAGATCGCGGGTTCAAACCCCGCCTAGACCGATTAAATTCTTCCTATTTTAATCAATTTGAATATTTAGCAATGTAAAATGCTTTAAAATTTCATTCAAAATAACCTAAGTATTTTTATTAAATATCTTCAACGTACGGACACGACTTTACAATTATGTAATAGATTACGACTATAGGTATAGTCTCGTTTCAAATGGTAATTAGTTGTTTAGAATAATTAAGATGGAGCTATTTTTGTTTGCATTACAATTTTTGAAGTGAAAACTTCTTTAGCGGCGTTGGATGGGTGTAAAATGTTAAGAAAGCGTCAGGATTAGTTGACCTTTGCACCGTAACCGACGACTGACGTCATACAAGATTAGGTAAAGACTATCTATTTTGCAATTTATTATAGATAACGTCGTAGCTTAAACGGTAAGCACTTCGACTGTAAGTCCTTATAGTTTCAGATAGTATCGGGTTCAAACCACCTGGCCTTCTGAAACTTTTTGTGATTATTTTTTCTTTTTGTAATTTATTACTTTTTATGATTATTTTTTCTTTCTGTAATTTATTGCTATTTGTGTTTATTTTTTCTTTTCATAATTAATTAATTTCTTCTGACAGAAAATTAGCAGAAAATAAGTGATAGGTTCTATGATTAGCGCTATATTATAGGTATGGTATGGTATGTTCTTTTTTATCTTTTTCTATGTATATAACGAAGAAAGAAAAAAAGAAAATGTTTTCACTTCTGCCGGCACTCCTAGAGTGCAATCCGTCTTTTTTATTTAACGATGCGGATAAATAAATGGCTATTGAATCTCGGTTACATTAAGGTCGAAATAGAAGTTAGTTTATAATTTCATTGTTGACCGTATCTTGATCTAATCGCGCCAACAATGAATTAGGCGTCTACTGTTATGAGATACTAGCTTTTGCACGCGGTTTTGCCTGCGTAGATGTCGGTTATCGCCACCAAATATAGCCTATGTCCTTTCTCAAGGTCTAATCTACCACTATAACAAATTTTATTGAAATCGGTTCAGAGGTTTAAGCGTGAAAGACGGATCAACAGACTGTAAATTAGTATGGATTGAAATTTAATGTCGATATTTTGTGTACTCAAGTGCTTCCTTGATTGAGTTTGACCATAATGATTCCTCAATCATCATCATCACAATGTTAGTCTCGGTTGCATTCAAAGCTTCTTGGTTTGGAGCCCTTTCTCTCCCTTGATTATACTTATCTTGGATTGTTTATACATACTTATCTGACTACCGCATGACCCCTCCTAACCTCGAGAAGAAACCCGTGGCCAGAACCTTAACGTTTCATCTACATAACATACAATTTAATATACATATACTCACGTCTGCAAATCCCTGAAGGAGTGAGCGTAGCTGTCTTAACACCCACATTTCGCCAACGGCGGCGTGCCTGTTACCACCAACCTTTGTCATGGGCTGTATGTTAACACAGATCCTATTCCATAAGAACAATCCTTGTGTTGTGTTGGTGCCTTCTACGAAACTCACATGAAAGAGATGGGGGGGGGGGGGGGGGGGGGCTCTCCCTCATTTTACTCTACCGGGAACCGACACGGCCACCAACAAATAAATATCTATTTATAAATTTGTTCTCTTGGCATTTGTGTATTGTACAAATATTATTAATGCGAAAGTTTGTGAGTATGGATGAATGGATGTTTGTTACTCTTTCACGTAAAAACTACTGAATGGATTTTAATGAAACTTTACAATAATATAACTTATACATCAGAATAACACACAGGCTATATTGCATCACGCTACTACTCAAGAGAGCGGAGCAGTGATCATTGATGTCAACAAATCCGGCTGGCATAAACAGAGAAGTGACAGTTTCGTTATTTCTGTTGTTAAGCCACGGTGCTGTGCATTGCGCAACGGCGCGGATATAGCATTTATTTAAATACAAATAATTTACGCGCTCAACGGTTTGATACTTGGAACAGGGATGGATAAAGCTTAGGAACGGACATAGGCTCCCCTTTGTCGCGATAGAAGGGGTTAAGGGGGGGGGGGGAGGGGAGAATGTTTGTAATTTTTGAAGATATCCTGATGAAATTTGGTACAGAGATGAATTAGAGCTTGGGAACACTACGCGATAAGTGACATCCACACGGGCGTAACCGTGGGCAATAGCTAGTCAATATATTGCAACTTTCGAATTAGGGTGACGCCACTCGTTTTACGTCAGGGGTCCAAAAGCATTGAGCATTAGCAAGTGCTTTATAAAGAGGTACGACCGATTCGCATCTTACATAATTTCGTATACTTATATAGATCCAATCTTCATCTCCAACTAAATCAGACCGGTTTCTTTTCCAACAACTGTCATTACAAATATATTATATGATACTTTATTCTCACCTCACTTTTGCAATAACTAATCAAAGTGATTGCATAGTTCATATAAGTGATTGAATTTTCTGCTGGCACAAACATCGCGCAGATATTTGGCGAAAGCGCTCACAAGGGCACGCGTTTGCGCATATTGTGTCATTGACATCCCATGAGACATTTTACTTTTGTTGCTCAATGAGGAAAGTTTTGTTTTCTTTTGTTTGAGAATTAGTGTGCAGTGCAAGGTTCGCCATGACATCTAAGGTTGCGTAAATATTTCTTGGCCTTGGGTTTGTTGGCGGTTTTTTCAGTGAGGAAATTGTTACCATAGAATCTTTAAAGATGCCCAATAGATGGCAGTAGTAGAATTAAAAATACTGGTGGTCAATATAATTCAAAAATTTTTTTTGAAGTGAAAACTTCTTTAGCGCCGTTGGATGGGTGTAAAATGTTAAGGAAGCGTCAGGATTAGTTGACCTTTGAACCGTAACCGACGACTGACGTCATACAAGATTAGTTAAAGACTATCTATTTTGCAATTTACCATAGATAGCGTCGTAGCTTAAACGGTAAGTACTTCGACTGTAAGTCCTTATAGTTTCAGATAGTATCGGGTTCAAACCACCTGGCCTTCTGAAACTTTTTGTGATTATTTTTTATTTTTGTAATTTATTACTTTTTTTGATTATTTTTTCTTTCTGTAATTTATTACTTTTTGTGTTTATTTATTCTTTTCATAATTTATTAATTGCTTCTGACAGAAAATTAGCAGAAAATAAGTGATAGGTTCTATGATTAGCGCTATATTATAGGTATGGTATGGTATGTTCTTTTTTATCTTTTTCTATGTATAAAACGAAGAAAGAAAAAAAGAAAATGTTTTCACTTCTGCCGGCACTCCCAGAGTGCAACCCGTCTTTTTTTTTGACCGGTTTCTTCCATTGGTTTCCGGCAGAAAGCCGCGTGGTTCCCGGCAGAGTAGAATTTGGGCCACCCCGTCTCTTCCCACGTGATGTCGTACAAGGCGACTAAGGGATAGGGCTGATTAACTTTAACATCAGACAGATATGTACAGCCCAGACTCAGCCTCAGATGCATGGCTCGAGTCAACAATATTGCCCGGAATATGGCAATAGGCTCACCCCCTATTCCGTGGGACCGAATACAGATTGGTGAAATGTGGGTGTTAATTCACCTCTGCCTAACCCTCCGGGGATAAAGGCGTGATTATATGGATTATATGGATGGACTATAAATGTTGAAGTTTGGATGGATAAACAAAATTCCCCAGTGGGAAATAAATGTAAATATATGTATGTACTACCTTTTACCCGCGGCTCCGCCCGCGTTGATGTCGGTTATAGCGACCAAACATAGCCTATATCCTTAATACCAAATTTCATGAAAATCAGTTCAGTGGTGTAGGCGTGCAAAACGGACACACATAAACTTTCCCATATATAATTTTAGTATGAAATAATGTGAAGTTCTTTACAAAATCGTATCTGAATGAAATTTGTAACGAAAAAAATAGGGTACTTTCAATCAAAAAATCCCTTGACCTGTCGCAGTCTACTGCTGGATATAGGCCTCTCCTCATGTAGGGAGGCTTTGGCGTACCATTACCACCACATTTCCACACTGGCCAGACAGGTTGGTACAGGTTTCCTTCTCTCCTTACGACTTTGCCATAAGTCGCCTCATACGACATACTTCGAATGAGATGCAGTGGTGAAACTCGTATTCTTTCTCCGTCATCACACGGATAAGACTGGCTTTTTTCATCACTGGAATTAATTCCTGAGGGTTAGATTAGAATCTACTACGAACTAGAGTTCGGGCACAGTATTACAACTATAATTAAGAGAACGAAAATTAACTCGATCATGGTATAGATAATTACATATCTTTAATTGCCTGACGTTTCGACCAAGCTACCTGTGACCACGGCCGGTACAATTGCTAGTGTTTGTTTACGTAAGTAATTTAGAAGTTTCCGTGGTAACTTTCATTTGTCTTTAGTGTTTCAACCGCTGTTATCAAACAACGCCCCTACACGTCACACGTGCGGACGATATCTCGCGGATGTCAGCGCTAGTGGGCGTCCAGCTACGTCAGTAAATATACTACAACATCAGATCGATATTGACGAACAAAGTACTCAAAATGATGTTAATGCCTCCCTTCCTGTTGACGGATTGTTCTGATATTTTGGTACACACTTTTAGGTCGGACGATAATACAATTTAATTCAATAAAATGGTGAGAGCACGTTAAGCCGTCGGTCCCGGTTGTCATACAAACATCTATGGCAGTCGTTACGGGTAGTTGGAGCCCCCAAAAATCCAACAACTGGTCTAGCTGCAATGCTTCGATATCGCCATTGGGTTATGGAGGTCAGGTGGCTGTCGCTTCACGGAAAATATCGAAGTTTAGCCAAATCCGCAGTTAGACTGGTAAGAAGCGGACCCCAAGTTATCCCAGACTAATATGTATTGTGACGACCAATGTTCGGGACTGTTCTTCTTTGTTGGACTGTAAATACTCCCTTTGTGGTAGTGACGATAGCTTAGCAGGTCTTGATAAATAAAAGATGATATGATATTCAGGGCGCGTGTATTCTTCCTTCAATGGCACAGCAGAGAGGGAGCGGAAGTACAATTGACAGCTAAAGTTTAATGTTGGTCTGTTTATACTGGAGATTGATGGCACTTGGTGGAATCTGCTAGACATATTGCATAATTATAACACTTGTACTTTTCCACACTTTATTTTATTTTTATTTTTAACCTATACCTAACCTATAACCTAACCTAATCCTAGGCCTAGGATAATGCCGTGAGGTGAAACCGGTTAGGTTAAAAATAAAAATAAAATAAAGTGTGGAAAAGTACAAGTGTTATAATTATTTAATATTTAATGTTGGTGTTGCCAACATTGTGTGGTTAAACAATACGTTATACAAAACACTATAGGCAAAGAATAGATTAAGTACTATGGGCAAAACATTACAGTCGTGATTCAACTAGCTAAAACCTTCTGCGGTTATCATTATGACCCATGTTTTGACGTAATGTTTGTATTCTGTGAAATAATACGGCAGGAAGTTGGGAATTACCGATTAAGTTCTGTTTGAAAGTCAATGTTTCCTATTTTTCAAACGTTCACGGCCAATGCAGTAATTTAAACACTGGTTGGACTATAGTAACTAACCTATAGTATATATTATATATAGTAACTAACCTATAGCAACCACTTTCCATTAGATTGGCTGTGTGCTTGTTTGCTACGTAAGTGGTATAAAAAAGAAACGATAGTTTTTTGAAGTGAAAACTTCTTTAGCGGCGTTGGATGGGTGAAAAGTGTTAAACTCGCGTCAGGATCGCTAGCTAAGCTAAGCTATAGACTGTCTATTTTGCAAGATACGATAAATAGCATCGTAGTCGACTTTAAGTCCTTATGGTTTCAGATAGTACAGGGCTCAAACCTGGCCTTCTGACACATTTTGTGTTTTTTTTTTGTAATTTATTACTTTTTGTTTTATTTTTTTTTTTGTTAATTTATTACTTTTTGTGATTATTTTTTCTTTTTGTAATTGATTCATTTTTTCTGACAGAAAATTAGTGATACGTTCTATGATTGGCGGCAACCTAGAGCGTGAACAATAAAAAGAAATAACACCAACATTTAATAATCTGTACGTTTTTTTATGTGCGGGAAATCCCCGCGTAGGTCTCCTCGGGAGCTGGGCCCTAATAATCTGCACGGTAAACGTACATTGGACTATATTGTCCCGGATGCGTATTTACATTTCCATGTTCGATAAGAGCATCAGTGCCTTAAATCCACACTGGTTTGTAACACTAATACCCTTTCCAAACCCGTATTCAGTATGAGACACGCGTCCTCCATTCGCCTAAGTACGGGTTTGTCACGTAGTGTTCTTACAAACACGTTCAATTCGATGCATGAAATTTATACCTCCAATTGCAGACTGAATAAAAACAGAAGTGGCGGTGGTTAGGACATGTAGCGCGATGCACAGACAAAAGATGGACATTAGAGACAACTATATGGGAAGGACCTAGAGGAAAAAGAAAAAGAGGACACCCTATAAAAAGGTGGATAGAAGATATAAAAGCGATAGCAGGAAGCGAATGGAGGAAGAAAGCTATGGACAGAGAGGTTTGGAAAAAGTTGGAGGAGGCCTTTACCCGAAAAGGGGTTCCGATCAATGGTAGTGAAGAAAATTATGATAGTGAGTAAAAGAAAACGGAAGAAACTAGTTATTTGCCTATTAGAATTATATAGATATATATTAAAACGCATGTAATAGCAACTATGGATTGGAAATAAACAGGCTTTATTATTATTATTATTAAGGTACTCCAAATAAAGTTTTAAATTTTTAATAGTACTGAAATAAATCCAAGTAGGTACATTTTTAATATATGAGTATATAAAAATAATGACGTCATTTTATAAAAACAATACTTATTGGCAGGAGGCTCACTTTCTGAATTATATTCAGCTATTATCCGGTCCGGTCCGTTCCGCTCCCGCATTAACAAATAATGAACAATTTACTTTAATTTAAAAAAAAACCAGTTTGAATTCTGTACGCAATGACACATTCTGTATGCAGCTCAACAGCTAGCGGCTACCAACTAGTTTTTAGTCTAAAATTGAAAGACTCGCAGATAAAGTTTTATCAAAAAAAAAATACTTATTCTCACAGCAGAACAAAAAAAACCTATGTTATTACATCTTACCGACATGAGACAATTTGTTCTACGAATTGTATATGGCAATACACTTATTGCACAGTAGGTACTTTGCATAAAAAAGATCTAAAAATATTATGTAAGTCCCTACAACTAAATAAGATCGAACAAGTTATTATGTTCGAACACAACAATACACAATACAGGTGCATAAGATTATTGTAAACTTTATATTGAAATATATGGAAATAAATAATTAAAAAAAAGAAAAATTATCTTGACACAGGGGTAATAAAATGTGCTCTACGTGCGCACTATTCGTTTCTGAAAGTCTTTTTAAGATAGCATGGGGTGCTTCGGCAGCAAATAAGAGCAAATCTATCAATCATAGATTATTTTAAACCAATCTGCAGCACCAGGGTCTCGTTCCTCTCGCGACTTGGGGTCAAGAGAGTGTATCCCGAGAACTATACATGCATTATTATGAGTTTAACGGGTGCAACGGGGGTTAGAAATACGTCATAGATGAATCTAAAAAGTGCCAGCTAGTTTATTAAAACAGTTTTTATCTTACAATTATAATGATGTGACCTTTTGTTAACTGACTGACTTCTATTGATTTATTTTGTTGTAAGAACGTCCTTTACATCGTTTTTTTGTCCGTCTATAAAATTGTTAATTTTTCTTAATTTATGGATGAATGTTTAATATTTCAACAACACTCATGAATATAATAGAATTCTGTAGATTACATTTGAAATTCATTCTTAAAGTTTTTTTACATTTACCTACAAAATCTTTATTTCTGTATGTAACAGCTATCATCTCAATGTTATAATATACTCCCGGTTGCATCCAAAGCATGCACGTTTGAATTTCATATCGTATTTAGAAAAAAAAATTAGCGCCTTTTTGTAACGTCATCTGTATACGACACACATAATCATACCTTTATGGCCGATGGGAATTAACACCCACATTTCACCAATCATTGTATTCGGTCCCACGTAATACGGGGTGAGTCTATTGCCGTATTCCGTCCACTATTGTTGACTCGAGCCATTCATCTGAGGCTTAGTTTGACCTGTATATATATGTCCGATGTTAAACAACCCTGTCTATATGTTATCTGTTTCTCTCTGTATTACAGCTACAAGAAGTAGGTGGTCAATTTCGAATGGTTGTCATATTGCGAAGTTGGCATTTTAAAAGAAACCCATCAGGGATGTAGTCTTAAATGTTTTTTTTTTCGTCTGTCTGTGTCTGTCTGTCATTGATGTTATGTCATCAACATAATAGACATATAGAGATTTTTATTGCATTACTCGAACGTTTAGCCTTTTCCTTGTATCCAATACAAAGTTCTAAAAGGTAAATTGAAATAAAACTCGATTACTTGAGCAAATAACATCATCCAGCTATTGTTATGTGTGTTTCCTTCTAAAATTTGGGTCACGAGAATCCAGTTTCGCTAACAGAAAACTTGCAGATGCAACCGACACGGTTTGCATACGAAATAGTACCTATTTGCAACCAGTACAGAGATTTAAGATAATTGGTTTGCAAAACATCCAGTTTTGTTGTAAAAAAAACACAGTTATTTAGGCATCAAAGTCGTTTTTTTAATAACGTTCTTAAAAACAGAGAGAGTCGTGCAAGGTTCTAACTTGGAGCCATAATAAAATATTTTGTTTTTACTACTAAGACGATGAATAATCGCAAGGTTCTACTGATAACAGGCTGTTACCGGTGTTACTGAACTTACTCCACCTTCCAAGGAACTCTCAATCATAAGTAGACTATCAGAAATAGGTTCTTTTATAGCGGTTTTAAGTCACTATCACATGTTCGAATTTTAGCGAAATTTTGATTTACATCAGAGGGTCAATTCTCGCAATGTTCAAAATTTAGTATCTATTAATCTAATCTGTCTGCCAAATGTCAAAAATATCACGATATTAATTTTCTTTCTTTAAAATTGTGTTACGAGTGTTACTTTGACATTGGGAGATTAAAATTAGATCAAGAAAAAAATTTGAACAGATTTTGTTAGATTTATCCTTCAGCTTCTGCGGGGAAAAATGAAGTTTATACTTCCAATAAAGTTTTTTCTACTTAGAACCCATTATTCGAGTATTAGTCAATATTTAGCGTATAAAAATATGGCGTACATACTAATTGCGCAGTGCACGCGGTCACAGCCACACGTGTGCATGATCTACTCTAAATATTGTGATTTGTGACTGACACTCCTTTTGTGAACGTTATTAATTAACTGTTTTAGGACTGGTCTTGTGACTGACCTAGTTTGTTTTAGAGTTAACGACTGTGATGTGATTTTTTATCGTATTATGGACATTTACCGTGTTGGTTTCCGGTGGAGGAGAATAGGGCCTTCTCGTCTCTTCACATAGGTGTTGCAGAAGGTCACTAAGGGATAGGGAATTTCTTCATTCAATGGTAAACATACAGCCCATGACGAGACAGTTCCTGTTTAACAATCTGGGCCCTGATTCTTCTATTATTTTGTTTTCATAGCAAAACCACTGCAGTTCCGCAGACACTGTAACCAATGCCATTTAACTTTAGACTTTACTGTTACGCAGTTTAAAGTCTATAATTAAATGCAAATCTTGTAGAGTGAATGAAAAAAATTATGAACTCTCTTTTCATTTTGGTCTATAAGACTCAGTCATAAAGTCTATGACAGTTGTTTTGTTATGTCATAAAATTAGCAGAATTGGGGGCCCGCTCGTCCTTTACGAGTTACTGAAAATCATAGTTGCCTCTGCATATCCCTCCGTGGGTATACAGGCTTGTATAATATATAACATACATATTAATAAAGCCCTTTATCTGTTATGTTTACTAAAAATTGCGGTCACTTTCAACTCGTTGATGAAATCTGATCTTGCAGAAACGAGTTTAAGAAACCATGTTTTAGAGTAATTAATTGAACCAACGTCGATTGTTTACTTCAATAATTTTTAAATCTGGTTAACATCGCTCTTGGTAATATTCCTCGTCATGCGCATAACTTGTTCTAATAATTACTACGCATCTCTTAAACGGCTTGAGTTTCATGTGCTAATAATAATAGATGTATTAACTTCTTATTTGATTGAATTTTTGTCTATTTTTTTTAACCCAACTGCCAAGAAGGGTTATGTTTTTCGCGCGTATACCTTTTGAACTACTTTATGGATTTCATTGATTGACATCTCAAATGAAAGGTATTCTTCTCCCAATGATTCTTGGGTACTTAAAATGTGAACAAAAGCTATATGTTAGATTATAGGGGCCAAAATATATGTTGTCAAAAAAATATTTTCACTCAAACTTATCGAGTAGGTTATCAAAAAGAAGGAAATTAGAAAGCAATTACAAAAATATATAATTGTCATAATTAAAAAGGATAAAATAAAACTATTAAAAATAAAAACCCGACTGATGCTGAAAAGATCAAAACATGTTTGATAGCAGGCGGTGCCTATTTGTAAATCATAAACCGGATAAAAATAAATGGGTACCACCTGCTATCAAATTTGCTTCGATCTTTTCAGCATCAGTCGTGTTTTTTCTTTTTAGTAATTAGTTTTTCATTCATAGTTTGTTTTAGGAAAAGCCGGGATCCACTTTTTAATTTCATACGAAAATCTCCTTGGTTATCCAAAGTGGGGGTGGTTTTGTCGGACTCGAATGGACTAAAACCGTACACTGTCTCGAATCTTCAGATTCCGGGGTGTAAGGTGGTGATGAGGTTTGGGTTCCAAGGTGAAAGGTCTCGGATGCAATCGGCATGCAACGCTGTTATTAACGATACATATATACAATTCGTTTTATACAATATATTAAAGCTCACTGGAGAGTTTTTGTGTTGTAAGTGAGAAAACCCAAGGTTATTCCTATATTGTCTCCTATACTGACGGCCCAAAAATCTCTGTGTTTACAGGGTCGGCAGCACAGGTGTGACTCCCCTGGTGTTGCACACGTCCATAGGCCACGGTGACCACTTTCCATCAGGTGGGCCGTAAGCTTGTCTGCCACCTTAGTTGTATTAAAAAAATTACGAGTACTCAGGTGTGAAAAATCTAGATACGGTAAAGGGAATTACACTCGTGCTAAACCTTCGTTACTCAATAGTTATAATATATTTACAAGAATTACGCTTATTAAGTTACAAAAATGATTTTGTTTTTAATGTTTTTGATTTGTTATTATATTATGTGTTAACAATAATTGAGGTTAAGTCCAATAGTTATCACACACATAATTACGATTTAAAAATCAAAAGTTACCGAGATATGATATCAAAATGTATCGCCAGATATCAAATGGTTGCAATCGGACTTTAATTTCCTCAATTTACGATAATACTAACAAACTACTAATAGTGCTTATCATTGAAGACGTATCGATACAAATCTGTCAATCGGCCGTGTTCCTGTCTGCTACTATCGTTATCTAAACTAGTAGTTTGGACATGTCGTTTTAAAAGGCTTTTTTTCCATAGGACTTTTAGTTTTGCCGGAAATCGAGAAAAACCGTTTTTTACCCTTAAAACTCACCCCCATCCCCTTCCCGACTTCAGATCGCCCGTAAATTATTCTTCCTTTCATTTTTATAATATTCCCCTCCTTTTCTAATGGGTTTCATCCTACTATTTTTTTTTTTAAATTATCGACCCTGGTCTAATTGTCATAGGTATAATAAATTATTAAAAATAAAAAACCGACTAATGCTGAAAAGATCGAAACAAGCTTTATAGCAGGCGGTACCCATTCATTTTCACCTGGTTCGAGATTTGCATTTTTATTTTTATTTTTAATATTTTTTTTATGCCTTTTAGTTATGATGAATCTTCTGCTAATTTCCTTCATTTGGATACCCCACTCGATAAGTTTGAGTGAATTTTTTACCACATACATTTTGGCGCCGAAAAAGCAACATATGGCGTTTGTTCATATTTTATGTACCCAAAAATACATGGGGAATAAATACCTTTCATTTAAGATATGAATCATTGAAATCTGTACGGTGGTTCAGAAGATATGAAGTAATAAATAATATTACAAACATACAACAAGATACGCGCGAAAAACATAACCCTTCCTGGCAGTCGGGTAAAAACTAAGCATTTATTACAGATATGGTATTGTATTCTAGAACCAAATTTGAGTGAAGATTTTATGAATGCTCCTTTCAAGCTCTTCTAGAGTAGAGTAGAGTAGAGTAGGGCAGGGCTTATGTGTAGATACACACAGAATTCGGTGACAAAATAGAGATTTGGTTGCATATTTGTATTTCATTATGTGTATGTCCAATGACTAAATACAACTGTAAGAACCGCCTTACACTATGGCTGCAGAGCACTGAAAACCTATTACATTCAGAGGTATAGAAAAAGATGAAATTTCTGTGATATATCTTAAAGTAAATAACCTACATATTTATTTTTTACGTAAGGGAATCCCCACGGATACCCCCCCCCCCCCCCCCCCTTCGGAGCCGAAGGGGGAGGTTATCTCGGAGTCGAACCGACTAAACCGCACGCCGTCTGTGGGTCGATTTGCTAGGCCGAAGGTGAGGTTGTCTTGTGACATATCCCGCGCACCCCGGCTGACCCAGGGCCATTCCTCTCGGTCTGGCTCTCCTCGGGAGGGGGGACCACGCGGTCCCCGACTCGCCCCCGGTATGGGGGGGGGGGGGCGCGCGCATCGTCCTACGATGCGCGCCGCCGCCGCGCCGTGGCCTTCTTCTGCTAGAGTGACGAGCGGCTCCACCCGTCACCCTCGCAATTAACACACTCAAACACACTCTCCTCCACACGCAAATACAATCCGCTTAAATTCGTTAGGGAGTAATCTCACGACGCATTCACATGTTAACAAGTACAATGTCATCGCCTTTAACCTTTTCCGTTATTTTATTTATACTATTAAAGTTAAGTAATCTTAATTCATTATAGATAAAGATGTTACTACATCTAAATATGACGTCTAGCCTCTCCATATCGGTGATAAAGACTATTTTTTTTGTTGTTTTTGTTTAATAATGTTGTTATGTCATTGTAGTTTGTCTAGTTTTTTTGTTGCCAATTAACTAGAACTGCATGATGTCTGTATAGTTGGTTTAACATAACATAACATAAACTCACGCTTTTATCCCCGAAGGGGTAGGCAGAGGTGCTAGCACTCACAATTCGCCGGTTTATGTTTAGGTCCCAATGTAATAGGTGGGTGAGCCTTTTGCCATTAACTGGGCACTTATAAACCTGCGATAAATACACACATAACTTCGAAAAGCATCGAAAAGTCATTGGTGTGTGCCATGGAAAACCTGGGATCGAAACCGAGACCTCGTCTCAGCAGTCCAATACCCATACCACTAGGCTACCGCGGTTTCTTTTAGTTTTTAGTTAAGTTGGTTTAGCTTTTAAATAATACTGTTTATTTGCAAACTAAAATGTCAAATGCAACAAGAGTGTTTTTTTACCACTTAGGTGACATAATAAGGGATGGGAAGCGGTTACCGTGGCCTATGGATTGATTACCGTGGTCTCACTGTGCTACCGAACCTGAAGGTACCTTCTAATGACCTTCTTGAAGGACCTCATATTGTAGCCGCTTGGAAAAACCACAGTAGGGAGTTCATTTCACAGCTGGTGTGTGCGGGATGAGTTTCCTTTCATACCGCACGGTTCGCACCGCTTCCAGTTGAAGTGTGTGAATATGAATTCCCTGCCTATGGTGAACGGTACGATTATAGAATGTAGCTGTGGGCATCAGGTCAAGCAATTTATATGAGCACAAATTATTATATAGACGGTTGCCCATCGCCACCTCGGCTTGCCTACTCTAAGAGCCATACATTTTTGTATGTACTTTATCAAGGTTCTCTATCTAATATATAAAATTCTCGTATCACAATGTTTGTTCCCATACTCCTCCGAAACGGCTCGACCGATTCTTATGATTTTTTTTTACACATATTCATTAAGTCTGAGAATCGGCTACTATCTATTTTTCATACCCTGATCCTCGATAACCGACATCCACGTGGACGGGGCCGTGAGCAACACTTAGTAAAAGTATAAAAAGATTCACTGTCAGCATTCTGATAAACGGCTATATGTATTATAGTTCCAATACCTACGGTTTTAATGTTCTGAAATTGATATTACTTATCCCTGTGTCACAATGTGCTGTGAGAACAATTCCTGCAGATATCCAATGTCACACTCGGCATCACTGACGTAACACATCGCCGGCATATGGTCTAAGAGCGTTTTTACACTATCCGATATCCGATATCGGAGGTTGTCAAATGTATGACATAAGTAGCTATCGCAAAGAGACTAAAACAGCGACTGCAAGCAATTTTCGACCTTAATTTCATTTTCTTAGTTACGTGTGTCTTTTCACCTTAATAGATGACGCTGGTCACGAATATAAGAAAATAAACTCGATACTATGGCATGTCATGTCATATCAATTTTTTTTCATCCCTAGCATCCCTAACTAGTCTGTGCTTTCCAGCAAATTGCCATATCGGGCCGATTTTATCGAATATATGTGTAAACAGCACATGGTGTCGGCTATCGGCGTCCGACACCGATATCGGATATCGGATGAATCGGATGAAAACACTCTTAGGCTAACCGTAAACTCTCAATAATATTGACAATAAAATACCTACATATCATTGTCTGAGCCTTTTATCCAGCTCAGTTGAAATCGGCTTTCCAGGCTAATTATGATGCGGCTGAACTTCGAAGTTTTTCGTGAAGCGAATGCCGTCTGACCTCCACAACTAATTGGGGATATCGAAGTTCTGTAGTTAGACTTGTCAAACTTTTGAGATTTGATTTAGTCGTACGTACTTTCCACTCGTCTAGGCCGTCTACAACCAGGGCAACAATAACTAATATCACAATATATTAAGTAGGTACTAGCGACCCGCTGCGGCTTCGCATGGGTGCAATGGATGTTATTATACATATATAAACCTTCCTTTTCAATCACTCTATAGTATTAAAAAAACCGCATCAAAATCCGTTGCGTAGTTTTAAAGATTTAAGTATACAAAGGGATATAGGGACAGAGAAAGCGACTTTGTTTTATACTATGTAGTGATGGTTGACACATCATCACTTATAGGTTTATTGTTCACCCATATGACAAATATATGGACAAATACAGCCTACCATAAAAAAAATAACACGACAACTTGCGGTTCCGCCTTTATGAATCTGAGGCCATATTTCATAAAACTTTTAATTTTAGATGATTTTCGTTATGGCAGGTTGTTTGGTAAAATGTTGGTTAGCTGTGGGAAATTTAAAAAAAAAAAACGACGTAGATTATGTAATTACGGTAATGTATAAATAAATATCATACATTGTTTTATGTCATTATGGGTCATAAACAAGGTTGCGGCAGCAATATTTGTGATTCCAGCAGCAAGTCACATAGTTTATTTGATACTAGTCGTTTACTGCAGCTTCGCCTGTATGAATTAAAACGATTTCCAGTGTTATTTTTTATATAGGACACGTCAATTTGACTTCAGACTATAAAGGCTGGTAGCTTGAAAAGAAGCGATTTGTGCCAAATTATCGAATGGCGATGTCAAGATCAATTGCCAGTGAGTCGCCATGCTTAGCCTCACCCCAAAGAAAGGGTAACGTACGCCAGAAGATCACCCGTTGACCGTTTCGGCCTGAAGCCATATTGCCGGTCATTAATTAGGGAGTGATATTCAAAGCTAGCGAGCTGTTTGTTAATTATGTGCTCAAACACCTTGCAAAACACTGAGGTGACGGCTATGGGTTGATATTTAGTAGTACTTATCCTGACTAGAAACCTCTGTGCTAAACTTCATTCAGATCCGTTCAAATATGATTAACTACCGAAATTCATTCATACATCCAAACTTTCGCATTTATTATAATAGTAGCAACTTAGATGATCACGCTGAGTGCCACCATTGTTAACATGGTACGTGTATGTAATGGTGACCCTCTTTTCTGAGTTACTAGCTTATCATCAGGCGAGTTGAAGTCAAGTTAGCGTTTACTATATAAAAAAAAATATGCCCTAAATTGTAAGAGATTGTAAGATGTAAAGTTAGACTGGTACTGACCCACCCAACTTCGCACCTATGCAACTCTTCAAATGCTTATTTGGACCGAACGGCATACTTAAAGATTGATAATAAATCTTCCGTAAAAGAAATATATAAATGACACGTAATACTACATATTTGGGTAATGGTTATAAATCTGTCTAGAAAACATTACTACAACGTCAATTATACAGGTGTTTAATTGCGCGAAATATAAAACTATCGAAGTACAGCGTCCATCGGATATTATACAAGTAATTCGAGATTACAAGCTTTCACAAACACAATACTTACCGAACCAGCGAAAGAATCATTTTCAAACGATTTATTTATTAATTTCATATTATTTTAATTATTTCTTGACATAATTGTAAAATTTTGACGTTCATACGTGCTCTTTATGTGCCTAACCTGAATAAACGAAATTGATTCTTTGATTCTTTGAATGAGGCAACGAGTAAAAATTGACTGGAAAATGGTTTTTGCTGCAAGCGCATAATTAGAATTTCGATCAGAATTTACAGTTTCTTGGTGCTAAATGATTTGTTTGATGAGAAAGCTTTTGCGTTCTCCATAACCCTGAGAGAAAAGTCTGCATCAGAAGCTTCATGCCACAATCAGTTGGTTAATCGGCTTATAGTTGAAGGTTACTTGAGTCCCGAAAAACTTGATGGGTCCTATCCATACGGCAGATAAACAGCATCTAATGCAAGACATATCCATCTAAAGTACAGTCGACGAAGAACATACGGTTGCACCTTACCATACAAAGTTGTATATAAAGTTAAACCGTATCACTTTTATCGACTTTACAATTACAACCATTTTAAATTAATATTTATTCCTATCAAACGTATACTTCGAGACACGTATCTTCATCCTATCGTAGATCCCAGTCGCATCCGAAGCTATTGACTTGGAGTTTGGGGTCCGCTTTACCAGTTCAACTGCAGATTTGGCTAAACTTTAACATTTTCTATGAAGCTACTGTCATATGACCTCCACAACCCAAAGACGATATCGAAGCATTGAAGTTAGACAAGTTTTTTGACTTTTGAGGGCTCCAACTACCCATAACGACTGCCATAGATGTTTGTACGGCAACCGTGACCCAACGCCTTTAACATGCACTCCGAGGCACGACCAGACCAATGCAAATACCCATATTCATACATAAAAATATTGGCACTGAACGGGGACCTAAACCGCGCCTCCTGCGGTCGCGTTCACGACCGCTACGCCACGGAGGCTGTCACACGTATACTGTCGGGACACGTTATACTGCACCCAAATCCCGAGACAAAAGAGGCCCTGGCGCGCGCGGATTGTGATTTGAGCTCATCCACTGACGTAGCACTAAAGGAGCTGTCCTCAAAACACAACTAAGAAACGTTTACTGCGAGTATAGAGCATATTTTAGATCCAACATATATGTCCCAATCAATACCGTGACGGACAAGATCGCCGCATGCTCCGCACATTGCACAAAGCAAGTGTTTCACCGGGCGGCGCGGCGGCTGCCTGCGATCAAGTGGCCCGGTTTCTTTAAGGTGAAGGTTTGGCTCAATAACTTATAAATAACGAGTTCGCCGCCACTCGATATTGTTACGTCATTGTTATAATATTGAAATATTACTTGCATTATTTTCTTATTTTGCATACACATACATATTATATACTCACGCCTGTAAATCCCCGAAGGGGTAGGCAGAGGACACTTAATTTTTACGGATACCATCGCGATTTATTTTTTATTATTTATTTTTAGACCGACGTTTCGACTACTTGTCAGCAGCCGTGTTTGCAGCTTGTCCTAAAACGACCCAGTAACAAATAAATCAAATATAATAATAAATCGCGCTATAATCCTTAAAAAGTGGTTTAATTTCAATGAGTGATATTCGCGTAAACTTTAAAAAATATCAAAGTTAACTCTACAGTGGGAATACCTAAATGATCATTTTTCTTAGAATAAGTACGCAGAATATCAGTTTTTGTGAGTTGGTAACAACATCATAGAACTTCATATTAGGAAAGTTATGTGCGTCATATACCTACTTTACACTTAATTGGTTTCGTTGTTTGCACTAAATATAATAATAATAACCCTCCTTTGGCTTCGCCGTAGTTGGGTAAGAAAAGAGTTCGATATCATTTGTATGGGCCCTCTCTTAAATATTTATTTTATTATGTTTGTTATTTTTTTATATATATGGTACACGTCAATTTCACTTCACCTTACCTGATGGTAAGCTGAAGGCAAAGTCTCAGGAATGATGGTCACCACTACATACACGTACCATGTTAGCAATGGTGGCACTCAGCTTGACGGCCTCATCAAAAGAGGATTGTCGTCGCAGCACCGCGTGACACCCACCGGTCCCACTAGTGCTGCGACCACAATCCCCTCTGCCCGGCTATGTACTTGTTGACCCCTGATTGCAATCCAACCGAGATTGCATTACTATGGGGGTTTTTCGTGGGAATCGAAATCGACGTAGCAGTTGCACGTGCATAGATATAATTGCTCAACACAAGTCATATACCATCTATCGCGGGTCAAGCAGCCAAGGAAACATATAAAAGTAGCCGAGCGGACCGCAACCTGTCGCCCATGACGGGTTCGAGTCCGTCTGTGACGTATTGCGAGCAAGAGCGACAAATGACTTCACTTTCGACGGCCTTCGAATAGTACTGTCCCCGATTTGGCGAGCTTGCGTAAGGGCAGCTGTTTGAGCACAATTAGACTTTAATACTGATATCAATTCTTAGCCCATTACAGTCTACTGCTGGCCGTAGGCTGACAATGTTGGGTGGGAGGCATTGGCCTATTATTTCGAAGCCGGCCAGACGGGTTGGTACAGGTTTTATTACGAGTTTTCCTTCTTTCGCAGTGGTATCGTCTTTGTATTTTTCCGTTACTCGCCTCTTACTACACCCTTCGGATGAGATGGGGTGGTGATACTTGTATTCTTTATCTGTCACCACACTGATGCTGTCAGGGAATATGCGATTGAGATTGATGGATGTGGAAAAAAAGACGGGTTGCACTCTGGGAGTGCCGGCAGAAGTGAAAACATTTTCTTTTTTTCTTTCTTCGTTATATACATAGATATATAAAAAAGAACATACCATACCATACCTATAATATAGCGCTAATCATAGAACCTATCACTTATTTTCTGCTAATTTTCTGTCAGAAGAAATTAATAAATTATGAAAAGAAAAAATAATCACAAAAAATAATAAATTACAGAAAGAAAAAATAATCATAAAAAGTAATAAATTACAAAAAGAAAAGTAATCACCAAAAGTAATAAATTATAATAAGAAAAAACAATCACAAAAAATCCCTGAAGGCCAGGTGGTTTGAATCCGATACTATCTGAAACTATAAGGACTTACAGTCGAAGTGCTTACCGTTTAAGCTACGACGCTATCTGTTGTGAATTGCAAAATAGATAGTCTGTACCAATCTTGTATGACGTCAGTCGTCGGTTACGGTTCAAAGGTCAACTAATCCTGACGCTTCCTTAACATTTTACACCCATCCAACGCCGCTAAAGAAGTTTTCACTTCAAAAAGTTCTTGGATGTTTTGAGGCTCCAAAAAGATCACTAGGCCAAGTTGCAGATAGAAATTTCGAGCTATCGGTTTTATGGAACACATATCTATAAGCTTTTTTATCTACTCCGGAAATTCCTTCGCATACCGCCCCCGTTGGAGCCGTATGGGGTGGTTATTTCAGACCGCGCTGACTTGGATCATTTAGTTTCCAGGAGAAAGATTGCCACTGGCATAGCTAATCCATTACCATCTCGAGAAGGTCTCATTCAAATACTTATACCTAACTTTAAATTTTCATCTCGGCACACAAGGTCCACTTATTCACTCCATTTTCTCCTTTTGATTTGACTTATGATCTTTTTATTGGAATGACCACCACTCCGAGAAGAAAACCTGCACCAGACCCTCGTCTGTCATTCGGCAAGTACACCGGCTCACAGGTGGGGTTGGCTTGGCCCTAAATGGAACCCTATATATACTTCTTCTTCATCCCAACGTGAATCCCAGTCGCATCTGAAGCTTTCAACTTGGAGCCTGGGTCCGCTTTTACCAGTCAGTCTAACTGTGGATTTGACTGGACTTCGACATTTTTCGCGAAGCGATTGCCATCTGACCTCAAAAACCCAAAGTCGATATCAAAGCATTGCAGTTAGACCAGTTGTTGGAGTTTTGAGGCTCCAACTACCCATAACGACTGCTATAGATGTTCGTATGGCAACCGGGACCGACGCGCGACGGCTTAAAGTGCTCTCCGAGGCACGATCATACCAATACAAATACCATATTCATGCATACAAATATTTGTATTGAGCGGGGATGTAATCCGGGCCTTCTGCGTAGCGGCCGCGTTCACATTATACACCCTATGCACCCTAAATTTGTTTGCTATAACCATTTCACCGATTGCCAATACGACACCATGGTTAACCAGTAACCGCATCAAAAACGGCTACTGGCCGGTAAGTTATTACACAAGAATTTGTAATAATCACAGAATATGCAGACATGATGACAAGGTGTTATCAAAATTTGTTAATTACATTATTTATCAGTGAATTACCATCTGCGAGAAAGGAATATAATGTACTTTAATTATTTCATTAACACACAACATTCACGTAGCAGAGATTTTTATTTCTTAATGAAACAGAATCATTGCATTACTGACGTTTAAGGAATACCAAGGTTTAAAATGGTACCTTTGATCAAAATAATTGCAGGAGATTTCGAGGTTACTTAAGCTGGATTTCACCAATGAATATGATTGCGTTTATCTTAACTTAAACTACGTTAGCACAATTACTCGACGAGAAAATGTGAAAGACTAGATGGGATTGGAACTATGCGCTAAGTACTTAAATACCTTTGATTGCCTGACGTTTCGACCAGGTTACACCGGCCGTGGTCACAGGCTGACTGGCTCAGCGGTGGACGCCCGCCGTCTTCGAATCCGTGAGGTAGTAGGTTCTTCATCTACCCGCACATTTTCAATATTTTCTTTTCGCCATGTACCGTCACATACCACACTCACAGTGTCCCTATTACGTAAGCAAACTGTCCGGTCTCTATCCGACTACGTAGAAAAGCGAGGTTGCACATCATCATCAAAACCTACTACCTCACGGATTCGAAGACGGCGGGCGTCCACCGCTGAGCCAGTCGGCCTGAGACCACGGCCGGTGTAACCTGGTCGAAACGTCAGGCAATCAAAGGTATGTAAGTACCTATACCATGACCGCGTTAATTCCCGTTTTCTGAATTGTATATCATGGAACGCGAGAGTTTAAAAGTTAGTTTATACGCTAAGTAGTAAAATTACTGGTGGTAGAAGGTTGATGGCATAAATTTGCCACAAATTTTAGCCGGGTGGGTACCACCATACAAGATTGCGAAAAAACCCTCCATAGTAATCCAATATCGGTTGGATTGCGTTCAGGGGTCAGCAAGTGCAGCCGGGCAGGGGGGATTGTGGTCGCAGCACTAGTGGGGCCGGTGGGTATCACGCGGTGCGCAGACCACAATCCTCTTTTGATGAGGCCGTCAAGCTTAGTGCCACCATTGTTAACAAAGTACGTATATATAATGGTGACCCTCTTTCCTGAGATTTTGCCTTCGGCTTACCATCAGGCGAAGTGAAGTCAACTTGACGTGTCCTATATATATAAAAAATAGATGATGATGATTTATTATAGTCTGGAATAGATGACTTAAAACTTTTTACCGTGGCCTATGAATGTGTTCAGCACCAGGGGCGCCCAACTTGGCCTGATGACACTTTTTTTTTTTTTTACGTGCGGGAAATCCCCGCGGATACCCACCCCTCCGGAGCCGGAGGGGGAGGTTATGTCGGACTCGAACCGACTAAACCGCACGCCGTCTCTGGGTCGTAGTGCTAGGCCGAAGGTGAGGTTGTCATGCGACATATCCCTCGCACCCCGGCTGACCCAGGGCCATCCCTCTCGGTCTGGCCCTCCTCGGGAAGGGGGGGGACCACGCGGTCCCCGACTCAACCCCGGTGTGGGGAGGCGCGCATCGTCCTACGATGCGCGCCGCCGCCGTGGCCTGCTTCTGCTAGGGTGACGGGCGGCTCCACCCGTCGCCCTCAAGCCCGCGCTCATGGGGGGCTATGTAAACCTTCTATTGCCCCTTAGTGTTTCGCTACCCACTGCTTGGTCTAGTCTTTAGCCCTTCTTACAATCAAGGTCATCTATCGAGGCCGTCTAGTTATGGATCACGTTTTTTATCAGTCACGGCCTGTATCTTCTGCACTGCACCTCGATTTTTTACCGTCTTGTGGTAGGTATATGCACTTAATATAAAAAAAATGAAGTTGAACCGCATACTTATAGATAATTTTAAAACACTACGCTTCTTCAGTCCACCACTGACTCTTAACTGGTTGTTATTAAGATACCCGAAGTAATTAATATAAGCGTTCGTGTCTAGAATACTAAACAGTTGGTCCGTAACCTTGTCTCGTAAACGGTTAAATTTGTTCCGCTTGTAATTCCCTTCCATTCCGTCTTCGTTCGTAATCATCGTAATATTTATCTTATAGTATAGTTTTTCGCTTGACAATGAGTATTAAACGCAGTCGTAACGTGAGTAGACGGTGGAATTCAATATATACTAATATCATAACGCTAAAGAGTTTGTTTGTACGGTTGAACGCGCTAATCTCTGGAACTAAATGTTCGAATTCAAAATGTATTTTAGGATAAATATCATCATGCTCTTCAAGAGAGCGTAGTAGTAACCATAAATGTCGGCAAATTCTCATATATTATTTGAAAATTATTAATTGTGAACCTGTGTGTATATGAAGCCGGCCAAGCACATGGCTCAGTTACATTAGTCAAGCCTAATAAGGGTACAGAATTGTTCAAGTGTTTAGGTATTATGTGTTTTGTTTATTTGAAACTGACGTATAAACATGAGACCATCATTAACCAGACACAGTGTCCCAATTCCCCTGGAGTGTAATTTTGAGAATCAAAAAGGTCCACTATTGAATAAGGTAATTTTCAATTTTCCTTGCAACGTCCTCTTATCTTCTCTCTTCTCTACCTATACGTACTATAGACATAAATTAGAAGTGAATTTATGCGCAGTACGTGTTTTGTGGAGGTGTCTTTTGAGGGTAGCACCAAGTGCAATGGCAGCGGAGGAGCTCAATCAATCCTGCTCCCTGCTTTGGCTATTCAGCAGCACGAGTGTGAATTCCCTGGTGTTGCACACGTCCATAGGCCACGGTAAGTTCTACTTTCCGTCAAGTGAGCCTTGTGCCTGTTTGCTACTCAAGTGGTAAAAATCCTATGATAGTTTATATACAAGTATAATTTCAAAAAATCTAGACATTCATACTTTTCTCACTAATGCAAGTTGATAGTTCATGGCTTATTCAACTGTCAACTTAAAAAAAATACAAAAGACATTGTCAATTGACACATTTTGTATCTTTTTCTTACTCATATACCCATCCCTTATCATCACGCGATTGCGATTAAATGACAAGGTCTACATTTTTTGAAATTATACTTGACTGGATACCATCGACCGGCGTGATTGTGTATATGAATATGAATACTCTACTAACTGACGTAATTCTGGAAGACCGATTGTTAAGATAGTTGGACCACTCTGGACACTTACACAACTATTAGAGTACTCTTATAACCAATATAAAATTGGAATTTTGGTATTTGGATTATTTTGAGTACTTTTGTTAGCAACATTTTAATGATGCTGACTGTACATGAGGTTTATATTGCGTTACATTAATTGTCCGCAACCGCCAAATGTCATCCGCCACGTCTCTTCTGTATAAGCCGCGCCTTAAAATTATCCCAAATCTCAGATCACCATTATAATCTTAACAATAAACTGTAAATGGAGCGATAAGTTTTGTTTTTACTACTAATTGTTAGGCTAAGGTCACCCCGGCCTCACTTTTTTTACTATTTTCGGTCGATGTTTCTATAGCCAAGGATGGGTCTGTACTGTTAGAAGACATTTTGTTTCGTACTATTGTTTGGTGGTTCACTTTTGTTCTGCAGTCAAGGTCGAGCCGTGAAGTGGATCGTTATTTTTGACTGTTTTTACCTAATCGGCGATAATGGTTTCGTACGGTATCGTAGTGTTATGGCATAACTTAAACCTTTTTGTTGTACTACCAGTACTACAATATAAAGAGAATAAAACCACAATGCTATACTAAAACCAACATTCCCGTGTCACACATTGTCACCACTTTCCTTTCAAGAGTGTCAAGGGGCCAAGTCTACTATTTCAATTGTATCAAAATAACACCAAAAAGGTCGCTCAATAACAAGTTGACAGTAAACTTTCACAGTTTTTGTAGTCCACTATTATGATCAGGGCACAATAGATTTCCGATTGCAGCCAGTGGTCATCCACACTACAATTGACTTTGATTGGTAGTCTGCTGACAGGTGACAAACTAAAGGCCGCTCGGGTACGTAGTCTATTACTTTTTAACAGTTCTAAACTGCAATTGTATTGCTACCCAACGGCTTATGTTGTACGATTGTGCAACAATTGCTTTTTATCTTGACTTTTCGGCAAGTGTTGTGTTTCCATTAGTCAATTCAGTGTTAATTGATAATAAATAAGATGTTTAGAATAAATATTTTATTGTTGGCTGACGAACTTGATGAAAATTTACACCAAATGGAGGTGCATCGAAACCGCCGTAGGGCACGACGATTGGCAAGAGAAACTTTTGAGCCATTCAATGATGTAACGGAGGCGGAAATCGTTAAAACTTTTCGCCTGCAGAAGTCCACTGCAAGGAGCCTCGTGCAGGAGCTTACTCCATTTATTCCCCAATCACTTACCCAAAGAATCAACCAGCAAACGATGAAAGTTTGTCCACTTTATTATTCGTATATTATTATTGTGGCAGTTTCCGCCAATAACACAATACAAATTTTATTAGTGTACAAGATCATTGGGCCTTGCGTACATGATCTATTATTTTTATTTACGCCAAACAATTCAATTCAATTCTTTATAATGGCTCCTGTGCCTTAGGCAGAGATTCTACGCCAAACAATAACAAAACAAACCAAGAAACTCTATATGTCAAGTCCGTCAATAATGACATCTGACAGCCGGTTGTTTTTTTAATGAGCCATGGAAACACTATATTTTCATGCTTTGGTGACAAATTATTATTTAATTATTAAGTCATGAGACTAGACGTTTTTATTAAAAGTGCTTTCAGAATAAATATCCTAGTCAAAAAGTAGTACAGCAGGGCTAACATGCGCGCCACGATATAGCTATCTCGAGGCATTTTGCCGTTTTATGTTGATATGTCGACTGTTGGTAGCTTATAGGGCTAACATGCGCGCCACGAGATAGCTACCTCGAGGCATTTTGCCGTTTTATGTCGATATCGACTGTTGGTAACTTGGCAAATTTCATGGCGATCTGTCAGATGTCGACATAACTCGACTTCGAGAAATCATCTCTACTTAGTGTCTGCAAATTGTAACATACGTGCCCTTATTTACTCGAATTTTGACATTTAAAATGTTTTGTCTCTCGTCCTTCATTTGGTCGACGAGAAGTTATCTCGAGTAAACTTTTCTTGTGCTCGGTGCATTTTGGATCAACATTTAGTACCTTTGTGCGACTGCAAGCAATTTTCGACCTTAATGACATTTCCTTTGTTACGTGTCTTTTCGCGTTAATTGATGACGCTGATCACGAATATAAGAAAAAACATTCGATAGCATGTCATGTCAATAAGGTCGAAAATTGTTTGCACTATTTTTTCTCTTTTTTAAATTAAAATGTTTTGTCTCCCGTCTTTCATTTGGTCGACGAGAAGTTATCTCGTGTAAACATTTTTTGTGCTCGGTACATTTTGGAGTAAAACATCGATTGCAAGCCATTTTCGACCTTAATGACATTTCCTTTGTTACGTGTCTTTTCGCATTAATTGATAACGCTGATCACGAATATAAGAAAAAAAAATCGATAGCATGTCATGTCAATAAGGTCGAAAATTGTTTGCACTATTTTTTCTCTTTTTTCATACCTAGCATCCCTAACTAGTCTGTGCTTTCGAGCAAATGGCCGTATCGGGCCGATTTTAACGGATAAATGTTTAAAAAATGTGTATGCCATAGACAACAATTGAAAACGTTTGACGCGACAAAATATGTCGGCGTTACTTCGCTCGAGAAGACTCGAGATGATATCTCATCTCGATTCGAGATATTTGACAATGCGCGCATGTTAGCCCTGCAGAGGCCTATGTTTCTCTGTGGTTTATATTAATGATATTTCTACCATTTTCTACTATCCACCCAATATAACTCTACTGCTCTTCTATTTCATTTCTATTGCGGTCCTACGAAATGTCAAAGTAGATTTATTAGACTACCTATTTTCGGACTAGTCGCCATGGAATAGTAATAGAATAGTCATAGAACAGTATTTTATGTTATAATAGTAGACTTGGCCCCCTGATCGTCCGTCCACCTGAATCTCGCGGGGGGCGGACACACGAAATCAATTTACTGGCGTGGATAACGTGGTTCTAGTACCTACACTTGACATTGGCGTCTCGCCATTAATTCATTTTATTCTACATTTTACTTGACATTGGCAAAATTGCGGCGAGTTGTGCTGCACAGGCCATTTTGAAGAAGTTGAAGTTATTGAAGTAGGTTTGCATTTGACAGTGACAATAGTGGTCTCCATTTGCGACATTTTGGTTTTACTATAAAGTACTTCGCCATTAATTATTTTATTATACATTTTACTTGACAATGGCAAAATTGCGGCGTTTTGCTGCACAGGCCATTTTGAAGAAGTTGAAGTCATTGAAGTAGGTTTGCATTTGACAGTGACAATAGTGATCTCCATTTGCGACATTTCTTTGGTTTTACTATAAAGTACTTCGCCATTAATTATTTTATTATACATTTTACTTGACAATGACAAAATTGCGGCGATTTGCTGCACAGGCCATTTTGAAGAAGTTGAAGTTGAAGTCATTGAACTTGGTATGCATTTCTCAGTGACAATCGTAGTTTCCTTTTCGCCATTTATCGAAATCGTTGGTTTTACTGTTAAGTACCTACTTGGTTTTTGATATGTCTGTCGAAAAATTCATCAACCTCTAATTAAGCAGTCTATTCCTGCACTAATATACATAACAAACTATTTCTATGGGCCAGTGTCCCATACGACAGTCATCTGAGATCAATCCACACATCGAACAATGGTTATCGTGTGACATAACACGTGTGGGCCATGGGAAATGATATATGGGTTATTGTTATGCGACCTTGGCGCCTAGATCAACGCGAGATGAGATTTCCTTATGCCAACTGCTACTTGTAAAAAATTAATAGTATACCGTCGGCAACTTACGTGAATATCACTCATTGTAAAAGACCACCTTTCTAACTTATTCTATCACGATATATTTAGTAAAAAATGTTTAGGCTGCTGGACATACATACATATAATCACGCCTTTATCCCCAGAGGGTTAGGCAGAGGTGAATTAACACCCACATTTCACCAATCATTGTATTCAGTCCGGGCACTATTGATGAATTAGAGGCTGAGTCTGGGCTGTACATATCTGTCTGATGTTAAACAGCTTTATCCCTTAGTCGCCTTGTACGACACCGCGTGGGAAGAGACGGGGTGGCCCAAATTCTACTCTGCCGGGAAACACGCGGCTGCTGAAAAGTAGCTGAAACGTTGGGCTAAGAGGACATAAAACAAAAAAAACACAACATAATTAAGAAAAAGTCGTTTAAATGCAATTAATAGTATTTCTAAATCAGCGGTGGCTTACCTCAGTAGTCTTGTCTGTCAATCAGCAAGTGTTTAGTAGAAATAAATCGGAAAAAGTCACCATCAACGACGGGAGTTGAACTCGTGACCAGTTCCTTACAGGAGGGAAATGGCCCCGACTAACTGAACTACTTAGACCGGTCTTGGATGCTTGACAATTTTTTGGACTATGAGTATGGCAATTATTTATTTATTTATTCATAATTATAAGTATAAGAATAAGTTAGCATACTAAGCATGCTTCAAAATTTCGTTTAAAGAATAATTCTATCAGACGTCATTATTAGCATGAAGTTATAACCATTAACCTAATAAAATCTAGTTTATCCTACAAATCAATTAATAATCAGATTGTAATAAATGCACTCAAGGAAACTTCATTTATTTAGTTTAGTTCAAACTAACAGTAAATTGATAAAAAATAAACCACCTTGACTTGTTGGTGAGGTAGAGCTCGCAAGAATTTCTAGTTCATTTATATTGAATAATAGTACAGTGGGTAGGTGCTATTATTGTTTATATGCCAATTAGACCAAATCAAATCAGTTTATTGCTGAACATGTACTGAACCAAGTTATCTTTTGGTCTAACTTGCTGTTTTACGAACCAAATGTGCCTGCCACCTAAATGGTATTTAAAATGTCTACTTTAAAAATAGGAGGAAGGTTAATCTATAATAATTACATCCGATTATTAAGATCAATCAATCAATATGTGCCTCGTCCTCTTCCAATATGCGCCATTTTTGTCGATCCTCCGCCTTCCGTATCCGTTATTTAGATATGTAAAATGAAATCAATTTAACTAATTAACTAAAACTAACATACCTCATAGACTAAAATATTTAAAATAATATAAAAGAGGGTTCAAGAAGTTCAGAAAACATCACAAAAGTCAAAAGTTACTGTTAACTACGTCACTGTTTTGTATGACGTCATTGGTCATAATTTGTGATAGATACGGGAATATCCTCTTAATTTTAAATAAAATATTCCTTTATAACCTACTTAAAGATCTAAGCCTATCGAGAGCTACAATAAGCTCATTATTAGGACGAATGTCTAAAGCGGCACTAGTAGGTTCGCACTGTTCGTTAGTCAGGGAGGGGAACTTAGGTAGTGAAGGTGAGTGTTTATGTACCTACATCAACAAAAGGGCCTTCTAAACCTACACCTGGGTCGCAAGTCCCAGGCACTGTCCCGAGTTCCCAACTCAGCAATGCGATGGACCCGGCACCCGCACGGAGAATCCATGGATTGCTAAGGAGTCGGTCTTCCATGTTCCATTAAACCTATTATTCTGCATAATGTTCCATATCTTTGACATAGATTATTTTATCGTATCAATAAGTATGAATGAAGTTGACCCACTCCAAAGCAATTTATCACACTTTCAATTTCGTTCCATTAAATCGATAATAGGCCTTATTCGATTCGTCATGATTTGCAATTTTAGTGTGTGTTTGCACTATGAAGGCGAGTGAAGCCAAGGCGTGATTTGTGGAAATGACCAATCATGTGGACACTAACTTTTAAATTTGGAAGTAAATGGGACCCACCAAGATCTTCAGGGCCTATGCCAATCTTACCAGCCAGTCTGA
Organism: Eilema caniola; assembly: GCA_949126895.1. NCBI lineage: Eukaryota > Metazoa > Arthropoda > Insecta > Lepidoptera > Erebidae > Eilema > Eilema caniola. The sequence goes on along the minus strand of OX421488.1, from coordinate 2,225,545 downwards.
TTAACAAATGACGCATTAGCACATTTGCTCTCGGGGTTCCCACTTAAAGGTTTTCATGGGAGCGATATCCGCCTCTATAGAACCCAAGATAAACCCATATAGAAGTAGAAAAATTGACCCCGAATGGAATACGATTTTTGAGTTCGAACGGACGGTAAAGTATAGGGAAAATGCAAGTTTGAAGGTCCAAATCGTACAAGGAGTTCGAAAGGTACATGTTTGTAGACAAAGACCATACTTTTTTATACCACTTAGGTGGCAGACAAGCATACGGCCCACCTAATGGAAAGTAGTTACCGTGGCCTATGGACGTGAGCAACACCAGGGGAGTCACACTCGCGCTGCCGACCCTCTTAGAACAGAGAGTTTCTGTGCCGTCAGTGTAGAAGATAAAACAGGATAAGCCATAGGTTCTCTCACTGACAGCACAAAACTCTCCAGTGGGCTCTGGCTTAAAAAAGCGTGCTTGAAAAAAGAAAGTTTATCTAGAAATAGTAGACACAAGTATCCTTAATGGAAATCCATGAAAGTGTTACTTCTTTGAGGTAAAATACACACACTGTCCACGTAAGATGAATATAGCTATTTATCACTTATGCGCACGCACACGTTCAAATAATGTATGGACATTAAATGTTGCAGCTACTTTATGTAATACCACAGAATAAATAATTGTACTAGTAATACGTATTTTCGTGAAATAACCAAGTATAGAACTAAACAGGACACGACTCGTGCGCACACACACTAAGCATTAGCCAGCCAGGTTATTAAATTATGTAATAAACGAGACGGCTGAACACCGTTCAGACCGTTAATTGAATGGCGCCGTTTAGTTAACTGCCTAGGCAGTTAATTGGACGGCGGATTAAGCTAGTTGGCGGCGACATATACAGCAGAATACACATGCACACATCTTGTTACATACTACAGACACAAACAATAGTACGAATATCGTGAGATGCCTATTCTCATGCAGCTGGTATAACGTGATCAAATAAAAGAACTTATTTTCGTCTCGTGTTGTATCTTATTATAATGAAAAAGTTACAAAAAAGGATAGGTATATGATTCACAAGGACATTCGTTTGTTTTCAGACCAGATGTTTTATAGATGCTTCCTAAATACATGCTGAAGTGGAATACACTTACGAATTATAAGTCTAGGAAGAACCTTCGTGAACTGATGCAAAAAATTGCAAGTGTCATTTAATTCTTAACTTAAATTTGTAGTTAAAGTTTGCATTCCACAATAGGCTAGTTTCAGTGTATCGTTTGTGGAATACAGAAAAATAGATTCGATTCCTGTCCCTCAACGAACGAGAATGTGATGGGGCACATCGCAGCGTTGTTCTATGTATTTGCCACATAGGTAATTGCACGAAACAACATAGCATACCAGTTGACATAATAGGAGATTAGTTCGGTAGATATATATCCTTCTCCCAAATATCCCCAAACGCCAGTAATTAATAAAAATGGTCCTTTGTTACCCGTAGAAGAATCGTTGAAAACTTATCTCATAGAAGAAAGTTTCAGCAAAGATCAGTAAGTATGATGCCTTCGCCGGTTCTGATCAGCGACCTACTGCTTTGTGTTTAAATACAAATAAACTGATATTACCACATTTTGTATTTATACCGGGTGTAAGGGAAACGCTGCCGAAGCCGAAGGCCCGTGGTAGTACTCCGGGTATACTACATATTCACATATATTTTTACGATATTTTTCGATTCAGTGAGAAAAAATTACCTTTTTTTCACTTTTTTTCATTTTTTTTTAGTTTTTGCAGCATTATTTATTCTCCATCATATAAAGAAAGCTTAATGAAACGACAATTTCATAAAAAAAGACATCGCTACAAAAAAAGCACGCCCGGGCGGCGCGTCATTTGTTTTTGTCTGTAGTGATGTTTTTTTTATGAAATTTTATAAATTATTATTGTGGATGTCGTCCAAACTTATAAATACCATAGGAGGTATCAAGAAGATCAGAGCGGATGATTGGGTCGCTGATCCGAATTTCTGTTAGTGAGCCACACAGCGGGATGTGAGCTATTTTGTGCATCATGCCACCTTGAAAATGTGCATCAGTAGATGAGGCAAAGTTAGATATTTTTAGGACCTATTGTACAATTGCTGATTGGCAGACGAAGCTTTGGGGTAAGCTCTCCTCAAAAATCTACATTCTTTTATTAGGTCGTTGTGCTAGGCCGAAGGTGAGGTTGTCAGACTACATATCTCTCGCACCCCGGCTGCCCCACGGGCACTCCGGCTGACCCACGGGCACCCCGGCTGACCCTGGCGCACCTCGGCTGACCCAGGATATAGAAAGACTGTGGAATAAAAAACATTAATATTTTTAATTCAAACTTAATTTGTACTGCAACTAATTTTATTTCCTGACACACCTGGCACTATTCCGTCTTATAAGTCTTATAACACTCTTTCTCTGCTATTCCATTACAAACAATAACCAGAATTTTCTTTCAAAAATCTGGTACAGCTTACAAAACCTTACATTATCACGTCAAGTAGCGACCTCAATCCCCATCCTTGATTTCCTCACCTGTGACAAGTAGATATACAAATTGATTGCACACGATGCGTGTACGCAGCTATCGCTAACCGCCAGGCATCACGATCTCCATATTTTTTTATTTACATAGTAAAAATGTTCGCATATAAAATAGAAGTACAAAGTTACGTAATCAGCGGTAAGTAATGTGACACGAGGATATTTTTAGGACTGGAAGATGTACATGGCTTTACCAACATCCTTGATGTCCAAGCTTATCACTTCTGCTCGTCTATCTACCTGCTACACAAGACGAGGCCCTGGTGCAGGTTTTTCTCTTAGTGTTAGAAGGCCAAACGGCAGTTGTATCTGAAAAAGCCAACACACCGATCAAAAGCAACACGCGGATCTTGAGCTCCATGGTGCAACTTTGGTCGCAATTGAGAAATCGCTGTGAGGAGAATATTTTTGGAGCGATCAGTTTTCTCCCTATTGAATTAAGAAAAAAGGATCACACTAACATTTTCAAGGCTTAAGACAACTTTCACCTTACCTTATTTGAAATTTGGAGTCGTCTACATTTCACGTCAACTATACGACACGCAGGACACAGTTGTGGTAGAGATTTTCGCTGCAGTGGTACTAACGAAGTACTTAAACGTAATTAAGAAACTATCTATTTATTAATAATAATCTTTTTTTACATGAAAACTGGTACACAATTTATTAATTTATTTAAATTATTTCTTTATTTTATTTCAGAAGGTCATTACATTATTAAATACAATTCAGTGTTCAAAAAGTGGTTCAAAATGCAATGTTTAATACGTTCACAACTATTATTGGGAGCATCTGCAGCCGAACTAGGTGCGAACCTGTAATTTTGGCTTGAGATAATTAAATGGGGATTGCAACACTATATTTATGTAGTACACGAGTAATTATATACTATTGAAACAGCACATAATCAGTTTAGGATCCCCTGACTCCTGCGCTAGGTAAAACTGTGTTGCAGGAGAGAGTGTCTTCCCCTTGCAATATTGTGTTCATCATTACAAGTTACATGAAATATATTATATATTACTAGCTGTCCGGGCAAACTTCGTACCGCCTCAGGATCAATTAAAAAAAGTTGCAATTTTCCATATTTTCTCACCGTTTAAACCTTCCCTGGTCAACAAATATTTCAAGACTAAAATTAGCCAAATTGGTTCAGCCGTTTTCGAGTTTTAGCGATACATACAGAGGATGCTTGTGTACGAGTTCTAGTTCTGATGAGTTATATGATATTAATCTTGTAGATTACATAAAAACGGGATTTTTATAAGATACGATTTTAAAACTTCAGTTCACACGTTGTAAACAACAATGTGTTGTAATTAAGAGTTATGTCTGTTTAATGGGCCTTGTACGAGCTCGACTAGAAAAAAGATCTAATTTGACGACCGGTGTATCTTCCTAATACGTAATACATATAATAGACCAGGTTCCGGCCTAACATTGACTTTCACCCATCTGCTTACCAAAATAAAATAAAATGCAGTAGATTTATTTTTTTGCTGAAGACACACCAATAGTCCTGCCTGGCTTTTGCACGTAGTATTTTTGTATACTTTTCATTGAAGGTTCATTTTTTGGCCGACAAATAAGTGAATTAGGAAAGACACTTTTAAATTTTTAGATAATTTTTTGATCACATTTTTTTAGGAAACTCTATTAGTTCAACAACGTATTTTATTTGCTTAGTTATATTTTTCATTCGGTACGCAGAAGGTCGTTATTAGATGGGATCTTAGACCATAAAGTGCCTATTATGTTCTTAATTTCTGATAAAACAGTTGAGTTTTGATGATGTTAGATTTAGGTATACATACGAAATATATCATAGTTCGGCCGTTTCACGGTTATACGGAACACAAACTCCAACTAAAATATAGCTTATCTATGTACTTTCCAAAGGTCTATTCTCTACTAAGTTCTTAATCGGTTCAGTGGTTTAGGTATGAAAGCGTAAAACATAGACATACAGATAGAGTTACTTTCGCATTTATAAGTATAGATTAGAATATTTTTCTTCTTTATATCAATGAGGTGGCAGACAAGCACACGGCCCACCTAATGATTAACGTGGCCTATGGACGTGTGCAACACCAGGGAAGTTACTTTTGCTGCTGTTACCACAGAGTTTTTGTGCCGTCCGCGTCAGCGTAAAAGACAAAATTTAATCAAAGTCAAAGTCAAAAATCATTTATTCTGCATAGACCATTAAAACGGAACTTACAAAACGTGAAGTTTAAAAAAAATCTAGACTAGTTTAGCAAATGGACCACCGGTTCGAAACGCGGCCCCGACCTAAGAAGACTCCGGCAAGAAACTCAGCGGGCATTTTTTTTGGTCTATTTACAAATATAATTTAAAGTAAATCACTCATTCCTGATTTTACTTATGTACCTGTACGATAAGTGGGTACGTATAGTAGAAGTTACGTATTGCTAAAAAGTCTTTTTACCGGTGAACCTGTGTAGAGATGGTACGCCAATTAGTTATGTTACGAACGTAGGGGTCGGTTTGAATAGAAAAGGCGAAAATAACCGTTGCAGATAGATTTTATTCAGCTGCACTTAAATTACAGCAAAACCTTTAGATATACGAAAACTCTTCCTTACGCACTTCGCACACTTTATCGCTGTAATCGCTTCGAATACTAGTCGTAGACTGACTGAGCGGAGCCTGCTAACTCGCTTTTTATATTCTGCGCGGCCGAGTAGCGAAAATTCTCGAAAAGACAGCAACGTTCTGGAATGTTCTATCGGGTCTTGTGTCTCTTTCTAGCGTGACGTCTCATTCTATTCATTCGATTCCTTCTAGAACAGTGACGTCAAGGCATACTGTCTCTTTCTATAGTGCCGTCTCGCTCACTCCTATGGGAATTTGGCCATACATTGAAGTTGCCAAGCACCCGGCGTAGCAGTTATATCAGTCTCATGAATATTAACATCTAGCACGATGGTGCTGGCTGTATTTAGGTGTATATTAGCCTGTGAGCGAGCCATGTTCACTCAGCCACGTATTTTAGACTTCCCCCCCCCCGAAATCCCCACGGATACCCCCCCTCCCCTTCGGAGGGAGGTTATGTCGGACTCGAACCGACTAAACCGCACGCCGTCTGTGGGTCGATGTGCCAGGCCGGAGGTGAGGTTGTCTTTTGACATATCCCTCGCACCCCGGCTGACCCAGGGCCATTCCTCTCGGTCTGGCCCTCCTCGGGACGTATTTTAGACTAAGGCTTGACGATTCTGTAAAATTACATCATAAAATCAGATTGACAACTCATTAACCTGTGAGTTTATCTGATGGTATTCCCGTCCAATTGAGCAGTCCGACTGGGGAAGTACCTACGCCCTACAGAATACCGCGCCCATAATAACCTCGTGTTGTGTTCCTGGCGGTGAGTAGGGTAGCCAGAGCTCACTGGAGAGGTTTTGTGCTGTCAATGGGAAGAACGAAGGTTTGTCCTGCTTTGTCTTCTACACTGACGGCAGAGAAACCCTCTGTGTTTACAGGGTCGGCAGCACGAGTGTGACTCCCCTGGTGATGCACATGTCCATAGGCCACGGTAACCACTTTCCGTCAAGTGGGCAGTGTGCTTGTCTGCCATTTCAGTGGAATAAAAAAAAACAAATTAAAAACCGAGTTTTTTAATTTCGGCACAGTCCACAGAGTTAGTATCTATCTCTCTTTTTTTTTAATTTAAAAATGGACCATACTTACCGCGTCACTACTGCAAGCTATTCCGCTTATGGCTTATGTACTTAATAGAAGATAAAATAAAAATGGTACGTTTATTTTATTATTCACACTGGCTGTTTATAAATTCGTAATGTGGCCGCAGTTTTTTTTAATTTTTTTTTTTTATTATGTAAAATTGTTCCTAGCAGACGACGTAACCACAAGTTCTATTTTTAAAGTTCATTCCCGCCCTAGGGAGGGAATGAAATTACCATGAGTTTTTCTCTAGGGTGGGAAACAAAGTTTTCCATCCAGTACTCGGGTTAGAAATACATAACTTTCCGAGTATGAGAAATGTAAAATAAATAAAATCAGAAATGTATGTGGCCATAATTTAAGCCGCCTCGTCGGTATCCATTTATGTAAGCGGGAAGCTAAAAAATAGATAACGCAATGATTAACGCGTTTAAGTAGGATATTTGACATTGTGCGCCTTTGACATTCTGCGCTTTTGACTATGTGCGATTTTGACATTCTGCGCTTTTGACAATCTGCGCCTTTGACTATGTGCGCTTTTGACATTCTGCTCTTTTGACAATTTGCGATCGTTTGTCATTTTGCGCTTTTGACCATATGCACCTAAACGTGATGCAGATCTCGGTTTCCAAAGTAAACACTTTGTGTACAACCGGGATTGGTAGATTTTAATTCTTTTTAGATCGATCTCGACGATTCCAATTTACATTACAGAATTTATAATTCCTTCTACCGGACCCCGGACTCCTTGGTGAAGGTTCAGGATGTAACCGAAACTAACGTACAGATGATGATGAATGTATAATTTCTTCGAGAGTTAGGCAGTTAGGTATAAATAATTACTTGGTCAAAAGTATTATCGTAAATAATGATATGACGTTAAACTTTGAATACCCAAGATACCCAATATAGATAACACAGGACTATGTATAATTAGGTGAGGCCTTGAGCGAAATGGTCTCGTTAAATATACTAATTATTTTATTTAAACAGGGTGAGTATAAAGCGACTAGCCGAAGGACGAGATGAGACCAATATTCTTAGCAATCTATGCATTACCGTGCGGGTGCCGGCCGGGTCAATCGCGTTGCTTAGTTGAGAACTCGGGACAATGCCTGGAACTTGCGACCCAGGTAAAATTTTAGAAGGGGTCCCTTTTGTTGATGTACATCCACACTCGACTTCACTACCCAAGTAAAACTCCCTGCCTAACCAAATTTGACGCAAACCTACTAGTGCCGCTTTAGACACTCGTCCTAGTAATGAGCTTGTTGTAGCGATAGGCTTAGATCTTTAAGTAGGTTATAGAGAGATTTTGCTGGTATAACTCTCGCTCCCACTTCTATTGCATACAAATTAACCACGTAACCGTTTTTTATTATTTCAAATGAACGAATCAACTATAATCGTACGTATTTTTCTGACAGACATATTGCAGAGAAAGACGATTTAACCCCAAGTGCACACCGGCAACCGGCAACCAGCTGGTCTTGGCCATTGTCAAGCATTGTAGGCAGTTTAGTGATTTAGAGTAGACCTTATGATAAGGAAAAGGTATTTGCATAATCAAATATCTAAATAAAGATAAAAAATTCTAGGAAAACATTTCTGAAGCGTATCCTAGACACTAGCATTTTCCTACTATGTACGCAAATTCTCTATATTGAAAACTGGACATACACTGTGCAGTTCTGTACTACTGGATATCCAAAGCTTAGGGATAAATCGTAGTCCTAGTATTTCAGACTAAATGGGGTAGTCCTTGTACTTATTTCATTTTGCAGAGGGTTTTTACTACTAAGAACCCAGCCCATAGTGACTTGCCACTTGCAGTAACGTGACTGGGCGCCGCAACGACGACGCGACGCTGGCAATCAAATATTTCAAATGCAGTCATGACCACCCGGCTTCATACTTACCGCGAAGTCCGATACACCCTGTACACTTTTATGTGATTTACTTTTTATATCTCATGTAATCATATTACGAAACTGATTACACTCGTAATCAAATACGTACTTGATAACACTGGTACAATCACCAACGCTGTTACTAACAGCCACATTGCGAAAATCATTTCTCTGAATCATTCCTTGCTATAGTTACAGTTACCGGTGTATCTTGACCCCATGTCGAGGAAACGAGGCCCTGGTGCGCGCAGTTTGGTTTAATATCCTGCTCATATTTTTTTGAACGCGAAAACTTGTAAGTAAACGTGGATGGATGGATGTTTGTTACTCTTTCACGTAAAAACTACTGAATGGATTTTAATGAAACTTTACAATAATATAGCTTATACATCAGGCATCATAGGCTACATTATAATAATGCTGCTAATTGTATAGGCTACAATTTATACCGATAACCGATATTATAGCGATTAACCGTCATCTACGCGGGCGGAGCCGCTGGCAAAAGCTAGACAAGCTCAACTCTTCCATAGCAGTAGTACACCATGATATAAACAAAAGACACCTACAAATCGCGCAGTCAACGTGAAATCGAAAATGATCCTAATACCTACTATGTGTGTTAATACCAAACGGTTTTATTGATTTAAATTGTATAATCGTTCGACCTAATCTCATATATCTCAAATATTTGACTTCCTCCGATATCGGATATCGGATATCGGATGTCGGATATCGGATGAGTGTGAAAACGCTCTAAGAGCACTTCACATTCATCATCCGATAGCCGACATCTAGTGCTGTTGTCACATCTATCCGGTAAAATCGGCCCGATACGGCCATTTGCTCAGACTACTTAGGGATGCTAGGGATGAAAAGCAAAATGAAAAACGACGACTTTATTGACATGACATGGTATCGAGTTTCTTTTCTTATATTCGTGATCAGCGTCGTCAATTAGAAATTTAAATATAAATTAAATTAGAAAAGACACGTAACTAAAAAAATGTTATTGAGGTCGAAAATTGCATGCAGTCGCTGTTTTAGTCTCTTTTTGATCCGATATCGGGCCGGAAAATGTGAATGACACATACATATTTCATACATTTGACTTCCTCCGATATCGGATGTCGGATATCGGATATCGGACAATGTGAAAACGCTCTAAAGGTGTGTATCAAATATCAGAACGAACACTCAACAAGAAAGGGGAATACCAACGTATTAAGATTTATTTATTTATTTATGAAATCACTTTGAGTAGGTACTTTGATCATTTTGAGTACTTTGATCACTTTGAGTACTTTGATCACTTTGAGTACTTTGATCACTTTAAGAACTTTGCTAGTCTAAAACAATTTGCAGGCTTACTCTTGAAATCAATTTCTATCGCGACTTGATTTCGATGCAGTTCCAATTCCAATCTCGATCTGAGTAAGATGCTGACTGTACTGCGCGTATAGGTAGGTAGTCAAAAGCCTTGTCTCATTATCGCATGAAAAATGTTACCCCCTTAGAAGCCCCACTGGTTTTGGTACTAGGTATGTTGATGAATGACTCAGTCAGGACGAGTTACAGTTAACAAAAACGTTAATCGTAATAAAATGCAGATATCCTAAATATATATAATGTTATGTATCGACAGTTTAAAAAGGTGTTTGAAAATTAGTGTTATCATTGACGCAAACAAAAAAGATACAGAAAGTCATTTTGTAGTAGGTATGAATACATTAAACCAGTTTTTGCCCGCGGCTCCGCCCGCGTGGATGTCGGTTATCGCAACTAAACATAGCCTATGTCCTTTCTCAAGGTCTAATCTACCAAATTTCATCAAAATCGGTTCAGTGGTTTAGGCATGATGGCGTGACCAAAACTTTTCTACATCAATAACTGAGCCTTTTCCCTGACCTGAACATCGATATTTACCATGAAGCGACGAAGAAGAAACAACATGTTCTTCGTCATCCTAGCATTAATTCCAGCCGCATCTGAAGGTTTCATCTCAGTATCCGGGGTCCGAACTGTTTCCATTTTCTGTCTTTTTTGCACATCAAACATCACTACAAATATATTGAAGAAGCTCGCAACTTATGATGAGATTACGTCTTAAGTCACACAGTAGACAACTTTTTTTTCGTGCTGGAAATCCACACGGATCCCCCCTTCCGGAGCGGGCGGGGGAGGTTATGTCGAACTCGAACCGACTAAACCGTACGCCGTCTGTGGGTCGTTGTGTGTGCTAGGCCGAAGGTGAGGTTGTCGTCGATATATCCCTCGCACCCCAGCTGACCCACAGCCATCCCTCTCATTCTGGCCCTCCTCGGTAGAGAGGACCACGCAGACACCTGTAAGGCTAGCGAGGTAACTGAAGTGAGCTGACACCCTCATAAGTAGATAATTATATTATGTTTCAAAGTGTACGTGTTTTTTGGCTCGATGTATGAAGTTAGTCTTCTGTATTTAATTATTTTGTGTTATTGTGAAACAAGTTTCAAGACTCGCAGCGGATAAATTAAAACTTGAATGAGTAACACCAGTACCATGTTTAAATAAGTATTATTTTCTGTCAATTCCAATGTAAATAGCAGGTAAATGCACTAATGACTCATGGGCGATGTTATTTTTTGTTTATTGTATGAATGTCTATGGGTTTGTTTGAAAGAGTCATTATAAGAGGAAAAAAATAAATATTAATATATTGAAGACAACATATTCTGTCATCGTCATCATCGTCATTCTTTGGCGTAGTTCCAGGTTGTATCAAAGGTTTTCACCTCGTAACCTAAAGTTTGATTAATTCTTGTCTTTTCAAATTGGCTTGTATGATATGAATTAAATTTTTAAACATTATTCATGCTAAATATTAAAATCGATTATGATTAATTAAGAAATTATGAAAAATACTAAAAAAAAAGACGGGTTGCACTCCGAGAGTGCCGGCAGAAGTGAAAACTTTTTCTTTCTTTCTTTCTTCGTTATATACAGAGAAAAAGATAAAAAGAACACACCATACCATACCATACCTATAATATAGCGCAAATCATAGAACTTATCACTAATTTTCTGTCAGAAGAAATTAATGAATTACATAAAGAAAAAATAATCACAAAAAGTAATAAATTACAAAAAGAAAAAATAATCACAAAAAGTGTCAGAAGCCCAGGTTCGAACCCGGTACTATCTGAAACCATAAGGACTTACAGTCGAAGTGCTTACCGCTAAGCTACGGAGCTTCTTAACGCACATAACAAAATAAACAATCTGTAGCTGTTGTAATGTTTTAGGATGTCAACGTACAAAGGTCAAGTAATCCTGACGCGAGTTTAACACTTTTTACCCATCCAACGCCGCTAAAGAAGTTTTCAAAAATTAATTCAAATTGTATGGGCGGAGTACTCAAAAATCTATGTATAAAAATGATTGAAAAATTATTCATTGGTTCCGATAGTTCGTAAGAATATTGGTAGACACACTACACTGTCGCCTCAAATATAGATACAGAAGGAGAAATTTGAATTGGTTAGGGCGATATGTACTAGCTTTGTGGTCAAAGCATTGCCCCTGTAAGTGAAAGAACGCGGGTTCAAAGCCCGAATAGACCGATTCACTTTTTTCTATTTGAATCGATTGGTTTGTATGGCTTTTTTATGGCAGCAATTTCCCAATTCCGAGACAAAAACCTGTGCTAGGGCCTAACGCATGGATCAGTTCGTCTATCAATACCTAAATATTCTGGCTTTTGGATGATACTCGTATCAGTATGCTTTTTTTTTATGTACGGGAAATCTCCATGGATATCCCCCCTCCCTCCGGAGTCGGAGGGGGAGGCTATGTCGGACTCGAACCGATCAAACCGCAGTCTGCGGGACGATGTGCTAGGCCGAAGGTGAGGTTGTCTCACGGCATATCCCTCAAGCAGCGATGTCTCCGAGTCTCTCTCGCTCGCTGCGCTGCGCCCGCTCTGCTGTATGTTTACCTAAGGTTTAAGTAAACGTTAAAATAACTATTATTTTCTTTAAATTCTTAAATAACTAACAGGTAAATGACTCATTAGCGAGTGTTGCTTTTTATGTTGAGTTTATTTAAAATAGTTATTATGAACAACAGGTAAAATAAAGATGTCATATTGAAGATGTTATTGGTATTAATTGTTAGCACAAAACAGAAACCGTATTGATTTTTAATTGAGTCTTTTTAATTGAAATACCGGTGTTCCCCTAAGTGCTAACCCCTCCAGGCCCCTAGACAAGTGTCACAATCAGAAGAATATAATAGAATAAAAAATGATTGGGATTGACACATATTTCGACGTTCATGATGTTTATTACATTCGTAAACATATGTACATTCCATGCATTGATCATTCTCTGGGGCGTCCCGCTGGAGTCGCGGGGTCGATCCCTGAGTGCAAATATTTGTATGTATAAATAAATATGTATAGTTCCATTGGTCTGGATGTTTCTATATATATTATGTATGTATTTACAAAAAAAAGTATCTGAGTATGTTTATCCGCATTAGCTAGTTAAACTATGCTGACCATGGGGTCTAGATAGCGTTGTGTGAAATGTTGTGGAATATTTATTTATTCTATTCTATTCTACAATGAATTGCCACTTGTCTGAGAGGGTAGATAAGTAAGGTAAACTACTTGTGTTGGGTTATGTTCATGTAGTTCATAATTTGCAAATTTATTAGTACTTAGCACCTTCTGGAAGCGACTGTACATTCGATTTCAGTGACAATTATTACTCAATTCGTTAGATGTTTCAAAGTACATAATCTCAAACACGATTTCACGACCTTGATCAACTGAAATGTCGTCGAGACTATCTTGTTAACACTTCAAATGATCCTCAAAACATAAAAACATAAATCAGTGAAGTGTTATATCAATAAGTAATGGCATTGAGAAATATGTCTACTGCGTCATTTTTAACCGACTTCAAAAAGTAGTAAGGCCCGATTCGGTTGATAGTTTTTGGATACAAAGTGAGAAATGTGCAAAATATAGAGGAGTGCTTCAAGGAGCTGTTTTGGGACCACAAATTCAATTATGATTTTACCTAGCCATTTGTACCGCTCACTTGCCTTGCATAACCTAGAAAGTTTTTAGGTGATGCGTTAATAACGCTTTTTAAGTAGAGTTAGTAGTGTAGAGTTATTCCGTCACTCTGTAGATTTATTGCCAAAATCACAAAGATATTCGGGGCTCAAGCCCAATTCACCTATAACATACCATTTGATGCTTCGAGAGCAGTTGCTACCGTACATACGAACCATGATGAAGCAAATTCTAAGGAAAGAAGAATTCCATCATTCACATCACTTGCAAACTTCCAAAATACTCGTTCTCTTTTTCTCGTCATATCACTCTTTTATTTCAGCTTCCTCATTTCCACTATATGTAATCTCAAGTGCGCTACGATCTATGTAGGACACCGCACAATCGCAAATATATCTCACATCAGTAACAAGAGTGTCACAACTGAAAAACAAATAGCTTATTGGGCAATCTTATTATTCTGTGAAATATTGTACAAGTAGGTACTGTCAATTTGACTAAGTGAAAAAATGTCATAACAGTGGAATTATTTTCCTGGCTTATATTTTTTTTTTGATATAGCTCAAAATTGCATTTGTTTTATTAAATTTAGTTTTGTACCTTTTTTTAATGTGACATAATTTTTGTGTTGTCTCAGGATGTCGGTGTATTTCTCCTCTTAAGGAGATTTTTTAAAGTACATGATTATTTCTCTAATCACCTGTCAAAGTAAACAAATTTTAACACAAAACTCTTCATAACACGTCTGTAAGTATCGTTAACTAAAAAGCCGTTATTAGAATCAGATTATTTCACATTTAAAAAAAAAACCTCTGATTTTAACACAAAATTCATTGTCTCTCCAAGTTCACACGAATATCACTTATTGAAATATAGCCATTTTTAACGGATATAAATAATATTGTACCTACTAAATAATTCACAATATATACCGTAAAAAAGTGGTTTTATTTCAACAAAACCCATCACATATCGGTAACTATCGTCATCTAAAGAAAGCTGAAATTGAAATAACTTTCTTAGCCCCTAAAGTTTACATAAATGTAGAAAATTCTTCAAATTGGAACCGACACGTCTGTTCAGCCAGGCTGCTCGCTCGCGACTGTCAATACCTGTACATTATCATTACGTTCAGTAGTATTTGTGTTTTTTCCTCGATAATGGTGAGCTGTAATCAGTACCTCTTTGGTTCCAAGCGTGGGCTGACGTAGCGCATCCCTACTTACTAGTGTTGTGATACGCGAGTGATTTTCAGTACCGTACCGAATTGAGGCGCTTTGACGTCCTTTCGTTCTTTCAAGGATTTACTTATAGTTATCTGAGTAAGGATAAGTTTTATATATTATACAACTGTATAAAGCACGTAATTTTATCTTAATATATGAGAATGGCGCATGGTTAGATAAATTTGAATAAGTCACAGATTTTAGTATCGTGTTGTGTTGTTGACAGTTATTGGTCGGAATTTATTTTATGTATTTATTACTGAAGGGGTAGACAGAGCTGCTTGCTATTTTACGATACGAAGGAAAAGTGTTTTGTCACCTGTCTGGCACGTTCGACACTGATAGTAAAAGGCTTACTATACTGTCACTACAAGTTTAAGTTCTTAGTAATTGTTTGTGTTAGGAACTGGTTCAGCGAAGCCTGAATTAGGGGTTAACAGGAATACTACTGTATTTCTATTGTTTCAATATATAAAAAATCTCCTCTTTTAGACGTCTTACAGGTGATTTATGGATAGGCTTGTCCTACAATAAACAAACACCCCTTCGAAATGTGATTGATTATGACAACTGATTACATAAATTTCCATTTAGAACTTAATTTCGGAAGCGTCAGTAGCTTAGTGGTTAAGGAATCGACCTTACAATCGAAAGGTCTCGGGTTCCAATCTTGGCCATTACACTCCTAGCATATCTAAATAATTTAGCTTAGTTGCCCCTTCAAGCGGCCTTGAAGTTAGTGGTGCATGTTTAGAGTTTAAACCGATACTACCTAATGCCCGCGGCTTTGATTGCATTGCTTTTAAATATTGCTCCTGAACCCGCAACAAATGGGAAGCTATTCCCTGGATAAAAATCTCCTTCATCCAACGTTAATCCCAGTCGCATCCGAAGGTTTCAACTTGGAGTCTGGGGTCCGCTTTTACCAGTCTAACTGCGGATCTGACCACCACAACCCAAAGGCGAGATCGAAGCATTGCAATTAGACCAGTTGTTAAATTTTTGAGGGCTCCAACAACCCGTAACGATTGCCAATGTTCGTTTAACAACTGGGACCGGCGCAGCGGCTTAACGTGCTCTCCGAGACACGATCACACCAATGCAAATACCCATATTCACGTATACAAATATTTGCACTGAGCGGGGATCGAACCTGCGCCTCCTGTTTAGCGGCCGCGTTCATGACACCTACGCCACGGAGGCTGTGATAATCTATCAGACTGTTATCTATCCCTGTGTCTTTTCTGTCAGATCTGCTCAGCCGATTGAATAACAAACATCTTCACAGTTTATCACATTTATAATGACCGCGGTAGCCTAGTGGTATGAGAATGGACTGCTGAGACGAGGTCTCGGGTTCGATCCCAGGTTTTCCATGGCACACACCAATGACTTTTCGATGCTTTTCGAAGTTATGTGTGTATTTATCGCAGGTTTATAAGTGCCCAGTTAATGGTAATAGGCTCGCCACCTATTACATTGGGACCTAAACATAAACCGGCGAAATGTGGGTGCTAGCACCTCTGCCTACCCCTTCGGGGATTAAGACGTGAGTTTATGTTATGTTATGTTATGTTATAATATTAGTCGGGCAATATTACTAGTAGCAGAGTAGTATTATAAACAAGTTGTGTGGTTTTACCAGGCGCGCTAGCTTTTTTATTCCACTTGGGTGGCAGACAAGCAAACGGCCCACCTGATGAAGAGTGGTTACCGTGGCCTATGGACGTATAAACCACCAGGGGCGCTACACTCGCGCTGTAGACCCTAATGAAACCTAATGCCGTTCTTGAAGAAGTTAGCTCCTATTCGATCGATCACAACGCTTAACCGCCCGCTTTTACATTCGTCTATTTAAAAATATTATTAAATCACAATAATTACTTATAATATCATACCAGACAACGTTTATCACGCAGTATTTGCACTTTGTTTTTGAATACTAAAATATTTAGTTCTAACAAAATATATTCACTTTTGAACCATTATAAATATTTTTATACCACTTGGATGGCAGACAAGCTACCTGATGGAAAGTGGTTACCGTGGCCTATGGACGTGTGCAACACCAGGGGAGTCACACTCGCGCTGCCGACCCTGTTAGAACAAAGAGTTTCTGTGCCGTCAGTGTAGAAGATAAAGCTGGACAAGCCTTTAGTCTTCCCACTGACAGCACAAAAACTCTCCAGTGAGCTCTGGCTACCCTACTCATCGCCGGGAACACAACACGAGGTTATTATGACCGCGGTATTCTGTATATTCTTAAGATATCAATTCCATCGTGTTCACTAAACCGTTTTAATGTATTTATTGTCTTTTTTCACTTTGTATTATTTCACGGTTCTCGCCTCATCTCTCACGTAATTGATTCTGGCGTTAATACTCAGTGGATCCCCAGTACCGATTAAAATTTTATTATCTGTCTGTTTGTTTGACAAGTTTGTTGCCCTGATATCCTTGTCATGACATACCTTAATATACCTACATATCGTTTAATTGGATTCGAACCCTGCTGGAGTCGCGGGTGCAATCCCCGCTCAGTGCAAATTTATGCAGGCATGAATATGTGTGTTTGCGTTGGTCTGGGTGTTTATATGTATGTATTTGCAAAAAAAAAAGTATCTCAGTTTGTTTATCTGCATTCTAGATTCCAAAACACAAGCTAGTTAAGCTATGCTTACCATGGCTCTGGATAGCGTCGAGTGGAAAGTAGAATATTTATTTATTTATCAGTAACATGTCACGTGTCTTTAATGGTGACCTCCTTTACTGAAACTTTGCCTTCAGCTTACCATCAGGCGAGGTGAAGTCAAATTAACGTGTCCAATATTTAAAAAGGTCCTCTTTCTGTAATTAGGCGTAGGGTTTTCCTCACGAGTCGCTTCTATAATAAACAAATAAGCTCAGCATATCGCTTTAAATGCATCGAGATAAAAAAAAACTAACAAAAATTAATTATAATATAATTATTTAATTAATTCAATTCAAAAACTAACCTCAAATCAAAAGTTGTACAGTCAGCAAAATCTCTAGAGCAAAGTACTCAAAATGATATTAATACCTTTAACTTAATCAGCCGTTCAATAAACTGCCTAGGATCTTTACTGAACGGCGCCGTTCAATTAGCGGCCTGAATGATGTTCAGCCATATGATTAAACTGCTAGGCAAATGGCTTGGGTCGATGACGTTTAATTACTTGCCTAGCTTTTTAATTAAACTGCTTTGAAAATGACCTTTTTGCATGATTATAAAAAAAAATAACCACGTAGGCTAATGCGGGCGCTCTGCTCCCGCAATAGCCTTCTAACCTAACCTATCCAAATCGGATTATGCAGCTTTCTCAAAAAACTTATCACAATTTTTTTGTGAATACACCTGTGCCTACCCTCTCGGGGATTTACAGGCGTGAGTATATGTATATATGAATGTAATTTTCGGTCTTAATTCGGGGTGATGCTGCATCTTGCAAATGGCCTAAGCATTAGCCAGCCATGTCATTAAATTTTGTAATAAACATTAAGGCTGAATACCATTCCGGCCGTTCATTGAATGGCGCCGTTCAGTTAACAGCCTAGGCAGTTAATTAAACGGCTGATTAAGCGAATGGGCGGCGACATATAGGTACAATAATATGAAATAGTAATATGGAAATTGCAAAGAAACTATTGCTTTGAACTGGTTACGATTTTGTTGTTGAATAAAAAATGGCAAATACTATTATTTATGTCTGTACCCCCTACCTGCTAATAATAGAAACTGTGTGAATGATATCGCTTAGTAGGTTCCTGGACAATACCCGGGATTCCTTACCAGCTCAGGGAACACGTCTTCTTATAACAGACCTAAATTTAAACCCTGTCGCATCCCCGAACTCCCACCTCGAAGTTTGCATGCATTCAATGGTAGTGAGACACCAATTTATACACATTTAGCGTATAACGATATTGAGCTGGTCTCCTATCGGGACCCGAAAAAGTAGAGCTGATCAGATACTTGTTACCCACGTAACCTGGCAGTCGTCGCAAGGTGACTCCTGTATTTTTCAATTTCACGGACATGAAAGCTGCCTCGGGTGTGGGATAGGTTATCGTGTAAATGTGTGCGTGTATGTGTGTGTGTACGTTTGTGTAAGTGGATGTCTTGTTTTCCCGAAAAACTCTAGAAAATAATCATTAAAGAAATAGTTAATAAGTTACCGAACACGCAGATTTTTTATATTTTATCACTTTGTTCTGCGATTGAGTCCTTTTCGAAGCAAAATAATAATTCAAAACCGAAGTTGACCTTAATTTCCAAAGTGCGCTCGCCAACTTAAAACAAAAGTCTACCACCAATTACGTACCAAAAATTCAACTTTTTCTGTAGTTCATTAACACACCTTTTTGTACTTTTTTTGTGATGTTTATTATGACTAAGTTACTAACTGAATGTCAATGAAAATGATGCCCAGAAAAACTCAAATGAGTTTATGTGGCAAGCAAACAAAAATGTAAATAATATTTTTTGATAATAAATAAATAAAAGTATTTAATTAAATAAATAGGTAACAATAATTGATGTCCGTGAAATTGAAAAATGCAGGAGTCACCTTGCGACAACTGCCAGGTTACGTGGGTAACAATAAATAAAATAAAATATATAACAAGTAGCACCTAACAATGCGTGACGATCGGTAAATCCATGCAGAGCCATGCGCGCTCTTAAAAAGTATCATGCAAACGGCGTCCAAACTAAATTATTTGTCCGTAAAATTTCGTAAAAACGTCCAAGTATTCATAATAATCGTTTTTGCCAAAAAGTATGCGCGTACGCATATATTTGCATATGGCGTTGACGCGACAGCTTCGCGCTACTTAGGCTAATTAGTCGAAATTTGACCGACAGTGTTTAGCCGGACAAATATGGGGTTCAGTGTCATATATATTTTGTACATCTACTTGTCTGTAATGTTTGATTCCACTTAATAAGAATGGTAAAAGCTTATTGTCAACAATGGGTATATTTTTAAAACCGCTACAATTAATGTTCAAATAGAAATTCTATCATAGATTGATTTTTTTTTAGAGATAGCTTAGTCATTTTAATTGTTTCGTCAAAATACAACACAATAATATACTACGATCCGCCCCGGCTTCGCACGGGTGGTAAAAACGTTCCCGTGGAAATCCAATGTAGCCTGTTACTCAGGGTGAATGTAGCTTTCCAATATGGTGGAAGATTTTTTTTAAATCGGCTCAGTAGTTTTTGAGTTTATTAATTACAAACATACAAATCTTTCCTTTTTATGATAGTATTGTCAATTATGTCACCTTAATTTTAAATATAAAATACAAATTCAGTATTATCAATTCGGTATTAATCGAATAACCCACCCCTGATCGCTCCCAGTGCAAAGGTGCCCATTACACTTGCCGCGTTTCCACGCTGGATTGCGATGGCCAGCCTCTGATTTATAAATTGAACTGTAAACTGGTATTGAGGGGACACCAAGATCTCGGACTCTTCAAGAAGGGCATTAGAAGGACCCTACAGGGTCGGCAGCACGAGTGTGACGCCCCTGGTGTTGCACACGTCCATACACCACAGGTACCGCTTTCCATCAGATGCCGTGTTTTTTCTGTCACCTAAGCGGTAGATATAAAATAAAGGCGCTTAAATTAAATAGTGTGGAGTAAAATAGAGTGGAAAAGAGATAAATAAGATGTCATAAGCCTTCATTGCCAGATTTTTTCTTCACATTTAAATTTTTGGCATTACATGAGTTCCTGGCTGCGGGCTACTTTAGATCGGCCGTTCTGGAAGTCTATAGGAGAGGCCTATGTGCGGCTGATGATTCATTTATAAATTCACTCTAAAGTGAACTCATTTAACCGAAAGATCTATAACTTTATCAACGTATTTCCTGTCGATGTGCCCTACATCTGCGACTGAAACTCAAACATTACGACATGCGTAATGGTAATTATGAATTACACTTGAGGCGCAATCAAGTGGCGTGTTACAAGTATTATGTCCTCAAGTACTCGTCGTAATCACGGTATTACAGAGTATTTAACATGACACGTTTGTTTGTTTACTAGCTTTTAGCTGCAGCTCCGCCCCCATAGAATTCTGGTACCTATTCCCGGGATAAGAATAATAATATAATAATTAATTTATTACCATAAACACTTACATATGTGGTGGCCCCACACTAGGTCTAGGCCTGTCCTGTGGTCATATGTTCTATTCTAAAGCCAGAGCACGTTAAGCTGTCAATTCCGATTGCTATATGAGCATCTAAAACAGTCTTTACGGATAGTTAGAGCCCTCAAAAGTCCGACAGTCTTAACTATTAAACTTAATATCGCCGATTGCTTGTGCAAGTCAGATGGCAGCCGGTATACACACAATATCGAAGTTCAGCTGCATCAGAGTTAGATGGCATACGCGGCTCGGGCGTCGGAGGGCGCAGTACGACCTGGGCCCCCCATCGGGTAACGGGCGGCTCCCCATACCAGGGGCGAGTTGTGCACCGCGTGGTCACCCTTTCCGAGGAGGGCATGACCGAGAGGGATGGCCCTGGGTCAAACGGGATGCGAGGGATATGTCGTTGACAACCTCACCTTCGGCCTAGTACAACGACCCGCAGACGGCATGCGGTTTAGTAATTTCGAGTCCGACATAACCGGGGGGTCATCCGTGGGGATTTCCCGCACGTAAAAAAAAGTATCCGTTGATTTGTTCACTAGCTTATAGATGCAGCTCTACCCACGTTTTTAATAGGTTCTTGAGGTTTCTCTAGACCCAAAGTCAGCTTAGCCTAACAAGCTTGTTATAGGGATCTATCGTTTATTAATGCTATTAGAGTTAATAATTTGACGTCTGCTGATACAATTTTAAGCTTAACGCGTATATGATTACCCTATTTCATCATCGCAGTGTTAGCCCAGGTTATATCCAAAGCTTATACTATGGAGCCTGGGATCCATTCTTCTGGGGGCCAGCTTGGCCTGAGCTAGACCCTCGTTCATTAGACAGCACCTGCGTACCTACCTACCTCACCGGCAGATCAGCTTGAATTCTTAAGCCCTCGCTTACCGTCTAAAAACATCCTACGGAACCAAATATAACAAGTAAAACATTAAAATATTGTAAACGGTGACAATTTCAACAATTGCCCGCGCGCCATTGTAGTGTGATGACGCAATCGTGCAGCCATCTAGCGAAGATGGCTCCCCTTGTCCGTAATTATTGCTTTAATTGCTGTTTGTTACGACGAAATGTCACTTAATTATTGTAAACTGGACGCTTTTGAACAAACAGTTGACAATACAACTGTGTAAGTAGGGATTAAATGAATAGAATTGAATATGTGACTTCTTTTATGCCAGTTAGGTGGCTGACGACCAACCTGAAGGTGAAAGATGGGTACCGTGGTCTATTACGTCCATAGGCACGAGTGTGACCAAAAAGGAGGGGTTTGTAATTGAGTTGCATGGTATTGCCTGCAGTCCTCGGTTCTTTTCCGTTCGAAAAAATAAGATTCGCTCGTAACTATGAAACGGTTGAACTGATTTTGATGACTGAAATCTCGGACTAAATGAATAGCTAAGACGGAATGCATATAACTAGTGTGCGAAGTAGCCTAAGATATAACAAGTAAACCAATGATATAGGTTTACTTGTTATACCTTAGGCGACTTCGCTTATGTCAATTGAAGTTTTATTGTTAATTGATTATTATATTTTATGTATTATGAAGGATGAAGTATGTTTTAATGTTTATGAGATATATTACTGTTATAATTATCCCTGGGGTTATCCTTTCGAGGGCTTACCCGGGGTGCCCGGCAATGGACACTTGGGAAGGATACCGTGTGGTTTTAGTCGGTCCGATTCCGACACGCCCACCCCATCGTCGGCATCGATGGGGTGAAGCCCTTGGGGGTTTCCACACGTTAAAAGAAACTGTTATAGTTATAATTTTGTATTCTGTTACAGCTCTTTCGCATTTGCCTGTAATGACTGATGTAGGTATGTAAGAAAAAGACACAAAGTGTGCGTGCGAAATGGTACTGCATTAGGATCCAAGCTAGTAAAGTCTATGTGTTCCGTCTTTGTTACATTTTCAAGCCGTGGATTGAAATATGTCGTCAGTGTTCCTTGCTTAATTCTCATCAAACATATTAAAACTATTAAAAATATATATATTTTGCTTATTTTCCAGTTTATTTACTCATTCCTTATTTTCGAATGTCGCTTAATAATTTTAAATTAGACGCTTTTTAGCCAACTGTTGACAATAAAAGTATGTATGTTTGTTTTTACAAATAACATAGTTCAAATGATTATCGCGATTCTACCTAGAAAGAAAGTAAGAAAAATATTTGATTTAAATACGACACACGCAATCAAACATAAAATGCCTTACAACTAATCTGATGATTATTTTATTTGCGTACTCAAATATGGTCGCCACCTCAGCATAATGCTCCACATGCCGAAAAGCATGC
Organism: Eilema caniola; assembly: GCA_949126895.1. Classification (NCBI taxonomy): domain Eukaryota; kingdom Metazoa; phylum Arthropoda; class Insecta; order Lepidoptera; family Erebidae; genus Eilema; species Eilema caniola. Next base: position 2,202,566 of record OX421488.1, on the reverse strand, counting down.
GCAGCGCTGGTTTTCGCCTCGCTCTGAATCGGTATTCCGCCTTACCTATGATCAATATATCATCACCTTGGAATGATATCGGCACGTAAGTCAACCTGACAGTTTATCTAAAGCAACCGCCTCATCTAACAACTATCCGGCGATAACTATGGCAGGTTTATCGTTAATCTCGTTCAACTAGCTTGATCTATCCACATCTAGGCGATATAATATAATAGTACGTTTATAGATAGGTTATTCTAGAGATAAAACCACGAAATTAGCTTCTTTAAAAAAGGAAATATTAGTTACTGAAATTACTAATATTCCATTAAACCCTCCAGCTAAGCTAGGCTACTGCTCTTTTGAGGATTGTGGCGTCATGGTTAATAGCCTATAACTTTCTCCAACAAGCAGACTAATCACCATTTTCCTGCCTTTGCCTCATATTTATTCGTGGTCGACGCAACAAATATGCCTTTTCAATTCGTCTCTGGTTTCAACAATCTCAACACTCACTTCCTAGCGATATCATCATTGACACAATCCATCCATCTCTTCTTCTTCTACTCTATAGCCATCTATAGGCTATCAAGTACAAAACGAATTTCTCTATTCATTCTAAAGATTAACGCATGCAACTTCGCAGTAAATCTCGACATCAAATTCACGTCTAACCAAATTGCTAACGAAAATACCTTTAATCAAATTAATTAATCAATTATCGCAGTTCACAGCTGGACATAGGCCTTTCCCAATGTTGGGAGCCTTTGGTTTACTGTTTCCACGCTGGCCAGGCAGTTTTCCTTCTCTCTCAGTGATGTCGCTTGCGTATTTTTCCTTATTCTTACGACAACCATGCGATGAGATGTGCTGTTGATACCTGTTTATTTCTCCGTCACCACACGGATGTAGTTTCTAGTAAGTTAACTAGTATTCCTAAATATACGCATGTATCAGATTGCATAATGTTTGTAGAACTACCTAAATAAAATCTTCTAAATCCCTTTATCGCGGTTGATAACGCATACATATACGCTTTCAATCAGTCGCGCGCGCACCCGTCAAGATAACCGCCTGAGATTGTCCCTGACAGGTAACCTCGACTGGTAAAAGAACTTAACTAGAATGTTTAACGTAAAGAATTGTGGGAAAGTTGACTTGGATGTCTTGGATCCCAAAGATCTTGGTGCAGATTATTCGTGGGTTGAAAACGGAAACGCCAACGGAACAGCCCCTCTAGACAAGTGGCAATTCGCTAACCGGCGTTTGATGGAATAGAATGACGAATGTATGGGAACGACTGTCATATACGTCAAATCTCAAATATTCCTCATTCTATTCCACCAAACGCCAGCTAGCGAATTGCCACTTGTCTAGAGGGGCAGTACGGTACGATCGCCATAAGAATGGAATTCATCCTCACACGTTGCAACTGGAAACGGTGCACACAGTCAAGTATTGAAGGAATTTCATTCCGCGCACACTTAAGCTGTAGAACCAACTCTCTGTTGTGGTTTTTTCCAAGCGTCCAAATTAAGCGTATTAGAAGGTTCTTATAGGGTCAACAGCAAAAGTATAACGCCGCTGGTGTTGCCGTAAGTTTGTCTGCTACTTAAACGGTATAACAAAATGACATTAGGTACGTGTAGATTACGTACTACTTCTATTTAAAAGTTTTCTTAACAAAATGCCCCGCATCATAGATAAAACTAAGATCCTAGTGGAGCAGTTATACATTTATGCAGTTTCTAATAAGTACTTATCATAATTTTTTATCTGGGTCTAGTTCATCCATATAAAACGATAGTAATCGCATTTTCAAGGTACCTCTTGACGGTAATCAGGGACTTGCCAATAAATCAATCGATCGGCTCATAAACCTTCGTGTTTGATATGATTTGTTCCATGATTCATGCTAAAAGCAATTTAATTAAGCATTAACTACCTGTAATGAAGTGCGAAGCGTCAAAGAGATTGGGGAAATACCCTTCAGAATTAGCTGCTTTTGTAACCGACTTCAAAAAGAAGGAAGTTGTTGATGCATAAAGACCTCTGAAAGAAATGGAGAAATAACAACATCGAACTGAAATACAAGCTAGCCTTCAAAAGCAAATCTTTCTTTCGGGGTCATGTCAGACGGCAGTTGGTCCCATAAAAACCTTATAAAACAAACCAAAAGATACAAAATAAGCGAACCCTGAGGTGAAATCATCGTATGCCACCGGGAACAAAACTCAGACCATGATAATTAAACTATGAAGTTCAAAATTGTCCGTTACCAGTAGAATTTACAGTATAAAAGTATCGCAGAATATCTATAGATATTAACTACCAGACATCTGGCAACTGACTTCATCTCGGTCTATCTTTAGTGCACATTTCTTTTGAACCTGAGCACACATTACGGATAGTTTATCTAGAATTCACACACGACGCCAATAGGTCATCAGGTGAAGTTTGGTGTTATTTTATTTGCAGTTTTAAAGAAAACTGTAAAAGACGAAGATGAGACATTAAAAATTATACAAAACCCATAATAAGTAAGTATACCTTATATTTCTTGTATGTGAACTATTTCTATCGATTTTGATCGGCCCCAAGACGGTTGTTTAATAAAATTTCGCGAATATATGAAATTTCGAAGACATGTCTTTGATGCTCAGTTGGTCAGAGCATTTCCCCTGTTCAAGCCTGGTCGTGGGTTCAAGTCTTGGACGTTCATTTTTTCAGATCTAAATCTACACGGCAAGTTAGCCCACTAATTAATTTAAAATTTTATAAAAATTAAAATACCATTTTGACAACCTCTGTGGCGTGTGTGGCTCAACGAAAATGATGGTTAGTCGTTTCACAGAAAATATTGAAATTCAACCGCGTCACAGTTAGACTGAAAAGCCGACCGTAACTGAATTAGGCAAAGGCAAAGAGAATGCTGATGAGAATGAAAGAAAGAAAGAAAGAAAGAGAATATTTTATTTAAACATAAACCTACGAAATACAGAACTAGAAGGAGAAATACATATAATAAAAAAATACAATAGGCATATCTCGTAGGCATGCTGAATAGGGCATGACATTTTGCTCCGACCCCAAATGGGACAAGGACACAAATAAGTACCTAAATAATAATGCATAGTCATGAAAATACTACGTTTGATACTTATCTTGCGCCTAGTATCGTAATCATGATACCTTCAACACACAACTCCAATAGTACGTTTCAAATTTGACTAATTTACGACTGCATATCTCAGATGCATCGTATCTTATCATTTGCATTATCTCGGCGCAATGCTATTTGCCTTTTACTTGTTTTATTTGTCGTTTATTATAAATATTTGTCTCAATGGTCTTCTACAGTTTCAACTAAATACCTATTGTGCATAATGTTGACATCTCGAAAATCATCATCAGCATCATAGCTGTTTATGTAGTTGAGCAAGCAGTTTTTATCGTATTTTAAGTTACTTTTTTCCCCCGTGATAAAAATCTGTTCAAAGTCAGTCTCGATTTGTCAAAATCTAATTAAATGTTAAAACCTGTTTTTTCAAACGCAATCTTTAAGAAATAATAATCATTATTAACATTAAATCGAGGCTAATTTTGGAATCAATTATTATTCTTCTTTAATTTCAATCGTGATAGTTTTTTTGACTTTTTGGAGTTCTAGATTAGATGGACATTGAATTTTGAACAACTTTTTATTTAGAGAATTGGCATTATGTTTTGTATCTTTTATGTTAGCCAATTGAAATTCACCTTCTACTAACCTTCGTCGAACATAATTATGCACCACGTGTCCTTTTATCAGATTTTGTAAATGCATAGCCGATTTCCTCATGATATTCCGTGTCTAAATAATTGCCAGTCATATTAAAACCACTGCACAGTAATCCATTGAAGGTACCTATTGAATTTCCGTAACAAACAAACGCTATATTATCATCGCGTTCACTGTTACGAATTCTGTCACTATTGTCACCTTCATTGCTTACTATACTATTTACTATGGCTTCCAACTCATCTGTTTACTCATCTATGGGTTATGTGTTTCCTGTATTTTTGTTATTATGTACGCTTTGTTGGTAAATTGACTGTACGTTGAATGATTTCACTTATAACCTATTCAGCGAAGGTTGGTACAATGTGTAAACAAACAGAACAGTAGGATGAACTGCTATGGCGGAGATAATCTGTTCTATTTCAAAATCATATTGCTACAATTACAGTTGAATTTGCTGGGTTAGTCTTGATTCCTTTTTTTTTTTTTGACTTTTAATAGTGTAAAACTCTATTTTAAAAACGGAATCGGGGGGAACAATTGATAAATTAGAAAAAAATGTAACTCAAAATGATTTTGGAATAATTTTTTAAAATTAATAACAAGCTGGCAATTTGTGATACAATAAAAATTTCGAATGAAATGAACGTATTGAGAGACAAAATTATGCAGTCCAGCGCAAAAAATCCTACATTAAACTTGACTGTTGCATTATTTTCATTTTTGAATTTCATTATGATGTTATTTGTCATGTATTTCACGATTTACGTCAAACAGTTAGTATTGAAATATTTTTACCTGTTTTTGATACTTATTCATCAATTTTAATACCTACTTAAGTACCTCCTGGCAATGTGGTGTTTTCCAGTGACCAATTTATTTATGTTTCTTTGAATTATATTTCTTATACCAACTATATGTCATACCTGTTATTTTTATTATTAGAAGAATATTAATATACTTATTTGAGTAGACGTTTTTTCCTTACAAAAAGTATCCGTTATGTCTACATACATACATATAATCACGCCTTTATCCCCGGAGGGTTAGGCAGAGGTGAATTAATACCCACATTTCACCAATCTGTATTCGCTCCCACGTAATAGAGGGTGAGCCTATTGCCGTATTCCGGGCACTATTGATGACGCGAGCCATGCATCTGAGGCTGAATCTGGGCTGTAGGTACATATCTTACTGATGTTAAAGATAATCAGCCCTATCCCTTAGTCGCCTTGTACGACACCACGTGGGAAGAGAAGGGGTGGCCCAAATTCTCCTCTGCTGGGAACCACGCGGCGCGTTATGTCTAGTACAACCTTAAATAGTCTCATTGTTTTTTGATCTGCACATGAAATAGTATCGATGGACACAAAAAAAAGAGTCTTTTGGTATATAATAAAGAGTCATCATCTATCTTACTTGTATAGTGTACATAGATGTCAGTGTCTAGTAGTCTAAATCCATATCACTGTCATGTCCGAACTGGACATGATCAAATATTTACAGATAGTAAAAAGGCTTTAACAATTCTCACGTGCACTAACATTATCGTATTCTTATATGCAAATGAAACCCCGGGGTAGGCCCCCGGTTTCTTATTAGTTTCTTATTATATTTACGGTCCCTAGCCTATAACGTGATGTTAAATGCGAGAAGAATTTTTGACATTGCAAAAATACCTAATTCTGGAGTAGAGACACAAAATACAAACCGCAAATCCGCGTGGATTTGGGTTTTATAATATACTAGCGAACCGCCCCGGCTTCGCACGGGTGGTAAAAACATTTCAGTGGAAATCCAATATAGCCTATGTTACTCAGGGTGAAGCTTTCTAATGGTGAAAGAAGTTTTGAAATCGGCAGATTAGTTTTTGAGTTTATTAATTACAAACATACAAATCTTTCCTCTATAAAATAGTAGTGTAGAAATCGGCACAGCCGTTTCGAAGTTTTTCCCGAAAAACAGACAGACAAAGCTTTTTTTTTTCTACAACTACCGTGTGACATTATGTGCAATCATTAATACGCTCTTATGTTGTCATACAAACAGACACTTGAATATTAGTTTTGTGTATAAATAGTATACAGATAGACAGTACAAATGCATTGTGTACATCACGTGTGTGTCACATGGGTAATGACTCCAAACACAGCTTTAATCGATTTGAACTGTGCTCAATACACTCTATATTGTCGATTGAGCCAATCACTCAGTGACATTACATTGATTCGAGTCCGATTTACTCTGTAATGTTTAATATCACTTTGATTTACAAGTCAATCTATAGATTATTGTTAAATTTCAAGCGACTATAATACACTCGAGAGCAATGAATCCGGGTCACTCAAAGAATCCAAAAAATCTCGGAAAGTAAGAATGCTAGGTTAATGCAATAAATTGTATTTAATAGACAATTTAATACTCCTTAAATGAAAGTATTAAAACTTCTTAGTTATTGTAAAGTTATATCATAAAAAAATCAAATTTGAAAAGGGAACACTGTCGAAGATGGAACTACGAAATTACAGGATTTGTTTTTGCTTTTGTTTGTAATCTGTCATTTATGTTGGTACATAAACCAGGTTGATAGTGCTCAATATTCATTATTCAAGCTGAAATCATGTCGCTTACACTTGAAGAATGCACCAGAATACTTACATTGGTGGAAACCGGCCGGAGTCAGCGCGATACAGCCAGGACTGTCGGTGTGTCGCTGTCAACAGTACAAAGAGTTCTCCGACGTTACGAAGAAACTGGTTCTAACCTACGCAGACCAGGAACGGGCAGAACTAGGTGTACCACAGCACGAGAAGACCGATACTTGGTGAACACCATGCTTCGAAATCGCTTTCTCACAGGAACTGAACTCACAAATCAGTTTCGACGCCTCGGAGGAAGTAACCCAAGTGCATGGACAGTAAGACGTCGGCTTGCTGAATCTAACTTAAAACCCCTTAGACCTGCAAACGGCCCTAAACTGGAGCGTGGCCATCGTATTTCAAGACTAATATATGCCCAGAACCACGTAAATTGGAGTATTGAAGATTGGTCGAAAGTTATGTTCTCCGACGAATCAAAATTTATGCTCTACAAGCACGATGGAAGACACAGAGTGTATAGAAGACCAGGGGAAAGATTCAAGCAAGCATGCATCGAAGAAAAAGTAGCCTACGGTGGTGGGTCTGTACTTGTGTGGGCCGGAATTTCCTCTGAAAGTCGCACAGAGCTGGTGATCATAGATCAAAACGGCTCTTTAACTAGCGTAAGATATGTGGAAGAAATCCTCAACGAACACGTTGGTCCATTTATGGTCAATTTGGGTGAGGATGCTATATTTATGCATGACAATGCCCGACCTCATACAGGTAGGATTGTGAATGACTACCTTCAAGAGATGAACATTACTTGTATGGAGTGGCCAGCGCGCAGCCCGGATATCAACCCGATCGAGCATGCTTGGGACGAGCTAGGGAGATGCGTAAAACAACGAAACCCTCCCCCAATCACGCTTCCTGACCTCAAAATTGCTCTCACAGAGGAATGGGAGAATATTCCCCAAAATCGTATAAGGAACTTGGTGTACAGCATGCCAAACCGCGTAAACGCAGTAATGGAAGCACGAGGAGGTAATACGAAGTATTGAAATTCAAGAAAATCGTCATAAAGTTCAAAAATTTCATGTTTCCTATTTTTGTTTTAAGGAGAGATCAGCAGTTTTTTTTCTTTATGTAATTTTGTGTAAATAAAATGTATGGTGACTCATATTTTTTTAACTTTCATTTAAGGAGTATTAAATTGTCTATTAAATACAATTTATTGAATTAACCTAGCATTCTTACTTTCCGAGATTTTTTGGATTCTTTGAGTGACCCGGATTCATTGCTTTCGAGTGTATTATGATGGGCATTAGAAGGTTCTTCTCTCGTCCCTGGTGTGGCACACGACTATAGGCCACGGTTATAATTGCTCCCATCAGGTAGGACGTGTGGTTGTCTATTCACCTAAGTCGTATAATAAAACTTTTAAACATAAAATTAAACCGCCGAAATATGGGACCAACTTTGGTGTATACCTACTCATTCCAATAAAAAAAATTATCATGAAAATCAGACTACTGTGTAAAAAGTTAAACGTGGTAATACCTTGCAATCTGAGTGAATAATCAATCATCTCCGGTTTTCCTAACCTTAGGGTTGGATTTTTATTTTCAAATTTATATGGGACCAACTTGGAGGTATACTCTTTTCAATAAGAAAAGAATTTTCAACATCGGACTATTCTGTAAAAAGTTATGCGTGGTCATACATAAAAAAATATACGCGTCGACTTGAGAACCTCCTCCGTGTTTTCTTTTTTCGTCGCTTGAAAAGAAATGAAATGAGCGCTTGGTTCTAGTAAGAAAAAAAAAGGACGAACAGACGGACAGACATGACGAATCTATAAGGGTTCCGTTTTTTGCCATTTGGCTACGGAACCCTAAAAACGGCTGCTTAATAAGTTAATTACCTACTCACGTTTGATAATAAACGTTTCTATTCAGATATAATACGCAAATATAAAATTATATTTTAGTTATTTATTCTGATATTAGCTTCACAGACTTTCCAGCTTCATTCTTTATCCCAAAGTAACTGTTATCGTGATAAATATCGTTTATCAGTTCTGTTAGAACACTCACAGTATCCATATCATCTGTCAATGGAGCTGATCAATCAACAGGGTTGGATATCTTGTCTGAAACTATAGTTTTCAATGTTGTATGTACACTCGACAAAATTAATAGTATCCCACCTTTACATACAACTTTTATATTTAAAGGTGGGATGCTATCGATTGTGTCGACTGTACATAAGTTTTTGTATTAAAATTAGGTTAGATTTTGTTTGTTTTACTCGCTTTACAAAATTGGTATCGATTTTACACCAATCAACAATGCCATGAACTGAAAGAGGTTGCCACCGTCCTTTCAATATTGTCAAATCGTTCTAAATTGTCTTAGATTTGCAATAAAACAGTATGCATTTGATATTGAACACCGTAGTGACGATTTTAGCTACCTCACGAAACCGTTGGTACTATAGACCAGCGTTTCCCATTTGCCGGGTCGCGACCCGGTACCGGGCCATCAAATTTAAATCACAGGTTGCACCATTCCCGCAGAAGAAGAAGATACCTACTTAACACAACATACATAAATTTGTCAACTTAAAAAAACTAATTTAATATTTTCCAGCTTTTATTTCACTTTTTTGCCAACCTTTACAGCTAAGGTGCTAACTTGGAATGTGTTAAATTAATATCGACACCGACTCTCCATAATTCAAATTCTGTATACCTTTTTAAACGCTCAGTATTATTAACGAAAATAGGTTCAACAAAACTCGCCTGTTGATCCGATTGGGTGGAGGTTTTGGACAAAAGGCAAGGTTAGAAAACAATCTCGGTGCTAATGTCACACGTGTCGATGCTTTGTGAAGTGTATTTCTTTTTAAACAACTGAGGTGGCAGACAAGCACACGACCCACCTGATGGTAAGTGGTTACCGTGGCCTATGGACGTGTGCAACACCAGAGGAGTCACACTCGTGCTGAGGACCCTGTAAAGAGTTTCTGTGCCGTAAGTGTAGAAAAAAAGCAGGAATAGCCTTTGGTCTTCCCACTGTCAGCACAAAACCTCTCCAGTGAGCTGTACCCTACTCAGGAACACAACACGATGTTATTATAGCCGCGGTATTCTGTAGGGCGGAGGTACTTCCCCAGTCGGACTGCTCAATTACATATCCTCGTCTGCACGGTGGTTGGTTATCGTGGACGAAGATGTAGTAGCTATATTATTTACTACAGGTTTCGGTTTTATCGTTTTACGCGCAGAAATCCTCTCGGATATGAACCACGTACCTATTTTTCTCCAGAGCGCGCATCTCGGACTGCTTCTGCTAGAGAGGTTCCGGTCTGCCTGGTATTCAAATTTCATTTATCAACGTAAATCTGTGGAGTGGAACCTACTGCGATATATGAGGATTAAGTTCTACATCCGAGAGCTGATAATGAGTCCAGCCCCTAGCACGAACAACGATCGTAAACTTATTGAGAGAACGGAGCATTCCGATTGGCCGGCTTCACATACACACAGGTTTACAGTAGGCAGGCGACCAATCGCGATGCTTCATTCTCTCAACACGTTTACCACACGATAACGATAGTTGTTCGTGTTAGGGGTACTGTGCCCAGACTTGCGTAGGTCAGAATACAGGGCGACTATATTATGTAGGTACTGTGGAGTCGGGGGCCTGGCCCTCGATTCTGCTAAATCAAAATCAACTGTCATATCACAGACACAGCAATAAATGGCATTAAATTTTAGACTTTATTGCTATAAACTTAAACTCCAAAATTAAATGAAGAGTGTCACATTTCACTTTTTCATTCACTCTACAAAAAGCCATTTAATATTAGACATTAAAAACATGAATTTAAAGTTTAAAATTTAATGGGTAATTCTTACAGTGTCTGTGGTATGACAATGGTTTTACTTTAGTAGAATCGAGGCCCTGGACTCCACGGATTTACGAATGAAACGACTTTTTTTGCCGTAATATTGATATTTATTGGGAAAAACACATCATTCCTACACGAGCTTTTTAAAAGGGTATTTTACGCGAGGTTTTTTTTTTAATTTTATACAATACTCGTTTCAGAGGACCACGGAAACTAGAACACTTCTCTTCAAATCTTGAGTTTCCGGAGCCTTGCTGGCTTCAACCGAAGCCCTCGCGTCAACTGTCAGGAACTGTCCCGCTTCTCAGTTTATTTCCTCTCTTCTCAGTTTAATTTTATTTTTTTCGTATGATTTATTTTTTTAAATCGTTGACACATGATGTCCAGGCAACTACTAGTAATATCTGCCACGTAGGGCGGATATCACAGTACACACATGTTTACGGAAGAAACAATCATTAGTAACAATAATTATTTAAAATTGAAGCTGTTAAATCCCCATGTCTACACGTAATTATATACCGAGTAACAAGTAACTATTTCCAGTAGTACATTTCAAGCATTTAACTTTCGTAACAACCTATTAACAGTCTACTCATGAAAAGGTAAAAGACCAATAGACCGATAGACAGACTTGCTTTTGCATTTATAATACTAAGTATGAATTAACATGGATATAGGAAACCTTTGACTATGAGTCTCGTGAAATTAATCTTCTATACAAGGACTCGAGACAAAGTCTGCACCGATTCGTTCCGAATCACAAATAATACAATTCTATTAGTTGCGTTTGTTTTTAGGGTTTCGTACCGAAAGGGTGAAAACGGTACCCCATTACTAAGACTGTATATCGCCAGGCTGTATATTATGAACAGTGATAGCTAGTAAGCTGAAATTTTTACACATGATACATTTTATTGTTATTTACTATAAAAAGTAAAAATATATAAAACACATATTTAGGCGCTTGTCCGATGCATTAAACGTGATTTTCGTCCGTGTTTTGCTTGATTGTCTGGTGAAACTCAAAAAGTTAGTGTCATAACTTACCTACCTCTATAAATACCTAATGGTACGGAATCGTTTGCACGCGAGTTCGACTTGCACTTGGCCGGTTTTTAGTAGGTACTTCAACTAAGTCGTGCATACTATGTTCTAGAAACATCGCTTTACAATTTTGTATTGAATGATTTCAGTTAACTTAACTATAAAATAACAATGTCTAGTCCTTTGAAACTTTGAGAGTCGTAAACATTAGTTTGTTTTAAAATTACTACAGCTATCAGTGTGAAATCTTTAAACTGCTTTCCGCCTGATCTTGTTTTATACAACTGAGGTGGCAGACAAGCACACGGCTCACCCGATGGTAAGTGGTTACCGTGGCCACTATGGACGTGTGCAACATCGGGAGGCACTCGTGCTGCTGACCCTACACAGAGAGTTTTTATGCTGCGGTGTAGAAGATAAAGCAGGAATAGCCTTTGGTATTTCCATTAACAGCACGAAAACTCTCCAGCGAGCTCTGGCTACTGTACTCATCGCCGGGAACACAACACGAGGTTATTATGGCCGCATTGTTCTGTCGGAGGTACTTCCCCAGTCGGATTGCTCAATTGGACGGGAATACCGTCGTGTCCACAATGTCCTATTTATGTTAAGAAGGTTGATTATTGAACTCCAGGGTTGGGGGTCAGGCAGCAGTCAGTCCTGTTAAAACTAAAATAAACCAATTCGTAGGAAGCAAGTGGATTTTGTGCTCTTAGGTGTAAATTAAAAGCAAAATGCGATGCACCTTGTGCCTTACGCCTTTTCTGTATAAATTACGTCTTAATAAAAGCTTTGGATGCATTAAATTTTTGGAAATGGCATTTTAATGATAATGATCGCAAACTAAACCAGCAAATCTGCCAGATACTCCGTTAGACAAGTTGCAAATCGTTGGACGGCGTATTATAGAATGGGATGTTGAGTGTATGGGATTGACACGTATTTTGACGTTTATGTCAACCCCATACATTATCCTTCTCTATGCCACTTGTGTAGAGGGTCCGAAGATGAAAAAATACCGCTTGTATGTTAGGCTGATAGAATTATGCAGTTTTAACATGCAGTTTTATAAATATGTGAAACGAATATAAGGCTATTAGCACGTACTGACAGACAATGGGTATGACTGAATACTAAGTAACTGAAACCACAAATAATATCAGTTTTGACTTTTTGAAGTTGGAGGCGCGCTGAAGGGCAAATATTGTTGTTGTTTTGTGTATAATAATAAAATATGCAAATGTCCTTTCGTTGACTTTAATTAAAGACTAGCCGACTTGCCCTGGTTTCGCCTGTGGCATAGGTACTTTGACTTCGTATTACCTCTTTAACCCATGTATGCACGTAATTTTTCAATTAGTTTTTAGGAATCTGCCGGATTTGTTGACATTTATCATTGCTGCTCCGCTCCCTTGAGTAGTACCGTGATGATATAACCTTCTTCAATAAACGGACTATTCAACACAACATTTTCTTTAAATTTCAACCCCATTGTGCCAGTGCGGGAATCGAACACGCGCCCTCTTCGTACCTACGAGTAGCAGTCGAACGTTCTACCGCTACGCCACATGAGGTTTTACCTAAGTTTCTTTGGTCTTTAATATCCTAACAAAAATTTGTACGCACGGACTAGATCATAAAGATATTTGTGCGCGTCTTACAATTCGCATGATCGCGTATAATCCGTAAGACTGAAGTCTGAGCAATCGAGCTTCGACTGTATCCATGAGTGTATATTTGCATTGGTCTGAGTGTTTGTATTCTATGTATAAATTAAAAATATATGTTAAGTATCACATACTGTGCACTCGCGGACATCACTGCCCGCGTTCGAAGGCGGCTCGGGCGTCGAAGGGCGCAGACCGACCTCCGCCTCCCATGAGCGCTGGCCTGAGGGTGACGGGTGGAGCCGCTCGTCAACCTAGTAGAAGCAGGCCGTATACTGGGGGCGAGTTGGGGACCGCGTGGTCTCCCCTCCCGAGGAGGGCCAGACCGAGAGGAATGGCCCTGGGTCAGCTGGGGTGCGAGGGATATGTCGCGAGACAACCTCACCTTCGGCCTAGCACATCGACCCACAGACGGCGTGCGGTTTAGTCGGTTCGAGTCCGATATAACCTCCCCCTTCGGCTCCGAAGAGGGGGTATCCGTGGGGATTTGCCGCACGTAAAAAAAAACTGTGCACCTAACAATATCTATGTCTCGTGTGTACAAAATTGTAATTAATTCTTTTAAAAGGATTCTATCACGATTTACTTCTGTAGGTATCTGCACTTTTCCCGACTAGGTATATTTGAGGTCCAAGCCTACTTTACCAGCCAGTTTACCTGATAAACATTGGACAAGGCTCTAGCACTGCTTCTCTCTTGAGATTGGCAGTGCAGACGGCAGTCCCTCCCGGAACGGGATAGACGATAAACCAATCAAAAACAATAAATAGGTACACCTTGGGCTCCAAAATTCAAACTTTGGACGCCACTGGAAAATCACTACGAAAATGATGATGATGAGTATAATATAAAAAGAAAGAAAAGTCTTTAGGCCTTCACGGCCAGTGATGCATGTAGAATAATCTACTTCCGGGCTGTTTGACGGTTCTCGACTCTCGGCTCGTGGGCAACTTCTCTGCGACTCAGTCAAGGTCGAGGTCTACGCACCCGCCCGGACCTGCGCCACTGAAGATGTCGACCGCAGTGATCGACGAAATGGACCACGGCTAAACAGCCCGGCAGCAGTATATTCGACAAAAAAATAATTACTACGTCAAATGTTTACAACCTTATATCATTATACCAATATACTCTGTGACGATAGTATACTTAACAAATTACCGTCATAGATCGTTGTCAATAGATGATAGTAACCATTGATATATATTGTATAGTACCTAACACTATGTGATATAAACTGATATCACTGCTTTGCATCACACTATCACATCAATCAATCTGTGCGTGTTGTGTTAGCATACAAATATACTCGTAGTAAGATAACAAATTAAAGATTTTAATCGAACAGTACAACATAGCTGACAATTTTCTACAGTATCCCTCAAAATAGAGTAGAATATATATAGAATAGAATAGAATGTAGAATAGAATAGAATGACGAGTAATGGGATTTGACGTATGTGACAGTCGTTAATGCAAGTCATAAACGTTAAATCCCATACATTTGCCATTCTAGGCCCCCTAAAATCCAACCACACGTCCCGATCTTCCACCTGAATCTCGTGGGGGACGGACACACGGAAACAAATTTACTGGCGTGGCTAACGTGGCTCTGGTACACTCGACATTGGCGTTTCGCCATTAATAATTTTAAAATACATTTTACTAGACATTGGCAAATTGTAGCGATTTGCTGCAAAGGCCATTTTGAAGAAGTAGTCTAGTCTACCAAACGCCGGCCAATGAATTGCCAATTATCTAGAGCGCCTAAAAAGATTTCGATGCTGTTTTTTTTTTGTTTGAAAGCACTTGGTTAGACTTGACATCTTTTGTTCGTTTGATCCCATTGGGTTAGAAGTTTAGAACTGGACATGTGAGCAAAATCGCATTAACCGACATGGCATTGGCTAGTACAGTATAAATATGTAGGCATAATGGTAGGTCTCTCTCTTTTCTTTGCCCTTTCCCACTTTATGCAGAGTCGGCTCTCCTAATTATGCGGCGCCAGGACATTCGGTCCTGGGTTGTCGGGTCGGGTAATTGTTCCTCCAAAATGAGTTTAGAGAGGTAGCAGGGGGGGCGCCCTCGGCCTTTCTTCTTCTCTGGTAAACTCAGTGCTTTCTTGACGACATGATCCTCGTCTCTTCGCATAACATAGCCGTACCACCTGTGACGGCTTTCGGTAAGTTTTTCTGTGACGGGGGCAACTTTGAAACTACCACGGATGTATTTGTTTCTGATTTTATCTAGTCTAGTTACCCCTTCAGACCATCTCAACATTTTCATCTCGGTAGTATGAAGTTTTTGTAGGCATAATGGTAGGTACTTATTACAAAACGTCATAGAAACTGTGCCGATTGTAATCTCTTGTGGCACCTGAAAGGAAATCATTGAGGATGGAGCTGGCGATGATTGACGCATTTAAATAAATACTAGGCAATACCTTACAATGTTAACTAATGATGAAATATGTACAAAGAAGTATTTACTGAGTTGAAAGGGTATATACTTGGTGCTGTCTAAAGACTACGTTTACGCGAATATCACTGAATAAAATGAAACTAGTTTGCTCTGCTGAAAAGTAGCCGAAACTTCGAGCTTAATGTAAATAATACCAAATATACCGCGATAGAATAAGTAAAAAGTGGTTTTAGTTCAATGATGGATATATACTTGCTAAGCGGCAGCTTAGTGGTTAAGGAGTCGGCCTTACGATCGAGAGGTCTCGGGTTCGAATCCTGGCCATTACACTGCCGACGTGAACCCACTCCTAGCACAAGCAATT
This sequence comes from Eilema caniola, assembly GCA_949126895.1. NCBI lineage: Eukaryota > Metazoa > Arthropoda > Insecta > Lepidoptera > Erebidae > Eilema > Eilema caniola. The sequence goes on along the minus strand of OX421488.1, from coordinate 2,186,807 downwards.
TAGCTTAGTAGGACGGGTTAAAGGAAATATTATTAATTTCGATAATTTCGGTTGCTAATATTCTTTAAAAAAGAAAATTAAAATGTGTGAAAATGAAAATGCTGCGATAGATGGATGGGATGAATTCTCGCGTAAAGATCGTGTGAGGAACTTCCGCCTCTGCTCCTTCCTCCTTCATATCCGTGATATAGTGCAAGCATAAAATTCAAGGCGACACCTTCGCTGGTGTGATTTATAATGTTATTATGGATTTTTAGTTATTTACGGAAACATAAAAGTTGCTCAAATTATGTTATAACGAGTGTTTAACCACTAATGTTCTTGGAGAATTGTAGTGAGAAAGATATGACGTCGCGTTTTTTTAGATTAAAATTTTGAAATTATCTATTTTCAAATTGAAATTCCTGACGAATTAAAATATAACACACACAAAAAATACCCTTGAGAAACAATATATCTGTTTACATCTAAACTAGATACAGTACAGGTACTGGAAAAACTTCTTGAACCAAAGTCTGCGTAGTGTTATGTTCGTTTTCCTCCATAACATTTAGTCTATGTACTTTTCCAATCTCTAGTCCATCTCTGGACGCAATTTAATCCTCGGAGGGCACGTTAAGCCGTCTTTCCCGGAAAGTCGTTATATAGGGAAGTGGGTGAAATGGCCCACACCTAAAGGCTGATCACCAGCCTGGTCAACATCGTCTCCGCTGAAAGTAGTAGTATAGTGCTGGAGCACTATACTACTACTTACAGCGGAGACGATGTACGAGGCATACTCTGATGCTGTCCAATCGAGAATATATCGAAAGTTTAATTAATCTTAATGTTTCTATGTAGTTATTCGCAATGCATGTAGGTTCCGTGGGAAGCATTCAAGCTTCTGACTCATATTTCAAGGTCGTAGTGACGTCGATGCATAATTCACGTCAGTTTACGTCACATGAAGCTAGCTAATGATGCAGCTTGACAACAACTATCAATATCGATAGTGTTTCGATAGGATTATCGATAGTTACTATCTACGTCAATTATATTTAGGACATCGTCATGGTCCTAGAGATTTTTCAGTTGCGTGAAAATGGTTTGACCTGCTGAACCCGAGAGGATAGCTTGCACCTAAGCTTGGTCCATTCTTTAGCAGGTCATATCTCCAGTTGTTCCTTTTTTTTTTTCGCTGGGAAAAATGCTTTACGCATTCCCTCCCGTCGGGGGACGAGAGGGATATGTGGGACTCCCCGGGAACAGGTTCCCAGTATACCCACTAAACGACCCAGCGGCACTCCCGCATCGCCTTTCTTGGAGGGGGTCTGGGAAACCGGCAGAGCCTTTACGTCCAGTCCCCCTCCGGCGAATGCCCGCCTAATCGCGGCGGGCCCTTCACGCCCCTCTCGAGCGCGGGGAGGGGCTCGAGGATGGCCGTGAGTGCCCAGTCATCCTCGTACGGCGGGGTGATGGACAGTGCAATGCCGGTGAGTGTGAGTGCGCCCCCGCGCCTGTCACCCGCTGCTCATCACCGGGGGCTAGGAGGGCGGCCGCGTGCCCTCCCTCTCCTGCCCCTCCTTCGTCGGCGGAGTTCCGGCGCCAGAGGATCGTCCTCCCGCGCGCGCTCCGCCGCCTCCTTCTGTGACATTACGTCTTCACAGAAGGAGGCGACCGCTGCCCACGCCTCCTCGCTCCCCAGCATGACCCTTACCAAGCTGGGGAGCGAAAGGTCCGGTCCGACCACCGCGACAAGACTGCGGCGCCGCTCGAACCACGACGCGCGCACCTCTAGGGTGTGCTGCGCCGTGTCCTCCACCGCGCCACAGTCGTGGCACGATGGGCTTTCCTCTCTCCCGATCCGGTGCAGGTACGATCCGAAACAGCCATGCCCGGACAGCACCTGCACCAGTCGAAAAGAGAGGAAGCCGTGTTGCCGCTCGAGCCAGTCCTTCAGGACCGGCCCGAGCGCGTCCAACGCCCGGCGACCAAAATTTGCGGCGGCGAGGTCCACCGTCCAGTGATGAACGATGGCATCCCTCGCCTCCCGCCGAACGGCCTCCCTCTCCTCAGGGGCGAGGCGCTCCCCGAGCGCCCTACGCCCCGCCGTCCATTCGTACACTCTGGCGAGCACCCACGCCTCGAGCTCCCAAGGGGGGGTGCCCGCCAGATCGCACATCTCCAGTTGTTCCTCACTCAACTACTACAACTACTCAATCGATTTTAAGTTTGATCAAAACATTTTTAACGAAAAAATCACATTAAAACCTGTTCAGTAGTTATTACGTCCATCGCGAACATACAGACGGACAAGAAATCCATTTTTTTTTGTTTTCAGTAGAGTATCAGTAGGTACTATTGACGTAGGTAATTGATTATCAACGCATTTCGCACTGCAGTACAATTCATAAACTTTATCAATATCGCTGCTGATTTTCATCGATAGCCCAACAACACTAGTGCCACCGAGGCACACATTTACACATGGCAACCCATAGATACTAGTGATTACATTATTGAAGTATTATACTCGTAGCTGGAAACACGACCGAATACGTCACACTATTATATCGGACTGGCGCCTAGGTTTACAATATAAATAAATAGATTTGTTGGAACAATAATCGCTGAGAAATCAATCGTAGACATAGGTAAAGGTAAATACATTCAAAGTAGACGTAGTACTATATTTTATGCTGAACTTACTTTTGCCCGCGGCTCCGCCCGCGTGGATATCGGTTTTCGTTATAAATTGTAGCCTATGTGTTATTCTGATGTATAAACTATAATATATTATTAAAGTTTCATTAAAATCTATCCAGTAGTTTTTACGTCAAAGAGTACCTAACAAATATCCATCCATATGCCCATACTAACGAACCTTTGCGTTTATAATATTAAAGATTATAGACAAAGCAGGAATATCCTTTGATCTTCCCACTGACAGCACAAAACCTCTCCAGTAAGCTCTGGTTTCCCTACTGACCGTCACGTACACAACACGAGGATATTATGACCACGGAATTCTGTAGGGCGGAGGTACTTCCCCAGTCGGAGTACTCAATTGTTCGGAAATACCGTCGTGTCCTACCACCTATATACTATTGAAAGCAATTAATTATGAGTCCAACCCAATCACTTCAATCATAACTTTTATTATACGTCAATATTATGTACTAAATATTATTTATCTAAAGTTTTAAAGTCGCACTGATAATGGGCCAGCTTTGTTATGGATATGGTCAATCAATCAATGCATATCTTGTAATCCATTCTGTTTTGTATGTATTGACTGGCCTGACATACTTAGTTATGCGTTTATGCTTAGATTGATCACCATTATTAGGTATCTGCATTGCCTTACGACCAACCGCACCCGAGGCGTTTGAGTACAGGGTCTGCTTCCGGCTTTTAATTCTACATTTCAGACGGTTTGGGGCACGTACCGGCCGTCTGGGGGTCATAGGTTGCCGGATTCATGTGTTACTGAATTTGTCTCCATCCCACGGTTACCTGGAAGAGATCACATTTAGCGAAAATTCCGCCCATTGCGCATTTAACTATAGCTGCTGTAATCCGTACTACTGTCTCTTGTAATTTAATGTTGGTGTACAATAAAGAGTTATCTATCTATATCTCGCTACCCGGCCGATCCAGAGCCCTCGTTTTCCAGCTGGCTCCCTCCATATGTAGGAACAACAGTGTCCTCTTCTAGCCCCCGCAGGTACGGGGATACACATATTGCAACGCCACCTCGGCTTGCCTCTGCTAGTTTGACAGGCAATAGTTAGCATACTGGCATATTTGTCTTTTTTATATATAGGACAGATCAATTTGACTTCACTTGGCTTGATGGTAAGCTGAAGGCAAAGTCTCAGGAAAGAGGGTCACCATTATATATTAACAATGGTGGCACACAGCTTGACGGTTTCATCAAAAGAGGATTGTCGTCTGCGCACCGCGTGACACCCACCGGTCCCTCTAGTGCTGCGACCACAATCCCCCCTGGCCGTCTATGCACTTTCTGACCCCTGAAAGCAATCCAACCGAGATTGGATTACTATGGAGGGTTTTTCACAATCGTGGAAGATGGTACCCGGCCGAAATTTGTGACAAATTTGTGTTATCAAATTTCTACCATCAGTAAAAGCGATTTCTAGATGAACAGAGGCCGGCACTAAATAAAAAAAATGTTAGTTAAAATCCTACGGAAAGCTACATCTTCGTGTATCTACATAATCTTGTCTCCGTATTGTCGTCAATATATTTCATAAACTAACAAAATAATAAAAGAATATTGGGATGTGATAGTGACATCCCAATATTATTATAATACGTCAGTTTATACACATGTGTGAATGTTTGTTACTCTTTCACGCAAAAACATCTGAACCAATCTAGACGAACTGTTTATACTGGAGATTGATGGCACTCGGTGGAATCTACTACACATATTGAATAATAATGACACTTCTATTTTTCATAAATTTGATACAAGACAGACAAGCACACGGCCCACAATGCACCAGGGGCATCACACTCGTGCTGCCGACCCTGTTAAACCTTTCCAATGCCTTTCTTAAAGAACCCCGTATTGTAGTAGCTTGGCTTGGCTATTTTTTTATCCCGGGAACGTGCCTGTGGGTCTCAACGTCTCAAAGATGGAATTATAAAGCGGGTTTATCCCAAGAACGTTCCTGTGGGTCTCAACGTCTCAAAGATGGAATTATAAAGCGGGTTTATCCCGGGAACGTTCCTGTGGGTCTCAACGTCTCAAAGATGGAATTATAAAGCGGGTGGAGCCGCGGGCGACAGCTAGTCATACACAACTTGTTCTGAATGTTCCACTGACACATTTATCTCCTTTTATCAACATCCTGACATAATTGAGATAAGACTGACTTAGTTTCTTCAGGCCTGGTACACTCGGCGTACGAAATATCTTGACTACAAAGCCTCAAGGTATTAAGAGCAAATTAAACAGTTTTATTGATTTACATTGTATTATTGTCCGAATTAAAGTTGTGTACCAAATATTAAAACAGGAAGTCAACAGGAAGGAGGGAATACCAAGGCATTAAGATCATTTTGAGTACTTTGTTTATCAAGATCGAGAGATGCTGACTGTACACATCTTGTTTGGCTTGGAAACATGCGCGTACGCATCTTGTGTAGCAACTATTATTTGATAACTGATAGCGGAGGTAGCGGTAACATAATTGTTTTGATGTTACTTTTTTGTACAATGAGTAATGGTGGAATTCTTTAAGGAGTCTTTAAGTTTTTATGTGTTTTATAACAACTAGCCGTCCTAATCAATGTCGCCGGGAAGCGCTGGTTGCGGGCTGCTTTAGATCGGTCGTTCTGGAAGTCTATAAGAGAGGCCTATGTTCAGCAGTGGACTATGTGTGGCTGATATGATGACGGTGTTAATAACTACTAGAATGATCATAGCTATTGTCAGAAGATAGTACTACCAGAATGTTACGCTGAAGTTAGAACAGTCATGCTTGTAGGTCCAGCTAGTATTAGGGGTTAAAGTATGAAATTGCCGATTTGTACTGACAAATTGAAATTCGTTTTTTTTTTTTAATTTAATGTATTTATTTAATCAAAATAATTACCATTATTATCTATACATTGCTGCCATCTAGTAGGAAGGTCATTTATGCCTTTGCGATAGAACTCTGGTGATCTAGATTCGACAAACTGTGTGAAAGCATTTTGTACTGCCTCCTGAGAAGAAAACTTTTTATCACATAGAAAATTGTCCAAATCACGAAAAAAATGGTAGTCTGTTGGAGCAAGGTCTGGTGAATACGGAGGGTGACGGATAGTTTCTAATTGTAGTTCCTGTAGAGTTAAAACGGTTTCTCGTGCTGTATGAGGTCTCGCGTTATCATGGAGCAATAATGGTGAAGATCGATTCATGAGTCGGGGCTGTTTCACTGCTAGTTTTGCTATCATTGTTCCGAGTTCGGCACAGTAGACATCTGCCGTTATTGCTTGACCAGATCGTAGAAAGCTATAGTGAATAACACCATGCTGAGACCACCAAACAGTTACCATTACCTTTTTATTGGTAAGCTTTGCTTTAGGACACTGTTGTGGCGTTTCACCTGGGGTCAGCCATTGCATTTTTCGCTTACGGTTATCGTAAAGAATCCACTTTTCATCACATGTCACAATTCGATCCAATATTCCTTCATTTCTGTATCGATTCAACAAGGCAACACAAGTTTCAACACGCATTTCTTTCTGCAGATCAGTCAAATCATGAGGTACCCATTTTTCTCATTTTTTTATTTTATTGATTTGACGCAAATGAGTCAATATTGTTGGTAAGGTAACGTTAAACCATGCAGCTAATTCCTGGGTAGTTTGGCTCGGATCGGCTTCCACCATGTCTTTCAATTCATTGTTATTCACCTGTGTGGACGGCCTTCCTCGTGGTTCGTTCTTCAAATCAAAGTTTCCATCACGAAAGCGTTTAAACCAAAATCGCACGGTGCGTTCATTAGCAGTCCCCTCTCCAAACGCAACATTGATATTGCGAGCTGTTTCTGCCGCGTTAGTTCCGCGTCGGAACTCGTATTAAATTTTCGAAGTATCCATCTTTCTTGTCTAAGCTGAATAAAAAAAACAACTGAAAGTCGATAATCGAATGTTGCACATTTTTAAATGAAGAACTACATAGGTACCATGTGGAAAAAGTTTCACTCAAAAATCTCAAACCATGAAGGTTCTATGTCAATTCGAAGTACCTATTACAATGAAACGGCAATTTCATACTTTAACCCCTATTATTTATCTTTGTTGTCGTCGACGACATTCTCATTTCAACAAATTTCTTATTTTTTTAAGGAATTGTTTCTTTTACCTCTTCGGTCATCATCGCTTGCCAAGGTTACACTTAGACCAGTGGTGACACAGTTCTGAAAGAATTCAGAACACTTCCTGTATTTTATATTATAGAAGCTTTTTCTTTAGATGATCAACTCTCGTTAAAAAATTTGGTCAAAATTCAATCGCGATCTAATCTCAATCTCCCAAACTTCAACAACGATTACGATCTCAATATTCGACCTCAAAATTATTTTATGAGAATACCGTTTTTCGACTATTGGGTGACTACAGAGACGCCTGTACTGATTCGTAATTGAATCTATTGTTATGTAAGTAGGTTTTCTTTAATAAAAAACTACAAACATCCATGTTATGAGGAACTATCCTCATTTTTTGGGTATTGGATTGTGGTATATCATATTTCTGATCTATAACTCGTTCGGTCATCCAGATTCCTCAATATTCGTGACAATTTCATATTAGTGATTGATGAGTAAATATTACAGACAAAGCAAGTACAATATAGTTGTACTATAGTACAGTAGGTACAAGCAGTGCACAAGTATGGGTGAGCGATCAATCACGCCAGTATCAGATACTGTATCATATCCTATCATTGACGCACTCAATTTGGATTCAATTTTTGAATTTAACACAGTTTGACGAGTGTTTTATTTGGTTTTATTGTCTTTTTTTTCACATACGCTGGGATATCTCTGAAGGCATGATAAGCAGATGCTTTGTCTCACCAATTTTAGTCAAAATAGTCAATTATTCCGTCTACAGTTCCTCTGCCAACCAACTTATGAATGTGGAAAGATTAGGGGCAGGCTTTTGTCCAGTAAGTAGTACCTACGACAAAATAGGCCAATTATAATAATAGCAGGAATTACTTAATCTCTTGTAAACCTAAGCTACACTATTCACTAGTTTATGTATTATTTTTATTGTTATAAAAAGAATATTAGTAACCGAAATTACTAATATTCCCTCTAACCCCTCCAACTAAGCTAAATTGCTTGTGTTAGGAGTGGGTTCATGTCGGTAGTGTAATGGCCAGGATTCGAACCCGGGACCTCTCGATCGTAAGGCCGACTCCTTAACCAATCCTCAGATGGCCCAAGGTCATCTGGGTTGCAAGAGAAATATTGGGTTACTACCACATCCCGGTAATTAAGACCCGAAACGGTATGCGGTTTTAGTCGGTCGTCGGAGGCCGACGAGGGTGGTATCCGTGGGAATTACCGCACGATAAAAAAGGTATCCTACTCTATTTGAAAGCAAAATTTTATCCAAAAGTGTCCAGCTGTTTTTACGTTATTGAATAACAACGAATTAAAACAAACACACTTTCAAATTCCTATAATTAATTAATTAATTAAGATTTATGCGTATTGTTATCCCGGCAATAGAAATATATTTAATCCTACTGGTTTAATTTTGGATTAATGTATCAACAAGTTTGTCCCGTGGCTTCGTTTTTAATTCCTAAGATAATACGTTAAGCTAACCCTGGCTTAGATTAACTACTATCTAGTTATTAATCAAAGTTAAATGACAGTTGTGTTAATCCTTCGCTGAAATCTGGGAAAATTAATTACTGTCTATAATTAGGAACTAAAGTTATATTTTGGTAAGCAATTCTCATTATTATTATTGACAGAAGTTTCGAAACCATTGCCCATTTAAATAAAAATAAATGCGTAAATCTTCTCTTATGACATTGGGGGGTTAGACGGCAGTGGCTTCGTATATGTCGTAGTTTAACGTTTTGTAATTGCCTGAAAGCTGATCAAACAGAATTGAGAAAAGACTCATAAGATGATAGCGATTTCCGATGTTGTAGAATCCTGCAGCGAGAGCCTACATGGCGTAGTGGTAGTGAACGCGGCCGCTACGCAGGGTTCAATCCCTGCACAGTGCAAATATTTGTATGCAAGAATATTGGTATTTGCATTGGTCTGGTCATGCCTTGGGGAGCAAGTTAAGCCATCGGTCCCGGTTGACATACGAACGTCTATGGCAGTCGTTACGGGTAGTTGGAGCTTTTAAAAATCCAACAACTGGTCTAGCTGCAATGCTTCGATATCGCCTTTGGGTTGTGGAGGTCAGACGGCAGTCTCTTCACAGAAAATATCGAAGTGCAGGTAACTGGTACAGCGGACCCCAGACTCCAAGCTGAAAGCTTCGGATGCGACTGGGATTAACGCTAGGAGAAAGAAGAATCCTGCTGCCATAATCGGTTGGTCAGATTGCGCGATTCGAGCTTGGCCGAAATTCATTGATAAGTAAGGGTAAATAATTTTCAAGGCGACTAACAAATTAAAGGGCGACAACTATTTGAATACTAAAAAAATACTTGGCAGCGATTAAATATCTTAGCAACAATTATATTAGATTATCTTCGAAATGCAAGGATCCATAAAAACAAAAAATTTGCTGCTACTTTCAGGCAGTAAATATATTAAACATGGTCAATGAAATCATAGGCGGGGTGCTATAAATAATGACTTGGTAACTAATATTAAGAGTGGCATATCAATCATTGTATTATTGTCAACTAAGGCTTCCATATAAATATACAGTACTGGGCTGCGATTACTCTGATTAAAAATGAAAACGGGTAACATAATTAATTATTGAGTTTTCAGTATTATTGTTTGTAGAATCATAATTTAATGAAAACGGCAACGGTTCACCGGTGACTGTTATCATATCGCTTATCATAGATCGCGACGATTTGGTAAATTATGAGCGAAATTATGATACGCGAGAGCGAGCCAAGCGAGCTCGTAGTCTCCGCGCGCCCTACAAACAAATAGATTAGTTTGGAAGGGTTAGGTTAGAAGGGCATCCTTGTTGGTTTCCTTGTGATTGCTTTGTCCATTTGAACTCATTAGTTCACTTTTAATAACTATTTGTAATGAAGGTTTCGCCATTGTAAAAAAAATAAAAGTCAACAAATGAAGGAAAATGATTGTTTTCTTGCGTGTCACTATTTGCTTTTTAGAGGTCTTAAAATGTCGCACAGTGTGTTTTTATGACTTGATTTATTATTTGCATCTCATCTCAGTTCACTTTATATACAACCTCATAGTATAATTTAAGAAAGCCTATATTCTAAATTTTTCTGCATTGAAGTTTACGCTTACAAAAATAACTGCCAGTTTAAATAAAAATAAAAATTATAAATGATTTATTTAGCTGCTACTTCCTAAATAAAATGATACCTACTTTAATGTTGTCGCCAATCTATTATTATTTTTGCTACCCGCTTTAATTTTAAAAGCCCCAAATTCGGATTAATTTGTCACCGCGTTAAATAATGCCACATGTAATTCACATATTGATGCTTCGTACCAACTTATTATTAACCTTATGATTATAATGACGTATGTATCCAGTCCAAAATTCGACGACACTGACGGCCTCTGCAGTCGCCTTATTCAATTCCTCAAGGTATTTGGGCACAGTGGAAACTATAGAAGTTGGGCTATTGTTTATGGATGTGTGCAGTCACAGATCCCATGTTCTGCATCCAGGTGGCCACACTTCACCCGGATTGCCCTGTGGCAGCCTACCTGGCCTAGCCTACCTACCAGCCTTAACATATTAAGGGACTTCCAGGTTGTCCACTGCAGTACAAGCCTAGGCTTTGTGGAAAAATATATATTGTTTAGTAGCCATTATGAGCGATGGGCGTAATGCTTCTATCGAAGCCGTCAATCTGACTTGTACAGTACTATTGGCATATCTTCTGTACACTTCACTTAAAGGTTATGTCCATCAGGCAGGGTGAAATTATATCGACGTGTCATTTTTTTTATATTCACCCAAAGATAATTTTTGAAGTGAAAACTTCTTTAGCGGCGTTGGGTGGGTGTAAAATGTTAAGGAAGCGTCAGGATTAGTTGACCTTTGAACCGTAACTGACGACTGACGTCATACAAAATTAGGTAAAGACTATGTATTTTGCAACTTACAATAGACAGCGTCGTAGCTTAAACGGTAAGCACGTCGACTGTAAGTCCTTATAGTTTCAGATAGTTTCGGGTTCAAACCACCTGGCCTTCAGGGATTTTTTGTGATTGTTTTTCTTATTATATTTTTTTACTTTTGGTGATTAATTTTTCTTTTTGTAATTTATTACTTATTATGATATTTTTTTCTTTTTGTAATTTATTATTTTTTGTGATTATTTTTTCTTTTTATAATTCATTAATTTCTTCTGACAGAAAATTAGCAGAAAATAAGTAGTAGGTTCTATGAATAGCGCTATATTATAGGTATGGTATGGTATGTTCTTTTTTATCTTTTTCTATGTATATAACGAAGAAACAAAAAAGAAAATGTTTTCACTTCTGCCGGCACTCCCAGAGTGCAACCCGTCTTTTTTTTTTTAGTTTCACCTAGCTATATGTTTCTACAAAGGCCTGTTTCCTTGGTGGTAAAAGTATTCAGACATATCAGTTTGACTGATGATAATATAATCTATAATTAGCTTATGTTAGCGACGGAAAATTATCACGTTTGATAAAAATAGGAATACAAACGAGATGATAGAGTTCTGTCCTTCGAGAGTTCTGTTAGTATTGAGAACAGAGTTATTGCTGAATAGGGTGTAAAGAGTGAAGCCCGGAGGGGATAGTCTGCGCTAGAAGCACTGACTAGGAGGTAAAGTTGGCTTGGGCCCCAAAGGTGTCGGTATTACCCTGGACATACCTGCATTGCTTTCTTCTTCTTGGATACCCCCACAGTCCGATGGGGACGATTGTCGGAGGTAAATCGAATAAAACTACATGTCGTCTTAGTTCTTGTCTAGTTTTCCTTGTACGTGATGAATGCTAGGCTTCCAGCTGATTCAGGGCCATCTACCGTTATAAGATGGGCTCCCTCGGTTGTGGTAAGCGATGACCCAAGGGGAGCAAGCGTTGCTATGCCGGTGTGGGTAAAGTGATGACAGGCGCCCGTACCTATAACCCCATGCCTGCGCTAGTCTACTACCCTGCCTCCTTGCCTGACCTCCACTGTGCCCTCTGCTAGTCAAAGTGGCACATATAAAGCCTCCGAGCAGCCCTCTACATTGCCACTCCCGCCGCGGTCGGTATTTGCCGTAGACGGCAGCGTCTTCCTTGGAAAGAGTTGGTAACCCATCTAATTACTGTCTTTTTTATACCACTAAGGTGGCAGACAAACACACGGCCCACCTGCTTGAAATTGTTTACCGTGGCCTATGGACGTGTGCAACACCAGGGGAGTCACACTCGTGCTACCGATCCTGTAAGCGCAGATAGTTTCTGTGCCGTCAGCGTACAAGATAAAGCAGGAATAGCCTTTGGTCTTCCCACTGACAGCACAAAAGCCCTCCAGTGAGTCCTGTCCTACTCACCGCCGGGAACACAACACGAGGTTATTATGGCTGCGGTATTCTGTTAGGCGGAGATACTTTCCCAGTCGGACTGCTCAATTGGATGGAAATACTCTCGTGTTCTACCTCCATCAAGACTGTCTTACTGCAGGAGTGTTATCCTTTAACAATAACGTGTCGTACCTTGACTTTTGTATACTGTAGTATTTTTCCAAGAATATAAACAGTACAATCGGCTTAACTCCGAGATTATTGTTATCTAAACAATTTTATTTCTGTCGTAAACATTTGTAAGTAGGTATTTGTATAAAGTAAAACGTAAGTAATCCGTGTATAATTCTTTATTGAGACTGTTTGGATAGTGAGTTGTATAATATACTATATAATTTATATTAGCAGACTGTATTTTCGTGATTTTTGGACGGATTATGATAATGCACTTAGTGTAGATACACTCGAAACTGTTTTTGTTAGTGATAAGAGGAATTTTATTGATATTATAGCCGTTTCTCACACACGGATGCACACATACACACACCAATTTGTCCAGTTAGGTACAAGTACGTGGGCTTCACCATCTTTTGGGTGCTGTAGGATAAGTTAGCTATGGTATATGTAAGCCTCTGGTTGATGTATTGTGTGCTGATAAAAGTGCCTATTACCTGATACCAGAAAAAAGCTTAATGAATAAATCAAAGTACGTAATAACAGTGACGAAAGCTCGAAAAGTACCAATAAAAATCTTTTTATGAGCATATGGTGGGTTCTGGTCCGTGCTAACCTCAGTCGTAGACAAAGACCAGAGACCATCAATCAATTAGCCCACTGCAGTCCACTGCTGGACATGGCCTCTCCCAATGTACGTCATTTCGTACGATCCTCCGCCTTCCGCATCCAGTCTGTCACAGTCACCTTATAATACCTATAAATAGAGCATGGTGCAGGCACCTTCAAAAATGCTGTAGTTACGGCATAATACTGTACTTTTTAGTCATATTTTAACTTTTATTTATAGAAAAAAAAATGTAGATTCGTCCACATTTAGCCAGGATATAAATATTGTAAGCTTACGTCTCAAAAATGCCGCAGTGGAGTTTGTTGCGCCGTTTCTTCTCCACCAGCGCCTTGGAAGCGGTGGGAAACTTACAAGCATTTCCTAATAATGAACATAAATTGTTAAAGTGAAGATTTATCATTACTCAATCAGAAATTTGGTACCGTACCTATTGTAGGATCGCATAACGCACATGATTTTTGATCACTGAAATAGGTTCTTGTGTGTTACGTCAACCGAATCAAAACGGACTATGTATAGTTAGTTTCTATTTATTTACAATGGGACAAAATAATATCCTTACATTTCATATAATAAGATGATAAAATTGAATGACAATTGTATTCTGACGTAGAGTGCATACTGCATACTGTTCTAAGATACGGCCTTGTGCTGTTAGATCACGACTTATGTTCTATGGGCTCACGCGTGTGTACGCCTGAAGAGTTATGCAAAGTAGTTATACTTAAGTGGTAAAGTATTCACACGCGTTTTGCTAGCTAGGTACAGTTTTGATCCTATGAAACTAGGGGGGTAGGTACTTGCTTTGAGGCTAAAAGATGTAATGTTAGATGTAAGAATTTTCAATATTACGCGAGGTGAACTTTGAAATTTAGAATAGGTACAAGGAATGGTGTCTTCTCCTTCTGGGGGTGTTATGTAACAAAATAAGCATGGTTTAACTAGCGTGTATTATGTTTTCTAGCATGCGTGTAAATGTCAAGATCTCAGGTGATATACCTAATCATTTCTACCGAGATGTACGGTAGGTACTCAAGTAGCACAGTCTTAGCCGACAAGTAAACACAAAACACACAAACATAAGTAAACAACACAACATTCAACACAGTGAAGTCAAATTGACGTGTCCTAATAAAAAAAAAGGTAAACCGATTTTTTTACTCTCTTTTCATAAGTTTGCAGTTACATTTTTATTATATTATTCTTCACATGAGTCCACTCATATCCGTCACAGTGAAAACACACCCTAACTTTGTACTTAATGATCTGAATTTTCTGCAAGTAAAGTGGCGTTTATACCCAGACGTCATAGTTCCTTCTAGCAACAACAAACTCGTAAAATATGTGATGGTGTCTAGTAAGAAGAAAGATGCGAGATTCTATATTTGTTATATTAAATATTTGTTCACATAAAACGTTTCGTGATAAATTCTTATCAAAATCTTAACGTTACAGCGAGGGACATACATCATCGTCCATCATGTAGTTTGACGTAGCACTGAACTGAATTTGTGTGCCATTCTGATTAGTTTTGTCAACGGGTTAGCATGTAATAAGTGTTATATACTTTACTTTGACTATAAAATATATAATCTGTTACGTAATATATCGCGTAATCCATTTGACGAAAAAAGTAGTGAAATATAATCTGTAGCGTCACACAATAAAAAAACTGTGTTCTATTTTAAAATTTACAAACAGGCGGTAAAATAATACAGGTGTTATAGAAAAAAAGAATAAATAGCGCGCTTTTTGAATTTCGAATAGTGATGTAACATTTTTTTTAACTGGTCGCTATTCTCTAAAGTAAGCGAGTTTGACTGAACTTAAATGTTTCTCTATCTTTGTCTTATCTCTAGTAGAAAGAGAGATGGAGATATATTGCTGTTCAGTGAAACTAGTAGAACATAATTGACACCATTATTTTAAACAAGTGAAATTTAAACGCATCTTGCCATACTCAAATAACTTACTTCTAATCTATAATTAAATAATCCATTGATAAATAAATCGCATTAATAATAATCCGATTACGCAATTAACAAAGCCTATATTCATTCTTAATATTATTTTACAGCAACTATTTTATAAAGTGACAGTGAATCAAATGGACAAAAGTGAGTTAACAGTGAGTTGAGGGTAAAAGTGGACGCTAACAGTGATTATGACAGTGAGGTGACGTGAAGGGGCGGCCGCTAGGCTGTGGTGATAGAACTACGGAAACATTCCCCTATTAAAAATATTATCCCAGGGCCCGGTTGATAGCAGCAAGGATATCTGCAAAATGACCAAGGGCCCTCGGAAAGTGAAGCTAGTCATTGTAGTCAACAATAAGAAAGAGTAAGTACTTTTTTATTTTTATTTTTATTTCGGTGGATGTTGCGAATGTTGGTCGTTTCATAATTACGGATGTATGTCTTTGAAGAGATAGACAGAAGTGTTTTATGTTGTCAATTTGCCTGAGGGACCTGGTATTGTTAGGAAGAAGGAACCTAGGGCACGGGGTTGGGTATTCTTCCTACGATGCACAGGTACCTAAATGTAACTAAACACCAAGTGGTTTCAGTCGGATCTAACCCGACATACATACACACCTCTTTGTTAGTTGAGTTCCCACACGTTAAAATCATCACAACATTAGACCTGGGCCCTGATTCTGCTAGTATTTATTTCATGATAAAACCGCTACGTTACCGCAGACACTGTAACCAATGTCATTTAACTTTAGACTATACTGTTATACTGTTAAAGTCGAAAATTAAATGAAAATCTTGTAGAGTGAATAAAAACTGTTATAAACTCTTCTCTTTTCATTTTGGACTTTAAAATTCAGCCATATAGTTATTTTATGCGATGTCAGCGGTATGACAGTGGTTTTGTCATGTCATAAACTTAGCAGAATCGGGGCCTGATTGCAACCAAATCTCGTACTCCAGAGCCTGGGACCACTTCCCTAATCATTCTCTGCCCTCTGACCTCCTCACCCTGCTCTCGTACATCAATCACCAGTTGTACCAGCAAGTAGATCCAGTTACCTTAGGTCTTGAAGACTGCGAGCTCAAAAACACCCTGTAGCGTATACCTCAGGACATCTTGGATCTAAGTGGCGAGACAAACGAGGAATTCATACTTGGTGAATGTGAGCTCGTCCACCGCCGTAGCTCTTCATTATCCTCAAGAGAAATCCAAAAAACTGCACGTAAAGAGCACATTTCAGATTCAAGATAAACCTATGTCCCGAAGTATCCATACACCTGACTTAAATAAAAACTTCAAAGAATACATTAAAAATCACTATTTACTTCATTTGTAAGTTTCATTATTAAAAAAAGAACTGCTTAATTAATTAATCGTCGTACCTGTCATCCTTGGTGGCCATCCGCGCCGGACGCAACCAATTTTCCACATATTATCTTGTACAATTAAGATGATTTTCCGATAGCATTTGCATATAATGGTCTGCTACGTTCATTCATGGTTTCCATTCAAAGCGTGTATAGTATCTGGACGTTTGTAAATATAGTAAATTGCGTTTTGATATGATTTCAGATAATATTGTTCCGATATGATAGGGTATGTAATTAAGGGTGGCATACATCTAGGATGTTCCTTTTTTATATATAGGACACGTCACGATAACATCATCGCTTAATAGTAAGCTGAAGGCAAAGCCTCAAGGAAGAAGGTCACCGACAATGTTACAATCACAGAAATTTATTAGAATAGTACGGCCAACGCAGCGTCGCATGTCGCGCGTTGCGACATTTTCACTGTAAATAAATACATACAAGAGATAAGTAATACCTTTATTTTTTCAAATTTACTTCTCCATTTGACAATAGCTTTCAAAAGTTCCTGTCTCATAGGACAGGAATGGATTAAAAAGTTACCACGCGCCTTTCTCGCTCTCATTTCTGTGGTTACAATAATGGTTCTCAGCTTGACGGCCTCATCAGATGTTTTATCACGCCTTGCTAAGGACCCGGGACTGTAGGAAGAAGGAAAGATGTGCGCTGGTAAAGAACACATCCACTAAGATCTCCTTCAAGAACCAAGCGGTTCGGTGACTCTTTCCTTTGTCGCACCATTAAGACCTGGAATTCCTTGCCAGCTCACGTGTTTCCCTCTTCCTACAGTCCCGGGTCGTTAAAGCGGGGCGTGAAAAAGCATCTGATGGGGCCATCAAGCTGAGTGCCACCATTGTTAACAAGGCACGTGTATATAATGGTGGCCCTCTCTCCTGAGACTTTGCCTTCAGCTTACCATCAGGCAAGGAAAAGTCAAATTGACGTGACTTAAATAAAAAAAAAAAAAGATCTTCAGAGACTGAATCTCCCCTGCAAGCTGGAATACCAGTTGATGGACGGATGAAATCTGGCGCAATCCGTCTCGGGGTTCCGAAGGGCAAATAGCAGTGCTTTCGTTACATCCAAAACAAACCACCATGGAACATCTCAATTGCAAACTCAGCCAGCAGTTCCATGGAACACATTCGAATGAAGAAACGACAACGGCATTTGACAGGAAAATAACTGTATTGCAAGCAGATTTTGATATACTTTAAGATCTTTTTTCCATGGAAAAATGGAAGTCACTTGGGACTTTTTGAAGTGAAAACTTCTTTAGCGGCGTTGAATGGGTGTAAAATGTTAAGGAAGCATCAGGATTAGTTGACCTTTGAACCGTAACCGACGACTGACGTCATACAAGATTGGTACAGACTATCTATTTTGCAATTTACAATAGATAGCGTCGTAGCTTAAACGGTAAGCACTTCGACTGTAAGTCCTCATAGTTTCAGATAGTATCGGGTTCAAACCACCTGGCCTTCAAGGATTTTTTGTGATTGTTTTTTCTCATTATAATTTATTACTTTTGGTGTTTTTTTTTTTTGTAATTTATTACTTTTTATGATTATTTTTTCTTTCTGTAATTTATTATTTTTTGTGATTATTTTTTCTTTTCATAATTTATTAATTTCTTCTGACAGAAAATTAGCAGAAAATAAGTGATAGGTTCTATGATTAGCGCTATATTATAGGAATGGTATGGTATGTTCTTTTTTATCTTATTCTATGTATATAACGAAGAAAGAAAAAAAGAAAATGTTTTCACTTCTGCCGGCACTCCCAGAGTGCAACCCGTCTTTTTTGTGTTCTTACTATCGATATGTACCTATACTCGTAATTGATTGGAATCCAATGGAACATTAATCGCAAGTATGTTATGTATGTGTTATGTTATCATGAGGGCGTTATGTGGGTCTAGGTTCATTCAGGGCCGGTGCCCATAAGCGGAATCATTCAAATGAGATAAAATCAATTAGCTTAGATTTTTACTCGAAAAATAGGGTTTGTATTATAATAATTGTATGAATGTTTGTCCACTTTTAATGTATTTTTAATCAATTAGTATGCTTACTATTCAAATCGATTTAGATGGGAAATTGGGTATTTGACTTTATTTTATTAGTTACTTTTTACTAAACGTCAAAACGGTAGGCCATAAGGAAAATTGTATGAAAAATTTATTTGTGACGTCATAATATTTAATAGTCAAATCATTTACTATTATAGGTTGGGTGGATAATTAAAAATAAATAAAGGCGATAGAATAAGAACCGACTCAACAGTTGTCACTTTTTTACCATACTTAATTTAATAAGCTCAGCTTAACATTTTTTTTAACATAATACACATAATCACGCCTTTATCCCCGGAGGGTTAGGCAGAGGTGAATTAACACCCACATTTCACCAATCTGTATTCGGTCCCACGTAATAGGGGGTGAGCCTATTACCGTATTCCGGACACTATTGTTGACTCGAGCCATGCATGTGAGGCTGATTCTGGGCTGTTCATATCTGACTGATGTTAAAGTTAATCAGCCCTATCCCTTTTTTTTTTTTTTTTTTTACGTGCGGGAAATCCCCACGGATACCCGCCCCTCCGGAGCCGGAGGGGTAGGTTATGTCGACCTCGAACCGACTAAACCGCACGCCGTCTGTGGGTCGTGGTGCTAGGCCGAAGGTGAGGTTGTCTTGCGACATATCCCTCGCACCCCGGCTGACCCAGGGCCATCCCTTACGGTCTGGCCCTCCTCGGGAGGTGGGGACCACGCCGTCCCCGACTCAACCCCGGTGTGGGGAGGCGCGCATCGTCCTACGATGCGCGCCGCCGCCGTGGCCTGCTTCTGCTAGGGTGACGGGTGGTTCCACCCGTCACCCTCAGGCCCGCGCTCATGGGGGGCGGAGGTCTGTAAGCGCCCTCCGACGCCCGAGCCGCCTTCGGGCGCGAGCAGCGATGTCAGCGAGTCTTTCTCGCTTACCGCGCCGCGCCCGCTCTGCTGTCTCCTTCGCGAGCATGACCTGCTCGCAGAAAGAGGCGCTGGCCGCCCACGCATCCGCGCAGCGGACCATCGCCGCGAGCAGGGTGGAGAGCGTGAGCACTCTCACCCCCAGGGCCTGCACAAGCTCCCGCCTCGGCGTCTCAAACGCCGGACACTCGGTGAGCGTGTGCAGCCCCGAGTCCACGCTCGCGTCGCAGTGATGGCACTCGGGCGTTGGCTCAATACCCATCAGATGCAGATACCGCCCGAAGTAACCGTGCCCGGTTATCATCTGCGTCTGACGGTACGAGAGGCTCCCGTGTGGCCTCTCTAGCCACTCCCCCATGATGGGTCTTACCGCCGCAATCACGGCGTGCCCTGCGCGTGGTTGCCCAAGTCGTCGCTCCCACTCGGCCACCATGACCTGGTGGAGCCGGGATTTCTCGGCCCGAATGTCCTCGGGCTCGGGAGCGAATCCCCGCTCCCGCGCCTCCTTTCGGAACTGGTATAGTTGCTGTGTGGTGTCGGCCTAAAAGAATAGCACCAACCCAACTCTGCCCGCGGGTGTCGTAAAAGGCGACTAAGGGACACAAAACCGGGGGGTGGGCAGCAGCGCCCCCTGCAGAGCAAACCCACAACCAAACTGCGATCCCCAACCCGCATGCCCAGCGTGGGGATTATGGGCACTACCCCTCTAAGATGGCACAACTAAAAAGATGGCCCTCAGTTCCCGGCCGCCTCGCTATTCCTGGCCATGGCAGCGGCCATGGTAACGGCGGGGCAGGGGGTGCAAAGAATCACCGGGCTACGGTAGGCTGCCACAAAGATCTGACCCTGGCAACGTATAACGGATGCACTCTGAGGCTTGACCACCATCTAGCGCAGTTGGAAGTGGAGTTAGAGAAGATTAAATGGCATGTTCTAGGGTTATGTGAAATCCGTAGAGAGGGGGAGGACACCGTAACCCTAGACTCGGGCCATCTTCTCTACTTTCGCGAGGGGGATAAGAAATCCCAGGGTGGCGTAGGTTTCCTCGTCAATAGGGCCCTCTCTAACAACGTTGAAGAAATCTCCAGTGTGTCGACCAGGGTAGCGTACCTGATCCTTCGGCTGTCCAAGCGCTACAACATGAAGGTCATTCAGGTTTACGCACCGACCTCGACACACCCGGATGATGAAGTGGAGGATATGTATGAAGACATATCCAAGGCCTTACACAACACCACCAAGGCCCACTTCAATGTTGTTATGGGGGATTTTAACGGCAAGGTGGGAACACAGACTGGCAACGAATCCCGTATAGGCCCGCATGGTTATGGAGTTAGGAATCACAGGGGGCAAATGCTTGTCAACTTCCTTGAGAAGGAGGGACTGTTCTTAATGAACTCTTTCTTTAAGAAACAACCTCAAAGAAAGTGGACATGGAAAAGCCCCGACACTGTGACAAAAAATGAGATCGACTTCATCATGACGGATAGCAAGCACATATTCAGAGATGTCTCAGTGATCAACAGGTTTAATACCGGATCTGATCACCGACTTCTCCGAGGCTCTTTGAATATCAACTTAAAGCTTGAAAGAAGCCGATTGATGAAGTCCACGCTCCGACCTAACCCAATCCATATCATGGCGGGCACCGAGAAGTTCCAGCAGCTTCTCGGGAATAGATTTGCTGCCTTGGAACCCATCGATGACGTTGACGAGAGCCTACACAATCTGGTCGAAACTCTGAGAGATGAGGGCATCAAGTTCTGTAGAACGCAGCGGACTGGCAGGATATCCAAACTCTCGGCTGAGACTCTCGGGTTGATGACAAAAAGACGGGAAACCACCCAAGCGACTTCGTCGGAGAGGTCAGACCTGAACAAGCAAATTGCGAAGATGGTACGGCGCGACCTTCGGAGCTCCAACACACGCCTTATTGAAGAGGCGATAGAGCGAAACCGAGGGTCCAAAGTATTCACTCAGCAGCTTGGCAGGAGCCACCTGACGAAGCTAAAAACGCACGACGGGAGGACCGTATTGTCAAAGCCAGGGATCTTCGCCGAGATAGAAGATTTCTACGGCCGATTATACGCTACACATGCCTCTCATACTCGACGAGATGACCACGATTCCAGAGCCACCCTGACACGCCACTACACCGACGAACTGCCTGATATCAGTCAAGACGAGATCGTGTCAGCTCTGAGACAGCTTAAAAATGGAAAAGCCCCCGGTGAGGACGGAATAACATCAGAGCTTTTGAAAGCTGGAGGAGCCCCTGTTATACAGGAACTACAGAACCTCTTCAACGCCGTCCTTCACAGTGGGAGAACTCCAAAGGCGTGGAGCGGGAGTTTGGTGGTGCTCTTCTTCAAGAAGGGTGATAAAACCCTTCTTAAGAATTACAGACCCATCTCGCTCCTGAGCCATGTCTATAAGCTGTTTTCACGAGTGGTCACGAATCGTCTCGCCAGGAGACTCGACGAGTTCCAGCCGCCGGAACAGGCCGGGTTTCGCGGAGGATATGGCACCATGGACCACATTCACACAGTAAGGCAGATTATACAGAAGTCCGAAGAGTATAATCAGCCCCTGTGTCTGGCCTTTGTGGACTATGAGAAGGCCTTTGACTCTGTCGAAACCTGGGCTGTTCTAGAATCCTTACAGCGATGCCAAGTAGACTATCGTTATATTGAGGTGCTGAGATGTCTGTACGAAGCCGCCACCATGAGTGTCCAAGTACAGGACCAGCAGTCTAAACCGATCCAATTGCGCAGAGGAGTGAGACAGGGGGATGCTATATCCCCGAAACTGTTCACCAGCGCGTTGGAGGATATGTTTAAGACGCTGGACTGGAAAGGAAAGGGCATCAACATAAACGGCGACTACATCTCACACCTACGATTCGCAGATGACATAGTCTTACTGGCGGAGTCGCTAGAGGAGCTGAACCAGATGCTGGGCGGACTAGCTTCAGCCTCGCGACGTATCGGTCTTGGCATGAATTTGGACAAAACCAAAGTCATGATCAATGGCCACATTGATCCGATACCGGTCGTCGTACATGGTCACCCTCTCGAAATCGTTTCTGAGTACACTTACCTCGGGCAGGTTCTGCAGTTAGGTAAAAACAATTTCGAGAGGGAGGCCAAGAGGAGGATCCAGCTGGGCTGGGCAGCGTTTGGGAAACTACGCCGAGTCTTCTCGTCATCCATACCGCAATGCTTGAAAACGAAAGTTTTCAATCAGTGCGTCCTACCCGTCATGACCTACGGAGCCGAGACATGGACACTCACGGCAGGGTTATTCCACCAGTTCAAAGTCACTCAGCGAGCTATGGAGAGAGCTATGCTCGGAGTTTCTCTGAAGGATAGAATCCGCAACGAATACATCCGACAGAGAACCAAAGTAATCGACATAGCTCAAAGAATCAGCAAGCTGAAGTGGCAGTGGGCTGGCCATATCTCACGAAGAACCGACAACCGTTGGGGTAAACGTGTTCTTGAGTGGAGACCGCGACTCGGCAAGCGTAGTGTAGGACGCCCTCCGACCAGGTGGGATGACGATCTAAGAAAGACTGCAGGCAGATGCTGGATGCGGCAAGCTGAAGACAGGGCGCTATGGCGCTCATTGGGGGAGGGCTATGTCCAGCAGTGGACTAATATAGCCTGATGATGATGATAGTGCCGAAAGGGCCCTCGCTTCCAGGATCCACGGTGGCGATCCGGCCAGGAGACTCGCCGCTTCGAAGGATATCGTGCGGTATCCCCTGATGGCCCTGGAGGCCATCGTCCTCTGCGCCGTACGGAGCAGAGGCAGGAATCTGGCCCCCAGGGTGTCCGCCTACACGGGGCACCCATATATGGCCATGGACCGCACGACACCCGCGTAGAGTCTCCTGCAGGAGGCCCCTGGGCCCTTCAAGTTGGGCAACAGCCGACTCAGGGCATTCGCCGTGGTGACCAACTTGGGGCGCAGGCTTCGGAGATGTTGTCCGAAGTCCCATCGACCGTCAAGCACGAGCCCCAGGTATTTCAGCTGGGGCTTGATGTCGACGGGAGTGAGCCCTATCCCTTAGTCGCCTTGTTCGACACCACATGCGAAGAGAAGGGGTGTCCCAAATTTTACTCTGCCGGGAACCACGCGGTTTTTTAACAACAGGAAAGATACAGATGTATGATATTTTACATAATTACTTTACAATTATGTAGAAATGCAGGTAGCTTTCGTAGTTATGATAAAATATTCTAGAATATTTATGCAACATCGCACTCAAGACTCATACCAAGCATAGCCCGTACCAGATATTTTTAATTTGTTTATTTATTTATTACTACAACAGAAAAAGAAGCAGAACGAAATAATGACGGCGCGTTAATAATTATTGTGTGATTAGAGTGAATGAAATTCACTCTTGCGTAATGCAAGACTCTAGTGCTCTATGGTCGAGTGTGACGACATTCGTTCATTCGGACTGTCAATTTGAGTTTGACAGATCAACATACAAATATATAGATATGCGTTCTAAAATGCGGATGGACGTATATATTTTTTGTGAATAACTATATCCATTCTAATATTATAAATGGGAGTGTGTGTGTTTGTTTGTCCGTCTTTCACGCCTAAACCACTGAACCGATTTTAATAAAATTTGGTATAGGGGTAGATTAAACCTTGAAAAAGGACATAGGCTATGTTTGGTCTCGATAACTGACATCCACGCGGACGGAGCCGCAGGCAAATACTAGTAATAGTATAAATGCTCTACAGTAGGGATATTCAAGACTATTTTTATTTTGAAAGAGATCCAAAGGGTTCTAAAATGTGGACGTATGGGTCTTTTTTTATAGGTTCTTAACTTATGATGAATGAAGTATTGCAGTCCAGCGAGCAAATCCAGTGCTGGAATGCTACTGTTATAATGTAAACCATCACTGGAAGGTGCCTATTCCAGTCCAGTGGATTATTCAAGCGCGTTTAAAAAACACTGGAATAATGTCAACACTACAATCCAGTCCAGCAGTGGACAGGATTGATTTGCTGGATTACTGGACTGAGATAATGTGAACCGGGCATTAGACGGTAAATCAAGGGGTTGTTGAAAGAATGACTGTAATTATTGGCATATGAAAGAATGAAAGAAATAACCTATGACAAAGTGCTCGCTTGACGACAAGACTACAACTTTTCACAACGCTTACTAGACCCATAGTAAGCATAGCTTAACTAGCTTGTGATATGGATTCTAGAATGCGGATAAACATATTTAGATAAGTACTTGTTTTTTTGTAAATACATCCATAATATACCGACATAGAAGTACCCAGACCAATGCAAATATACATATTCATGCATAGAAATATTTGCACTAAGCGGGGATCGAACCCGCGCCTCCTGCGGAGTAATAGACTAGCCCCTTTATTACGTGGGACTGAAAATTATAATTAGTGAAATGTCGATGTTTAATACTACCCTACCTATCCCTGTTCGGAGATTTACAGGCATGATTAAATGTTTATAGCTATTAATATATACGTTGGAAGTTAATTTAATAGGTATTGCATTAACTATAGTCAATTCATAAAACTTTGTTCTATCTGTAACTTTATTTGATACACTTTAGAAGTAATTTGGCACAATTAGATACTATCAAGCCTTATCATAAATAAATACTAGTATTTATATACCAATGGTGCCTTGCACAGTGTCGAATCTATATCGTCACGATCAGCAGCCGAATTACAATTTCAATTGACCTATAGTTAAGACTTAATGTTATCGAATCGCTGTTATCGAAATCTGATCTAAAATATTGTGATTACTCGTATTCTCGTATCATTGTGTATCATATTATTTTTATAATGAGGATAACCTGTTATTCCAGGTGCGAAATTTTTAGCGAATTATTTTATAACATGTCCAAATGAATGAATTTTTTTTTTACGTCTAAGAAAATATCTTGTCGCTACCCGCGCACTATATAGAAACCATGTTATGGAAACTTGAGAGCAAGCTAACTAGATAAAAAGCATAGCTTAATTATCTTATTCTAGAAGGCGGATAAACATTCTTATATACTCATTCAACATACATTGAAATATCCAGATACACTCGATACAGATACACCCGAGAATCAAACGCTCTGCAAAGTTGTCATATAGACGATAGAGCATTATAACTTGTAGATCTTAGCAGAAGTTATGCTTACTTGGGATCTTGATCGCGCTCTGAAGAATGTCCTCGAATCTTCTTCATCCCAGCGTATCCGATGCTTGCCTCTCGAAGTCTGCGGATTTGGCTGAACTTAAATATTTTCCGTGAAGCGATTACTATTTGACCTCCACAACCCGTCGGTATCGAAGAATTTCCTAGAAAATCTATTATTTATTTAGCTAGAATTACCCAGCACTAAAAACTTCGATCCGAGGTAATAATCAGTCTGTACACGGAAGCGCCGCCGTGTCACGCCGCAGCGCACACCACTCTCACGCGAGTGGACCTGTCCTTGGACTGAGGAAGAGCATCATTTGTGCCCTGAAGGTCACACCGTGATAGCAAGGGTTGAGTTAAGCGTGAATGTGGCGAATTGCTTGCGATTATCAACGGCGGTGTTAGATTAAATTTGGTTTATAGATAGGTTGAATGATTTCTGACTCGACTGAGCACATGTATTTGTATCACTGCACGTTGTACGAACGAATAAGTATACACTCTCGCATATAAAGGTTTATTCGCGTGATTTTTGTATTTCATTGGCCGCTTGTATTTAGTTAAGTATTAATATCAAAAATGTGTTTCATAAACGGCATTGCATTGTGTATTGCTAAGTATGAGTATGAATATAGTCATACCTACTTAAAAATATTACTAGATAAAGTTGTTTCGTATTCATACAGCAAAAACTCATACCGTTTCTAAATGTATTACCTAAGACTATTAAGAAGCCTATTGAAGTCAACTGCTGGGTATAGATCTGGATTCTACATTAATACCGAGATATTTTTATTTATTTTCTTCCCTTAACTTCCCGGTATTCATGCCATTCTGTATGCCCATAGATCATGTACAGTCGACAAAATCGATATACATATAAAGTTGTATGTAAAGGTGGAATACTATTGATTTTGTCGAGTGTACCTATGCCATTTTGTATTGTCTACTATTCTTAATTCATAACAAATACGCCTTAAATAATATAACTGAAAGGTTTAATTCCATTCGTACAAAAATTAAGTTAAGATACAACATCAAGCGTTAAACCGCTTAATGTCTATTTTACAATTTATGCATCAAACCAACAATGATTATTACTTCAATCACTTAAAATTCAACGATCTTAATTAACTGTGTCGATTGGGCAATATCAACATGACACTTCTGACTAGACGAATAGTTTGCGGCTCATATTAAACCATTTTTCGGTTACGTTTTAACATCATACCTATTTACGATGCTGTGCTCATAAATAACACCAACGTAAGTAAGATAAGATAATATTTATTGGTTCAATCACAATTATTCGAATTACATATCATTAAATTAATACAAACAAATGCACTGATTTTTGTATTTCAACTAGGTTTGATATGTCGAACGTTGACAGCCGTACTAAATAAAACGGTGTGACAGCTGTCAGTGCAAGTGATGTTTGTTAGTTTTGACCTTGCAAAATGTTGCTGACAAATCCTTTACACTGATTAGTTCTGGATGCTCTCATGTTAGAATAACAAACTGGTGCCATTATTTACTGTGAGTCATCATACGTAATAAATAATAATCAAGTTGTGTAACATTTCTTAAGTACATCACATTAATGATAGAGATTGTCATGATAAGCATTGCCCCTAGATTAAAACAGCATATTAAATAATAGTATTATATCTCATCATTCATCATAATCAAATGGCGTCTCCTAAATTAACTCAATATCTTCATTTTTATCTGTGTTGTCAGTATTTAAAATAATCTAGCAGACTTTAAAGTAAATAATATTCTAAAGAGATAAAAATAAGCAGCTCAACTTTTCACACAGACAGTTTCTTTAACACCTACTTTTACTTAACTCGTGTTTTGGATGATTGAAAGTCTGCCACAACAAACACAATCCTTAATTCTAGTCTAAGGTGTTAAAATTATCTCAAATCCTATCTATTTACAAGTTTTGTATGCATTCAAAGCAATTAAACCGAAATTGGAAAACTGTTAATACAGCAGAAAATTTGTGACAAATTGTTGGCCTAATCCGAATAGCCATATTAGGAGGAATGAACACCGCGATCGCGTGTGACTTATGATTAGGCGCTGGTCGCCTATCGCTTGGGCCACACGTCAATTACAAATTAATTGTCATCGTTCCGACTACTGTGGGAATTGCACTGCTCATTCATTCCGTTCATTGGCTCATTTTGCTTGTTTAGTGTACTATGAGAGGTGAGTGATGACTTCCAGGGCTCATTAACCTGGTTATGACGTCACTTTAGTTTTTAAACGACTGCCAAAAAAGCGTGGTTCTCAATTCGATCGGTAGTTTCAAATGTTTAGTCCGCCTTTTGACTGAGTCCCACCTGATGTTAAGTTGTAGAAACCATCATCTTAGCGTCGTTCCAGGTTGCATTTGAGGCTTTTCCAAGAAGTCCAGGGTCTATTTACTCCTATACTAGTCTAGGTTTGGGTTATACGGCTTTTATTAGAGCAGCTGTCTCTGATCTCCCAACCCATAGAAAACCCTCCACCAGAGAGTATAAACTTTAAGCTGAACCCAGATATAAAATTAATGACCTCTATTTCAACGTCATTCCACAGAGGTATCGCTTCACAGTGCTAGAAATGGCTACGTACCCTGATGAGTTCAAGTAAGGTTTAAGTTTAAGTACACAATTTGAACGTATGTAGAAATACTGCTTCCGGGCTGTTTGGCCGTGGTCTATATGAAACTTGCGTTCCAGACTTCTCGTCGATCACTGCGGTCGACAGCTTCGGTTGCGGAGGACCACCGCCAAACAGCCCGGCAGCAGTATATTCTACATGCAACGCTGGCCGTGAAAGCTTAAAGACAATTGAAACGATTTACAAACCAATAAAACAGGTACTCAAAACACGAAAACATACACTGCTGTCTCCCAAACTAGGCCAAAGCCTGTATCTTGGGAGACAGTATTTAATATACCTAATCGGATTTAATTTAATACTATTTAATTTAATACTATTTAATTTTATTTTCAAATTAATTATTAACAAAGAGACATAAGCAACAGGAATGGTAAATAGAAAAGCTGGTCCTTTGGATAAAAATAAATGATTCATGGAAGTCTGAACCCATTCATTAAAACACTAAAATTCTAATCGATTTGGATTGATGAAACTGAATGTTGTGAAGAACGTTATATCAGTAAATCGATTGGAATAATCGATTTAAATGGAAAAAATTGAATCGTTATAAGCGGGACTTGAACCCGCGATCTTTGCCTTACAGGAGCAATGCTTTGACCACTAAGCTACCAGACCTCGTCCTAACAAATTCAAATTTCTCCTTCTATATCTGTGTTTGGAGCGACAGTGGAGCATCTACCGACATTCTTACAAACTATTGAAACCAATGAGTGATTTTATAATCGATTGGAATAGTAAGCATCGCTTTAAAATTCCATTAAACCAATACGACCTCATTTTAAACCGACCTTTATAAATGAAGTCTTAACTGAGTTCGAACGGCCACATCACCCAGTAATATATTTTTGATTATATCTCAAGTTATCTACAATTAATATATCCACTATATTTTTCTTACACACGCATATATCACGTAATCGTTAGCCGGTAATGACGGGAAGTCGAGATTTCCTCGAGTATCACTAGTCATCTCCCAGCACTATTATTTACTGGTGATACGTCACGACATCTATTGTGCGTACGTCATTCTCGTCAGTCAATGGGCACAGTAATGGTGTAGTCAAGGTACAGTAAAATTGTGGCCGTGTATTGTTTTCAAGGTAAAAAAAAACATAAGTATTGAAAATGTAAACATTATCTTCGGTAATAATTTTTGTGTATAATATCCACTGAGCAAGGCCCTACCAACACCAACCTCATCTGCTAGTCTGTTTTACATACATAAATAAATACCAATATTCACGCTTGTTAATCCCTGAAGGGGTAGGCAAAAGTAGGTGTGTAACGGTTGATATAATAACAAAAAATCTATCGTTCACTTGACCATATTTCAGTTAATATACTATTGTTTACTATAGCGATCAATTGAGATAATGATTTGTTGATATACTATCATTTTATCTTATTTCTTATGATATAATGAACATTTCCTTTGATGCACATTTGATCTAATATTAATTCAGAATATTATTCATTTACTATAATACTCATTATCTCTAAGTAACATTTAATATAATTTAGAAAATCGGATACAATTTATCCCGACTCAGAGCATTCTGACTTGTATGGGTTAGGTTACAAGACTAAGGCGGGAGCTCCGCTTCGCTTCGCTCCCGCCATAGTCTTCGTGGTTTTTTTCATAAACCACCCATAAGTAGGAGCCCCTCTTCGCGAGGCTCCATCGAGCTATAGGTCAATATAATATATATAATATTAAATTTTATTATATTATAGGAATATTAGATGATATAAAACATTAGGTCATATGAATTTAGGTTACTTGACATTATAGCATATAAAAATTATATCAAACGAACGTTATTTGAAGTGAATTTAGAGCATTTGTTATCATACCAAACATTACACACCCGGCAAAAGTGTGCTAGCACGCACATTTTACTACCTATGATTTTCGGTACTACATAGAGGCGAGTGCTATAGGGCACGCCGTGATTGAGGCGGTAAGACCCATCATGGGGGAGTGGCTAGAGAGGCCGCACGGTGGCCTCTCGTACCGTCAGACGCAGGTCATTACCGGACACCGTAACTTCGGGCGGTACCTGCATCTGATGGGCATAGAGCCAACGCCCGAGTGCCAACACTGCAACGCGAGCGTGGACTCGGGGCTGCACACGCTCACCGAGTGTCCGGCGTTTGAAGCGCCGAGGCGGGAGCTTGTAACGGCCCTGGGGGTGAGAGTGCTCACGCTCTCCACCCTGCTCGCAGCGATGGTCCGCTGCGCGGATGCGTGGGCGGCCAGCGCCTCCTCCAGCGAGCAGGTCATGCTCGTGAAGGAGACAGCAGAGCGGGCGCGGCGCAGCGAGCGAGAAAGACTCGCGGACATCGTTGGCCGCGTTCGAAGGCGGCTCGGGGGTCGGAGGGCGCAAACCGACCCTCGCCCCCCATGAGCGCGGGCCTGAGGGTGACGGGTAGAGCCGCTCGTCACCCTAGCAGAAGCAGGCCACGGCGGCGGCACGCATCGTAGGACGATGCCCGCCCCCCATACCGGGGGCGATTCGGGGACCGCGTGGTCCCCCCTCCCGAGGAGGGCCAGACCGAGAGAAATGGCCCTGGGTCAGCCGGGGTGCGAGGGATATGTCAAAAGACAACCTCACCTCCGGTCTAGCACATCGACCCACAGCCGGCGGGCGGTTTAGTCGGTTCGAGTCCGAAATACCCCCCCCCCCCCCCCTTCGGCTCCGAAGCTCCGTATTTTACCTTACTATCGAATGGAGAACAGCCCTATAGCCTTGGGAAGTGATGGGGTAGCCCTATTCTATTCCACGAGAAATAATACTTGTAAACGTTGAATATATAATAAAGATACCTCAAAATCACATTCTACGATCTTTTACCCAACTCAATCGGGGGCGTCTTTCAGTCTACAAAACGTCCAAACTCCGATATTTTCTGTAAAGCGACTGTCAATCTGAC
This sequence comes from Eilema caniola, assembly GCA_949126895.1. Classification (NCBI taxonomy): domain Eukaryota; kingdom Metazoa; phylum Arthropoda; class Insecta; order Lepidoptera; family Erebidae; genus Eilema; species Eilema caniola. Next base: position 2,155,680 of record OX421488.1, on the reverse strand, counting down.
CTCGACAACCCACTCGCACCGAAATTCTGTTTAAATACCTAACAGTAATTAAATATACTGGCACCTAAAGTACATTTACGACAGCCATAAAACACAGCAATTCACTTAAATCCAGGTTAGTTAAGATGCCAATAAAGAATATTATTATCGTGCTGGTAGGATACCTAAATGAAATCACAATTTTATTGGCAAATGATAATATGGCGCCACGTCTTTTGGGCACACTTTCGCATTGTTTTATCTCTACGGTAAACAGATAAAGCAAGAATTCTGATAAGTGTAATGTGTATTTTTCATTATCTTCCATTGATTAGTTGATTGATAGCAGTTGCTACTGACAATGTAATTGCTACTAAAAGTTGAATTAGGCGCGGTTCATACAGAAGAGACGTGGCGAGGACGTGCGGCGGTGGTGGACAATTTAAGTAACACAATATAAAACTTATGTGGTGCACAATAACGTCGTTTTTGTCTTAAGCACTATCGCATCGAGTGGTGCGCGTCAAATCACACACGTCACATTGATTCGTACACTTTTAAGGTTTATATTGTGTTGCCACCGCCATATGTCCCCGCCACATCTCTTCTGTATAAACCGCACCTTACACAGGACTTTACTGACTTCGAAAGACTGTGAAGGCCACCATTTGCGACTATCGTCGTGTTAGATGGGTAATAAATGTTTGCCAATGGCGCCGGGTCCCGGTAGGAGAGATAGGTCCAAGAAGCTTGTTAGCTTCGTATGTGATATGCGTGCCAATGGTGTCATTTCTAAGGACGGCTCAGGCCGTGCGAAAAAGATCGAAGGGCCGTATTTAGAGTCGGCAGCGCGAGTGTAACACCTCTAGTGTTGCATACGTCCATAGGCACCGGTAACCACTTTCCATCAGGTGTGCCGTGTGCTAGTCTGCCACATAAGTGGTATAAATAGAATTAAAAAAAAAGGTTTGTAAGCTTAATCCACAGGACTCCAAATTCAAAGCATATCAGCCCTACTACGCCCGTTCTGAAGCGCCGCGTCTCCTTATAGATTAGTTCATCTTGGCATGTTCGGAACCTACTTTTGTTTGACCTCTTAGTCTGAAAAGAGAAGCCTGTATCAGATCCTCATCCTTCCCTGTGATACTAGAAGCACGTTTGTCATAGTACATGCGTCCGTGCCCGCGTCCCCCCCCCCCCCCCCTCATCTTCGTGATCCTCGCACCGTAGAAAGCCTATGTCAGATACATCCTCAAGCTTTATAACTTTTCCTACTTTCATTCAGGAAAAAACCAACGCGTGCGGCTAAATTTTCCAATCATGGATTATGGTGATGTGTGGTATCTCGACCTAAACTCAACAATCTTGGCCGACTTTTCAACAATTGCAGACGATTTATCTTCAATCTCCTAATGTATGACCTCGTCTCGGCTATACGTCATGTTTCTAGTATATTCACGTGGTTTCACTTCTATAAATCCAGATCCCAGAAAATCGGGATAATAATTGCCTATGTAACCCATTCGAAATATAGCTTTCTATTTAGGTGAAAGAATATTGAAAATTGTACTCTTTATTTTATAATCACAGCATAGAATTTACATTTTCATAATATTAATGTAGATTCTATACTATTCAATTTTTTAATTATTCGTAAAACAATGAAGCAATCGTGAGATACAAATCTAATTTCTCATCCTCTGAGGATTACGTACTATAAAACTACTGTTTTATACCACTTCGGTGGCAGACACACACACGGATCACCTGATGGATAGTGGTTACCGTAGCCTGTGGACGAATGCAACACCAGGGGCGTTACACTCGTGCTGCCAAACCTGAAGAAACATTCTTTTATTGGTATTATATGCAAAAGCTTTGTAAATATTTTGTCAAGTACTAAGCAACCTCAGCAAACTTTATATTATAGTTATCAGTACCGTCACTTAACATTAATCGCAGATGTAGGTACACCCTACCACACTCCAAAAAACTACTCTTAAGTTCATCTGAAATCAGAATCATACAAATAAATAACATTATTTTTGTCCTCAAGGATATTTAACATTACTTAGCAGCCAGCTCTCGGTTAGCTCCGAAGATAATGGCTCCTCTGACGACATGTCCTCGCTTGCTGGACCCGTTAACTTGGAGATCACGCACCTTGATTACATTTGCAAACAGTACTGGCGCGTCAGAAACTATGTCACTTCACTTATTCAAGGAAAACGTCGCTCTTTCCTTAATTTTTTTATGGGACACTTCAATACGAGGATGCGACTCGGGCGTCGGAGGTCGCTTAACAACCTCTGTCCTCCATGAGCGCGGGCCTGGAGATGATAGGTGGAGCTGCCTGTCACCTTATCAGAAGCAGGCCGAGACGGTGTTGCGATACACGTTCCACCCCTTTTCTGGGGAAAGGTGGAGATGCCGTAGTCCCACACCCGAAGAGGCCTTTGATGGCCCTGGGTCAGCCAAGGTGCGAGGAATATACCAGAGGCTTCCTCGCCCTCGGCGATGGCTCGAAACAGTTTTAGTAGGTTCGGATGTGATATCCGCTGAATGGTAATGGTAAGTCTGGTGGTACCTAGCTTGACGACCTCATCAGATACTTTTGACGCCTTGTATGACACTAACGTCTTCGCCTTGTGGTGTCAAAAGTTCACCTGCTATATCAAGTGCCTGGTGAACAATGCACGAAGCTAACCAAGTGCTCTTCTCAGTGTTCGGAGCTCAGACAGCAGTCGCAAATGATAAAAACTTGAAGCTTTAAAATGTTGATGATGACTATATCCGGCGCCATCTACCTATAAAATTTTGGGACTAAATCCTGCATCACGATATAAAGTTTCTCCGACCTGATTTATATTCTTACCTAACGGCGATTCGTTAGGTAACAATGAAGGTATTTTGAATAAAGTGACAATCACTTTAATTATCTACCTTCTCATTGTTTATAAGTTAAACTATTTACTTGATTTTTATTTAGTTTGATTCCCGTAAAAATAAAAAATGAACCAATCCATTAGGGAAGGGGGAATGTGCTGAGGAGAAGGCTCCAAAGTGCAAACTTTTATTCAACTATGATTGGCATTTAAGCGGAGGATCGGACGAAATTTTGCCTTCGGCTTACTATCAGGCAAGGTATAAGTCAAATTGACGTGTCCTTTATATAATGGAGCTCAAGAATATAACAACCATTAACAGCTGTGTGTTTGTTTACTGCCTAAGTAGTTCAAAAACTAGCGATTGCAATAAAGTTTTCTGCCAGTCATGTTAACTTACTTTGACCATATCTTATCTGTGAATGGCACACAATCTGTTCCACTCTAAGGTAGGGAATCAGCTGATTATATCTCTAGTTTGTACACGTCAGATAAAAATAGTTCAAAATATATTTCAACATCGAATTGCAAATATTACAAGTTGACGTGTGTGTATTCATTTATTGTATGCTGGCAACAAAATAGTTGTAATAATACCGCATAATTAGACGAAATGAGAATTATTACAAGTAACCTTTGAATATTCCCACAACACGCCTGGGAAAAGGAAGACTTCCCGGTACATGGTGGTCCAATATCAGAAGAGAAATTAAAGACCTGAACCTAACCCCTGAGACAGCCCAGTACAGACGTCCTGGCGCAGACGTACAAGAAGACAGATAGATATGGGACTAAGCGATACAAGAAGAAGAAGAAGAGCAAATAGTTATCCTAAATTCACTCTCACGTTGGATAATTTTGTTTAATGCTTTTAGCTTTATACATATACTACGTAATTAGAGTGATACCTACTATAAGTATGAGGTAACCATGGACCTATAGAAAAGAAGAGATAATTATTTATCTAATCTGGTCCTCGATTATGCTAATTTTATGTCATAGCAAAACCATTGTTATACCTAAGACACATAATACAATTTAATTTTAGACTTCAGCAGCATAACTACTCTAGAATTTAATAGAATTTTTGCAGCGTCTGAGTGATGACATATAGGTAATAGAATCGGGACCCTGGTCAAGTTGTTGTTTCAGATTACCCTGTTTATAAAATACGTGACTTCATGAGTTTATAAAAAAAATACATCAATTAGAGTGTTCAAACGATCTGGATGACCCCGCACGGCTCAACATTTCGACAATTAATAATATATTTAGGACGCGCGCTTGTATCGCGAAATTGCACGTGCGCTGCACGCCAACGAGGGCTGATTCGCGAATTTTTTACATTGAAATTTTTATGACTGTATGGTAGGTACAGTTATAATGCGTAATCCGAAGCTTGTTAATACGTAATACCTGTAATACGTTGAGTTTCTGACTGTACAGTCAGCATGAGACCGATCTTGAATAGCTTTTTTTACGTGCGGGAAATCACCCCGAATCCCCCCCCCCCCCCCCTCGCACCTCGGCTGACCCAGGGCCATCCCTCTCGATATGGCCCTCCTCGGTGTGGGGAGGTGCGCCGCTATCGTCGATCTTGAATAGCAAAGAAACTACGAACAATCACTTAACAGGAAGGGGGTAATACCAAGGTATGAAGATCATTTTGAGTACGAGAGAATTTCTCAACTGGACGTGGAAGGTCAAATCCGAAACTATGAGCAAAAGCGAAATATCAAAGTTACAACTGCATCATTACCAGCCATCTAGTCACGACACACAGCACACCTAAAGCCAGGAATCAAACCAGTTGATTTTGAAAAAGAAAAACTACTGGACATCTCCCAATGTGTTACATTGCCATAGTCCATTACTCATGAACCTCCACTTTCCGTAGCCAGTCCAAAAATTACATACATTATAAACAAGTTTCTTTTTATCGAAGGTTTAAGCATTTATCTGTAGAATGTGCTCAGCTTCAGCTACTTCTGTCGCTGACTGTACAGTGGACATAAGAGATACGGTCGCACTTTTTCATATCGACTGTACATAATGTTCATAAAACGTTCAAAGTGGGCCCTTAAATATTCTGCCAATTAGGGCCGCCAATAACCTTTTATCGCCTAATAACCATTCACCTATATCATAAAACATGTAGTATTAATGTAATCTGCAGTCTGTATGTCTTGACATGTACGTAAACGATTAGGAATACGAAGTACCTACCCAGCTTAAGTGTACAGCGTCCTATCACTTCCAAGCCAGCTGCACCAGCAAGTGGGTGCACCTGCTAAGGCACTTTTCTCTTGTAGTTTTGGTGGCCAGGTGTCAGTCGCTCTCGGAAAAGCCGACATACCAATGAAAGAATCAATCAAAGAATCAATTTCGTTTATTCAGTTTAGGCACATAAAGAGCACATATGAACGTCAAAATTTTACAGTCATGTCAAGAAATTACTAATATAATATTAAATTAAGAAAATAAATCATTTGAAAATGATTCTTTCGCTGGTTCGGTAAGTTGGTTCTACTGAGAAGAGACCAGCAAGAAACTCAGTGAACAATATTATCGTTTCATTTTTAAAACAATTTGTTTTTTTTTTTATAGATTTATACCTATTGTGCGAGCAAGCAAAAAGATTAGGATGGCCATGCATTTTTATCATTGAGGCATTCGTTTACTTTGTAATATTCTTTTTTCATACTTCTGTTTTGAACTTATTTAGTGGTCAACCAAATCTTGAGGAATTTTATTAAACATTTTAATACTGTTACCTACAAATCGAATACAAAAGCCTCGGTCGGGCTCCGAAATACAAATTTGTATCGTATCTATAGGGTTTATAAGTGGGACGGTGGTCCTCTCGAATCAAATGAGTAGATGAGAAAGAGAGCGGTCCCCGGAATTGGATTTGGTTTGGATGACTTATTCTTCTTCCATCCCTTCGTTCAATAACAATCTGGAGTCGGGTCTTCTTGTACGTGTGCAGCAGGACGTTCTGTCCAGGGTTGTCTCAGGGATTTAGTTTAGATGTAACAGAGACAGACGCTGTGATGATAAAAATTGCCTATACATGTCTGTTTCTTTGCCCACGTCTTGTAAAAGACTTAACTGATTTTGATACGGTTTTCACTTTCATATACTTTTTATAAAAAGTTAAGTATATGTATTTTAAATAACTGTAAATCAACAAATCTATTTACACTCCTAAGAACATGGCAAAAAGAGTAATTGAGAACAAACAAATCAGCCTCTCCAACTTAACTCACAACCACGGCCATACAAGTACATCATACAGTATCAGACAGACATACACGCACACACACACACTCATACACACTGTCGCCAGCGACAACGAGTCAGCCTTGACCGTTAATTCCGTCTATATCAACACAAGTGCCGTACACATGACAATTTTGACCCCTATCATAAATGCGTTATTGATTCGTGTATGATATACTCTGTGGAGGTCTCAGATTCATCCGGAGATTTATTGTATGAGTGTGAAGAGACTGTATTGAAAGATTGCGCTAATACGAGTATCTATAGGTGTTACTAGCTTTCCGTCCGCGTGGATGACGTTTTTCCCGTTTATTGGACATACCTCCGGTTCTTCTTGACCGATTGCTATCAAACTTACGTAATATTTTAAGGCCGACAACGCCCTATCTAAAAAAAATCCACATCAAAACCCTTTCAGTAGTTTTTGCGTCCATCGCGAACAAAAAGACAAAAATTCCGAAGAATATTTTCGTGTTTAGTATCGTATATGTAAAATAATCTAAGTATTTTTATTTTATTTTATATGTCGGGATTAGTTTCTAACAGCTAAGTAGAAGGTCCGACCAGCTAGCAGTTTTAGTTAATTCAAAATAAAAAAGGCAGAATGATGTAAGGATATAGAAAATTGCAAATGCACAAATAATTGTTTTATTTGAATGCCACACCACATTTTTATATAAAGGAAAGTACAAGTTTTTAATTTGTCTTCCATTTAATTCAAATTAAATCAATCTAGATCGAACTACAGTGGCTATTCAGACACGTTTTGGCTGTTCTTCAACATTTGAAAATCTCCTATACACTCATTTTGGGGTGACGATGGAGCTATCTACCGATATTCTTACGAACAATAAAAAAAAGACAAAACATATCATTTTTTTTTAAATAATTTTTGCATCGTATTTGCATTGCTCCTTTTAAACACGAATGTCATTCTATAAAACGCTGGTGACCCTGTTAATCTATAAATAAATTAATCGTCACCATTTCGTTCTGAAGTCCTTTACAATACCTACCTTGTCACGAAATCGTATATTGCATGCAAAGTACAAACCTAGAATCATCTCCAACATCAGAATCATCTGGTATTATAGCGATTCGCCGAATACATTAACCTAAGAAGCATCACGCTATCTTCGCCTAAAAGACCTTCAAAAGACACGTTAAATTATACATACATTAATAGTTAATGTATAAAAGACTAGTTTTTGCCCGCAGCTCCACCCGCGTGAATGTCGGTTATCGCGACCAAACATAGGCAATGTCCTTTCTCAAGATCTAATCTACCCCTATACCAAATTTTATGAAAATCGATTCAGTGGTTTAGCCGTGAAAGAAGGACAAGCAGACACACACACGTTCCCATTTATAATATTAGCATGGATGTGTTTTTTTTTGGGTAGCCGACGGGGGAGGTTATGTCGGACTCGAACCGACTAAACCGCATGTCGTCTGTGAGTCGATGTGTTAGGCCGAAGGTTAGGTTGTCTCGTGACATATCCCTCGCACCCCGGCTGACCCAGGGCCGTTCCTCTCGGTCTGGCCCACCACGCGGTCCCCGACTCTCCCCCGGTATGGTATGGGGGTACGGTATAGAGCCTGCTTCTGCTAGGGTGACGAGCGGCTCCACCCGTCACCCTCAGGCCCGCGCTCATGAGGGACGGAGGTCGGTTTGCGCCCTCCGACGCCCGAGCCGCCTTCGAACGCGGCCAGCGATGTCCGCGAGTCTTTCTCGCTCGCTGCGCCGCGCCCGCTCTGCTGTCTCCTTCACAAGCATAACCTGCTCGCTGGCCGCTCACAAGCTCCCGCCTCGGCGTTTCAAACGCCGGACACTCGGTGAGCGTGTGCAGCCCCGAGTCCACGCTCGCGTCGCAGTGATGGCACTCGGGCGTTGGCTCTATGCCCATCAGATGCAGGTACCGCCCGAAGTTACCGTGTCCGGTAATGACCTGCGTCTAACGGTACGAGAGGCCACCGTGTGGCCTCTCTAGCCACTCCCCCATGATGGGTTTTACCGCCGCAATCACGGCGTGCCCTTGGATGTATGTGTTCTTCTTTGCCTTATCAAGTATCAAGGTACAAGTGATAATGTCATAATTTGTGCTATAAGACGCCCAATTTTGCAAAAGAATCATTATTAACTATCATTCATAATCATCTTTGCGTTAGTCCCGTTCGCCTTCACTTGTCTTCACCACGATCTCCGGAGTCCACTACAACAATAACCATCGCTCTGTTTTAAGGAAAACAGCACTGACTCTCAAGAACTGAAAGATACTATAAAAATCGGTTGATAAACTGAGAAGGAAAAGATTCCTAAAGTTTTTTTTATAGTACACGTCAATATGACTTCACCTCGCCTGATGGTAAGCTGAAGGCAAAGTCTCAGGAAAAGGGGTCACCATTACATACACGTACCATGTTAACAATGGCGGCACTCAGCTTGACGGCCTCATCAGATTTTGACGCCCCGCTTAAAGGACCCGAGATTGTAGAATTAAGGAAACACGTGAGCTGACAAAGAGTTCCAGGTCTTAATGGTGCGACAAAGAAAGGAGTTACCAAAGGTTATCCTTGTGCATGTCATTATGTCATTTATCCTCTTAGTTAACTGTAAAGAAACATTCGTAATAGCATAAATAGCCTTTACTACATAGAAATAAAACAACAAACATTATACCTTTAATGTATACGTACGTAGAATCGCAAAGTGACACGTCCAGAGGTGCGCTTACGCATACAGATAGATTGGGGATACCGTCGAGACTTTTATATGTAGCGATACGATATCCGACACGATATACATACGACACCTGTGGTGGTATTCTGTAATGTTATCGATTCGATGTCGAGTCTCATTCCGTCGAGATAATTGACTTTGGATACCAGTTGGGCAAATCTATCTAATATATTAAATTCTCGTGTCACAGTTTCCGTTGCCAAACTCCTCCGAAACGGCTCGACCGATTCTCATGAAATTTTGTGAGCATATCGGGTAGGTCTGAGAATCGGCCAACATCTATTTTTCATACCCCGATTCGCGATAACCGACATCCACGCGGGCGGAGCCGCGGGCGACAGCTAGTAATGCCTATAGAACCTGTCACCATCTTCCGGGCTTATGCCATAACATAGTATTTAAAGACATACAGCTCATAACTTAGTTAATGCACCTCTGCCTACTCCTTCGGGGATTCACAGGTGTGATCATATACATATATGTATGTGTAGTATTAAAAGAAATGTTTGTACTCTGAACCATAATCACCTGTAAGTCTGTACATCAGCTGATTGTCAGACAAGATTCTAACACAGGCGTTGGAGGGAGAAGTCAAGGCAGTCGCTTACGTAGAAGTCTAAATTAATCTTATCTTTCTAAGTCTCCTCCCAGCACACCCCGGCTCCAAAATACAGGCTTTGCAACCGTGATTAACGCTGTAACAATTATGATGATTAGTATTACCTGCTGCCAAGATTATGCAAAAGAATTAATGGTAAATTGAATTCCTTTACTGTAGTTGTCGTATGGCTGTCGACGTCATGTCTGCGTCGTGTCGTGCGTTGTCAAATCACTTACAATGTAACGTGAATCGTTAAACAAGGGTTAGAAATGTGTTATTTTAGTAAGGAATGTTTTGTTTGAGTTTAATATGTTAGTACAGTAAATGTAACGAGATTTGGCTCGGTCACCTCTTGTTTTGCTTGCTAAAACAGATAATTTATCCATGGGCTAAAGGACTTTCAGAAAAATCGAGAATTTTAAGAATCGATATAGATGGGAAGTCACGTTTTCTAAATGACCAACACGCAAAACACATTTCATATAAGAATGATCCATACATACAATTACTCACGCCTGTAGATCCCCGAAGAGGTAGGCAGAGGTGTATGAACACCCACATCCCCAAAAAATAGGGGGCGACCCTATTGCCGTCAAGTGAGCACTTAGTCATGGGCTGTATGTTTACTGTTGGATGAAGAATGAATTTCTTAATGAACTGAAATATTTTTAACCAACTTGGAAAAATGGGGAGATTGTTATATTCGAGTGAATAGATTGTCCATCTACGATTTATATCCATTGATTTTTCCGTCATTGACTGTTACAAAGAGGGTCTTTTAAGAATGACCTTAAATAAATGGAGCCAAGATTCAATGATAAAATCGTTAAAATCATAATTAATTTGTTAATAATCAATTTCAAATATGTGTAGAGTATTTATTTAAGCTGTTAATAAAATTACTGTAAAATGCCTCGTTATATAATTAAGGATACATAATAAAGTATTATGTCAATAAGTATCAGTACAGATATTATAAAATACAATAACAAAAAATGGTTACGCTCGTAAGTCGTAACTTCAAAAAGCAGGCAGGCAGCTTTTTAGTTCAGGAGTTATAACTAGCTGGCGACATTGTTTTGGCAATTTTTTATAATTTTAGTATTAAAATTAACTTGGAGATCCTAATAGACCCAAACAACTTCTTCTTCTTTTTCATTTAACTATTGTTAATAGTATGTTCTCTGTTGTTGCAGCCCCCCCACATTCAAGACCCTGACGCCCACGTCTCGCACACAGCTCAAGCAGCAGTTGATGAGAGAGCATGCACAGGAGCAACTGCGCAGGGAATCTTTACAAGTTAGTATCAGCTATTGACCAAGCTATGTTGGTGTAACCTCGGGAAATTGACCTAAAATGTGTTCTAACGCGCAGTGCACGTTTCTTGCGTGTCTATTGAGAATAAGCACGGGGTGCTATAGCGGTGGGCGAGATCAAAATCAAGTCTCAAATTCACCAAGTATAGAATACTATCTTTTCCCGCGGCTCCGCCCGCGTGGATGTCGGTTATCGCGACCAAACAAAGCCTATGTCCTTTCTAGAGTCCTAATCTACCCCTATGCCAAATTTCATTAAAATCGGTTCAATGGTTTAGGCGTGAAAGCGTAACATACAGACAGACAGAGTTACTTTCGCATTTATAATATTAGTATGGATTATGAAACAATCCGCGCCACATAGCTTCGTTTGTCTCGCGACTTAGTTCCAAGAATTGTGTCCTGTAGATAGTTACTAGTGAGGAATTGAACAAGGCGACTGCAGGGGCCTTCAGTGTAGCCGAATACTGGATATATTAATACCGCTGAACATTGCCATGCGTTCGACGATGAAGAAGTATCTATTGTACCCGTTAGTGTTCGTTCCCGGAGGGTTAGAATAGAGTTATCCCATCTCTTTCCGTGGGTGTCGCAGCAAGCGAGTGAAGGGTTGAACTGTTCTTTATACGATAGTAAAATGTAATTATAAATGACTGTTTGTTTCTTAATAAATAACAAAAAAGACGGGTTGCACTCCGGGAGTGCCGGCAGTAGTAAAAACTTTTCTTTCTTTCTTTCTTCGTTATATACAGAGAAAAAGATAAAAAGAACATACAATACCATACCATACCTTTAATATAGCGCCAATCATAGAACCTATCACTAATTTTCTGTCAGAAGAAATTAATGAATTATAAAAAGAAAAAATGGTCACAAAAAGTAATAAATTACAAAAAAAATATAGTCACAACAAGTGTTAGAAGCCCAGGTTCGAACTCGGTACTATCTGAAACCATAAGGACTTACAGTCGAAGCGCTTACCGCTTCTTAGCTTAGCATACCTAACAAAATAAACAATCTGTAGCTAATGTTGTATGACGTCAGTCGTCGGTTACGGTTCAAAGGTCAAGTGATCCTTACGCTAGTTTAACACTTTTTACCCATCCAAAGCCGCAAAAAAAGTTTTCACTTCAATAAAAAACAAACAGCCTGTGACGATTCATAGTACGTTTCACAGGCGTCGGTATATGTAGATATTGTCATTATCTTAGTGCCTTTTTTGTGAGCGAATACCTCATCGGGCTTAGCCTTACAGAAACCACCGATATGGTGATTGCGTTGGACTTTGACCTACTAAACAGTGTCACGTCACACCGTGTGTGGTCCCCTAGGAAACATATATGCCTAATATAAATCACTACATAGTATAAAACAAAGTCGCTTTTTCTGTCCCTATATCCCTTTGTATGCTTAAATCTTTAAAACTACGCAACGGATTTCGATGCGGTTTTTTTTTAATAGATAGAGTGATTCAAGAGGAAGGTTTATATGTATAATACATGTTTAATATAGTAAAGAGTGCAGCGGGAACGGGATCTGACGCCACGCGGGTGGAAAAATATTGGCGGTACGAAGTTCGCCGGGTCAGCTAGTAGTGAATAAGTTACAAAATAGAGATTAACCTTTTCCTCCCCAAATTCTAGCTTGCTAACGGCAGTAGGTACCGCATTGAATGGCAAAGATTATGGAATTGCACATAATAACCGAGTATTTTATTTTTAAATGTTTTTGTAAATACTATAGGCGTTGTTAATGTTAATACCACTGCATAGACGTAGTCCCAGCGTAGTTTTATGAGCACGCATGTGTATGATGTCATATCAGTGTGTAAGTGATGTTTGCGTTAAACTTACTGTAATAGGTATGAAAACAAACCATCATGTTTTAGGTAAAATGTTTTAATTGTGACTAATCATCACATAGTAAAAAAATAAAGTCAGTTTGACGCATAGATCTGTGCTTCTCCGCTAAATTCTTCTATACCAGGTTTTTAGATATTTTTATGATAGAAAATTTATACTACACTAAGGTAGGTAGGTACCTTAAATTTCTTTGGGGCCCAAGATTTTTTGAGTCCCAAGTCAATCTCATCGCCGGTACGCCTACTGCTGAATGAACGATGCTCTGGTGCAGGTTTTTCTTAGTCAGATTCATACGAGGTACTACACGACGGTATTTCCTTACAATTGAACAGTCCGACTGGGCAATTACGCCGCCCTACAGAACACCGCGGCCATAATAACTCGTGTTCTGTTCCCAGTGGTGAGTAGGATAGCCAGAGCTCACTGGAGAATTTTTGTGCTGTCAGTGGGAAGACCTAAGGCTTGTCATACTTTGTCTTCCACACTGACGGCACAGAAACTCTGTTCTAACAGGGTCGGCAGCGCGAGTGTGACACCCCTGGTGTTGCATACGTCTATATGCCACGGTAACCATTTTCCATCAGGGGGGCCGCGTGCTTGTCTGCCACCTAAGCGGTTTATAAAAAAAAGTGAAATAGAAATCCGGGAACAACGCTAAGATAATGGTAATAATAGATACTGCCAAATTGGGTAGTTTGTGCAGTATCATCACCATTACACCTGTCTTTTTCTTCATCATCCTAGCGTTAATCCCAGTCGCATCCGCCCAGGACAAGTCCCATTTTCAACTTGGAGTCTGGTGTCCGTTTTTACCAGTCTAACTGCGGATTTGGCTAAACTTCGATATTTTCCGTGAAGCGACTGCCATCTGACCTCCACAACCCAAAGGCGATATCGAAGCATTGCAGCTAGACCAGTTGTTGGATTTTTGAGGGCTCCAACTATCGGTAACGACTGCCATAGATGTTTGTATGGCAACCGGGACCGAAGGCTTGACGTGCTCTCCGCGGCACGACCAGACCAATCCAAATACCCATATTCATGCATACAAATATTTGCACTGAGCGGAGATCGAAACCGCGCCTCCTGTGCAGCGGCCGCGTTCACTACCGCTACGCCACGGAAGCTGTCTCAGTTGTGTTACAGGTGTAATCACCATTACACCTGTAACACAACCTATAAGTTACAAGACCTAGGTATATTCATGCGAAATATGACTAACTAGCTGACCCGCTACAACTTCACCCGTGGCATACTTCTAAACCCTGTATCATCCGAATCATATATGCCCGCAATTTATTGCCGAATTTGTTGACGTTTATGGTTACTGCTCCGTTCCCTTAAGTAGTAGTGCGACGATATTTAGCCTACAACCTGCCTCGATAATCGGGCTATTCAACACAAAAATATTTTTTTAATTCGATCCAGTAGTTCCTGAAATACCAACCAACCAAACAGACAAACTCTTTAACTTTATAATATTACATACAATTCGTAGGCGGAGGATCAGTTCTAATTGATTGATAATTGTTCCAGGCACAGCAGGCAGGCCAGTCCAAAGATCATGAGGACAAGAAGAAGTCACCTCCGGCGGAGGTGCCGCGGATCACGCCTCACGTCGAACTACCGCCACAAGTATTACAGGTGAGCATTGAGGAAGTTGACCCTTGCATTGATCCGTATTGGCGCTCGATTTTTGATCAAGAATTTCCATAGCAACTCAAGGACCCAATTCAGTAACGCCACGATTTCAACACCCGTGAAAAGAACACTCTAAAGTTGGTACTGCTTGCACCCTGAACACTTCTATGGAGGACCCCATTTTTAAACCTTTTTAATAGACCTGGCACACTTTTAAGGGTTGCTGCACTCCCTTAGGTAAAAGGATACAGGAAACAGCCATTCCAAATATTTTTTTAAGTTTTAAGGCATCTTATTTACCGCCTCGTTTCCGGCAGAGTAGAATTTGGGCCACCCCTTCTCTTACCATATGGTGTCGTACAAAGCGACTAAGGGATAGGGCTGAATAACTTTAACATCAGACAGATATGTACAGCCCAGACAGCCTCGAATTCATGGCTCGAGTCAACAATAGTTCCCGGAATACGGCGACAGGCTCACCCCCTATTACGTTGGACCGAATACAGATAGGTGAAATGGGGTGTTAATTCACCTCTGCCTAACCCTTCGGGGATAAAGACGTGATTATATGTATATGTTATTTACCCTTAGCTTATTGGTGAAGTACCAAGAAGCTTACAAAAAGTTACGCTTCTAATATTTGCTTTAACCTAACCAAACCCCCTGTGTGTTGCAGGTGCGAACAGTTCTGGAGAACCCCACCAGGTATCACGTGATACAGAAACAAAAGAGTCAAGTGCGCCAGTACCTTAGTGAATCATTTCAACCACAAACACAGGTCAGTACTAAAAAACATGTATTTATATGTTGAACTATGAAATCGCTTCGTTTTAAAGACGTGGTAAATAGAGCAACCGTGTAATGCAACCCATTATTGGCTCATTACTATTAAAGGCTCATTACTAAAATAGTCAGTGTATAACACTGGATTACCCGTGGTCCCACTAGAGCTGTCATATAGAATAGAGTATTGGTTAGTGTGGTGGGACTACGGAGAAAAATATCCATGTGGTCCCACGTTGTAAACTCTGAAATAAAAATACCCAAATCTACCTATCTTGATAAAAAACAATTAAGAATCTGTTCATGAGGATAGCGTTTGTGACATAAGACTGCTTGTTTTGTTTTTGACCATACCACAGAATAGATAATACCATACTACTGAAAACTTTATGAGTTTACATGATATTTTTGAAGATTTCTCGAAATCGCATGTTTGTCTTCTGACAGTCGTAGTTTCGAAACTTCTTGTCATCTTAAGTGTTATGTCGTGTAGCAGTTTTATCAAACGCAAGCAAATAGATTCCTTATGCTGGTATAAACTATACCCATTCCCCGCAGGCGTCAGGTCGAGGAGCGCCCGTGCAATCCGCGCCAGAGCTGAGCACGAGACGCGCGCCTTCTCCCGAGCGGCCCTCGTCCAGCCTGCGGTCGCCCACCTTACCCTCCGCGAGCAATAATTCAGAGGTAAGACCCCAATACTGTGTAGATAAAAAATACTGTCTTGTCATAAAAATACTTTTTTTCCACCAAAGCTTGCCTGTGAACTTTGATAGCGCGATGTAGGATTTCCTAAATAGTTTGGCGTATTTTCACTAGATGGCGTTAGCTTACTCTCTGCCAGTGATACCTCAGAGGTATGACCCTAATGCTGAGTAGACTATGGTAGTGCTTGTTTGGTAAATCTTACCAGAGAACTTTCATAGCGTGATGCAAGAATTGCTAATTATTTGGGCGTATTTCCGGACTAAGAGGTTAAAGCTTCGGATGCGATTAGGATTAACACGAGGTTGAAGATGATGAGTAGGCAAGTTATTTATCAACTGGACATACTTCCCCAATCGGGATGACATCCTCACTATTGTTATTAGAATATTGATTATATCTTATTTAACACCGATAATCGAAAACTAGACGCCATTTAATAGATATACTGTAAAATTTTGATTGCGATTACACGTTTTGTGTTTTGTTATCTCACGTTTTAGATTTCATTTTTGATTAAATTCAAGGAATAGATTAATAACAAAATACACACGCTTATCTAAATTGTTATTGTACGTAGTATACGTATCCTACATATGTGATTCCTTGACGAGACGAGGCTAGGCAAGAACAGAAATAGGACAAAATTAATTTATCCATTATGGGCTGTCTGCGGCTATAGCCTGCCCACTAAACCACATAGTCCCTTTTTGCTCCGGATGAAGGAGGTTGACGACGTGGCAACATGCCTTGCTTCTGCTGAGGATGTCACCTTTCATCCTCAAGGCCCTCATAAGACCAAATATCTGTGCCATCTGCCAATCAGAGGGACACGTGGAAAGCTTCGCGGCAACCCTCAAAAGGGCCGCTCCTATCTCAGTCTTAGTTGGCCATAGGTGACTGCCTCCCCCTGGAGAAGGGTGATACCGTCTCTGTTGCTCAGGTCACTATAGTACCTACTTGTCGGCAGGCTGACGAGTTCTTAGAGGACATCCTGTCGCTAGATGGGCGTGGTGCGTCGTCGGGTCCACCGTCGGCCGCCAGCTCGGTGGCGGGCGACTGCGCACTGCTCTCCGACGCGGATATGCACGCGCTCGCCAAGGATCGGCAGAAGAAGGACAACCACAACATGAGTGAGTGCCAGTGTAGCATAGTGTATAGGGGGACTCCAGGGGTAAGAAGATGACCCTGGGTCAGCCTGTACGTTTAGCCCCAATAGACACCCCGTCTATTGGGGCTAAACGTTACCCTAACAACAGCAGGGCCAGGCTGGCGACGCATCTTGCTTCTGCGCGCTCTCTATAGGGGAGGCGGATTTTAGTCCTCCAACATTTCGTCAATATCGCCAATATCGCCAATATTGATGGCCAAAGCCGATCTCGGTCTGTTTCACGGTACACTAGATTCTCCCCGTACAGACTGATGTGACGAAACACACAATGAGGTGAAACCCAAGAGAGTAGCCGCACATAATAAGAGCTTGATATACCCGTATAACTTATTTTTTTTAACAACAACTACTTACTTTCATTAAAATTCTTTCCAGTCGAAAGGCGACGCCGTTTCAACATAAACGACCGCATCAAAGAATTAGGAACATTACTACCCAAGACAAACGACCCGTTCTACGAGGTGATACGCGACGTGAGACCTAACAAAGGCACTATTCTCAAGAGCAGCGTGGACTACATCAAATGCCTTAGGGACGAAGTCAATCGGCTGAAACACAGCGAACAGAGGAGGAAACAGATCGAAGTACACAATAGGAAGCTTATGTTAAGAATACAGGTGAGTAGCAAATGCAGAGAGGTGGGTTAAAGAGTAAGGCAAATGCAGAGAGGTGTTGTGATGTTCAAAGGATTAACAAATGCAGAGAGGAGGTGTTGTAATTTTCAGTACTGGTAAATACAGAGAGGTGTTGTAATATTAAAAGGTTGCGCAAATACAGTGTAGAGGTGCTGTCATATTCATAGTTTAACAGAGAGGAGTTACTATAGTACGTAGTTATAGTCTTAACAAATACTGAAAGGGGTTGTTATGGTAATTATATGTTTAACAAATACTGAGAGGAGGTGTTGTAGTATGCAAGGGGTTAGGAAATCCGATAGGTGTTGTAATATTTACAAAACGTCCACTGAGCAAATTAAGCAGGCTAGTCAGAAGCCTTCAAACGGGCTTGGATGAAAGGTTTAATGACAGTAGAGGAAATCAATCACTTTTCGAATTGATACCAAATAATTTATAACCTTTTTTCTTTCCCCAGGAACTAGAGCGCCAAGCGCGAGTGCACGGCCTCCCGGTCTCCCCCAGCGACAGCGGCTGGTCGTCGCCGCACGCCGACGACTCGGGCGTGGAGTGCGCCGGCGCCGAGCCGCCTGCGCGTGCGCCGCCCGCCTCCGCGCCCGCGCCCCCACCCACCGCCGCGCCACCGCCGCCCGCCGCCACCCCCGCTACTGCACCGGTGAGTTACTGTCATCAGCCAATTGCTACTCGAACTACCTCCGCCACACGCCGCCGCACCTTCACAGCCCACCACTACCTCCACTCCTGCATCGGTAAGCTACTATCATCAGCCAATCTGTGCTCACTCCCGCCGTGCTCGCTCCGCTACCTGCCGCCGCGTCTCCGCTGCCAACCACCACCCCCACTACTGCATCGGTACGTTACTATCATCAGCCAATTACGACGAGAACTGGAGCGTGGAGTGCGTCGGTGCACAGGTGACCAAAAAGTAGTTACCGTGGCCTATGGGTAGGTGCAACACTAGCGCCATCACACTCGCACTACGGACTCTGAAAGAACCTTCTAAAGGCCCTTCTTGCGGAATCACCTGGCAAAACTACACCAGAAAAGTCATTCCACAGCTTAAAAGTACGCGTAATGACGTCCTTATAGTGATTTCCTAGTTGCATCCAAAGTCTACCTACTCCGAAACCTCATCTATCAATAAGCAGTAGCAGGTAAGTTTGACTTGAACATTTTTGAAGTCCACAAACCCTTGTACCAGCGAATACCTGCCATCATAATAAGACCAGCTTATCTTGGCTTTTTAAATAATTGTTGTCTGACCTGGAAGCCTGCCAGGAAGGCCTTTACCACTCTTGAAACTCTCGCCCCTCAATCGACAGGTATAGCATCTTACAAGTGAGATTGCTTGGCCCCAAACACCTTATATATACAATGAGAAAATACTTGTAACACAATCGAATCCAGTCGCGACTCGCCACATAATAAACCTTATACAATAGAATAACAAAACTGAAACAACAATGTGTTATTACAGGAACTGGTGCTACCAAAGACCGAACCTGGGTCTCTAATGGAGTTCGGCGAGCAGCCACCCGACTTACTCCGCGACATGCCTTCCACGGAGTGCCTTTCAGCGCTTGACGCCCTCGGTAATTACCTAATTCTAAAATATTTTACTTCGCGTAGACCATCAAAACAATTCAAGAAGGGCATTAGAAGGTTTCTCCTCCTAAGAGGTACTATAAAAAGTCAATAAAAAAAGAATAGATAAATGAACTAATGGCCCACCGATTGTCGACGCGATTCTGCCCTAAGAAAACTCCGGCAAGTAACTCAGCGAGGTTTTTTTGTTCAATTTACTGCACATAGCAAAAACAGAGAGGGGGCGGCCTAAGTTATGCACTTTGAATCTCAGGCCCATCCTGACGTCACTGCAATATAGCCTTACGGTCAATTCAGATCTGGCCAAAAATTCTTACGGTTTTTTTAAAATGTTAATGAATTGACAACTTTATTCTATTAATGCAAGGCTGAAACTAGCATGCCGCATGCAGTATTAAATCTTATCCGATAAGACCGTAGTACTTTTTACCTTAAATCCCGTAGCTATATTTCCGCGAAGTCCCTATTTATAATTCCTTCAAGTCCCTATCTATATTACCTTGAAGGCACTAACTAGCTATATTTCCTTCAAGTCCCTATCTATATTACCTTGAAGGCACTTACTAGCTATATTTCCTTCAAGTCCCTATCTATATTAACTTGATGGCACTAACTAGCTGTATTTCCTTCAAGTCCCAAGCTATATTGTTTTAAAACCACTAGCTATATTCCCTTGAAGTCACTAGCTATAGTTCCTTGCAGTCCCTAGCTATATTTAATTAAAGTCCATATTTCCTTCAAGTCTCTATATCTCTATTTCCTTGAAGGCGCGCACGATATCTGACAGCGGTACATAATTTGCAGACGGTCTAAAACTAGGTTCGTGTTCTCCACTGTCGCGTGACGACGGGCTGTCGCTGGGCTGCCTGGAGCCCGACCTATGCCTCGAACCTGTGACCGACCACCTCTTCACACACAAAGATATTAAGGTAAATATATAACTACAATAATATAATTTATTGTAGACTAGTAATCTAGTGTGGAGCCCGATTGGATCCAAAACTCGTTTTGGAGCCCGGAGTTCGCTATCTTTATCCTCGTTTTGTACATTTGGTTTGATGGGCTTTTAAGGGCGTAAATATTGTGTAAACCCACAAACACGATCTTGCCGTGATACCCAAAAGGCCGGTGGTTATGTCGGTCTAGAGCCGATTAAAACCGCATGCCGCATGCAATCTTACGCTCCGGTTCTATTCCGCTTAAGGCATATACCTCACATCCCGGTTGACCCAATTGGACCCCGTTGAGTGTAGGTAGTGGTACCATGGTGACACCATCTTGCCCTCGAAAAGATGTGTTAGATAGATATTGCATGATAGAGCCATAATAACCTCGTCTTGTATTACCGGCGGTGAGTAGGGCAGCTAGAGTTTTTGTGCTGTCAGTGGGAAGACCAAATGCTATTCCTGCTTTATCTTCTACACTGACGGCACAGAAACTCTCCGCTCTAACAGGGTCGGCAGTACGAGTGTGACTCCCTTGGTGTAGCACACGTCCATAGACCACGGTCACCAATTTCCATCAGGTGGGCCGTCTGCTTGTCTGCCACCTCAGTTGTATATAAAAAAACTAATAGAATTACAGTATAGACAATGTAACCTTTTTATAGTTTAATGTACAATGGGCGGTCCTATTGCTGGACGCGATTTCTTCGATAAAAAAGGTGTGGTGTAGTTATCGTATAAACTAAATATAAGGTGTATTTTAACAAAATGAAAGACAGAGAAAATTACAAATAAACTAAAATAAAATAAAAACGGCTTTACGTAACGTGTTTCCATAAACAACAAATAAATGTTATATATTAACATGTACACGCCACCGTAGCGTAGCGGTAGTAAATGCGGCCGCTGCACAAGAGTTCGATCCCCGCTCAGTGCAAATATTTGTATGTATGAATAAATTTGCATTGCTCTGGAAAGCACGTTAAGCCGTCGGTCCTGGCTGCCAAACAAACATCTATCGCTGTCGTTACGGGTAGTTGGAGCCCTCAAAACTCCAACAACTGGTCTAACTGCAATGCTTCGTTATCGCCTTTGATTTGTGGATGTCAGATGGCAAATCCGCAGTTAGACTGGTAAGACCCCGGACTCCAAGTTGATAACTTCGGATGCGATTGGGATTAACGCTAGGATGAAGAAGAATTAATGTGTACACGTGCCCTACAGATGCGGTTATCGCCCAGTCCTGGCCTCCTAGTGGGCAACGAGGACGAAGAAGCTGTGCTGAACCTGGCGCAGATAGAAGACCTCATGGATGACGACTCGCACAACCCCGTCACGCAAGGTACGGCCAGCAGCAGATCGACCTTGGCGAACAAACTACCTAAAGTGATCTTGATGCCTTGGTCCCCCCCCCCCCCCCCTTCCTGTTGACAAATTGTCCTGATATTTGCTACACACCTTTATTTCGGACGCTAGCACAATTTAAATCAATAAAATATTTGATTTGGTATTAACCTTCGTTTTAAGATCATTTTGAAATATTGTAGTCAAGATGACCTACAAATTAAAAATATAAGTCCCCAGCTCTCAACAAATCAGGATTGAGCACGTTGTTTCCCCCCTCCGACCGCGCCAATAAATGCGCCAGTGACTCAAGATTCAATATCAGTCGCAGAGAAGTCGCCAACGAGGAGAGGTCTACGCACCTACGCTACTGAAGATGTCGACCGCAGTGATCGACGAAACGTCTGGAACGCAAGTGTAATATGCATCACGGCCAAACAGCCCGGAATCTGTATATGGCTCCACCCGCTGAGATGTCGTTTATCATGAATGTTAGCCATATCTGTTGTTGTACTCAACCGTACTTTAGACGTGAAAGCGTAACAGACAGATAGAATAACTTTCGCATTTATGTCAGTATGGATTATCTTGGAAAATAACCGCGGTAGCCTAGTGGTATGGGTAATGGACTGCTGAGACGAGGTCTCGGGTTCGATCCCAGGTTTTCCATGGCACACACCAATGACTTTTCGATGCTTTTCGAAGTTATGTGTGTATTTAACGCAGGTTTATAAGTGCCCAGTTAATGGCAATAGGCTCGCCACCTATTACATTGGGACCTAAACATAAACCGGCGAAATGTGGGTGCTAGCACCTCTGGCTACCCCTTCGGGGATAAAGGCGTGAGTTTATGTATGCATAAACAATTATTATTATGTTTGTTTGCAGGTGACCCTATGTTATGTTCGTCCCCCACATCGCAGTTGTGTCTATCGGCCGTGGTCGCGGAGGCGGCAGAACAAGACATGTCTGCCATGTTACAGGATGATGCACAAGCCTTTGCTCATGCCACTGGTGAGAATACTCCTCTACTCACCCTGTATGGTTATGAAGACTTGCAGGCACTGAACGTCCGAATGTTTAAATCTTTTACCAATAGAGTAATCGATTAAGAAAGGAAAAATAATGAATTGGTCTAGGCGGGGTTTGAACCTGCGATCTTTACCTTACAGGGGGCAATGCTTTGACCGTCTTTGAGGCGGCAGTGGAGGCGTCCACCGACATTCTCACGAAATATCAAAACCAAAGAATGATTTACCAATCATTTATTTAAACATTGAGTTTTGACTATTCCGCCCATACAATTTGAATTTAATAATTAAGCATTTTGCAATCTAAATATTCAAATTGATTAGTGGTTAAAGCATTGCCCCTGTAAGGCAAAGGTCGTGGGTTCATACCCCGCCTAGACCGATGCAATGTTTTTCCTATCTTAACCGATTTCAAAATTTAGCATTCAAAGTGTTTAAAAATTTCATTCGTATAGGATAATATTCCTAATTGGACTCTTTATTTCGTCGGACGTTTTGGGCAGCTAATGTTCTACACCAGAAGCTTCAGCTGGGGTGTCAGCTCTCATTCTTGAAGTTTGCGAAGGCACCTAACTTCGATAATATTCCTTGAAGCGATATCTATCTGATTTCTACAAATTTGACAACTATTATATGGCCATATATATTTATTAATGGTTACAAATATAACGAAACTACGATTGGTTACAAATATATGTTGATGCCCGCGGCTTCGCCTACGTGGAATTCTGTTGCAGTACCATTGACCGGTTTACCCTTTTTAAAATTTTTCTCTTCGTAAGAACCATCCTCGTACTGCAAGACATATTCTAAAAAAAAAACAAGGTAAATAGGCATTAATTTTTCGTGTATTTAGTTATAATGATCACCCATCTTTAATCCTAAGACTGGCTGATATTGCTTAACATGGTTACCATTTAGCCACAAGCCTATACAGTTGTACAGTACAACAAACTAACCTCTATATGTCCGTGTGTCCAGGCGGGTCATTGATGTCGGAGGCGGGCCTGCTGGCGCTGGCGGAGGGCTGTCTGCCGAGCCTGCTGCTGGGGGGGCCGCACCACCACGCACCACACTCGCCGCACTCACACCCGCGCGCCATCTGCTTCGACATGGACCTGGGCGCGTAGCACACCACCGCCATCAACCACATCACTAGCTGCAGTACCAGGGCCTTGTATGACATAGTAGCAGGACTGGGGCGCGTAGCACACCACCGTCACCGCCCACACCACTAGCTGCAGTACTAGGAATTTGGAGGGACAATACACAACAACAATTAATAGTGTGGCATAGTAGCAGAATCTGAGCGCGAAGCCACCCTACCACTTGCTAGCCGATAGTATCAAAACTTTAGAGGTACGAGTCATTCGCTACTGATAAATGCAACCGACAACCCAAAAACAGGTGAAATTGGGTGTATAGCTCCGTCCTGTAGGCACCACCACCTGCAGTACTTCAGAGGTATGCAAGATCAAATATTAGAGCCACCAGCAACTGACAGCTACTACTCTAAAGTCTGCTTTTAGTGATTTTTGAAGCTCAAAGATACACCTGGGCACAGAATAGATAATAGTTGATCTGGTACATTTAACACAATCAAACCAGCTGACAGTTTGACTAAGCAGAAGCAGGAATCGGGAACTCGTGCCATCGGTACTACCATCGATAGTACTGTACCTCACGTACGTATACACACCTGACAAAGGATGTCCAACACAGCTAGCAATTTCAGACGCCATCACCATGTGACCTGAAACTGGCATTTCCGTTCATAATGTTGTATAAGTACAAAATTGACAACAACGCCACCTAGTATCGTTACTTAATAACTATAACATAACAGCGCCATCTATATAACTTGTTTGAATGAACTTTAACAGTGACATCTTTAAAATGTACAAAAATGACTGTTTCTTTTTAGATTTTGGTCTTTACTGAGAATGTTCTAGATGTAAATATCCGTTTTATTGATGTTCTTTTTAGTATAATAATATTGTTAAATGGCATGCAACTAAAACGGTCAAAAACACTTTAAACATCAGAAATAAAAACAGGAAAAAAGGCCGTAGGTATGTTAATTTGAGGTTAATTTATACAGACAAACATTCGAAAAAAGACAATCATAGTGTTTACGTACAACGAATTTACTAAATGTATCCGAAAACTCGTATTTCCAAAGCCAAATTCAAAATCTCAGTTCAACAAAATTCTATAAGCTACCAAAAGATGGCGTTGTTGCAAATTTAACACAATTTGAAACATTTTTTATATTACTTATCTATAGCCAAGACGAGCCAAGCGACGCGTAAGGGCATTACCTACCTTTTCTTGAAACGCTTCGTCGTTTTTTTGAAGTCTCATGTGATTTACCGACTCTTTATCTGATTTTGATGTAAATGTGTTCCATGGAACTGATTGCCCGTAAATTCCATCAGCTACTGCGGGTATTCCGTCATTGCGCTCAGGCTTGCAATGAAACAGGCTCCTTTTTTAAGATCATTGATGTTCCACGAAATTTTGAAAAAATCAATCGTTATTATAATTAAATGTTAATGATATAAAAACTTGACGATATTCTTAAATCTAGATTGACAATAATTACCGCTACAGGCTAGGTAGTTTACTAACACAAATATTAGAGATCTCTTGCATTGTTTGAATGAGTGAGAGCATTTTGGATTTGAATAGATTGTACATGTTACTTGATACCAATAAATTATATCTGTTCAGAATGGATTGACTAAAATATTGACAATTAAATAAACAGAATCTACTTCACCATCGGTAGCATCCTAGAGTAACCTGGAGTAACCCATTAATTTTTTTAGGGTCAACTTAACTT
Source organism: Eilema caniola (assembly GCA_949126895.1). Taxonomy (NCBI): domain Eukaryota; kingdom Metazoa; phylum Arthropoda; class Insecta; order Lepidoptera; family Erebidae; genus Eilema; species Eilema caniola. Next base: position 2,130,314 of record OX421488.1, on the reverse strand, counting down.
ATAAGCTCAGTTGACTGGTGCATTTTTAGTGTTTTACCCGACCGGTAATTCAGCCCGTGGGTCTAATGATTACTGTCACCTTTGTAAGGTTAAATTAGACTGCGGGCTGAGTTACTATATAATGGGTCGAGTTATCAATTTAAGTGAGTTGAGTTGACCATGAAGTGATATAACAACAATAAATAAATGAGAACCGTACACGTCAACATGATTGCCAAGTAAAATCGTGTTGATACATAAGATTTTGCTTTGATTACACCTAATATTTACATTGCAATCCAAAATGAAATTTTTGTCAATATTTAAATTCTTTCTGAGCAGAATATAATGTTCCGTACTTTACACAACTTTGTTCCTATTCGCATACCCATCTAGAGTTAAGAGGCACAGACACTTCTTTTTTAATTAAGAAAATATCCTTAAAGGATATTTCTAGTGATCATGTGTTCAAATGCCGGATTTATAGACAATAAGAAATATTTCATTCTGCATCCAAGTTGAATTTCATTATTTAATTAATAATGATAAAATATTTAATGAAAATTTTACGATAAAATTAATTTTACGTATTAAATAAATATAAATAGTACTTTCCAGTGATTCTCAAAGTTTTCAAGTGACTCCATTCAATCAGTTATCTAATAAATTAGCCCACCGCAGTCTACTGCTGGACATAGGCCTCTCCCAATGTGCGCCATTTCATCCGATCCTCCGCCTTCCGCATCCAATCTGTCCCAGCCACCTTTTGCAGGTCATCAGACCGTCTGGCTAGGGGGCGTCCTACCCTTCGTTTGCCTTCTCGCGGTCTCCACTTTAAGATTCGTCTGCTCCTACGGCTATTGGTCCTTCGAAAGACGTGGCCAGCTCACTACTCAACATTATAATCTAACAATATTTAATAATGACAACGGATACTGCAAAGTTTTGCTAGTCGGTAGGAAAGAATACGGCAGATTAAACAATTATCTATTTATTCCTCGGACCAAATAATTACGATGAAGGAGCGAGGGAGCACACGCGATGACCGTTAATTTAGTACTAAATTCATTGTTCATAAATTACTGCCAGATAAGTTAAAAATACTTAGTCGACAGATATACTTACTACTTAATCTTTATCGACAGATATATTTAATTGAAGGATTTGTGGGGGTTAATAAGAAAACTTTGAGAATATTATTTAGCTACGTACAAGAACGTGAATATTTTGTTCAAATTATAACCCAGTTGAAACGCCAAAGAGTTCATTTTACATCAAAACTACTGCTGGACATTATGTAAATTTTAACTAATTGCTTGCTCAGCAATGTCTGTGAGGACAAGATTATGTAAGACTAGATTTTTTTACAATATGTAATCAATTATTATAAAAATTGTTATCTGTTTCAACACATGCCTTACGCAAATTATTTAAATCAACATTATTTGAACTTAATTGAATTCAACTGAATTTATTTGAATTTAATTGAAATTTAAATGAGTTTAATTGGATTCAATGTAACAAAACGCCTTGATTCATCGTTATAGGTATTAGCGTTTCAAGATCATCCCCCTTGTTCATTAATATTACCATCGATGTTATTTAGCAAGAGAGAAGGATTTGAAACACTTGAAAACTAAAACGGATGTAATTGACTATTGATTTGATGATACAATTATAAAATCATGTTTACTAAATGGGATATAAAATTCAGTTTTTGATGATAATAGCTAATGCAGCCTGGTTGAACTCATCTCCCGAGGAGGGCCAGACCGAGAGGGATGGCCCTGGTTCAGCCGGGGTGCAAGGGATATTGCGAAGATAACCTTAACTTTGGCCTAGTACAACGACCCACAGACGGCGTGTGGTTTAGTCGGTTCGAGTCCGACATAACCTCCCCTCCGGCGCCGGAGGGGGGGGGGGGAAGGATTTTGTGTGGGGATTTCCCGCACGTAAAAAATAAGGTCGAACGCATCAGAGATATTATTGATACTTTAATTGGACGAAGAAATAAATAAATATTAAGTGGCTAACAAAACTGTGGCAAAAAATTGAGTTAAACTGAATTATAATTGAGATACACGAATCAAATATTTTATTATATTTTGTAATTTCGAGACATGCTACATCTTCGTCAATATGTATATTATTATTATAAAAGTTGTATAAAATATACTATATATATAAAATTTATATTAGACTATCTACATAAGTCCAGCAGTATTTACTATTTTATATTGAATTAGATTCTCATTAAGAAATGTTTTATAGTGATTATGATGACATGATGTATACAATATACATATAGGTATCATCATATATTAAAATTTGTATCTTATATTGTCATTATTAATCAGCCATATTTTCTTAAAATTGGACAATAATTTTGTTGTGATAGTGATTATAAAAATAAATTCGCAGCTAATTTTTATACAAAACACTGTATAAATACATAGTGTATAAAATACAATATTTTATCATACTTTTGAGTATTTTGGATCAATTAGTGTGATCCAAAATCTATAAAAGTATATTAAATTGTATATAAAACAGGACTAAATAGTTTCATAATATATACAGTATAAATATCAAATTTGGACTATTTATAATTATATTTTAAATAGATTTGCTTATTCTATTTTACTGAACACACAAAATATAATACTAAGTTTAATCCCTATTTATAAAACATCAGATTTTATACAAGTCGCGGCAATTTAAAACAAGTATTACATTGTAAATGATATTAACAGAATATTATAATAGTGTTTGTAAGAGGTGCTATATTTTTGATATTTAAATAATATTACAAGGACCATTTTTGTACAGAATAAATGATTGTGATACGAAATATATTTTTAGATGATATTTATTTAGTTCTAAAACATATTTTTGTATATAAATTATTAGTGTTTATATCACAAAGTGCCTTGCTTTTTAGCCAATTTAGTAGGAAAAGCTTGTTTTTTTTGTCAAAATGAATGGTTAAATGTAAATATATTTGTTGAGAAGCTAACACTGGTTACGAAAACACTGTATTGTTAAGTTTTTCTGATGAATTTACGATATTTCAATATGTTATTGATATTTTTCGAGACTATGTGTGTAGTTCAACTAAGTGTAAGATGACTTATCGACAATTTCCGCAAAAGTGAAGTCGATACGTCAGCTAAGTCGATATTGACTTATAAATGAACAATAAAAAGCTGTTAGGGTTACCAAAAATGATGTTGAAAAATAAAGTTAGAATTATGAATTTAGGTAACCATATGCAGCGTTATATTGTTATAATTTTACGAACAAACGTATTTCCTTAAGGTAAGTGAAAATGTTGAAGCGTGTCGGAGGATACATGAGCCTTGTCGCTATTTGTTAGTTCTTATGATTTTGTTAATTATATTGAATCGTGCGCATGTGTAAGTACTATAGGTACTGTATTTCGCTCGAATTAGACAATTTCTAGTTTATTAGAGAAAAGTGATTATTTATGATAGACGTAATACTTTATTATTCTTGTGTAATGTTTATTTTTTAGTTTTTTTTTGTGATAAATTATGTATTATTTTGAAGTTAGCAGCAATACATAATCAAATGGAATATTAAATAAAAATACGTTTTGTTTGTTGTTTGTTACCACATATTATATCACATTTTATGTACTAACATTAAATCTGATATAATGTACATGTGTATAATAACCAGTGAGTTTATAGCTGGATTTCACCGATGCATATAGTCCAAAAACATGTTTAGTTCAATTTAAACTGCGTTATCAAATTTTACTAAACGTACTTTATTAATTTAAACGTGAAAACTTGTTTAAAATTAAACAGAAAAAAATACTGGTGAAATTCAACTGTATAATACAAAAAAAAAACAATTTTATAAAAATAAAATAGACAAGTCTCATAAGATGGCATATATTTTACTTAAGCAATATAAAATCAATTATATTAATTGATACCCCAAAAATATCTCAAAAATTGAGATAAAATAAATATGTCCATTGAGACCCCGTGGGGTCAAAATATCGAGCGAAACTAAATAAAAACTATATTGTATGAATGTTATTTAATATTGTATGAGATTAAAAAATGTTGAAGTACAAAACGTGAATAACAAGGAATTTACGAGAATATTATTCGTCTTTCATTGTTTTGAACACCCATCTGCACTGATACCGAACCTACAGACGCTTAACTCAGAGATCGAGAGGTCTCTGATACCGTTGTCATATTCATGTTGTTCCTGCTAGTACTCAAGGATCCCACCGGCCGGGATGCAATTACTCCATCTCCTATTTTTTTATAACGCTTTATGTAAGCGACTGCCGTCTGACCTCTCAACCCCGATAAGAAAGCCTGTGACAGTCTCGTCCGTCAATCTGCATGTCCTCTGACTTGTAGGTCAGGTTGGGGGGTTGAGGTTCGACCTAGAATATCTTGGTAGTATCGTTGAAAATAAAAATTGTAAAATGATCAACATTCAACTAACTATAGTGATTAGTTAGTTGAACACTTTTTTCGTACAGTTCTTTATCAGCGAAAAATAACTCATGTGAATAGTGACGTAAATAAAAAAAATATAAAAAAGAAGATTCACATTGCTGTCAGCGTGTATACAGTAGATATTTCAGTAAACAAATCCATGATAATAACAATAACATCGCAATAATGTGAAAAACAGATGCTACTCCCATGATACGATACGATTCTGACTAAGGCTCCCGATTATGCACCTACAAGATTGCAAGTACCTACTCAATACGAACTCAATTTTTAAGCTAAACTCATAAAAAGCTGATCGAAAAGCATAACCTACAACAAGCCATTTTTTATCACGATTTATTTCTTACCCTGTATACTGTACAACATATGAGTACGAACGTGTATTGTGAAAACTGACCCACAGTAACAGTGCCCCAATTGCCAAACTCTCAAATTAATCAATACCCAGTTTGACCATGCAAAAATCCTTATTAATTCAAAATGTCGCTTGCATAAAAACTATCCTAATTGTATTCGGCACACTCCTGCATACACAATAGTGTAGACCTGCGCAAAACGCATTTCTCCCCAAAAACTGAAGTTTGTAACAATTATTTTTATTCATTCAAACTGGCAACACAATGGAGCGTTTCAAATTTCGAACGAAATTTGCGTTTTTGCATAAAATGGTAGCGCGGGCCGGCGCGTGCGCTTTGCCATTAAAACATGAAGTGACCACACGTTGGAGAAAGTCGTACAGCATTTGCGTAATATTTATTAAGTGCCATAGTATTTTTTTTACTTACTTTACTACCTACCTACCTGTAAATCGATGACCCGTCAAAGTTTAAGCTTTTTTCTTTCAAATCGATAAACAAAAAATGTAGGTATATGCTAGATGTGATGAAAGGGGTGCTGGCTCTTCTCTAAAGGTCGGACGGCAGTAGCTTTCGTAAAAGTCAACATAAACCCAATGAGACTGCAAGATTTGAATGCAATTTTTGGGATTAACGATGCCGCCGGTTGAAGCGTTTACTAGTTAAACACATTGGTAGGTAGTATAAAAACGGTTTCAAAAGAATATTTTAGTATGCCCAACAAAAGTAAAACTAATCAAGAATAAGAAATGAATCTATTACTTAAAAAAGAAATCTCTAAAATCACTAGCATTTCTTTTACGAGACTTTCCTAAATTATTCATAACGTAAGTCTCACCCTACAGTCCTTTGTAACTAAGCATATATTGTTGCAATCGATTGATAAAAGCGATACAGTTTCCGAGGTTTTTTTTCACAAAAATTTTAATGAATTCCCCCATTTGTGTATCTAATAATAATTCTGACATTTGCATGAATTCGTATTATGTTTAATGTGTTTTTATTTCACGGCTAGCGCTGGAATCAATAAATTGCATTGAAAATGTGTTAGGGTGAATTCGATAATATTAAAAATTTTAACATTTTTTTGTATAATATTTTCTGAAACTAATAGGTAGTCAAATAAGGTAAACGTCTAACAGCTATAAGCAGGATAATTGATTAATTAAAACGGCTGTCATAGGCCCATGGCTTGGTGAAGGTGGGTGTGTCTCATGTCACAGCCCAGCCTCTGTGACTTTTCAACTGCTACGCAGGGGGCGCGGGTTTTATTCCAACTCAGTGCAAAAATTTATTAAATATTTTCAGTTTTCATTGGTCTGGGTATTCCCGTTCCTCGGAGAGCACGATAAGCCGTCGGTGCCACTTGACATACGAACATCTATATCTGTAGTCGTTACGGGTAGTCGACGACCCTCAAAAATCTGACAGCTGGTCTAACTACAGATATTCGAAATCGTCTACCTCTTATGGAAGGTTGCACCATCTTATTGTAACATTGACAGTACAAGATAAGTACCAGTCAGGTATAAAATAGGTTACACCATTTGACAACAGTTAAAATGACGTCAAATCTTTTCGCCAACTGTAACCGGCCACGCGTGGCCGGTTATTGTTAATTGTTAACGTTAAATTCTGATAAACAATACACTTTCTTCATCGATTGTCATCCCAACTGACTGACATAAGAACTGACAGCTAATGGACAGATTACGTCTAGTATTGCCACATTAAAAAAAAAGACGGGTTGCACTCTGGGAGTGCCGGCAGAAGTGAAAACATTTTCTTTTTTGTTTCTTCGTTATATACATAGAAAAAGATAAAAAAGAACATACCATACCATACCTATAATATAGCGCTATTCATAGAACCTACTACTTATTTTCTGCTAATTTTCTGTCAGAAGAAATTAATGAATTATAAAAAGAAAAAATAATCACAAAAAATAATAAATTACATAAAGAAAAAAATATCATAAAAAGTAATAAATTACAAAAAGAAAAATTAATCACCAAAAGTAAAAAATTATAATAAGAAAAAAATCACAAAAAATCCCTGAAGGCCAGGTGGTTTGAACCCGATACTATCTGAAATTATAAGGACTTACAGTCGAAGTGCTTACCATTTAAGCTACGACGTTGTCTATTGTAAGTTGCAAAATACATAGTCTTTACCTAATCTTGTATGACGTCAGTCGTCGGTTACGGTTCAAAGGTCAACTAATCCTGACGCTTCCTTAACATTTTACACCCATCCAACGCCGCTAAAGAAGTTTTCACTTCAAAAACGTTAAGAAATTAAAGGTAAAGACATTATCTCATTTGACTTGCAACTCTGATAACTTTAACCGAGTTAATAAATACACTAGTGCAAAGCAGAAACCGTTAGAGTCAGTGTTACTGTTAATGTTAAATTAGGCGTTACCTTCTTACTTGAGCAGGTAGTATGGTGCAACCAACCCTTAGAGTTATAACAGTTGCTTTACGGAACATGTGGAAGTTAAACTTAAAGCCAACCATAACTGAGTTGGGACAAGCAGAAGATGATGTAGTCAACGCAAAACGTGGTCAAACCAGGCCCCCGATTCTGCTAATTTTATGACATAACAAAACAACTGTCATACCGCTGATATTGCATAAATTTATGTCTGGGTATTAAAGTCCAAAATGAAAAGAGAAAGAGTTTATACAATTTTTCATTCACTCTACAAGACTGTTATTTAATTTTAGACTTTAACAGTACGCTAGTAAAGTCTAAAGTTAAATGCCGTTGGTTACAGTGTTTGTGGGAACGCAGTGCTATGAAAAAAATAATAGCAAATTTGATCATGTCTGAGATCAAATGCTTCCCCGAAAAAAGGTTCTAACGCAAAGTCTAGCAGTTCAACTCTTTACCATACTTTTTTTTATTGTCTGTCTGTCAAAAAGACGTTGCCTGTCAAACGTTTTCCCATCATATGTGTTGATGCACGCGAAATAGTGCATCTATACGGAAGCCATACATCCAAAGTGCTCACAGTGAAAGATGCTCGCGTCACCCATCCCGGCGGTGCCCACCCTGCCTATACCGGGGGAGGTTAAGCCCAAACCCTCCGTGAAGATCCTACCGACTGTGGTAGATTCTATACAGCAGGTAAAGTATCATCATTGACTCTTAGATGCCCTTTTGGTTGGGCTATATTCCAGGAATTTCGTTAAATATGTTCTAAGAAATACGTGTTATCGATATACTTTATAAGTTTGGGAAATAAAATTGTTATTAAGAATCTACATTACATGTGCAAAGTTTAATAGAGATGATTTAACTCTTGGGTAAGTGCAATATGTACAACCAAATGTCAACAATCTGTGCAAATAAGCAAATTTTTGGACGTTCATACTTACGGAATTTTATGCTTTTATAGAAACTTAAAGATAGTATACAAGAGAGGTAGTTACTTGTGCACTTAGTATTTGTATATTAAGTATGTAATGTGTATGTGTTAGTGTAAGTATGCGTGTATATTAGTAACAGGTACCTGGGTAGGTATGAACATTGAGGAAGGTAGGAAATAAGTGGACCCGAGCTCCAAGGTAATAACATCGACTACAAGCTGATCTTCGTTAAGTTTATAATAATTGACGTAATGGTTTAAAATTAATGTTACGATAGAGTGTCCCCGGGTTCGAATACTGGCCATTACACTACCGACTTGAACCCAGCACAAGCAATTTCGCTTAGGGTTTGAGGGAATATTAGTAACTTCGGATGCTAATATTCTTTTAAAAAAATTAACACATGTTTTTCTGGGTCTTCACAAATAGCCTCTAGGTACGTGGTTTAGTTGTTAGTGTCATACGTCAGTTCATATGGAGTTCTCTTTATGGAGTTACGACGTGTTTTGCGGTAAGTGAGATAATCGGTCGCATACGTCAATTTATATTCTATGTGGTGAGATGTTTTGTGGTAAGAGGTACTGACGTGTGTATACCGCAATCAGAACATATAATTACGTCTAAGGACGTATAAAGTTCATAATAAATACTTGCTATAATTGCCTATCCTAGTAATATTATAAACGTGATAGTTTGTGAGTCCAGATGGATGTTTGTTACTCTTTCACGTAAAAGCTACTGAATGGATTTTAATGAAACTTTACAATAATATAACTTATACATCAGAATAACACAAAAGATACATGTAGAATATACTGCTTCCGGGCTGTTTGGGCGTGGTCTATGTGAAACTTGCGTCGAAGTCGTCGTCGCCCGGCCCTGCGCCACTGAAGATGTCGACCGCAGTGATCGACGAAACGTCTGGAACGCAAGTTTCACATAGACCACGGCCAAACAGCCCGGAAGCAGTATATTCTACATGCAACGCCGGCCGTGAAAGCCTGAAGACTTATATACAAAAGATACAATTTATAATGATAACTGACATTATAGCTATAATCGACAGCCACGCGGGCGGAGCCGCGGGCAAAAGCTAGTATGCCATATTGCTGTAAAGATATTTAACATACTTTGCCTACCCCCGCGGGAAACAGGCGTAAGCATATGTATATATATTAAGTACTAACCAGCTGCATTAGGTATGCGCCAGGATGCCTAGGACAGCCTAACGCAACCTCTACACAGGGGGCGCGGATTTGATTCCCGCTTAGTGCAAATATTTGTATGTATGAATATGGATATTTGCGTTGGTCTGGTTGTATCTCGGAGGGCACGTTAAGCCGTCGGTCCCGGTTGTCATACGAACATCTATAACAGTCGTTACGGGTAGTTGGAGCTCTAAAAGATCCGACAACTGATCTAACTGCAATAGTTCGATATCGCCTATGGATTGAAGAGGTCAGATAGCAGTCGCTTCACAGAAAATATCAAATATCAATCAAACTCGCAGTTAGAATGGAAATAGTGGACCAGACTCCGAAATAAAAGCTTCGGATGCGACTGGGATTAACGCTGGGATGAAGAAGTGTCCGAGGCTCTTACCTTTTCTGATTTCTTTTTTTCTTTGTGATTGATTCTATTAGTTATTTCCCTTCCCTTTAGCGGTACACAGGTTCGTTTTAGCGGCTTCTGACTAGATGATAAACTTAATCAATCTAAATAAAAACAAGAAAGTAATGAAATCAATAAATGATGGGTCCAAATTAAGATTGATGCTGGTAAAATGTGTTTTTTTTTTTAAGTTGGTAGGTGATTGAATAACTGGCACCAACATTAAAAAATATATCCCTATTTATTTGGTTATATATAAAAAAAGGAAATAAATTCCTAAATTAAGATTTTTATAATCGGCTGTAACATATTTTTAAATCTATTGATTATCTATTTTTGTCACTTCGCCCCACACCCCTCTTATCGTTTCTACTGCTGAAGTGTTACACAGTATTTATTCTAGAGAATTCTAGAATGCTTTTCTAGAACTGTTAGTACAAATACATAGATGTCTTTAGTCTGTCATGGACTTCATAAAATGTTCACCAAGCAACACTACATAGTATAAAACAAAGTCGCTTTCTCTGTCCCTATATCCCTTTGTATGCTTAAACCTTTAAAACTACGCAACGGATTTTGGTGCGGTTTTTTTGTAATAAATAGAGTGATTCAAGAGGAAGGTTTAAATGTATAATTACGCTTGTACTATTATCTATTCTGTGGTATAATACATATTTAATATAGTAGAGGGTGCAGCGGGAACGGGATCTGACGCCACGCGGGCGGAAAAATATTGGCGGTACGAAGTTCGCCGGGTCAGGTAGTTGTACAATACAATTGATAATATGTGAAAAGAAAAATAAAAACGTCAACCCCACTGCAACCTGAGCTGAGCTAGCCTGAAGGTAAACCCTTAGCAAAGAGGGTTCCCATTATACAGACACGTAATATGTTACAATGGTGGTACTCAGTTTAACGGCCTCGTCAGATGCTTTTTCACGCCCCGCCAAAAACCCGGGACTGTAGTCGGAAGAAAAGTAAGCAATACCAGTTCTCAATAGTGCGGCAAAGGAAAGTGTCACAGAGCCCAGGTCAACCTTTACCAGGTTACTTGTTCAAATCGTGGTATACTTCCAGGAGATTGCAATAGAACCTCCTCTACTGAACGAGCTGACCTCAGTAGACCGACTCCTGATTACGAAGCGGCTTCACGTCAAGGATGTACTCTGCATGCGTGGCAAGAAGAACAGGTTCTTCGTCAAAACTGCAGACCAGAACCTTATTTATACCGTCGAAGAAGAGAACAGGTGAGGCATTACAATGCTTATAATCTTCTCATATACAGGGTGTAATCGTTAAGTGTGTCCAGGCGATTATTCCGTAACTATTACACATATCAAAAAACTTTGAACTGGTATCGAAAGTACATTACCTAATGAGTAAAATGACATCAATAACTTTTTAAAAATCAAACGAGAGGTATCTAATATTTTGACATTAAACACTCCCATACATTTAGTATGAGATTAGTAGAAAGGTTTTAGGCACGTACACCAGAAGGGACTTCTCTATCAGGGTTCTCTCTTCTATAGGCTATAATGGCCACTCTTTTGTTACAATCATATTTGCAGTAATTTTTTAGCATATCTCTCTTTTCTCTTTTGGAATATGCCATTTTCCAATCAATAAATTAAACAATCACTATTATTAACGCAAATGAAAAAAAAACAACGATAAATTGGCGGGAACAACAACCCGATATAAAAGTTTTGAATTTAGAACGAACACCAAAGAGTATCTTTTTTTTTGAAGTGTTGCTTTTCAGTTAGCTTAAATTACTTAATGCGATATTGAAACACGGTTTATTACTAATTTGAAGTGGTAAGATAATTAATTTACACGTGTATCTACTTGAAAAACATCATTGTCATATTATACGTAATTATAAAATATGACTAAGGTAAAATGGGTACATACTAGATCACTTAAAATAAGGAAACTAAAACCTTTCTACTAATCTCATACTAAATGTATGGGAGTGTTTAATGTCAAAATATTAGATACCTCTCGTTAGATTTAAAAAAAGTTATTGATGTCATTTTACTCATTAGGTAACGTACTTTCGATATCAGTTTAAAGTTTTTTTATATCTGCAATAGTTACGGAATAATCGCCTGGACACACTTAACGATTACACCCTGTATAAAAATGAATTGCAATTCTGTTAGTCTCGCTAAAACTCAAGAACGGTTTAATCAATTTGGCTAATGTTAGTCTTGAAATATTTGTAAATGTCCAGGTGAGGTTTAAACAGTGAGAAAATATGAGAAATTGCAACTTTTTTCTATTGATTCTGAGGCGGTACGAAGTTTGCCGGGTCAGCTAGTTATTAATAATTCTACCTACTGATGCTCGCAGCCCCGTGATTCTATTTCTGGTTATATCTCCGGATTTACACAACCAATTGCAATCAAATCTTTTTTTAAAAGGATACGTCAATGATTTTACCTCGCCTGATGGTAAGCTGAAGGCAAAGTCTCAGGAAAGAGGGTCACCATTACATACACGTACTATGTCGCACACGCATTACATACACGCAGCTTGACGGCCTCGTGAGATACTTTTTCACGCCCCGCTTAAAAGTCCCGAGACTGTAGGAAATATACCTTACCAAGAACTTTTTAGTAAAGAAACCCGCTTCAAAATCTAGTTAGTAAATTGTTTCACGTCTAGCGAGAAATGCAGACCTAAATTCCTAGGCTAATTGCTAGGCTCAGAATCGTCAATTTATCATTACCAAACCTATTATTTTACTAACCAGAAATCGAAACCGAGGTCTCCGGCGGAAGGAAGTTTGATTGCTACGTACCGTCCACCGGAGATCGTATTTACAAATCTTCTAATATTGTCCATTAAACAGCTGGTGGATTGGCTACCTCTGCTACGGTCTTCGCCCCCTACAGCTCCACGTCACTAACGCCGACGGCTTGGAAGTGATGATGATAAACAGGCCCTTCGCGTTCACATCCCGGGTGCTGCCGTGCCAGTTACAGAACCTGGAGATCTTCTCACCCCCTGGACACCTTATAGGGACTGTGCAACAACAGTGGACAGCTATCAAGCCCTTGTATCTGGTGTTAAATGAAAGGGGTGATCAGGTTTTCTGGATACGTGGTGAGATTTTGAAATATACGTAGATAACGCCATATATCTTGACCCCAAGTTGTGAGAGAAAGAAGGCTTTGGCGCGCGCGACTTGTTATGATGTAGGTTATCTATGTTCGGTGGACTTGAGCTCTTCTGCCGCTGTAGCACCCCGTACTATCCTTAATAGACACCCACAAACGCGTAATTACTGTGCATAGGTATAGAAAGAAGAAAGAAAGAAAGAAATTGTTTTTTATTGCGAATGAACACATGCACACAATATATATAAAAGGGAAATAGAACCAAGAATAAAATAACAAACGACAATTAAATTAACACTGGTGATGTATAAATAAATGTCTACTCTAAAAACGATGCTTCAAAGATTTTTTTTAGAGTATATTTTGTGCTGTCACTGGGGTCAATACATATGCCGGTCAGTAACTATACCTAGCATACAGATCTACTTGTAAAATAAAATGGTATATTAAAATAACAACGTTCAATAGGACCTCGTAAAAAAATAATAATGGAAGAAATTATTTTCGTGATAAACTTTAGTCATTGTCGAATTCATTTGAACGGTCTTCTCATTTACTCCTGCTTAGGATAAAGCAAGCTATTCTATTCAAGCTACTCCTGCCAAATCATCGCCACTAATATTAAGTTGCTGTAGTCAGTTCTATCCCGACTTCGGACTTCGCCCTGTCTTTGGTTGTCTAAACTACATTTATAGCTTCTTCTTCATCCAAATACTTGGAGTCGGGGCTCGATTTTCAGACTAATTGTGAGTTTGACTGAACTTCGAGATTTTCCGTGATGCGACCGACATCTAACCTCTACAACCCGTTAGCAAAATCAAAGTATTGCAATAACTTTAAAAAAAAATACGGCTCCAACTACCCTTAACGCCAGCCATAGATGTTCCAATTACAACTAGTTCCAACTGCTGAACGTGCTCTCACATAACATATTCATGCATACAAATATTAACATTGAGCGGGAATTGAACCCGCGCCTCCTGCTTTCAGTCTTGTTCACTACCGCTACGCCACAGAGGCTGTCCAAACTATAGCTATATGGGCTAAACTATAGCTATTAATTCTTGGTCACTCTTGTACAGGTCCCGTCAACACGCTAAGTTGCTTCAGGGATGTACAGTTTGAGATTCAGAGGGCAGATGGTGTGCATGTCGGTGCTACATGCAAGCGCTGGCAGGGGCTCACCCACGCGATGTTCTTCGCCCCAGTCATTGACAGGTCTGAGAAAAGAACCTTCTACATTCATTATCATCATAAAGACGTATCCTGTTTGCAGCCGAGGCCTTCAATTTAGAGCCCGAAGTCCGCCTAAGAGTCTATCTACATTGGATACTATTTTCTATACTAGCTTAAAGCCGCAACGCACTTTGCAACCAACCGCATTCAGCGTGGTTTCATAAAGAAATAGATGTTCGGCAAGTGCGATGTGTTACTTAGAGAGTTTCAGTTTTTATATGATGGAGTTCCTACAGCTGGTTCCTCAATCCTGAGAGGAAAGCCTGTTGCAGCTTGTCTGTTTATCAGTGGGTGTACTGGCATGCAAATGAGGTTAGCTTGAGCTTTTCAGATTTTGGTGGGACCCACATATATGGGCACGTCTTTACGGCACAGGCCTAAGTCTTTTACCGGAACCTAATCCTAGATTCTAATTCTAATTCAGTATGCAAGATTTGATTTGAGTTTGCTATTTAATCACAAAGATTTAGGTACCTATGCATCGCTGCAGATGGACATATATGGTCTCTACTCCACTTTCAGATAAAAAGGGATGTGACTATATTATGCAGTCAAAATGATATAAAATAGTAAACTTGCATAAATTCGCAAAGAGCTGGAAATTGGTGGAGTCTTAAATACACATAATGTAAGTATTAAAAGTCCCCATCGATTGAACATCTGCATTTTTTTATTCAACGTTTAAGGTAATTAATATGGTATTCTTACATTTTTCTCGTAAACAACAAGTGTTAGAGCAGAAGCAGAGATCAATTTTGTAGGTAATTTATTGATCTACAACTTTATCTAACTAACTTTTGCAATAAGAGTTGCTGCTTGCGAGAAAAATGCAAGAATCCACTATTTTGACCTTTGACCTTGAATTTAAAAAAAATTTGGTTGCCTGTAAAGTCGGTATACAGGCGAAAGTTTTACGTGACAACGACTTTGAGTGGTAAAATAATTTTAATGTGAATATTCATTCGTATAGTAGGAAGAAGGATGAAATAATAGTAACAATTTAAAACATTTATTTATACAAAGAATTATATTTAAAACATTAATTTATACAAAGAATCTCGCACTGAATTTCATATTAACAAAATTTTATTTTTACCTTTACTGTGCTCGAGTGGAAGGGACGCGTGCCTTTCACTTTTTATGTCTGTCTCTCTCGCTCTTAGGCGGGACGCGTGCCTCTCACTCGCTCTCATTGTAAGCGCATAACGCGGAGCGTAACGCAGAGCGTAACGCAGTTTCTTGAAGTGTCGCCCGGCAAACCAATTTATAAGACGTTGTCACGTCAAAATAAAGAAGTCCAATCGATGGTTATTTTGATATTTATTTATTTAAAACCACTAACAATTTTAGCTCTATGCGAATTCATGAGAGCTCAATAGTTTATTTTGTATGGATTACAATAATTTAGTCTAGAATAGCACATTGACCCTTTTTTACCCCGGGAATGGGTTCCAGTGGGTTACAAGAATAGGGTAAGCAGGTACCTATTTCTACAGATGGTTTTTTTAATATTTTTTCTTATACAACTGAGGTGGCAGACAAGCACGCGGTCCACCTGATGGGAAGTGGTTACCGTGGCCTATGGATGTGTTTATAATAAATTGTTGACTTCCCCAGGTTTGGCGTTGCATTCGAACCTGATCTAAGGGTCGAAGAGAAAGCCCTTCTGATGGCCGTCACCATTCTACTGGACTACATGTACTACGACTCCTGAAAATCGACAGGATCTGAACACTGGATATGTTTTATTTCTTTTAGTGATGACCTAAGTAATGAGAGGATTGACGCAATTAGAGTCAATTACTTTCTATAAAAATGGAGTAGATATATAATATGATTAGACAATAATTATAGTGTTTCTTCTCCATATCAACACCGATCCTAATTGCAAATAAACTTTATTTTTTACTCTCCATTTCATGATTGAGTTTCTATGAGATCGACTGTCGTCTGACCCCCTAACTTCAAGAGGAAAACCCACCAGAGCCATACTACTGGCTCTAATGTTACATCTCAACAAATTTATTACATATTGTTTGCAGTAGTATCAAAAAACTCAATTGTAAGCTCTTGATACTTCTATTGCGCGGGACCAGCTCGCTTTATTATTAATTTTTGATATTTATACAATTTAGTTTCAATAAAAGTTGTTTTCTACTATAGAGTTCTTCATTCATCAATATGCCTAACGCTCCGGGGAAAACGGTCTGATTATTATGTAGGTTTATATATATTCATCAATGTAAAAAAAATCACGTAAAACGGACCGGGCACAGTAATCGATGTACATACAAATACATAAAATAATAATAAAAAATTACTTATTGGGAAGTAAGAGGTTCTCAATAAGTAGTTTTTAAGGTCGGTCAAAAAATAATATTTACTTTTGTCTTAACGTGATTTGTATTTATGTCGTCACCATCTTATCGTTGCGCACGAGGCTTTCAACCTTTCCTTATTTTAGTTTTGCTTATACTTCGAGTTTTTGACAGCGACTGCCACCTGACCTCCCAAACCCAAACCTTAAGAGGAGCTGCGCTAGAGCTTCGTCTATCAATATTGGCAGGTGTGTGCCAGGTTGCAGGTGAGATTGACTTGGGCCCTTGTTGCTTCCTTGGCGGGAATACAAAACCTAATTTGTACTAAAATATAAAAGTACATTATTACCACTCTCGATTTACATCGAATTCAAAATAATTCTCTGGCGGATTTAATAGCGAATCAATACACGGAATTGAATAATAATACTACACATTAAATCTTTGTGTAAGAATCCATAAATAATAAAAATCTAAGCCCATAAAATGCAAAACATCTAAAAAATACGGCACACGAATTTCAATCTTATATTTACTAGTTTATCGACCATTTTACTGTCAAGAAAAATACTCGGACATTAATATTGAAATTAGGGGACATCGTTTCGCTTTAGTTTAAATGCATTTCTCCATTTTGAGCACGAAAACGACAAAATCCCCCTAAAAATATCAAACGTCCCCTATTTGCATTGTTAACTTTTTTTCTCGGCAGATGTCCAAGCGTAATGGCGCGAATTTTTGACAGCGCGCATAATTTTTACCGCTAACGAAAACTAACCAAAAAAAATCTAAATTATAGGGAATTTACCCAACCCTTTTTTCCAAAGGATTGAATTCGATTATTAAAAAATTGGGTAATAAAGGGGTCTTTTTACTCAAAACGGGGAAAATATATGTAGGTCACTGGATGTACTTTAGCGAATTAAAGTTTTTTATTTCGGGGATAAAGGAGCGTGGCCCGCGCATGTCTCTTTTCAGAAAAAAAGCAAGGGTTTTAAAAATCACAATGGCTTTTTATAAAATGATTTAGAGAAGTTTTTTCGCGGCAGATTTGTGAAATTACATTTTTTTTTGGAAAAAATGTACTTTTATGTTTTGTAAATAATAAGGTCGCAGAGACGCGTGTCGGAGTGCGTCGTGAATGTCGTGATTGATCGTGCTTTGTTAGTTTTTAATAAAAAAAAAGTAACGAGAGTATGCAGTCATCAACTTTGAATTCATTGAACATTTTTTTTAATATTAACAGGATATTTTTAAGGATTTATACTATTTCTAATAACCGTTATAATTTTTAATACCTGTAAAGCCAACCAAACTGTTTAGCTTAAAATCAGTTAATAAGGCATTTACTAAGCGTCGGTAGCTTAGTGGTTAAGAAGTAGGCCTTACGATCGAAAGGTCCCGGATTCGAATTTTGGCCATTACTCTACCAATGTGAACCCACTCCTAGCTCCTAGCACAAGCAATTTAGCTAAGTTGGAGGTGTTAGAGGGAATATTAGTAATTACGATAATTTCGGTTGCTAATATTCTTTTTTTATTAATCCGTGTTTTACGAGGGATTTCAGTTAGTGTATTAAAAAAAATTACTTTACTTGACTATTTGTCTTTTTAATCATCTCTTCCGGTATTATGAACAAGTA
Organism: Eilema caniola; assembly: GCA_949126895.1. Classification (NCBI taxonomy): domain Eukaryota; kingdom Metazoa; phylum Arthropoda; class Insecta; order Lepidoptera; family Erebidae; genus Eilema; species Eilema caniola. Next base: position 2,112,162 of record OX421488.1, on the reverse strand, counting down.
GGTAAGTAGGTATATTAATTTAAAAGTTACATCAACTCGAGTGACATCTGCTTTTGTATGTGTTTTATAATTTTAAATTAATTTATGTGCGTGTGAATTATTATTTTCAATTAATGTTGTAACACCAATGCTTTGTTTGAAAATTAACCACAAGTTATAACAACAATTAAATAATAATGATAAATAATATAATAGGCTCGATATTTTATTTCTAACTAGGTAAATTGTCAACTTTGTTTATGTAAGAACACTGAACCGTCTCATTTTCATATTATCTATCAATATTACAATGAAGAAAATGACGCATGACATTATGGTGTTATTTTTCTTGCTTAACTTCACGAATAGCATTGTTATGTTTCACTTAAATGGTTTCAAGAAATGTAAAAAAGAAAATTAAGACGCAACCACTGTAAAATCCCGCTCTAAAAAGTATTAAAAAAGAAAATATGAAGGATAGCCCTAGTCATAGGGATGTGAATTACTCTAACAAAATACATTCTGCGGAAAAGATTCCAATGATACCTACCTCATTTCTACAGTTCTAATAAGAAGCTGATGAGCTATGAAGGCAAACGACTGGATGCGGAAGGCGGAGGATCGTACGAAATGGCGCACATTGGGAAAAGCCTATGTCCAGCAGTGGACTGCAGTGGGCTGATTGATTGATTGATTGATTGAGCTACGAGTGAACAGTTGAAATATACACGTAGCCTGTCAAAATCTTAACCCTATTTTGGTTATTTTATACCACTTTGGTGGCTATGCCGTAGTCGGGTAAAAAGAGAGAGAGTATGGCGCACCACCTAGATCTTCAGAGCACAATTTAACTGAAGGGACTCTGACACAGGTTACCACCAAGAACCAAACAAACTAGACGTGAACTCAAGTAATATGATTTTGCTTGTCGGGAAGCAGAGTGAGAGGCCGGTTAAGATACACTTGTGTCAGCTTTTTAGAGTGTTCTATTTAAAACCAGTTTTAGTTAAGGCAATCACCACTGAAATGGATTTTTGTTAGAGATACCAAAATGTGTATTCAAGTGCGTGTATTTTATTCATGAAACATTTTTGCCCTTGAAAATAAAGTTAATAAAATACTTCAAAATATAAATAGCATTTAAATTTTTAAAAGTTCAACGAGTTCAAACAAGAATGATCCGTGTCGGTATCAGGCGTGGGGTTAAAACGCGTGTAATGTTGACACTGTCACTGTTAACCCCTCGCTCGCTCGCGCTATGTTTTGCCTTGTTTTTTTAACATTTAACCCATTTTTCAACAATTTTACCGAATTTCCCCCATGATAACTTTGACAGATGCGACATTGCGCTACCCTTCTGTACGCGATTTTTAATGGATGTCGATTTTTTACAAAAAACATTCATTTTTGTCAAGTTTTTTTTCTGTTAATCTAAAGCCGACAGTTGACGCGGATATAATCTTTAATTAAGACTATTTTTGGCGGAGATTTTTTTCTGTTTAGGGTTGTAATTGTTTGATTTATTTATAGATTATATTGCTGTCTGCCTTCGGCAATTGTTGTTAAGTTTTGTTAGTAATTAATCTGAGAAATGTATTCCAACCTGACTAATATTTGAGTTTATTACTCGTTGCTTGTTTCTTTTATATGTATTGCCGAAAGTTTAACGCTAATTTGATGCTGTCCGCTGTTCCACTTGCGTGACATTCTGGCCCCGTTTTCTCGACCTATGGATAATCGAACTATATACCTCTATAGTCCATGTGCTATACTGAACTATTATTTATCTATCTCTGTGGCAAATTTTGAATGAAAGGGTAACAAACATCAAACTATGCTGTACCTTATCCTCACAAATGTTCGTATTTCTAACATTAGCAGGACTGATTTAAAACTTTTGTTTATAAATTGCCATCATAATCATGACGTTAGCCCCAGTTAGGCCAGTTACATCCATAGCTTGTGCTTTGACGCCCAGAAACCACTCTCGTATTATTTCCCTTGTTTTCACTTATCCAGGCTTTTGTAGACCGTGCCCCCGAGGACTAACAGTTCGCTTCTGAACCTTTTCGGTAGCCTTCATCACGGAATAAATAATCATGTGACTGTTTTTTATGATGATTGTTTATACCGTGATGACGGCTTGTAGTAAACTAGTCCCCTGATTGTCTAACGAAGCTCTGACTTGAGAACTTTAAAATATGGCCTAAATTATCTACTAGGTTAGAAAAATATTAAAAAACTCAACAGTTATTTGTATATTTAATTTATTGAATACGGTAGAAATGCTTCGTAGTAATTAATGGAAAACAAATACATAACCAACAGACGGAGCTAGGAACATATACCGACCACAAACCACATTGTACCACTTAGTACTTTCTTTCTCTATTACTTACTATTATTTCAACATATTTATTTCAAAATACTTACTAAGAAAAATATACTTCTGTAATCTTGTGTATTGCAAAAAAAACATTACAAATAATCTATATTAAAAAGAATAAAAAATTTCTAGACGGAATATGGATTTTGTTTTCGTTATAAGTGATACAAAATGGCAGCGGCATAAGGTTTGGCTTTCTCCTAAAGCCTGAATATAATTCTCTTTATATATTTTTAAATATAATTTTATCCAATGTGGACGCCAAAAGTTTCTCTATCTTATTAATGTAATTCATAATTTAAACAAACACCAGTACAATATTTCTTCGCTTAGTTGTATTTTCATTATCTAATATATAATTCGCGTGTGTATCAAATGGCCATCCACATTAGTAAAATTCTTTATAAAATAATTTGACTAGAAACAACGCAGTTTTTATACAACTCGAAAAATCATTTTTATGTTTTAAATATACAGTCGCACTTAAACGAAATCTATAGGAACGCTAAAGACTAGAACCAATTATATATTTTTGGAACTAAAAGGAACTTTGGTTAAGAGATCATAACTGTTTTGTCAAAATCAAATATATTTTTTAATAATAAACCTCTTCTATATTTGAAATTGACAAAAATAGTAACATAGCAGTCTGTGGCTGACTTCAGACACTCACAAATATTCAAAAACTGTGATCTGAAGTTGGCCTCGAGTACATTTTGTTAACTTTTAAAATTATACACTAGGTATTAGTTACTGTACATATTATTTTTGCAAAAAATATTTTGGTACCTTATTAATTAGTTTCGTTAATATTTCGCTAACATTAGAATGTTAAACCCAAAGTGTAAGGTAAGTTTTGTATAAAGCACTTATTGGTAATATTTTCAATACGTATTTCGATTTCACACAATTATTTTATAATCACTGTTTTGAGGTATATTATGATCATTTTAAATATAAATTTATTACGAAATAAAAGTAAGTACCTGTTTTTCTATAGGCCATAATATATTTCATTGTATGCAGAATATGGCATTCTTAGCATCATGAATCATGACATCAAAAATCAATGAAGGCAGTAAATTTCTACAAGTTCCATAACAATTTGAATTCAGAATATTATTGCATATTCAAATATTTTACGTAAAACCAGAAATCCATGGATACAATATAATAGGACTTTCATTGTTTTTAGTGCTGGATACAATACTATAATATTATGATCTTTTCCTCAGAACATTCATATCTCTGACACATGAACAACATATTTCATGAAGACAATAACTTTAGGCCATATATATGATCCTCCATTTTCATTACAAAATCATAATATCTATAATGTTTAAAACACAGGTTATCTAATATTAAAAATATACAATATATAAGTTACAACAATTAGTCTTTAAAACTGGAAATAATTTTTGCAACTATAATAATGGAAGTGAATATAATTATACGACTTTGAAATTAATAATACGCATTATTATTTTCACGTACGGTGCGACTGTATTAACTGTATGTTCAAGCGTTGTACGTGAGTGGATAATATTAACAATTACTGCACACTTGCGATTCCCTCAGCTACACTTAATAATAATTTGTACTGTTTAATTATTTGTTTACCAATCTCCGATATCGTGCACTCTTTGGTCAACAAATTTGTACTATTGTTACATTGGTGAAGTAGCTAAGATGGGATGGGATACCTGAACATTAAAACATTCAAAAAAATATTATTAGTGTTCATTATTGTTTGTATTTGTTTTGTTATTTTTATTTTATTTATTTATTTAAAACTCATGGGTATATATTAATTAAAATTAAATTGTTTAGATTCGATATTCAAACAAAATATTGTATAGTCTTATTTCGAAGTGTGTACTATAAATGTTAATTGACTAGAAATTTTAGACTAGAAAAATATTTTTGACACTTTCATATTATTAACATATTGTTTGAACTATCCGTTTTATTTTCTTACTGTAGTGTACGCTGTTTCTATTCAATTAAATTATATTAAATTATTTTTGATCTCCTTGCAGTAAATATTCTCATCTCTTATTGATAATTACTTGACTGCATCACGTATTGTCTATTTACAGGTGTGGCGTACTTATTAGAAACTTTTAAAAAGTCAGCTTTTCTATGTAAGTAGCCTGTATATTGAGAAAGAACCTCATTGTCCTCATTGCGTGGTAATAATAATCCACAAAAGTGACTAATTTAGGTAAGACATATAATAACAATTGTAAATAGCATTCCCATCTTTACTACAACCTCAATCTCGTGACTCCACTCTAAGTACAACGCGACTAGGAAACAAAACGTCTGAACACAATTTTTAATACATTTTTTTCACTACATCCAATGACTTCGATCTTAGCGATCGTCCACTCTCTCCATATAATAAAAACTCGACATTCTCTACTTTGTTCCACGAATGCACTAAGAAAATGGACGATTACCTGAGATCTTACCACGCGTACAATTGTATTAATTTTTTATATTTAAAACGTTAGTAATATAATTTGTTGTCTTGTGCGCCCACGTCTCGACTCCGGCAAAGGTTTTTTGGCTCTGCATCCGGAAGACTGATAGGAAGATGGATTCTCAAACCAATTTCTGAGCTACTTTTTGTATCTTATAACGCTTTAATAGGACTCAATTATTTCGGAACTTTAAACTAGGAACTTTTTATTTGAATTTGGAAGAATGTGATACATTGCTGTTTTTTCTTTTTTCATTTATTGTAAACTGTACCCCGTGACAATATGGCGACATCGAAAATACAGTTTCATAAAGCATGATTTACTTTGGTGCGGCATACTTAAGTCCCACCCGTGATATATTAGTGTAATCTGGGACATACAATAATGCACCTTGTCCCTTGAGTGTTTCATTCACAGCATGCTATGTGAATATGGCATACTCGTAGGTTACACGAGAAATATTAGTGTGATTGGCATATGCATATCTGTAGTGTTATAGATTGTGATTATGTGGATCGTAGCATGGTTGCTTCATTTCGTAGACGTAGCTACGGTGCAATAATGTAATTCGAATTGTATACCCCGTTTATATTTTCAGTTTAAAAGGGTTAAAATTTCATATTATATAATTTAATGGCCCCTAGGTAATGTAACTTGGCTATTTCTGGCATAAAAGCACCCAAAGGATTTTAATCATATATTTCAAATTTATTTGATTTTATTTTATATATCGGCATTTATTTTGTTATTATTGATCGCTAATTTTGTAATTAGGAATATAAACGTATTTACTATATTTTGTCATAAGGCTTACCCTGATAAAAATCACATTTATTATTATTACAATCAGAATATTTCTCAATCCCGGAGTCGTTACGAGGGCGACCTCTAGTTTCTTTAAATTTAAATTACAACTTACGTACATACATAGGAACTTTTTTTAGAAGCTGCATGGTTTGTACAAGCTAACTCCCACACTGATCTACCAATAATGAATTATTTAAACAAATTTTGTTACCAATTTACCCATCAAATAAGTCTTGATTATCAAGATAATAATATTAACACGCCCCGCGTCTCGCGCCGCTCTACTGAGGTAGATGTTATGTTGCGTTCAGTCTTTTAAAAGGTATTTTGTAAAGCTATCTATTATAAAACGTATATCATTAAACGTTGTGTTAAAATATGTAAATGTAAAGCGGCCATTTATATTGCGTAGTTACATGTGCGGAGCGGAGCGAGACGCGCGCCGTCAGCAGTAACACATTATGTTTACGATTACAATACAAATAAGTGTATAATGTTGCGTTCGCAGGGCGGCGGCGGCCGAGCTCAGCCCGAGCGCGCCTAAACAAGGACCCGTATATATTGGTGTGTTACACAACAAAACCCGTCTGACCGAGCCCCACGTCCACATATCTAATCAAATTTAATACTAAAATTACGTTTAATGTTGATCACTGCCCAATAGTACGTATCTTTGTGCTTTAAGTCACTCGTAGACAACAATAAATAGTATCGAGTAGCTAACATGAGCGCGCGGCCTCCGTCCGGCGCGGCGTAGTTACGCACTTACTATATTTGTACTTTATTGTAACTCCAAAATATAATTTATACAATAACAGCTAATATAAAAACTAACGGTGGTGAGGTAGAGCGGTTGTCGTAGTACGCTACCTGCGGCGGCTCCGCGCGGCCGCAACCGCTCCGCTCCAGTGTCGTGTCGCGGCCGCTCCGCTTCCGCATCGCTCGCGGCCGCGCGTGCCGCCTCTCGCTCAGTGATCAACATCGCACCGGTACTACGACGCTATCGTGAGTGCGCACTCACCGATAATATACCATTAAATAATAATTACTCCTAGGGTGTATTTCTTCTCCCGATCGAAATCGACGTTTCATAAACTCGTCTCGGACCGACCCGACGGAACATCGAGGAGATAATAATAAATAATCGAATTTATAAGCGGCAACGTTTCATATATCACCCGTTCAATATAATTCTCAATATATGAAGTTAAGACTCTGACAAAAAAAGAGGCCGGGAGCCGCCGCGCGGTGTGGCTCTCGAGCGGGCGGCCACGGTCGGCTTCTCCCTTTACAATTACGTCTCATAATATTTCAGCAATCGCTTGAAGGCACACAGCGTTAAATGTAGTTAGTACAGTTCAGCGATCGTAGGCGCGCGCGCGCGGCGGTGTAGTCTCGTCGTGGCGCGCGCGCGCTCACCGCGTCCGGCGGCGGCGGCTAGGCCGGCGTCAGCGTCAGCGTCACCGTGGCGCGGCGCGTGGCGCGTCGCCGCACCGGCAGGAACACCAGCGCCGGCACCAGGCTCAGCGCACCGCCCGCCTCCTCCACCACGAAGGGCTGCATCGTCAGCGGCGCCTGCGGGGCGCGCGGCACGGCCAGCAGCGCGCCCGCACCGCCGTGCGCCGCGCGCAGGTGCGCCTCCAGTGCCGCGAAGCCCTCCGCGCGGAACTCGCAGCGCGAGCACGAGTACGCGTCGCTCTCGCTCCCGTCGCCGCCCTCGAGGCCCTCGGGGCCCAGGTCGCCCGTCTCCATTTCACCACCACTCCCACTGCTAGGCGGCTCGGGTGGCACTTCGGGTGGTTCGTTCGCTTGCTGCTGCGCATGCGCACGCTCGTGCGCAAATAGAAAGGCGAGCACGTCGGTGGTGAAGGGGCAATAAGAGCAAGCGTATGGCTTGTCTCTCGCTAGCAGGTCGAGCGGGCGCGGTGGTGGAGGTGGCGGTCGCGCAGGCGGAGCATGCTCGGCCAGCAGGTGCGCGCGCAGGGCCCGAGGGCCGCGGAACCGTCGCGCGCACAGCGGACACGGCTCGGCGGGCGCCGTGGCTGCGGGCGCAGGCGGGGCGGGAATACCGTGAGTGTTGTGCTTGTGCACGCGAAGGAAATATTTACTGCATAGCTCCTTGTGACAGATGTCACACGTAACGCCGCCCAGCTGCGTGCCGCTTTCTAGCGAGATACCGTGCATGCGCTGCATGTGAGTTCGCATGAAATATTTATTACATAGCTCCTTATTGCAGATCTCACAGAAACTAGAGCCAGATGAGGACGCACGCCGCTCGTCGGGTGGTGGTGGTGACGCGGATGGCGGCCTGGGACCTAGGTCGTTGGGTTCGTCGGCTAGCCGTTCGGCTGCCAGTTCATTTAGCTGCGAGATCATTGTCTGAAGCTTGCGCAGTTCCTCGCTAGCGGATCCCGGCGACGACAAGCCACGCTCCTCCACGATTAAATTTAACGGACTCGTTTGTCCATCCCGTAGCGCTGCTTCTAGTTCATCCTCACACTCTCGTTTAACTTCAGCCATTTCTTCAGGGTCTAACGGAGGTGGTAGTGAGTGTGAGCGTGGTGGCGTATCAGGTGGTGGGATGGATAGAGCGGGTGGTGTGGCTAACGGCGTCGTAAGAGGTGTCCCGAGTGGCGTACCGAGAGGTCCCGCTGGCGATGTAGCTGAAGGTGGAGAATGATCGTGTATCGGCGATCGCCGAGCAGGTACACCATGCCTTCTTTCTCGATGCGTGCGGAGGAAGTATTTGTTGCAATATTCTTTGCAGCAAATTTCGCAGAACGCCTCAGGGTTAACTACGCCAAGTCGACGTAGTGCTTCAGGCTGAAAGCCAGCCTCGCGTGCTCTTCTCGCGGAATCGGGTGAAAGTCTCCGTGGTGTACCACCTGATTCTTCATCGGAGGCACGGCGCGGTGGTGAGAGCTGCGCGGGCGGCGGTGGTGCCGGTTGTGGCTCGCCACCATCATAAATACCGTGCTTGTTAGCGCGGTGAGTCTTCAAAAAGTATTTATTACAGAACTCTTTACAACAAAGGTCGCAGTACGCTTCTGGATTAAAAATTCTTGGTGGTTCATGGCGGGGTAGTAGACGGAAGGCGGCAAGAGGGTCGAAGGCGGGTATCGCGAGCTCCCCGAAGGCGAGCGCGCTCTTGTATATGTCAGCCATCTTGGCGTGAAGATCGAGCGGCGGAGGCGCGAGATGCTGCGGGGTGGCGCGGGTGGGCGCCGCCTGCTTACGCCGTTTGCGGCCGGGGCTGCCGCCGCCGCTCTCCAGGTCCAATTCGCGCTTCACCGCCGGCGCGACAGACATCGCGTCACCGCCGCATCTGGAAAGGCAGATAAAATACACGTTAATACGTATTATTGATATTTGATCACATTAAATGGATTATGGGAAGACTAAAAGTCTTTTGATTAATCTAAGATTAGTACAACCATACATATATTCACGCCTGTAAATTCCCGAAAGGGTAGGCAGAGGTGTATTAATACCCACATCCCGCTAACTAATACCGAAATTTAGATAAAACTTGAAACGGATTTCTCCAATAAACCCTAAAGATGCCACGTAAGAATTCGTTAAGCCTACTGATAGAATTTCGAAATAACTTCATTGGTATCTTGTCCTGTGGCATTTCTCCGAAATCATAGCGAGATGACATTTTTATAGGTTGAAGAACAGATACACATATATTATGAGTATGATGTATTATAAGTTAAAAAAATAATAATAACAAGACAAGTAGACTAAAGTAATGGTCAAATTTGGTAGGTACATCATTCGATATGTTGGGGCTGTTTCTTTCATATGTATTTTATCATTAATCATCGCTGCCTGTTAGTAGCTCCTATTACTTGAAAATAGTTTTTACTATTATTTCAACTTACATCAAATATTTTGCAATAGTGGCAATACAATAATATTTTTTTGCAAAAAAGTACAATATGCATAAAAAAATTTTTGCTACAAGAAACATTTTGTACGATTAATTTAATTAATATTAGTTTATTATGTTATTCAACTTTTACTGATAATAATATTTATGAAATAATTCTACAGGTAAGTAAGTTGTTTATTGTGATGTGACTACTTAGTCATATTTGCGGTTATGATAAATGTTGTTTTCAGAGCACAATATTTACAGAAGTGTTATTATGAGGTTATTGCTTTCTAATTAACGTAATGATTATAAAATAGCCGCAACTAACCACGAATTAAGGATTGAAATATATTTAATTATTTTCAGGGTATATTCTAAGCATAAATAGAGCATGTAAATAAATATTTAAAGAAGCAACAAACATTAATCAAAATTGTATTTCATTACAATATCTCTACAGGGTGTAGGCAAATGTTAAGTGTGTCCCGACGACAGTTACGTTAATTTTAAAGATATTATTAAAGATTTGCCCAGTATGAAATCTACATCGATCAATCTATAAAATTAATAATAAAAATATTAAAAAGTAACAGTGTTATTGCGTTATCAATTTATACTTTTACCGTAGTAAATGTACAGGAGCCGCAAATGTACAAATTGTAGAGACATTGCTTTTTACCTTTTGAATTTTGAATTTTATTATTTACCTACTCATCAGATTACATCTAATTTCTTTTTTTGTTAAGCTATTGTTGAGCTTTAGTGCTATCAATCAAAAGAATGAAAACAGGTTTTATATTTCTCAATCTTGCATTAAAATTTGTTTAGATTTTCTTAGATCTTGTCGCAATCTTGAGCATACTATGAGACGCTTAAAATATTTGCAAAATATGTATTTAAAAATATGTTTGTGTTAATAAAACTAAATTGTTCTCTTAATAAAATACCTATCAACCTATCTAATCATTCACATATTTTCATAATAATAAAAAGCTTTTTAGAATTCGTATTATTAAATAGCCTTACAAAAAATTTTCTGCAAATTAATAATTTAGATGGAACCAGAACCCTTAAAAATAAAGAATTTTCAGAAGTAGGTATAGTAATATTTGAATAAGAATTGCAGTAAAAGAGTACTGCAAGGAATAACCATTTCATATTATCGTTAGTTTGCATGAATATTAATAGGTACCTACAAAAAAAAATGTTTCATCTAAGATTAGGGTTATTAATTTACTACTATCCTCACTAATGAAAATATAGGTATTTATTAATATTTGTAAATTAAGCCGATTAAAATATACCTATAGATAAAAATTATAAAAAATATACACTTCAAGACATGTGACAACCATCTCAGTTCCTCCGTGGCTTGTAAATTATAAAATAACCTTGTATTCTAAATCGGATCACACTCATACAAGATTCTAATAGAAAGCCTTCCTCACCTACTGTTATCCTGCCGAAGATCTATAGCCTCCATTATAAGCACTTAGTTCTGACCCCCATAATAAAGCAACCACTCAAAAACACCTCACGCACTTTAAATCGACATAACAACACAACAATCTCTCAAAAAATGTCAACAAAATCACTCAGGTGGTCTCGCTGTTTTTGTGCACAATTTTTCTTTACAGTTCAGCGTGGTCTCGCTGTTTTTCTGCAATTCTTCTTCACAGTTCAGCGTGTGATCGCGTGCGCGTGCGACTAAAACTGATGTTTTAGGTAAAAACGCGTGCCGTGTATTTCTTTTTTTTTGTTAGAATATAGCAAAAACGGTGTCCCCACCCGGCCACCCCAGGCCGAGTCGATTATTTGACAAGGGGCCGGTGCATTACCCTATAGTATAGGCTTACATGCCGAAGTTATTGCATGTCAGAGCGAGATAAAAAAACAGGCATTGTAAGTACCTATTCAGTATCAGACTTTTGGTTGAAATTTCTTTACAGAATTCAATTCAGAATGAGCTTATTCGATAGAGAAAGTTTCCAACATTCACACGATGCTTACTGTATCCACTCACGATTTTGTTTTTGCCAAGACTGGATGCCAGACGTTCAGCAATTGAAACTCATCCTCACGACACGATAATCACCTCCCTAACCAATATCGTTATATAGTGGCGTTCTGTTGAGAGCATCTAAAGTTATGTAAACTCCATCCAGTGGCTGGATCTATTTATTGGAAATGTCGAGCTATTGAAGATTTAGACGGTTCGTTATTTTTGACTGCTATTTTAGTTTGTTCGACACCTATAGCAACTGCCACAGCTACAGTCAAACTTATAGGTACACCTACACTCCCGGCCAGGCCAGTGATGGGAATGAATAGTAATGTACGTGACCATAATCGTTGAAATAACTGTAGGGACCTCCTTTTTTAACCGACCATGTATTATTAAAATTGTTTTTTTTTTTTTAATCTGTGGTCGGACTAAACCCTTAAATACTTACTAACTATCCACAGAAGAACAATCATCTTGATACGCCATGTAAACCCACTCTAACAGCAAATAATACACATCGCTTTCCTAAAATTTGGAAACACTATCATAAGGGCGATTCCGATCAAACAAGCTCCGTCCCTTTCGCACCACAAATATTCTCCTATATTTCTCCCTTTCTAAAATTACATCTCTCTCACTCTCCGATGATATATTACGTGATCATTAATATTATGGACTTATAAAATTTGATTACTTTTTTTGGGTAATTTAAAATAAGAAAACGTGTTTTTTTTAAATATTTAATTATTTATTAATTACTTGACAACCTGACCTATTTATAATTGGTAATCTATTGTACACTATTAGGTATACAAGATTTTTTTTGTTAGTTTTGCGTTAATACATTTTTTATTGTATTAAATATTGCTTGTGCCCGCATAATGTAGTCTTTGTGGCCCAAGCCAACTTCACCTGCAAGCCGATACACCTGCTGATTAACGCATAAGACTAGCGTAGGCTTTTCACTCGAGGATGAGGGGTCAAACAGCAGTCGCTCCCGTAAAAGATAAGATGAGGAACATCTGCATGAAAAAACAACAATAGAGCGAATCCCGGGGTCCAAAATGCAAGGTCTGGTTGCAACTGGAATAATTACTGGAATGATGATGACGTAAAAAAAATCATCTTGATTACTGAATTGTATTGAGAATGGCAATCCATAGTTAGGCAGCAAAGTCTGATCTCATCTGAGTTTCTCTGGTATCCATTTCCATAGAATCTGGAAATGTTCATCTACTTTTGATACTAGGTACCTCACCGAATAACAGCGCCTGTTCTATTCTTTAATCTAATCGTCCGAACACACACCAGAGTAACAATAACACACGATATAAAACCCTACACCACTGACCCACAGTTATATAAATATTTCTAATCAGTCCTATCTCCCAACACTTTAAATCACCCCACCAAAAAAACATGATAAAGCCGAATCTAATCAAAATAAAAACGCTGCCTCAGCCTTATATTAAAAAAAAGTGAACCACAGTTATTTAATTTTTTAACAAAATACGCGCGCAAAGTTCGGACGAGTACTATTTTGACATAAACAACCGCGTCCGCCTTTTCATTGCATTTTTTACAAGAAAAGTTAAAAGTTTTATATTAAAAGTCAAAAAAGAAGTTTAATTAGTTGAAGAAAGTGGATGGGCCGACATCAATTTGGATTATTAAAGTGTTATTGTGCAATAAGATGGCCGCTTTCTTTTCTGAATATATGTCGCAGCCAACTAGCTCAATGAGCCGTTCAAGTAACCGCCCAGGCTGTTTACTGAACGGCGCCGTTCAGTAAAGAGCCTAGCGGCCTGATTGGTGTTCAGCCATTTGATTAAATGGCTATGCAAATAGCTTGGATCGATGACGTTTAATACTTGCCTAGCCATGTGTATAGGTTATACACATTGCTAGAAAAACGACTTATTTCTGTATGGTTATAAAAAAAAATAACCTCGATGGCACGGGAGCTCCGCTCCGCGCCCGCATTAGACCTTCTAAGGTAACCTATCCAATTCGGATTGCGTAACTTTATCAATACTCTTATCACTAATTTTCCGTGAATACACTACTGCCTACCCCCTCGGGGATTTACAGGTGTAAGTATATGTATCTAATTTTGTGTCTTATTTCTAAATATTTGTTTTGATTTGATTTTGATTGATAGTATTTGATTTGATTTGAAGTAGTGCCCCATCTTACGATTGGCCTAAGCATTAGCCAGCCAGGTTATTAAATGTTGTTTTAAACGTTACGGCTGAATATTATTCAGGCCATTCATTGAATTGCGCCGTTTGGTAAATTGAACGGTTGATTAAACTAGTTGGCGGTGACATTTAGATATTTCATGGACAATAAATGCACTCACCTGTCATGTGAATGATTGAAACAGTAAGTACCTATATGGGAATCGATTGCGATTTTAATTACAAAAATTTGGGGTATTCTCAGTTAATGAATTTGAAGGTTATCTGTCTTTTTGGGGTTCCGTACCCAAAGGGTAAAAACGGGACCCTATTACTAAGACTTCGCTGTCCGTCCGTCTGTCACCAGGCTGTATCTCAAGAACCGTACCTAATAGCTACAGTTGAAATTTGCACAGATTGTGTATTTCTGTTGCCGCTGTAACAACAAATACTAAAAACGAAATAATAATAATAATAAAGCAGGCTCCCATTCAAAAAAACGTGATATTTTAGTCCTGTTTCATGACTTTTAGCCTTTTAGCCTTTTTTCTGGTACGGAACACTTCGTGCGCGAGTCCGACTCGCACTTGGCCGGTTTTTTACATAGGATACGTCAATATAACTTCTGCTCACCTGGTGCTGCGCAAGACAAAATCTCAGTTAGACGGTCATCATTCATTACAGACACCAAAAATGTTGCAATGGCGGCTCTCAGCTAGACGGCCTCTTCGTGATATACTAAAAAGTATGTCAATTGAAATTCATACATACATACATAGCAGAGGTAGCTTAGTGATATGGGTAATGGACTGCTGAGACGAAGTCTCGGGTTCGATCCCAGGTTTTCCATGGCACACACCAATGACATTTCGATGTTTTTCGAAGTTATGTGTGTATTTATCGCAGGTTTATAAGTGCCCAGTTAATGGCAATAGGCTCGCCACCTATTACATTGGGACCTAAACATAAACCGGCGAAATGTAGGTGCTAGCACCTCTGCCTACCCCTTCGGGGATAAAGGCGTGAGTTTATGTTATACCAGTACCCACATTGCACCAAATATGGTATTCAGTCTAACGTAATAGAGGGCGAGCTCGATTCTAGTGCCATGAAGCAAGCATTATGTTTCTGTCGTATCGAGAACAGCCCTGTCCTTTAGCCCTAGTCACCTCCTACAATACCACAGAAAAGGGGGGGGGGGGTGTAGGGGGCTGTTCTAATTCACCGGGAACCAACATGGCAATCAAATTTGATTATAAATTGAAAAATGCGAATAAATTAAAATATTTTTACGAACCCCGAACCGTTCAAGCCGACTCCCAATTAATTATATAAAAATATGGTTTTTTAGAATATTTGGAGGCGTCGACTTTCTATGTGTCCAAATCGATTGTGTTATTAGGATTCTGTGCCCTAATTGCAAACAATAGAATCCTAAATCTAAGAGCGTTTCCACATTACCCGATGGTCGGATTGTGTGAAAACGCTCTTGCGACGATAGCGTGTCGGCTCCAATATCGATATCGGGGCGGACAATGTGAAACAGGTACATATTTCATAAATTTTACTTGTCCCGATATCGGATTGGCACCCAGCACCGACATCGGATCAAATAATGTGAAAGCGCTCTTAGACTTCAATGTATGTCCGTTTTCAGTGGGCTGTGTGATTTGGTCAATCTTGGTCAACCACAATAATTTTTTTATTTACCAAATTTTTTGAAATTATATAAGTTTTATGCGGATAATATAACAAACAATTAACAAAATAATTACATAGTATACAAAACAATTTTGTATAGTGCTTAAACACCTGGTTATATTATATGCCGATCGGACATCGAACTCGGGACCTTATGCGAAACAATCGCAATTCCTGTCCTGTAGTGGTAGAGCGTTTGACTGCTGACTCATAGGTTGCAGGTTCGAATCCCGCTCAGTGCAAAAAATATTTTTTATGCATAATTAGCCTTGGTCTAGGTGTTATAATAAGTATGAAAGTATCTTAAAATCCTAGAATATTTATATCCATTCTAGAACCCATATTACAAGCTAATTACATTAAAACGAATCTATAATTCTAGATATCTTAACAAATGTTATAATTTCATTCTACATTTTCCTTCCAAACTGGCACTATTGCCTGACCTGGACAGCGAACCCCGCAGTTATATCAAAAGTGGAACATTAAGATACCCACCTGTCAATCGACACGATGGACTAGCCTCGCCTGTGGCCTATTTTCGTAAAAGATTCACCTTTTATTTGTAGTTCACGGTCTTATGTAATCGACTGTTAGTATAAACTTAACATATTTTTAGTTACCAACCGCCTTAGCTCTTAAATTTTACATAAAATGGTTAATAAAAATTGAAAATCGGTAAATTTATTCTCTGAAGATTACAAAAATGTTAAATATGAACAGAATTGGCGGCTGTCGCGACTTCGCCCGCGATTATCTCGATATCTTAGATTAGCTTAGAACGGTTATCTTGATCAAACACAGTCTTATCCAGGGATGGGCAAGGAACGGCCCGCGGGCCAGGCTCAGACCACGACAGCATTTATTTTAATCCGGCCCGCCGAAGGTCCTCAGACATGAATAGTACCTACAATTTAACGGGTCAAAAGTATAAATTATATTCTGATGTCACAGGCCTTGTGCCGGCCAAAGTGCGGGAGGTCTCAGCCAATCTCATCTCCGGCAACCTAAGACCCACAGACAGCGTGCGTTTTAGTAGTACAAGTTTGACTTAACCTCTTCCACGGCTCGGGTTGGTATTCGTCTGGCCCTTCTCTGAACTTTCATAAACTCTGCCAGTGAATCATCATTGGAATGAATCCATTATTTCAGTAACATTCCAGCACTGGATTCGCTCGCTGGACTGTAATACTACTACTAATAATGTAAACCGGGCATAAACAGGGTGGAAGATTTTAACCTGACCTGGAGGGGAAGTACTCTAAATATATTGGAGATAGCGAATTTCGCTCAAAGTAAACATTCTTTTATTTTTTACAAATATTTGCACTGAGAGGGGATCGAACCCGTGCCTCCTGCACAGAAGCTGTTAATTGAGCTCTGAGACTGCGTGCGGTTTTAGTTTGATGTAACTACCCCTACTGACCAGCGGCGGTATTCGCGCGAAAAAAAAGTAATTTTATTCAAATATCGAATTTCATTGTTTGTATGATATCAGATAAGCCTTTGAGCTAAAGTGCTAATGCCAGATAACAGAGGTTCCCCAAAAAGTCTAGACTTATTTATTTATTTTAAAGATAAGGCAGATTCGATCTGCTACTCCAAAATAAAATGTAAATCTATGATTATGATGGACAAATACTTTATTATAAAATAAAACAATCGAACTTTATGCCCTACGAACCGTTCCTATTTCAAAATTCGAAATTGGAACACAGACAACATGGCGCCCAAATAATTGCAACTATAGGACGATCACAAAACATCGTTCAGTTCTACCAACTCAATATTCATTCACAATTTTTTCGAGTCAAGTGCTATATTTTACTGCAGAGTCGTTAACTTTGAAATATCGGTCGCGGGGCGGGGGGTGGTGGGCGAGGGTGGTTGGCAAATAAAATAAAAATAAAGGCCGATTACGGTCGACATTTTATAATGGACGATGAAATGACATGCGGGCGCCGTCGGGGCGCGAGTTACTAGAGACTTCCGAAATGTCAGCGCGCGATTTTTTCGTTCCAATTTTAAGCTTTGTTTTGTTGGTAACTATTTTTTTTTTGTTGGAAGATAGGAAGGTTTTCTTTGCCTGCACTGCGTCATAGGCGTTTGGATTTCTAAGTTCAAGGTTTTTAGGTTAGATTAGACTGAGTCGGATTGTTGTTCTGTCAGTGTAGTGTTCAATAATTATAGTAAACTGTAAAGAAGTTGGTGATTATAAATTCTCAAAAAGAACATTTGGATAGAAAAAATATGATGCCAAGATACCAGTCTCCCACAAAGGATTTAAGCTGTTATAATATAATAACTACCTTTGTGTATTTACTGTGAGAGTGACAATGGGTATGTAAAAATAAAATAAAAAACAAAATGGCGGCATTTGGTAAAAGTAAATTACTCAAATCTATCAAGTGGGCTATCAAAATGAAGGAAATTAAAAGGCGATTACAAAAATATGTTTTTCATAACTAAAAAGTATAAATAAAATGAATTATTAAAAATAAAATCCCGACTGATGCTGAAAAGATCGAAACAAGCTTTATAGCAGGCGGTACCCACTTTCAAATCTTAAACCCGATGAAAATTAATGGGTACCGCCTGCTATAAAGCTTGTTTCGATCTTTTCAGCATCAGTCGGGATTTTTATTTTGAAATTGTTCACAATAAATAACAGATCTGGCTGAAATTTAGTACAGGGATAGATTTTCCAGAATAACACAGGATACTTTCGCTCCTTGTATATTTCCCATTGGTTGCAGTAATGGGAACAGAATACCACGCAGGCAGAGCTGCGGGCTACAGCTAATACCTACACAACCTACCCAAATATTAATTTTGAATCTGTCAGTTTAAGTAATTTATAAGCAATCAATATTTTAATCGTGCTTCTCAAGGTGCGGATGGACCTATTTCCATGAAATCATTTAATTTAATCAACTGTAATTTTGGTAATTCAATGAAGATTGATTGATCGATGTTAATAATTCACGCAAAATTGCTCAGTATCACGCACTGGGAGTTTTATTTTGTTGTGTAAAACATTTGTTATTGGGAAATATTACTTAATATTGGATGGGGCCCTGCCAAGACTTCGGGGCCCGGCCCAAAGACTCCTGCTAGCTGCTACATCTGTTGTGTTATCAAGTATTAAGCGCTTCGGTGGCTCTTCTTTGCCACACTACAAAGTCTTAGGCCCATATTCTAGAATGCAACTCAGTTGAACATCGATTTCTCTTGGAAAAGATTATATACACATTGACAAATTTGACAGGTTGTCTGGCAGATTGTCTATACAATTTTTCCTCAGATAATCACGATTCAACTGAGTTACATTCTTGAATATGGGCCTTAGAGCTCTACCAGCACTCGTGTTTCCTTCTTGTTACAGTCTCGGGTCTTGAGTGGCTCAGTCTGTGGCTTTAAGCGGAACATGAAAAAGCAACTGATGAGTATAAGTCCGTCAAGCTGATTGCCACCAATGCAAATTGTTGGTATCTGCAATGCTGACTTTTCTGCAATCTTTGCGTTCAGTTTGGTGAGGTGATTTTTGTCGTGTCGTTTCCTATATAAAAAAAGGAATCTAGGAGTTAGTCAGCTCCAGCAAAAGTCAACATAAACCACATCAAGAGAAAGATTAGGGAGAACTGAACTTAAAAATGATTTGATATGGAACTAAGGCTGCGCTCCCGTTAATTTACAGGTTCGGTTAGCTTGAGCCCCCCAACCATCATGGTGGGGCCCCCTACATACAATAACCGTTGAATAAACTAAAAGAAATGAAGTTCCGTTCCTCTCCACGGTTTTCTGTTCAACATACATGTCACAGCGTATTTATATTCAATCACATTGGGGCGGGCGACCGCCACCCCCGCCAGGTGCCAACCACTGCGCATTTTCGGGTATAATTTTTATAATTGACGCGTGTGACCGACAGCCCGAAATTTTAAGCTGCATTGTTAAATTTTAAATTTAAATTTTCTGTTTTCAATTTACATTTTTATATGTAGATAGAACATACTGTGTATAAAGAGGTGCATGGGGCCCCTCCAAAATCTTTGGAGCCCTAGTCTAATCTCACCTGCAATCGGTACACCTGCTGATAGGTGACCAGATTCTGACTAAGTTTTCCTCTCGGGGGTGGGAAGGTCAGATGGTAGTACTATATACCGGCAGGATTTGCATAGAAAGTTTGATCACAGTAGTAGAGAAATATTGTAAAGTGTTTAAAATCTATTCTTCTTTACTGCTTCTTAACAGGTCCTAGGCTATTTTCTCTGCGTACCCCTGAGAGGGAAAGGCGTGAGCGTATTTATATGTAACCTGCACATATTGTTCTGGTTAGGGAATTGGAACGAAGGCAACATGGTGATGAAATCTGACCTTCAATGGATTATTTTTGGCGAATCGGACCGAAATAAGTAGGTAACCAATTTTGGATTAGATTGATTTTATAATCGTTAGATAGAATTAAAACTAAAATAGCTTTTAAATAATAAGATTATAACGATTGGATGAACACCAGCCTCATGCGGATTCCTAACAAGTGTAGTATTCTAATTAAGTATGTGTAGGGGCAATTAAAGTTTGTCATTTTACCTAAAGACATGCCGTATTTTCTATTCTTGTTATAATACAAGGTGTAATCTAACTTTATGGTCTGATATTGTTATTTTACGCCTCCTACCGAAGCTCAGAGGAGGTGCCCACATTTGCTAACCATGGAGACCGGTGTTTGCTGCCAAACATACCAGTGCCAGCAAAGACTAAGGCTCGTATTCCAGAATGCTAGTCTGAATCTCGTTTTATCTGAGGACAGATCGCATAGTCGTCCCCTAAGCGATCTGTCCTCAGATAAATTGCTCACAAGATCATTAATTGGTACAAGACTAGATTATAATCTGGAAAAACATAGGCTACTTTTATCCCTAGTCCTCATGCGTTGAGATGATGGGAGCATAATTCCAGGATTGCAACAATTTCGATCCATTTTAGCATTGATCACTGTTTTTGTCGCCGGTTCAAGTTGACTTTCTTACTTAGTAGGTTATATAGTGAAATTATCGAAAATTTGATACTAAGTTAGTCATAAATTAGTAAGCTAGTAAATTAAAGAGTTATTAAGATAATTGTTTTAGTATAATACAAAGGTATTTCCGACAAAACTATACAAAAAATCACCAAAAAATCCGAACCTCCTAAAAAAAGGTCAAACCAAAAAAAAACATATAATTCCAAACACATTCGTAAACTATTACGCAGTAAGTACGCAGCCGATAACAATATCACGAAGAACAATAGTTGTGAACAAGCAATGGAGTGTAAAATGTGTTTTCATTCATGTCGGTATTGCTGGCGACCCTTTCGTAATATAGGCCGAGACCGCCGGGGTTCGTGAACTTTACAAGACATTGTAACGATAGACATCGGTCTCTCCTTTGTTGATGTCTTTGTATGTTCAATCTGAGCTTCTAAAGTTGAGGGGTGGCAGGGAAGTGCTAATTGAGATATTTTTTATGATATGTACGTTGTAGCATCAGCGTTTCTGTCTTAATAGGATGTGCAGGGCGTTTTCAACACCTATGAGGTTCAAAACTACCACACCGGCGCGTTGCTGCACCTACTAAAAAACAGACGAGGTGTTACATAGGCTCTCGGGTAAAAAAAGAAGGTAAACAGCAATCGACAATCATTTACAGGCAAACCGATATAACTACTAATCACAAATAAAAAATAGACCCTAAACTCCAAATTGCAAAAATATTCAATTGGTAGGTACCTATAAAAAGACCTTTGCAACACAATAAAGTCTTGGTATTCTTTATCAGCTCACGAGTTTCTTTCTTCCTACAGTCCTGGACCCCGATTCTGTTAATTTTATGACATAAGAAAACCACTGTCATACCACTGTCATTGCATTCAATGTCATTAAATTTTAAACCTTATGTCTAAGTTTTAAAGTCCAAAATGAAAAGAGAAAGAGTTTATAACATTTTACATCCACTCTACAAGATTGTCATTTAATTTTGGACTTTAACAGTATAGCAGTAAAGTCTTAAGTTAAATAGCATTGGTTACAGTGTCTGTGGTTTTGCCATGGAAAAATTAATAGCAGAATCAGAGCCCTGGGCCCTTTAAGCGTGGCGTGAAAAAGCATCTCGTGAGGCCGTCAAGCTGAGGGCCACCATTGTAAGACAGTACGTATCTGTAATAGTAACCTTCTTTCCCAACACTTTGGCTTCAGCCTGCCACCATGCGAGGTGACAGTCACATTGATGTGTATTTTTAAAAAAATCTACTAATCACAGACTACTAAACCCAACATAGGAGGTAGGACACGACGGTATTGCCGTCCAATTGAGCAGTCCGACTGGGTAAGTACCTCCGCCCTACAGAATACCGCGGCCATAATAACCTGGCGTTGTGTTCCCGGCGGTGAGTAGGGTAGCCAGGATCACTAGAGAGTTTTTATACTGTCAGTGGGAAGACCAAAGGCATGTCCCGGCAACCACTTTTCATCAGGTGGGCCGATGCTTGTCTGCCACCTAAATATTATAAAAAAAAACATCCAAATTGTTAAACTCTATGATAGGCCTATAATCTCTGACTTGAGATTTCGAGATATACCTACCTGCTCTCTGATTACGCGACAGCACCCTAACGCTTTCTCGAAGCGCGCTTTCGAGGGCTGTTCGGATAGCATAGTGAAAAAAATCACTCTCAAACTGCTTTTTACACAAGCTTTTAAACGGCTTTTATTCATTTCGGATATGACATCACAAAAATCCAGTAATCCTGAATGACAAAGTTAGGCGGCCTCGACTATATTATATATCTAAATAGCCAAGGACGCACGGCTAGTTCACACAACGCGACTTTACAGCTCCAAAGAGGAACGAATTTTATTGTCTGGAAGAGGTAGAAATATTTATAGGTAGGTATTTATCGTAATAATATTATAAACTAACATCGCGTCGCGATTTCACATGTGCAAGTCTAGATTCCCTTAGACATGCACAACGACCCACAGACGGGCTTGCGGTTTAGCCGGTTTGAGTCCAACATAACCTCCCCATCCGGCTCTGGAGAGGGGGGGGGGGATCCGTGGGGTTTCCCACATGTAAAAAAAAGGTCCTGTTTCCATGGAAATATCGGGGTGGATGTAGTTTATATTACTCAGGAATAACGTAGCATTCCAATAGTGAAAGAATATAGAAAATTGGTTCAGTACCTACTTAGTTTTTTCATTTATTCGTTACTACACATTCTTTCCTTTTTACCCGACTGCCAAGAAGGGTTATGTTTTTCGGGCGTAACTAGTATGTATGTGGCAAAAAAAATTCATTCAAATTTATAGAGTGGGGTATCAAAATGAAGGAAATTAGAAGACGATTACAAAAATATATACATGTCATAACTAAAATGAATAAAATAAAATAAATGATTAAAAATAAAAACCTGACTGATGCTGAAAAGATTTGCAAAATGTCAAACCAAATGAAAATTAACGGGTACCGCCTGCTATGACGCTTGTTTCGATCTTTTCTGCATCGGTCCGATTTTTTTTAATTTTTAATAATTTATTATTTATAATATTAGCGTGGGTATGTATATGGATAAAAAACTAGTGGTTGAAAACGGAAAAAATATTCATGGGTTGAAAAAGGAAACAGCGATACCACCATTAAAAATATTTAGGATAGGCCCAAAAAGTTTTAAGTAGCAAATAGCTGTGGGTCAGCAGTCAAAATGATGAACTAGTCATAAAAAACGGCGTTGTCTCTACCCGCAAATCTGAACTCGCCATTAAAGATAAAATCGGGCGACGTCGCGCCGGAAACATAGCTAACATACAATATAATATGTATGTGTACATACACGTTATACGCCGCGGACTGTCGCGTCACCGCGTTGTATTGATTTTGTGTGGAAAAAAATGTATTTTTTATCTTTATACTTAGTTTTAAAGATAGCAACCGATAAGCTAAATTAAAACTGTAGTAAATAATTGCTCGATTACGCTTTATCGAATATCCGTCGAAGTTTGGACTCGATTTGATGTAGGTTATCGTGATATTGTTCTATAAGGTTCTAGATTATTTCAATTGTTACGTTTTTTCAGTGCTTGGGACTTATATCCTATCCCACTCCTACTAATAGTTGTGAGAGTTTGTGAAGATATTTTGATGTTTTTTACTTAATCACGCTCTAAAGGCTGAAACGATCTGGCCGAAACTTGGTACAATGATAGATTATAGTCTGGAATAACACATTAGCTAATGTTTATCCGGGGAATAGGTTCCCATATCTCGGGATCAAAGTAACACGCGGGTGGAACCGCGGGCATTATAGTCCAATAAAGACATTCGGAGCCAAACTTACCTGTAAGCTGTTACATCTGCTAATTGACGGACGAGGTACAGGCTTCTTTTCGGAGTCAGAGGTTAGATGACAGTCGCCTCCGTAAATGTCAAAAATAACTCACTAAAAGGGGGACTAGAAGAACGTGTCTCGGACTCCAAAGATGTAAGCTAAATTGACGCTTGGTTGAGAGTATT
The DNA here is from genome assembly GCA_949126895.1 of Eilema caniola. Lineage (NCBI taxonomy): Eukaryota > Metazoa > Arthropoda > Insecta > Lepidoptera > Erebidae > Eilema > Eilema caniola. The sequence continues at coordinate 2,088,183 of OX421488.1, read as the reverse complement.
TCGGTGCTCGCTTGGATATTTTTTCACGTGGTTTAAGTTTCCTTTTCACAAATATATCGAATATAAACCCTGACCAGAGCCAAAGTCACTTGTGTGACCCTGGTACTGGCCATGGTAGGCAGTGAGATTGCGGAATTTCATCGTTTTCTTTTGAGAGGCAGCGGAAAAAGAGACACGACGGTTTTTCCGTCCCAAATGTGTAGACCGATTAGGGAAGTACCTCCGCCCTACAGAATACCGCGGCCATAATAACCTTGTGTTGGGTTCCTGGAGCTGAGTAGAGTAGCCAGAGCTCACTGTAGAGTTTTTGTGCTGTCTTTACTATGTCTTCTACACTGACGGCACAGAAACTCTCTGTTCTTACAGGGACGGCAGCACGAGTGTGACTCCCGTGGTGTTGCTTAAGTCCATAATCCTCGGTAACCACTTTCCATCAGGTGGTTCGTGTGCTTATCTGCCACCTAAGTAGTATGAAAAACAGTGAAGCACTCCCCTGTGCCGTATAATGTACACCGGGTTGTTAAGGTTACAGAACAATAAAACCTTTGCAGTTCTAAGCCCATTGGGATTTGTACCTATTCTAGCTTAAATGTGATGGGATTAACCACCATAGGAGGCCCCATTTTCTTTAATATTAAAACTCTTAAAAGAGGTCCGTGTGTCGGATGCACGTCCTCACGTAAGCCTCCCAAAGGAATGGTGATATTCTTTAGAAGGGGAGATTTTAATGACAAGACAAACATATTTCTTAAAGTTTTTACGTAGTACCTTCGTATCCTTTAGAGACTGTTTGGCCAGTCAGGTAAGGTCTTAAGTTCGATTCAAAGGATATTATTAATCGTAATACAGTTTATTTAACCCAATAAATGTTTATATGATATTAAATAAGGCACTTGAACTTCGAACATTTTATTTTTTGAAACAGTCCGGTTACGGCTCACGGCATTTTCAAAACTGGCGAGGCGAAATCGGTCAGGTATAAAAATAAAAAACTGTGCAAAAGTGAAGTGCCTTATTCAATGTGTTTAGCAAGTTCCACCAAGCGCCATCAATCGCCAGTATGAACGGTAAACTTGTTAGGTTATAAGCAACAGAGTCGTGCTTAGGACTTTAATGTAGGTGTTTATGCAACTCCACTTTCCACTGCTGAGTTCTGCATGATGTGATATTGAAAATAAATATATTAGCCACTTATACTAGCTATTGACTGCAGCTCCACCCAGGAAGCTTCATTTCATTCTTTCACAAGATCTAGTCTATCTTTGAACCGACCAAGATCTAGATCTATTTCTGTACGAAATTGCAACAAAATCGGTTCAATGGTTTAAGTATGAATGCGTACCAGATAGAGTTACTTTCACAATTATAATATTAGGTAGTATGGATATGGATACTCTTCGATTGAAGCACTGCATGTCGAAATCTTTGGGTTAGGACGACTAATTGTTCTAGCGAACTTTAGTTGTAAACTACTAACACTGTTCAGCACCTCTAGACAAGTGGCAATTCGCTAGCAGGCGTTTGATGGAATAGAATGACCAATGTATAGGATTTGACGTATTTGTTTTGCGTTAACGTCTGTCATATACGTCAAATCCCATATATTCGTCATTCTATTCCACCAAACGCCAGCTAGCGAATTGCTACTTGTCTAGAGGGGCTGAATAGAACGACTGATCATATGAAAAAGCGCTTCAGGCTTTGTACCACGGATTTGTATTTAAATTCTGAAATATTACCACATATGCAACTCATTTCATATTTATGAGATAGGAACTAGCTGTTGCACCTGGGATATTAATACTATGCCCGCGAACCACATACGTCTATTTCCTGGGATAAGAGTACCCTATAACAGGAGTAGGCTCGTCCGTGTACTGTTTTCAAGCGCGCACTTTCTCATGGGTAGCGTTTACTATAATTATGTTATATTTGCTATCGGATGGAGGATAGCCCTATTGTCATCCCTTAGTTTTTTTTATACAACTGAGGTGGCAGACAAGCCCACGGCCCACCTGATGGTAAGTGATTACCGTGGCGTATGGACGTGTGCAACACTAGGGGAGTCACACACGTGCTACCGCCCCGTACACGCAGAGAGTTTCTGTGCCGTCAGTGTAGAAGATAAAGCAGGAAAAGCCTTTGGTCTTCCCACTTCCTATCCCATTGTACTCCACCGGGATTTAAGCCATAGTTCCATACCTATCTTAAATCAACATATCTTCTTCATCTAGCGTTAATCCCAGTCACATCTAAAGCTTTCACCTCAGAGTCTGGACTCTGTATTTTCCAGTCTAACTGCGGGTTTGGTTTAACTTCGATATTTTCCGTGAAGCGATGGCCATCTGACCTCTATAACTCATCAACTCAAAGTATTGCAGTTAGACCAGTTGTTAGACTTTTTAAGAAACTAACTACCTACCTTAACAACTGCCATAGTTGTTTGTTTAATAACTGTTTCCACCGGCTTAACGTGCTCTCTGATGCATGGAAATATGCTGAATCAAAATATGTTCGATGTTATTAACTCCGTATCATATCATCACGCCGTAGAAACAGTAGATACGGCTATTATGGAATCTGACACTACACGCCATAGGTTATAAAAGGTTCTCATATCATTGTATTAGGTTGACTGTCCGTCCTGAAATCATACCTCCCTGCCCACCCCCGTACAAACACAACCGTATATTAATCTAATCACACTACGTTTCGCCAAGAATGTGTGAGTACGTCTTTAATAATATCTAGGGGGGGAACACCCAAGGGGTGGCTCGGGGAGTCCCCATTCCATACTAGTGAAAAAATATATTTCGTAAGGAAAACAATATTATAAATTGGACGCGTCGTATGTGTGCGTATTCTGTAGAAACGCGAATATATTTCCTCACATGTCTTTTTATTTCATTTTACTTTACTTTATTCCGCATGTGATGTAGTATTTTTTTTTTTCATTTTTATTATATTTTCTTTGACGCAGAGAGGATGACAATGTCGGTGGATCGAATTTTGTTACAGTACGTTTGTGTAGCGCGTCGAAATTAACATTTCGCCTTAAAATGTGCTTTTCTCGCTTCGATATTACGTATTCTCGGAATATGAAGAATAAGTTTATGTGCAGAAATTATTTTGAGTGACAATTGTGTACGATTACACAGGAAAAGAGATTTTATTCTAGGTAAAGATGGCGTCGATTCAATGATGATGATTTAAAATGGCGTCGAGGTAGCGGAATACGTAGTAGAGGAAGATTAGGAACCCCTGGGGTCCATCGGTAGCTTACGAGAACCAATTCTTCTTTACTAATAATATAGCTGAACAGTTTGAGCGAGTGAGAGCGTTTACTGCTAAGTTCGAAGGTTCGATTCTCGTACAATGCAATATATTTGTATAGATACATGTTTACTAATATATTGCATTTAATTCACACTCGTTGTAGTCGGTTCGAGTCTGACACAATCATCTCTTCGATTGGGGGTGTAGCCTCGCAAAATGTACCTTGCCCATAATAAATTTAGGTTTTGCTAATCCGGTAGTTAAAGAAAATTTTTAGCACCTCAACCTCAACCAACCACCCAAGAGGGGGGGGGGGGCTACTCTCCCCCATCCCAAACTTATACTCAATTTTTTATTCTAAACTGCTTGACCAATAAGTATACATGGAAATGTTTGTTTGAGAGTGGACCTTTATAGCCCATGTTATATCGTGCCCTCAGGACACGAAGGTCCCTGTGTGTTTACAAGGATATTTCTGTACGATTTCATTGATACACGGATATCGATTTAGTTTTGTTGGACATTGATAGAAAAACTATTTTAAGGGATTTTATGTCGACCTCTTTGGTATCGAGTATAACAGGTGAATATATGTATATACATATTACATATTCATGCTTGTAAATCACCCAAGGGGTGGACACAGGTGTATTAAAACCCACATTTCACCAACCAACATTTTCTGTCTTTTTCCGTCGGATGGTTTGAAAATAGTTATTAGAATTTGTTAAATAATTTCTTCAACAAAAATTTTAAGTAGGTACTTTACCAGAAATTTTATAATAGATATTCTATTATTACATTGAACTGGCCCATAGTTTCACTTGAAAGAAAATAACTACAATAAAATTAGCTGAACATTTTATTTCTATTTTATTCAACCTCTGATCCCTATTCACTCCATTTTACGGTATTGTTTTATTATTTATACTGTAACATCACGATAGAATTTCATTACAATCCGTTTCGAAGCTGGGACCTTTCGATCATAACGCCGTCTACCACTAAGCCACCGATGGCGCTTCGTATCCATTTAGCCTCTGCGTTGATGAAGTCGAGCCATAATAAATGTAACTATAGATTAACGGCCGGTCCTAGTACGCGATCTCAATCCAAATATACCAAACCGAAATCAGAATTTCGATCGATACGTTGCTCAAAACGTCCATATATTCAATCGATGGATCGCTTTGACAATCCTTTTCCAGCAATCTTTCTCAGGCTCCAACACTGTTCTGGAGATGATTGCTGGGCGGTTTGACTGTCCCTATATACGGCACTGCAGTGACAGGCAGATCATTCGGTGTGACTGAATTTATTTTTATTTTATTATTTTCATTTTATTTTGTTTATAAGTGTGTTTAGTGTATTGTGTTTTATGTATATGTTTTTTAAATTGGTTCTTTTTTTATTATAATTGTGTTTTTTTTTTTATTATAGGTGATAATAACCTGAAATAAATGTTTTTTTTTTTCATTATCGATCCCACATATGGACGTTTTGAGTAACGTATCGATCGAAATTCTGGTTTCGGATTGGCATATTTGGATTGAGATCACATATTAGGATTTAGTACCGGCCGTAAGCTAAGCTGAATATGTAAGGATCGAGGTAAATGACGGGCTGTTAGAAATATAGCCGCGTGAACATATGTATGTAGATTCGGCAGATTTGCTCTGTGGGTTCAAAATTCCCGGCAATGTGGAATGGGGCCCTACATTGCCGGGAACTTTGTCTAACATAAATAAAAAAATCATCTGTTTATTGAAAATTATAGAAACAACTTTGGAAATTAGAAGTAATTTTCTAATCACAAAAACTACATCGAGAGTATCATCAAAACAGCCTCGCGTAAACTCGGAGTCCTGAACAGAGTGAGACGGTTTTTCACGCCGGAGCAACGGTGTCTTCTATACAAGACACAAATTCGTTCCTACGTGGAATACTGCTCGCATCTCTGGGATGGATCCGCAAAGTACTTATTAGATGCTCTCGACAGGTTGCAGCGACGTGCGGTCCGCATTATCGGAAATCCTGAGGTCACGAGTACCCTCGAGCCTTTGCAGTTGCGTAGAGATGTTGCTTCCTTGGTAGTATTTTACCGTCTCTACCATGGTGAATGTTCTGAAGAGCTATATTCCAATTAGTCCCACCCTCTCCTTTCCTGTACAGGACGACACGTGCAGGACTTAGATGTCACCCGCATACGGTGCAGAACATTCCTTCAAGAACCAAGCGGTTCGGTGACTCTTTCCTTTGTCGCACCATTAAAATCTGGAATTCCTTGCCAGCTCACGTGTTTCCCTCTTCCTACAGTCCCGGGTCCTTTAAGCGGGGCGTGAAAAAGCATCTGATGAGGCCGTCAAGCTGAGTGCCACCATTGTTAACATGGCACGTGTGCATAATGGTGGCCCTCACTCCTGAGACTTTGCCTTCAGCTTACCATCAGGCAAGGTAAAGTCAAATTGACGTATCCTATATAAAAAAAAAAAAACATTGAGCTGAGAAAAGAACATCAGATAAGTTTCTGAGTGCTGTAGGACTCGACTGGAGACTTAAAGGCTCAATATTATAGCTTCGCTTTCGCTTTGTAGCTTTTTATTCTAACACTAACTGATGACCGTGGCTCCGTCCGCTAGGATGTCGGTTTTTTCGATTTTTAGCCAATCTTATCTCTCCGGTTCTACACAACCAATTGCAACAACGGCAGATTTTTATAAAAACTATTATTTTAAGTACTTCTAACACTGCCTTTGTTTTCATTTACCAAGTCATAAGTTGCCCTTTAAGTTGATGGTCACCTCGAAAATAATGTAATAAAAAATGAGCACGTAAGTATGGTTTGAACACATTCTAGAACACATTTGATAAACTCTACTCAGTTTGGGTGTAGATGGTTCTGAGTATTATATCGTAGAATATTTATTTAAAATCTTGTATTTAGTTTTTCGCTGCTTTTTTATACTACTGAGGTGGCAGATAAGTACACGGTCCACCTGATGGAAAGTGGTTACCGTGGCCTATGGATGTGTGCAACACCAGGAGAGTCACGCTCGTGCTGCCGACCCTGTAAACACAGACACTTTCTGTGCCCTCAGTGTAGAAGACAAAGCAGAAATAGCCTTTAGTCTTCCCACTGACAGCATAAAAACTCTTCAGTGAGTTTTGGCTTCCCTACTCACCGCCGGGAAAATAACACGAGATTATTATGGCCGCGGTATTCTATACTTCCCCAGTCGGACTGCTCAGTTGGAGGGAATACCGTCGTGCCTCTCCGCCAAACTGCTTCGACCTTGAGGAACTCAATTACACTTAAAAAACTCATATTAACCAAATATCTACCCAGTTCCTTAATACCTACACATTTGATCTATATTCTCATACCAACTTTCTAAAACACCTCACGGAGATCCTTGAGGAAAACTATTGGTAAACAAATGAAAATTTGCAAAACTTACTTCAAGGAAACTCACAAGCGAACACAAACAACAAACTAGAAGCAGAGTGAAGCAGCTTCACTGGAATACAGTGACGAACAGACGAATAATGAATCAATAAGCTATTCACAGAATTCATGTTTCCATCTTATGGTTAGTGTTGCGTTTTGAAGAAGCCCTTTCAAAAGGCCGACTGTTGGTTAAGTAATTATTTTGTGCTAGACCTTACTGCGTACCCTTCTCATGGCTGACGTATAAACTACGATATGGGACCGCAACGAATTAAAACAATATTATAACATTGAAGTCTATTATTTATAATATTCTCGTAGAGTTACCTACGAAGGCCTAATCTCTGAAGATATTGCGGTGCACGCGGGCGTTCGTAAAGGCTGTTTGCCATCGCCTTTCCTCTTCCTGGTTATTGTCCACAGGACTTTGCGTTGCGCACACCACAACAGGCGACGCGGGATAGAATAGGGTGTCTACCAACGTTTTAGAAGGCTTGGATTATGCCGATGATCTATGCCTGCTGTTCCGCGATATGCAGTCCAAGCTGAATGACCTCTACCGGGAGGCGAGCAATACGGGACTTAAAATTAACATTCGGAAGACCCAAGAAATAAGATAACTGGAGTGGAGAACAGCACGCAAACAGAGGAAGTGAAGCGAATCCACTAGTTCATTTATCTCGGGAGTGTCGTGTCGGAAACAGGGAGTATCGAAGAGGACATCACTCACGAATTGCCAAGGCCAGAGCAACCTTTGCACTTTTTAGCCACGGAAACTGACACGTCGAATTAAAATCAAAATTTTCGGGTCCAATGTTAAATCCGTACTGCTATATGGGTGTGAGACGTGGAAGGTGGCAAAAGTCATTTCGCACCATCTGCAGGTTTTCGTTAGCCGCTGTCTTCGCCAAACCATCGGTATTTACTGGTCCGAGAAAATTTCTAACGAAGACCTCTTAGAACGCTACCGCTACCGATAGCCCAACAAATTAAGCGTCGCAAATGGAAATGGATTGACCACACTCTTCGACGAGACCCCGATCATATCCCTAAACATACGCTTGATTGGTACCCTCAAGGAAAATGCAAACGTGGAGCTCAGGACCGAACAGAATGGAGAATCACTGGGGACGCCCTCTGCCCCATCCAGGGTTCATAGGATATTAAGTCACGAAGTCTATTATTGGCATATAGGCATTAGCTATGAAAGAGGTAGACCTAAAAGGAGGTGGATGGACTGTGTGAAAAATTATATGGATTCGGAGGGAAGTCAATGTTGAGATGACTTCAACTAGAGTTGTGTGGAAGAAACACACATTTTATGCCGACCTCAATAAACTTGGGAAAAGGGCAGAGGATTATTATGAACATTCAAATCTATTCCACGGTCAATTGTTACTAAAGTCCTGGTACGCTGTATCTGCTGCTGCTGTTGAAGTATGTAACAAGAGCAGTGCCTACATCGAAAGGATGAAGGAGTGATATACATACATACATGTTTTATGTACTTATGTATATCCTTATCTATACTAATATCTGTCTGTCTGTTTGTTTGTCTGCATGTTAGTTTTAACGCTTAAACCACTGAACCGATTTTGACGAAATTTGGTATACGGGTGAATTACAACTTGAGAAAGGATATAGGCTATGTTTGGTCGCGATAACCGACATCCACACGGGCGATTCGCGGGTAAAAGATAGTTGATTCATATAATATATTACGACCTAAATTCAACATAATTTATATATGGTTTAAATTTTTCAATTAACATAAATTGGGTCAAATTATGAATAAGAGAAATTAACACAATGAATGAGAAAAACCTGCTATTCACAATATGAGTAGATTTTGCTGACTGAAAAGCTCTGGTGCAGATTTAACCTATTTACAGGGGGTTAGCTGGCAACCGCTCCCGTAAAAGTCGAAATAATTCACTCAAGGGCCAAAGCGATCCCCGGACAAGGACAAGTTTAGGATATAACCGGAATTAACACTGTAAAGATGATGATTGACGGTGATGTACTTGTATTCGAATTCTTACCCACCCAAAAAACAATATGAACAACTGCTAGCACCTCCTTTCGCGTAGAATATTGATCCCGTTCCGGTCACCTATGGGAACCCATGGCCGTGTTCTTCTCCATCCTAGCGTTAATAATAATAAAGCTATCAACTTGGAGTCTGGGGTCCGCTTATACCAGTCCAACTGCTGACTTGGCTAAAATTCGACATTTTCCGTGAAGCAACTGCCATCTGACTTCCACAACCCAAAGGCGTACAGTAAGACCAGTTGTTGGACTTTTGAAGGCTCGTACTACCTGCCATAGATGTTCGTATGGCAACGGTGACCGACGGCTTAACGGGCTCTACGAGGCACGACCAGACCAATGAAAATACTCATATTCATGCATAAAAATAATTTGCGCTGAGCGGGGATCGAACCCTCGCCTCTACGGCCGCGTTCACTACCGCTACGCCACGTAAGCTCTCTAGCTGAAAACTATACCCGTGTTGTTACAGACTATAAATTTGTCCCTGTTCCGTATTCAAGCAGATCCATTCAACCATTTGTGCGTTATTGAATAACAAATATTCAAACATGTTCACAAACTAACATTCATAATATTCGTATGATACGTATCTTACAATAAAGAATTATCCGAACAAAAAATAGGTACTCCTACTAATTCGTTGCAAGTAAAAAGTGGGCTTGAACGTAAACATAAAATAGTAGTTTTTATAAGGAATAAGCTGCCATGATCACACCCGGAATGGGTATTTACCCTAAATAGGGTTGCAAGGCTCGCGTCGCAAGCGGTCCCACTCACCTGACAATTTTACCAATCCTATTATTATTGAATAGTTATGGCAACCCTACAAATTCTTAAGTAAACGTCTACGTTTCAGTTTAAAGGGGATTTGATCGATAAGTGTTAGCGGTTAAGGAGCTAGGATTACGATCGAGAGGTCCCAGGTTCGAATCCTAACTTAAATATTAAACTGAGTTATTACCTTTTACTGTAATGGAATAAAAGCTCACTGGAGAGTTCTTGTGCTGTCAGTGGGAAGACCAAAGGCTTGTCCTGCTTGATCTTTTGCACTGACGGCACAGAAACTCTCTGTTCTAACAGGTTCGATAGCGCGAGTGTGACGCTCCTGGTGTTGCACACATCCATAGGTACCGGTAACCGCTTTCCATCAGGTGGGCCATGTGCTTTTCTGCCACCTAAGTGGTATAAAAAAGGTGATTATGCAGTGTAGTTCAAATATATTACGGTACCAATCATTCGTGAAAACTAATTAAAGAACCCACTAATAAATGCAGTTGAATTTCACAAGAGTTAATTCACCTCTGCCCTACCCTCCGGGGATAAGGGCGTGTTTGTATGTATGTATGTAATCCTATTAAAGGCGCTAAATTCTTAGGTAGGTACGCGGAGTAAAGAAGCAGGCTTTGATATAACGATTAAGTAAAACGTGATACTGATAACTCAGCGTACTATTTTGATCGGGATTCAAAGCTAGGACTTCTCGAGCATAATGCCAACGCCTTAACCACTAAGCCTAACCCCCGCGTTTTACGCTTTACACTGGTGAAATCCACTATGAATGTAAAATTTAATTCAGGTCATGACCTCTTATGATACCACCTATACATCCGATAGTAAGCATAGCACCTAGGCATAACTAACATATAGCTTTTCTACTCACCGCGAGAGGTCACTGACTACAAGACCCAAGGCCCTACTTATAAGGAAAACAATATTATGTAAGTGACATCTCACCGCAATATATCATATAGTCCACTGAACTAAAATCCACCAATGAGAGAAAATATATTGTCTTATACCGGGTGTAAGGGGATGGCTCCCGAAGCCGTAAGCCCCTGGTAGTACACCGGGTATACTACATATTAGCACTTTTTTTTTTCGATTTGGTGGATTTTTTTTTTTGATAGGATTCCATACCAAAAGGGTAAAATCGGAACCCTATTACTAAGACTTCGCTGTCCGTCCGTCCGTCCGTCTGTCACCAGGCTGTATCTCAAGAACCGTGACAGCTAGACAGTTGAAATTCTTACAAATTGTGTATTTCTGTTGTCGCTATAACAACAAATACTAAAAACAAAATAATGATGATAATTAACGGGGGCTACCATACAAAAAATGTGATATTTTAGCCCTTTTTCGTGCCCATTTTCAGTCGACGAGCTAAATCTCAAGAAATTTTCACATATTGTGTATTTTTACTGTGGCTACAACAAAAAATAATTAAAATAAAATAAAAATAATATTTAAGTGGGGCTTCCATACAACAAAAGTAATTTTTTTACTATTTTTTTGCTCTATATTAATAATGGCTACAGGTAGACGCTAGAAATAATTACAAATTATTAAGGTTATATATTTACTTTTAGACTTTTTTCTGGTACGGAACACTTCGTGCGCGAGTCCGACTCGCACTTGACCGGTTTTATTATTTCCATTTAATTAGCATTATTTATTCTTCATAGTATTAGGAAAGCTCAATGAAACGACGATTTCAGAAAAACAACATCAACACAAAAAAAAACAAATGGGGCCAAGCGCGTGCTTTTTTTGTTGTTTAAAATAGACCAATATATAGCGTACCCGGAGTACTACAAGGGGCCTTCGGCTTCGGAAGCGATCTCCTTACACCCGGTATATGTCTATGACTTCATAGAGGGGTGTGTAGGGACCTATAGAGATTATTTTGGCCCATACGACCTCACGTAAAAGGTACCATATTCTATTAATAGACTAGATTCTGGTGAAGCTTTCCTCAGGGTTGGTAGTTCAGACGGCAGTTGCTTTTTTTATACAACTGAGGTGGCAGACAAGCACACGGCCCACCTGATGGTAAGAGTTTACCGTGGCCTATGGACGTGTGTAACTCACAAGAGTCACACTCGTGCTGCCGACCCTGTAACCACAAAGAGTTTCTGTGCCGTCAGTATAGAAGACAAAGCAGGAATAGCCTTTGGTCTGCCCACTGATAGCACGAAACCTCTCCAATGAGCTCTGGCTACCCTATACTCACCACCGGGAACACAACACAAGTTTATTATGGCCGCGGTATTCTGTAGGGCGGTGGTACTTCTCCAGTCGGACTGTTCATTTGGACGGGAATAGCGTCGTGTCCTATCTCCTAAAGACAAAAACATTCACATCATCTGTCTGTCTGTCTGTCAAGACAGAAGAAATTAATATCAAATACTCAGGTCTGCAACCTCAATGGAAGAACATCTAGGCCAACACAATAAAAAGATAATGCCGTTTATGTGATCCGTCCCTCAATTACGTCTTGTATGGACCCTCAGTGCACAAGCCCCATTCACACTTGACCGCTTTTTTCTCTGACCATGCTGGTTGTTTTTGTTTATTATTATTTTTTTGTAATGTAATGTTTTAGAGTTAAGATTTGCTGATATTGCCGGAAGTGGTAAATTTAGTTACTACTTAGGTGGCAGACAAGCATACGGCCCACCTGATGGAAAATGGTTACCGTGGCCTATGGACGTGTGCAACACCAAAAGAGTATATTTTGAACTAAACAGTCGAAAGCATTTCCGCTACGCCACCATTTTACTACGGCAACAAGTTGCCTAATTGAACTAGGAGTCTACGTATATAAACACATTTAAAAGATTAATTAAAAATGAGTCTTAGTCAAAAGAACATTATAAAATTCGAGAATATAATAAATGATAAACAAGCTTGGAAATGAACTGTATGCTTTACTGCTTAATTAAAACATTGTAAATAGAGCAAAAAAGCCCACTGAACTTTGACTATATACTTTATAGACACAGTATTCTAACAAAATGCATCGCAAAAGATATCTCGAAACACATTTTATGTGTGAGTAGGTAAGCTAATGTCAATATTCTTTTCAAAGTGTTGTGTGTTGTGAAAGAATGTAAATATCAAACTACTAACAAAGAAGTGGCTATTTTTACGTCGCATTATAGTGGTAATTACTTTGTCTTTGAAATGAAATGAAAGTTTATTTATCACAATATGGGTGAGTGGGTACAGAAATTTTGGATGTTTTCATCATTTAACGTGCAAGTCATACTCTACCAATGTGTGACGTACAAAAATATGTCTTACATTATTAAAATTAAATTACTCTGTATTCAAATATATTAAGTAAATTATCATGCCAAAAGAAGAAATATATTACAATGTACCATTATGTAAAAATTCTTTAATAGTATATAGTACATTACTGCGGCGGCCGCCAAGTGTAGTGTTGCCGGACGATCGTGAAGTATGCAGGCCGGCACGCATTACGGAGTCCGGCAACGCTCACTTGTGGCCAAGGCTTGTATAGTGCTTTTCTCAAACAATGCGCGGAAATTAAAACTGATAGGCAGGCAGAACTTTTTAGTTACCTACTTTTCAAAATCAATGACGAATAACGAACAACAGTAATTTTTCACGCGGCAAAATGTTCATTTGTTTTTTATTTTTCTTAATAAACAGCATTCTATTTGCAAGCCAGTTCTGTATTTAAATAATACCTTGGATAAGTTAATGGTTCCATTTTTAAATTACACGACAGATTGGCCGCTAAAACACGACAGATATGGATTTTCATACAACTTTTGCCGGCCGCTGCTCGCATGTACAGCAATTTCGATTTATCCCGAAGAAGGTTGTCAAAATAATGTTCAAATTTGAAAGCATGTTTGAGGAAAGAACATTTATCCATTAGTAATGTAAACAGTTTTCTTATAAATGCATTGATCGTATTCATTTATTTTAGGTTATTTGGTAACTTTGTATTAAAGTTTGTGTATAGTTTAAGTTATTGTGTTTCTCGCTAGCTCGCAAATCAGTAGTATAATAAACATAAGCCCATCTGAATCAAGCAAGTAAAACAATCTGAATCTAGCTTAGCTGGAGGGGTTAACGGGAAGATTAACTATTTTGGTACTAGGTACTATCTAGGTAATCATTTGTATCTGTTTAATGCAAACACTTTCATCTGTTTCCTAGAAATGATTACCTTATTTAATGTAGTACTTTTTGAAGGCGCTGACAGCTGTCACACAATTTTAACTAGTGCGACTCAACGTTCGACATATCAAACTTAATTATAATACAAATATCAGTATATTTCTTTGTATTAATGTACTTATATGTAATTTTAATAATTGTGATAAAAGAAGAAAAATATAGTGTTTGTTAAATAGAGAAAATTAGATTATTCTGTAAAACCCTATTAGATTAGATTATGTATTATTATTTTTTAATAACACTTAGGTGGCAGCCAAGCACACGGCCCACCTGATGGAAAGTAGTTACCGTGGCCTATGGACGTGTGCAACACTAGGGGCGTCACACTCGCGCTGCCAACCCTGTTAGAACAGAGAGTTTCAGTGCCGTCAGTATAGAAAATAAAGCAGGACAAGCCTTAGGTCTTCCCACTGACAGCACAAAAACTATCCAGTGGGCAGTATAATATTTATACAGAGTAAATGAATTTTGTCGTAGACTTGAAAATTAGTCAGATTATCTTCTCTACAGAGCAGTTCCTAAATTTGCGTGGATTGAAATTACATAATTACTATGCTTACGAGCTATACCTCAGGGCATATATCTTAGACCTAAAAAGTGTTCAAAATGTGCTCTAAACGTGCAGTACACATTTTTTAAATGTCTTTAGAAGATAGCACGGAGTGCTAAGGCGGACAAGCTCAAATTCACCAAGCATAGATTATTACAAAACAATCCGAGCGTACTAGGACCTCTTTCGTCTCGCCACTTAGGGCCAAGAAATGTGTCCATAGATATACCTACGTTCTTCACGGACAAAATTTAAAGTGATATGTTTTTACTTCCAATATTATAAGTATTTGTTCAACATTATAATATAATAAATATATGTCATATAACCATAATAAGGACAAAAACATACGCAACAACAAAACAACGACGTCATATATTAATTAACGCGAGTTGAACATATCCCACATACTAACAACTAACTATATTGATTTTTTCCACCCCACAGAGGCCGGCCGATGCGAAATTATCGAAATCTAACAAAAGCATCCCGAACCGAAACTGGTAAGAAAACTAATAACCCGTCTTACACCACCCTGTATACAACACACACACACACACACGCGCTCACCGTACACATGTACACACACACACGCACGGCCCGCGCACGCACACACGCGCCCACCAAAAGTCTAATTATATACGTCCACGAAGAAAATAAAGATTGGGGAAAAATTTTACAAGAAACAAGTGCGTCGGACGCTTGGTGTGGGGGACTGACCGCTCCCCGTCATTAAGCCCCCCCTCCCCCCACCCGGCCCGCTTCGCCCCTCGCAGGGAGGCTAGTTCTCCCCTTGGATGTTTAATAATATGAAGAATTGGAGATAATTTGCGAGAAACTAAATAAGAAACGCTGGATGAAAATTGAAAGGTCCGAGGTGGTCTCGCTCTAACGGAAACGATGCTTCTACCAACACTCGTGAAGCTTTCCGTGTCATACGTACGTATTTTAAAAATATTGATAATGTTTATGAAGACTTCTTACTAATTATAATTTAGTAGATTTTGCCAGCGGTTATGCCCGCGTGGATGTCGGTTCTCGCGACCATACATAGCCTATGTTCTTACTCAAGGTCTAATCTACTCCTATACCAAATTTCATTAGAATCGGTTCAGTGGTTTAGGCGTAAAAGACGGACAAACAGACACACATACACACACACACACACACACACACTTTCACAATTAGAATATTCGTATGGATTGTTTAGATCTATACTATGTATGTAAGGTTTAATGAGAGTAGACGGAGCTCGTGAATTGTGTAAGGATAGAAGCAGACGGCTGGCTGATGTCCCTGCCTACCTCAGAAGAAAACTATGTATATCATATTAAGAACAATCATCATTCATCATCAACACCAACTAGTAAGTGATATTTGACGACCCCTGTGGCGTAGCGATAGAGTGATCTACTGCTACGTTGGAGGTCGTAGGTTCGATTCCCAGAGTGAATATAAAAAGTGAATATTAAACAGTGTCTAATCGAATTAAAAATAGGCGTTTTGAAACCGTGGTAGGTATATTGAATCAGGCTCGTATGTCGACTGGGGTAAGTACTGTGGAGATAAATTGACTCGGTCGGTGTTTAACTTGTGGTGACATATTTTCATGATATTTTTCAACACACTTGCTCATTAAGTGGCTCTAATTTCACCGCAATTAGAAACATAATAACACCTGTAATCATTTTTATTGTTATAATTCACAAGTGTGATGAGTTCAAAACTTGTGGATTCACATCTGTGGATTCTTTGTCAAATTTCGCCATTTAGTCGGCGACAAATAAAAACAAAAGAAATCTCTTTTAGTCTTTGGCCGATCGAGATGGGCGCGCATATCAAAATAAATTAATCTCTTCCGCTATTGTAAAAAAAAATTCACAGCACGTGTTCACTTTTGAAATTATAGTTATTTATTAATTAAAATGCCTGCAATTACTAGTTATGAAGAAAATGATTTATGTTGTACAACGTCCAAAATATGATGTGATTGATGTGGAGCCCTTAACGTTATGGAAAGTTTACTACCTGAAAATTGCAAGGGTAAATATCTATTTTAGTATTATTTTTATTCACAAGAATGTTGAAGAACATAGTATGATACACGTGTGTATTGATGATTACCGTCCTCCGCTCTTTTAAGACCCTTACCTAACGGTTTGGGTCACAATGGCACCTTAGCGGTAATCACTAACTTTACACACTTGTACCATAATGTACTATTATAGCAGTGTTAGTATGCTAACAATTCAACTCCCCCTGTGGCGGACTGGTCACAGGTTCAACTCCCGGTCTAAGCATATCACTTGTTCCGATGTTAATCGATTTGCGAAGCCACAGTCATACTTACTGTAACTTGTACCAAATTAAAAGACTGTTTAGGTAGTTATTTCGTCACCGCATTCTCAATCCCATTATTTAAAACCGATATTCTTAGCAATCCATGGATTCTCCGTGCGGGTGCCGGGTTCATCGCGTTGCTGAGTTGGGAACTCGGGACAGTGCCTGGGACTTGCGACCAAGTGTAGGTTTAGAAGGGCCCCTTTTGTTGATGTACATCAACACTCAACTTCACTACCCAAGTTCCCCTCCCTGCCTAACCAAATTTGATGCGAACCTACTTGCCGCTTTAGGCATTCGTCCCAGTAATGAGCTTTTTATCCTTATGTATGTTATAGAGAGATTGTGCTGGTATACCTCTCGCTCCACTTCTACTGCATAAAAATTAACCACGTGAACGTTTTTGATAAATTCGTATTAATTTATCCAAGATAAAAGGAGAATTCATAATGAAATAATTATATAAAAATCACATACAAGTACAAGTCATAGTAATGTGAAGAGATAGAATGCGGTGAATTTTACTCGATTTCAAGAAAAGAGCTCGTTAATGTGAATCGAATGATAGACAGCACAAATGATATAACAAATAGTAATTAAATCAGATGTTGAGTTAGACTATGTACAAAATCTATGTATAGACGCTGCAAATGTCATTTCTAAGCGGCGTAAAAATGGCGACTACTTGGGTATAAGTTGACATAATATATAATATACATACAGCCCAATACATACACACATTGACAGTTTAAAGAATAATATTGATCATTAGCTAACTCACACAAAACGCATAATTACGCCGTTTTTGTGAAGTATTTTCCATGCAAAGCGGTGCCTATCATCACTACATAGTATAAAACAAAGTCGCTTTCTCTGTCCCTATTGTATGCTTAAATCTTTAAAACTAGGCAACGAATTTTGATGCGGTTTTTTTTTTAATAGATACAGTGATTAAAGAGAAAGGTTTATATGTATAATACATGTTTAATATAGTAGAGGGTGCGGCGCGAACGGGATCTGACAGCACGCGGGCGGAAAAATATTGGCGGTACGAAGCTCGCTATAGTCATATGGTCTAAGAATGTTGAATATTTCGAAGCCCTCAATCAATTAGCCCACTACCGTCCACTGCTGTACATAGACCTCTCCCAATGTGCACCATTTCGTACGATACTCCGCCTTCCGCATCCAGTCCGTCCCAACCACCTTTTTCAAGTCATCGGTCCAACTGGCTAATTGGCGTCCTGCTCTCCGTTTGCCTTCTCATGGTCTCCACTCTAGGACTCATCTGCTCCAACGGCCATCGGTCCTTCGACACACGTGGCCAGCCCATTGCCACTTCAGCTTGCTTATTCTGCGAGCTATTTCGGTAACTTTAGCTCTTTGTCGGATCACTTCGTTTCGAATTCTATCCTGCAGAGGAACTCCAAGCATAGATCGCTCCATAGCCCTATCACTTGTTTTAATATCCTTAGTAGTAAAAGCTCCAAATTATTTTTTAAAATCACTATACAAAAAACTACATGCCCGATCTTTTAAAGTTGGGTGTCGTGGTTATATTTTTTTAAGTTTACTTAGTAACAATGTATGGGCTCTACAAAATCGGGGCCCAGCCCAATGTCATCTGTAAGCTGATATACTTTGTATAGCTTAGTGGTGCAGCGATAGCTTAGAGCTTACGATCGAGAGGTCCCGGGTTCGAATCCTCGTCATTACACTATCGACATAAGTTGAAGAACACCTAACACCACTCGTCGTGCACTATGCGAAAAACCCTCCATAGTAATCCAATCTCGGTTGGATTGCGTTCCGGTGTCAGCAAGTGAATAGCCGGGCAGGGGGGATTGTGGTCGCAGCACTATTGGGACCGGTGGGTGTCACGCGGTGCGCAGACCACAATTCTCTTTTGACGAGGCCGTCAAGCTGAGTGCCACCGTTGTTAACATGGTACGTGTATGTAATGGTGACCCTCTTACCCGAGACTTTGCTTTCAGCTTACCATCAGGCGAGGTGAAATTAAATTGACCTGTCCTATATATATATAAAATTTGCTTAGCTGGATGAGTTAGGGATTCCCCCTAGTAATTTCTGTTACTATACTCCGCACGCCGAATGATGATCCCTATGACGTTTCAACTGACAGTTGTATTAGTTATGCGAAACAATTTCGATAAAATACTGTTTTTTCAGGCAAATGTCATGTCATTCAGCCAGGTCATTAAACATAATAAGCAATATTTATTTATTTTGAACAAAAGACTACGCGCATTGATGGACATAAAACACTAGATAAAAAAGTAACAGCCTTATTATATTTTATTTTAATATACTTTAATTTTTAATCAAATTGCATAATTTAAAGAATTTAAAATTCTTTTTGAATTGAATTTTAAAGAATTCATAATTAGCTGGCAATTATGGATTACACTGACTGGGATCGAGATGTACAATACGACAATATCATTGACCAACCGTTAATAATAAACGTCACGGATAGCTGCAGTTCAGACTCAGATTTTGAAGATCCGATTGACCCTGTATCAGATTCAGATTGATATAAATAAAATACAAACTCAAAGCATTTGTTTTATATTTCCAACAAATTATCGATATTTTGTTTATCGATGTGTCCCTTCTTAGTCGATAACAGCTTGACGACGTAACTTTTGCAGCACGTACCATGTACATTTGCATTGAGTTTTTTTTCTATTATTTCCGAACATTACGTTATAATTTCTTAATATTCATTTTTATAATTTACAATTGTACACAATTATGATTTTTTCGTCTTTTTAATGGACCTCTAAAGGATTTGATGTGATAGGACGTCAGTACAATGTTAAGCGCTAACGAACTGTCATACGGATCATCATTCAGCGTGCGGATAGTATTCTTAAAAAAAAACTTTGAATGCTACTGGAATATGAGGTGTTATACTTTATACATACATTAACGCCTGTAGCTCTCAGAAAGTGTAGACAGAGGTGTAATAAACACCCATATTTTGCCAAATATGATTTTTGGTCAAACGAAACAGGGGCGAGCCTATTGCCGTTAAACGGACACTTTTTCATGGTCTTTTTTTTTTTGTTTTTTTTTTTACGTACGGGAAATCCCCACGGATACCCCACCTGCGGAGCCGGAGGGGGAGGTTATGTCGGACTCGAACCGACTGAACCGCACGCCGTCTCTGGGTCGTAGTGCTAGGCCGAAGGTGAGGTTGTCATGCGGCATATCCCTCGCACCCCGGCTGACCCAGGGCCATCCCTCTCGGTCTGGCCCTCCTCGGACTTTTTCATGGGCTATATGTTTACTGACAGATGAAAAACAGCCCTATTCCTTAATTACCTTCTAGGACACCCACAGCAAGAGACAGGGTGGCCCTATCTCAATCCACCGGGAATACAATAAGTATACCTACATTTTAGTGATGTATGAAGGTATCTAATAAAAATATTTATCTTTTATCTTTCTAATCTTATCTATTGTGAAGGACAAACTTGTTATCAAGTTTAATACTTTTAATTGTAAGTTAACTGAACGCGACCTTGTGATGAAATTGAAGTGGCCTTTATAAAAAAAACTTGCTAACCGGTACACCTGCTGATGCAAGGGGTTCTGGTGCAGGTTGGGAAGTCAGACAGCAGTCGCTTTCATAATAGCCAAAAAGAATATACTTATTTGGTTTCTGTTTGGTTGGTTATTTGGTTTGGCACCATAAGAGCGTTTTCACATTCGTCCGATATCCGATATCGGTGTCGGACGCCGATAGCCGACATCCGATAGCCGACACCTTGTGCTGTTTTCACATTTATTCGATAATATCGGCCCGATACGGCCATTTGCTCGAAAGCACAGACTAGTTAGGGATGCTACGGATAAAAAAAAAAAAACGAAAAAAGGTGCAAGCAATTTTCGAGCTTATTGACAAGACATGATATGAGTTTTTTTTCTTATATTCGTGATCAGCGTCATCAAGGCGAGAAGATACGTAACTAAGAAATTGTCATGAGGGTCGAAAATTGCTTGCAGTCGCTGTTTTAGTCTCTTTGTGATCCGATATCGGGCCAAAACAGTGGTGTTGACTCCGATAACCCATATCGGGCCGGACATTGTAAAAGAGAGATACATATCTCATACATTTGACTTCGGATGTCGGATATCGGATGAGTGTGAAAACGCTCTAAGTCTCGGTAGGGTACATCCACAATATTCAAACGTAGCCATAACGTATTCGAATACCTAATAAAAAAAAACAATTCTTACTTTATCAGATACCTAAGTGACTAATTAAGAATCAAAAATTGGACCAAAAATTAAAAGTAAAATATAAAAAAAAGTTCAAAAAGTAAACAAATTTTTAATGTGTACCTTAAGGCCGAAGAATACATTTTGTTAGCGTTCAGATGAAATATCACTAATTGGTCACCCATCCAAATGGCAACGGCGCTTAAGCAGCTTAACTCATTGATCGTTTACCGAATAGTGAACACACCAGCCTGGCCACGAACGCTAGAGATGTCATCATTTCACAATTTCCATACTTATATTTTTAATGGGAAAGTGAGTGTGTCTGTTTGTCCGTCTTTCAGCCTAAACCACTGAACCGATTTTGATGAAATTTAGTATAGGCTATGTTTGGTCGCGATAACCGACATCCACGAGGGCAGAGCCGCGGGTCTAAGCTAATCTAAACTAAATGCAAGTCGAAAGCCCTCCAATCTCAGTCAACCAATTAACTAGCTAAGGCGTATCGATTGGCGTACTTTAGGGTACCGCAGACACCTCATAAATATGTAGCCCTTGTACGGAACACGTATTGTTAACCGGGGAACGATTTATGGCCGTCTTCAGCCCTCGATGAGGAATATTAAACGTTTCACACTAAAACAAAAGGTTTCCTTACTGGCAGGAAACTAGGTTGTGTCAAAAATTCCCGGGTAACTAAAGGTAGTCTCTAGTTCCCGGATTTTGATTTATTATGTTAGGAAGGGTTGCAGAAGTCCGTGGTTTATTGAAATTTTAATTTTAAAAAAACGCAATTAAAATCAAGAAATATCTAAATCGATCGTCTAAGCTTTTATCCTTTGAGCACCTAAGTCTAATAAGAATAAAATATATCTAGATGACGTCGCTTCTGTTAGCAAAATTAAAAACGTTAGGCCACGGTAATCACTTTCTATCAGGCGGTATAAAAAAGGACCTATTACGCGCAGAAGAAGATTCAAAAAGATATGTATTTACTTACAATTCTGCTATGCTATGCATCACTTGTCAGGGAAATGTTTCTTTTATTTTTTTATTTTAATATATTAAATAACAACCCACGTGAATGATATCACTAAAACAAAGGCACTCTAATTTACCTTTTCATTTCACTTTTACATTTAAACTTCATTTAAATTACAAATGATGTCTCGCGTATTAAAAAAGGGTCCATTTTTTTAATTTAAATTTTGGAAATCGAATCATAACATTTTACTCGTAAAACAATATCCAATTTAAATTTTTTCTCACATAATGGCCAGTACTTTTAAAATTAGGAACACGGATAACGACATGAAAGAGATCAGTCACCAAAGAGTTTGTAATATTTATTTAATGGCACTTATTGGTTACTTTCAGTTCGCTGTTACTTAGTGGTTAAAGTGTCGGTCAAACGATCGAAAGGTCCCGGATTCGAATCCTGGCCAATACACTACCAACTAAAACTGTTGTAATTCGCTACAACATTAGAGTAATTAGCTCAATGAGGGTTTTTAAATACTTTTTCTGCCACCAGAATACGCTTCGTAGGCATCAGGTCGAAACAGATGCGTGTTTATTAAAAACCGGTTTTACTGAAAAACTACGAATACCCGCTATACACGAGAAATTACAAATCAATGCAATCAGTTAATTAGGCTTCCCTGTAAAAAAATTGAAAAATCACCTAAAAACAATGCGTTTACCAGAATATTTTAGACTAAAAGTTGATTTTCCTGCAAACTATACCCAGAAAATCGGAAACGTTGCCTACGGATAGAGGACGTCCGCGTGATACGTTGTAAGCATCAAGAGTACCACGTTTCTATGGATAGAACACTATAACGAACAGCAGAAAGTATAAATGAGTAGATTCCAATTGGGCACGTTATTCCCTCAGGAATCCCTTAGAATATAGCAGTTTAAATAGAGCAGTGGTGGAGCTGCCGACTCCATTGAACCTCCCAAGGTGGTAGCATCCCCTTGCACCTGTGTTAATTTGGAAAAGTTGAAGTTTTTATGAAAGTAAACAAAAAAAATTGGGGTGGCCTAATGATGCACGATACTACTGATGATGTAACCGTGTGGCTGACAAGTATTTAATTTGCACTATGTGCTCGCATAAAAAAGCAAGTTTTATCAAATAAACTGATAAAAAGTGACGAAAAGTCTTGTCAACAAGACCCACCTGATGTTCTTTCTTATGGTATCAGACGACGTGTTACGTCCTCGCACATAATAGGGTACAATTAATAAATCGGGGGTCAGTACTTAAAGATTTCGTAACAAGCAATTTACTGTGATCGTCTAAGATCGTAATAAAAACAGTGAAAGTAACGAATTTTCGAATTGAGTTGCGGATGTAAGTATAGCTTTTACAAACGAGGCTATTTTTATGGAAGTAAATTTATCTCTGTGAAGGGCTACGAGCCACTGTTTTAATCGGTTTTTATCCCCCGTGTGTAACTTATGCTCTCCTGTTTCATTTGCACACATAGGCACTTCACAACACTGTGGCATTTGACAAAACAATATTCCTTTAATGATTAACCATAAAAAATATCGAAAATTACAATTCTAGTGGGTATTTTGACCTGGCACTACAGTTCAGCCATCTTACGTAGACCGTTTAGAAAAACCTCATTGCCTGCCTTAGCCGTAGAAGGCGTAGCGGTAGTGAATTCGATTGGTGGTAGTGACACCTGCGCGGGAGCGGGGATTCGATCCCGAGCCCGAGGATATTCGGGCCGAGAAATCTCGGCTCCACCAGGTCATGGTGGCCGAGTGGGAGCGACGACTTGGGCAGCCACGCGCAGGGCACGCCGTCATTGCGGCGGTAAGGCCCATCATGGGGGAGTGGCTAGAGAGGCAACACGGTAGCCTCTCGTACCGTCAGACGCAGATTATCACCGGGCACGGTAGCTTCGGGCGGTATCTGCATCTGATGGGTATTGAGCCAACGCCCGAGTGCCATCACTGCGACGCGAGCGTGGACTCGGGGCTGCACACGCTCACCGAGTGCCCGGCGTTTGAGACGCCGAGGCGGGAGCTTGTGGCGGCCCTGGGGGTGAGAGTGCTCACGCTCTCCACCCTGCTCGCGGCGGTGGTCCGCTGCGCGGATGCGTGGGCGGCCAACGCCTCCTTCTGCGAGCAGGTCATGCTCGCGAAGGAGACAGTAGAGCGGTCGCGGCGCGATGAGCGAGAAAGGCTCGCTGACATCGCTGCACGCGCCCGAAGGCGGCTCGGGCGTCGGAGGGCGCAAACTGACCTCCGCCCCCCATGAGCGCGGGCCTGAGGGTGACGGGTGGAGCCGCCCGACACCCTAGCAGAAGCAGGCCACGGCGGCGGCGCGCATCGTAGGACGATGCGCGCCTCCCCACACCGGGGTTGAGTCGGGGACCGCGTGGTCCCCCCCTTCCCGAGGAGGGCCAGACCGAGAGGGATGGCCCTGGGTCAGCCGGGGTGCGAGGGATATGTCGCATGACAACCTCACCTTCGGCCTAGCACTACGACCCAGAGACGGCGTGCGGTTCAGTCGGTTCGAGTCCGACATAACCTACCCCTCCGGCTCCGGAGGGGTGGGTTTCCGTGGGGATTTCCCGCACGTAAAAAAAAAAAAAAGGTGGTAGTGACACCGGGTTCGATTCCCGTGGTAGTGACACTGGGTTCGATTCCCGCTCAGTGCAAGTATTTGTCTGCATAAATCATAGGTCGTTACATCATATGAAATTGCTGTTTTATTGAAGAAATTGGAGGAAATCCAATTTGCAGTAGGTACTAATATTTTTGCATTTTTTTAGGAATGACAAATCCAAATTTTATGATTTTTTTTGTGTATGAATGAGACAACATTAAGCTAACAGCACTTTTATTTGAAAAGTGACAGCTGTAAAAATGTAATACGAAATTTATCATCAAAATGGATAGCATTTAGGAAGTACTGTTTTTAAAGATCGAACTTAATCTATCAAGCGGCCAATAAAAACAAAATTTAATACAGAGTTGTAAAATCTTGAAATCAACTTTCAAACAAAGTATAAATAATGGAAATAGTTATTAAATTACGGGAATAACGAAATCATGAATCTGTAAGAAAATTTCGGCAATTTCATAATGTAGAATATTTCCGTGGCTCGGAGAGCACGTTAAGCCGTCAGTTCTGGTTGTCGTATGATATTTTTAAGGCTCCGACCGCGGCCTTAAAAATTTCAACTCATTATTCATTTTTAAACACTACTATGATTTGTTTTTCATTTTCAACACCTACCAATTGTCTATAAGGGATGAGACGACGCTTCCCTCTAACAAAACTATCAAAAATATTTCACAAATGGATCACTTAATCAGAAAATTGTCTTCACACACATTATTTTTTAAAACTTATCCTCAAGACACCCAAGGTAACTCCCAAATTTACACTAAACCTCTAGTCGATCGACTCGCAAAATGTCGGTTGCTTAGTAATTAAATCGGCCTTTCTATCGAGAGGTATATCGGGTTTAAATCTTATTTAATCTATGGATCGTTTATTTGCTCCGTATATTATTAACACATGATGTTATCTGTGACACATGCAATTTAGTTTAGCTTGT
Organism: Eilema caniola; assembly: GCA_949126895.1. Lineage (NCBI taxonomy): Eukaryota > Metazoa > Arthropoda > Insecta > Lepidoptera > Erebidae > Eilema > Eilema caniola. Next base: position 2,062,685 of record OX421488.1, on the reverse strand, counting down.
ATGATAAGGTTGAAAGAGGGAATATTTTTATTTTCGATTATTAATATTTACTTATATAAAATTTAAAAATTTTCTTAATATAAAACAAAAGACACAAATGAAATTTTATCGAATAAAAAAATGTTTATATGAAGGGTTAAAATAACTAACACGCTTGCAGTCTACCATAGAGCAAGCCGTTACCATAGCTCCTCGAAAAGAATGAGGTGTCATTTCACCTACATATAGGAAATTAGAGGCATGAAGATAAAATAAATAAGAAACAGGAAAGTATGTGACGTAGTTGTACGTTACATCAAGTTACTGAGTACTATCTTTTTGCAGTCCAATACATGAAATTACTCAACAAGAAAAAAATACATAATATTTTTATAATCTTCAGGGGACAAATTGAACATTTTTTTTAAATTTTTGATTATTTATTTAAGAAAATTTTGAAGAGCTGAGGTATTACATTCGCAATAACCTTGACACTAGATTATGATCAACACTTGGTGACTAGTGTCTTTTCTGCTGACAGTACCCAACTGGGTATTTGACTGACTATCCAAATTAGTTACTTTTTATTCAAAGTCAAAGTCAAAAATCTTTTATACTGTATATACCATTTAAACGGCACTACAAAACGTCAAATTAAAAAGAACTAAATTATCAAATGGACCACCCACCGGTTCGAAACGCGGCCCCGACCTGAGAAGACTCCGGCAAGAAACTCAGCGGGCATTTCTTTTTTTGGTCCATTTACAAACATTTGCTTAGTCTAACTAAATGTCAAAACGGTAAATTATAAGGCAACTTGGATGTAAAATTTATTTGTGACGTCATAATATTTAATAGTCTTTTTTAATTTAGGTTAATGGTGGATTATTAAAAGTAAATAAAAAGGATAAAATAAGACGCTAAGCAACTTTTACCACTGTTTTACTATTCTAAATTTGTGGAGCTCAGTTAATTAATTTATTTTAACTACAAGAAAACACCCAATTCTTATTTTGATATTCCTTTCAAACACAAAATAATAGTATCTAAAATTTTAAAAGATTGGGATAAATCCTTTGGGTTGTGTTGACCTACTGTTTCCAGACGGGTTGGTACAGGATTTTATTTCGAGTTCCTTCTTTCTTCTTACGGACACCCTTTAAATGAGATAGGGTCTATTTTAATCGTCAATATTATTTGAGTGACTACTGTTAACCTTAAGCTAATACCGATTACTTACTGTATATCGGGTGTAAGAAAAACGGTCCCGAAGCCGAAGGTACTACTCCGAGTACACTACATACCTTAGGTGACTATAAAAGTTTTGAGATACACCAATTTAAAAAAAGAATTACATTAAATTTAAACCTTTTTAAAATCTCGAACTATTCGAAATTCGAATGCTGTTAGCCATTTGACGTAATTAAAAAAAAAAAGTTACATTCATTTCATTATTCCGTTTCGCGCGCTTTTCTCACCTCGAGAACATTTTCGCGCCATGATTCTGTACGATTTTAAAGTCAGATTGAGTGAATTAGAGTGTCAAAATAGGCTCATATCTGCATTTGGAGACCTTGCACCGTTTCGTGCTACGACTTTAAGGTGGTATTCCCAATTTAAACAGGAAAACTGTCCCTCAAAGATGACGGTAGAAGTGGTTGTCCTGCGACTTCTGTTACAGTAGAAAACATCGAAGCCATGAAAAAAATACTACTCGAAGACCCAAAAGCTACCTACTAGCAGATAGAGGAGACCCTGAAGATTTCATCGCCGTCATTGAATGAGATTTTACATCGTCATTGCAAGTGAGAGAAAGCTTTGTTCGCGAAGGTTACCCCACGACCAACGGCCGAACAAAAACGAGCCCGCGTCACCTGGTGAAAATAAATGATTGTAAAATTTGAAAATGGAGATGGATGTGGCATATTTGATTTAATCACCGGAGATGAAACTTGGGTGAATCAGTATGACCCACTAACTAAGCGTCAAAATCCACAGTTTGGGTGTTTCCGGACGAGAAACCTCCTCGAAAGGTCAAATGCGAGCGCAGCGTGGGCAAGAAAATGGTGGCAATTTTTTTTGGTTCGAGTGATCATGTGGCAACAATTTCTATGGAGCCCCAGAAAACTGTTAATGCTCAGTGATACAGTGATGTGTGTTTACCGACTGTGTTTAATGTTTTATGCCAAAAACGTCCAAATACAGGTTTGCGAGGACATTTTTTCATAATCATAATCATAATCATAATCATTTATTTGCGAAAATGGGTACATTAAGGTGTTTACAGGAAATATTTAATTTTTGAACAGCCAAATTCCGCCTCAAGGCATGCAAATATAGGTACTATTTAAATAACACAATGAACTACATTCAAATTTACACAATCATCACATTTTGCATCATGACAACGCATCACCTCACAAAGCTAAATCGACGCAATAGTTTTTGAAGAGTACAGAGATCCAACAATTGAGCCACCCGCCTTATAGCCCCATTATAGGAAGGTGCTAAGCCCTGCGACTTCTTTCTCTTCCCGAAAGTGAAACTTGGACTTCGTGGAATTAATTTCGACAGTCCCGAGAATGCTCGAGATGCGTTCATAGCAGCGGTGGAGAACCTACCTAAAGAAGATTATCGCCAATGCTTTAATTCTTGGTTTAGACGAATGAATCGTTGTATAAAAACCAATGGAGAGTACTTTGAGAAAATGTAAATAAATAAAAAGTTCTATCTTTATTTGTTTTTTTTCTATCTCAAAACTTTCCTAGTTACCCACGTGCCAATACGTGGGTAACTATCCTAGTTACCCACGTATTGGCATAAAAAATAATTATTTGCAAAACAGCTCCAAGCTTTTTGCTTTTTTTATGTATCTTTATGTATTTTGTCATTAAATTGCCAATTATTAGTATTGCCAATTAAATGGTATAATAAATTAAAAAAAAAAGATAAACAAGATTTTTTTAACCTTATCCCAATATGTAGTAACTGTACCCGGTGTATTACACTAACACCCGGTATTTATGCTATTTCTTTCCTAAATAAATATGCTGTTATCTATTTATCTATAATTGAATAAATATCCATATTTGAACAAACTTCGTATTCAGTCCCATTTGATAGGCAATGGAGCTATTGCCGTTAACAAGTCACTTTTTTACCTATGCCGCTTCATTTTATTTCGTCAACGTCAGTAATAAATCGACATGCAAACGAAATCGCAAGCTAAACTTACATTTCATTATATATTCACATATATCCTTATCAAATTTATTATGTACGTGTTTGTCATACACAAAACTACAATACATACGTAAGCACTGCTCAGCTAAATACAAATGACTATTTTCCCCAATTTTCCGGGATATTTTCCCAATAGTTGACGCACGCACACTTTCAAACCATAAAAGTTCGTCCATGTGTGTGTATATGTCGAAATTAGGGGGTGTTTTGGGGTGTTAGGAGTTACTGGGGGGGTGTTAGTAGGTAGTGGGGAGTTCGACTGTTAAACTAATTATTGTGAGCAGCCCGCGGGGGCGCTACTAAGATTTTTCTACAGCCCGAGATGAACGCGTGTGGGTAACGTATGTATGGGTACATATGATTGTGTGCTAAGATTAATATTTTGTAATAATAGTACGTTTCTTTGGGCAGTTTATTGATTAAACGTATTGGCTTCGGAACTTAAGGTTTCCTGTTAAGTAAGGAGATATTCATTGCAATTTACCAAGGAGACTTCTAGGCTGAGTTGCTATAAAAACTAAAATTTGAATTGTTACGATCGTTAATAAAAAGACGGAGGATTGGAAAAAATTGCGCACATTGGGAGAGGCATATGTCCAGCAATGGACTGCTGTCGGCCAATTGATTGATTGAAATATATATTATACACTAAAACACTCAAACCAATACAAATAGTTTCCATGTGTATAAATATTTGACTGACCAGAATGGTTGCTATCAAAATCAAAATTTGAATAATTCTTACGGATGCCTTTCGGTCGAAGAACTATTACACACTACTTACTAACTGGTCAGTATAAGTGGTAAGCACAGGCGTTACTTACGTCTTTTATCAATCAATCAATTCATTTATTTGCATCGAATATTGTTACAGAGATAGTATCTTCCTTGGTATTTTATGGTCTAGGATTTTACATAAATTAGCAGAATCGAGACCCAGGTATTTTAAACTTAATAAAATTTTGAATACATATACACGCCTTTCTCTCTATAGGCAGAGACAACAGTCAGCCATCTGTTTCTGTTCCTACACTTCACAAGCTTCGTTAACCTTTATTTAACATTTTATGTAAACTCGTCATTATTTTTTTTAAAACAAAATTTTTCGACAAAGCTCAAAAGGTACCTAATCGCATAGTCACATAGAGTTTAAAAATAATACCACTGTTATTATAAACAGCGACTATAATATTAACTTATTTCAATTAGTTTTAAATTACATGAAAAAAACTAGTAATGATGCATAATCAGTCTGTTAATGTTCCCATAATTGTGGGTAACCTTGATTGGTTACACGCAACCACCATACCTTCACCATTCTGGGACATTATTCTGCTTGACATTAAATTTTAATCGCATTCCTAACGTGAGAAGTCGACAAATTTAAATTGGTTAACATAGAAGATAGAACATGGCCTACAGTCAGCATCAGATCGAGATGGTTAATCACCTGTTCGAGAGCGTTGATACCAATAGTCGTTTTAGTCAAAGAGATCCCACTAAACTGGTTATATAAAGATGTCCGACAACGTTGTGTAACAAAAACATGTGTGTAAAGATATATTATAATAAAATACCACAGACGTTGCGAGAACTACCGCAACGCTTGTTCACTAAAAATTGAAGATATATAATACATAATAATTACTTACTAAAATCTTTGTAACCATGTTTATGAGCAAATAAATTCTATTTCTATTTCTAAAGTACCTACTTAATATGATTTTAATGCCTTGGCTTTCCACCCTTCCTGTTGACAGATTTTTGAAAGAAAAGAAAGAAGAAAGAAACAAAATGCGTTTATTTAAGCTAACTGCAGCACACAAAACAGATCACATAACAAAATACCTATTGATGACAAAAAAACATATTAAATAGTGTTACTTGTAATACATTTTCTGATATTTAGTCTGACACGGACACGCCTTTAGTTCGGACAATAATACAATTTAAATCATAATACAATTCAAATAAGTTGCATTTGCTCTTAATGCGAGAGTTTTAAGATCATTTTAAGATTTTGTAGTCAAGATATTTGATGCTAACTGTAAAACTAAACCAACTGAAATATGTCGGTTAATATGAACGTGTTTAGGGATGGTTGGTCAAGGCGAATAAGGGCCCCTGTACTTAAATGTTTAAGCTCTTTTAGTCGAAGAAGAATTAATTAATAAATTAAGAATTAAAACTTGCCCTTTGTAGAAAAAACCTTTAATAAGGCGTGTGTTTACGTATAGCCAGTGCGTGTGTTTAAATATAAAGATTAGCTGATGCCCGCGGCTCTTATGGATGTCGGCGGTGAGCAGGGTAGCCAGAGCTCTCTGGAGAGTTTTTGTGCTGTCAGTGGGATGACCAAAGGCTATTCCTGTTTTGTCTTCTTCACTGACGGCACAGAAACTCTCTGTGTTTACAGAGTCGGCAGCACGAGTGTGACTACCCTAGTATTGCGCACGTCCCCCCCCCCCCTCCCGAGGAGGGCCAGACCGAGAGGAATGGCCCTGGGTCAGCCGGGGTGCGAGGGATATGTCAAAAGACAACCTCACCTCCGGCCTAGCACATCGACCCACAGACGGCGTGCGGTTTAGTCGGTTCGAGTCCGACATAACCCCCCCCTTCGGCGCCGAAGGGGGGGGTATCCGTGGAGATTTACCGCACGTAAACAAAAAAAAACTATTGCACACGTCCATATGCCACGGTAACCACTTTCCATCAGGTGGGCCGCGTTTGCCAACTCAGTGGTAAAAAAAAAGTCGTTTATGACGACCAAAGGTAACCTAGTCCTACTCATAAATCTACACAAGTAAAGCTACATGAAAATTTGGTTAGAAACATACGAAAATTTTAGTTAATAGATTACCAGATAAGTAACTCTCATTTATAAAAGAAAATACTTTCAATTGATCGAAATGTAATAATGAATTTCGTTCCGATTTTTAATATCCGAATCTTTTCTTCTGTCTCCGAGTCTGTCTCAATATTTTCTATTCTCTTCCTCTTCTCTCTCATTTCATCTATTTTTAACACTGACGGAAGTTAGGTATACAGGGTGTAATCGTTAAGTGTGTCCAGGCGATTAATCCGTAACTATTACAGATATCAAAAAAGTTTAAACTGATATCGAAAGTACGTTAGCTAATGAGTAAAATGACATCAATAATTTTTTTTAAATCTAGCGAGAGGTATCTAAAATTTTGACATTAAACACTCCCATACATTTAGTTTGAGATTAGTAGTAAGGTTTTAGTTTTCTTATTTTAAGTGATCTAGTACCCATTTTACCTTAATCATATTTTATGATTACGTATAATATGACAATGATGATTTTCAAATAGATACATGTGTAAATTAATTATCTTACCACTTGAAATTAGTAATAAACCGTGTTTTAATATCGCATTAAGTAATTTGAGCTAACTGAAAAGCAACACACCACAAAAAAAAGATACTCTTTGGTGTTCGTTCTAAATTCTAAACTTTTATCTCGGGTTGTTGTTCCCGCCAATTTATCGTTGTTTTTTTTTAATTTGCGTTAATAATCGTGATTGTTTCATTTATTGATTGCAAAATGGCATATTCCAAAAGAGAAAAGAGAGATATGCTAAAAATTGACTACAAATATGATTGTTACAAAAGAGCGGCCATTGTCGCCTACAGAAGAGAGTACCCAGATAGAGAAGTCCCTTCTGGTGTACGTACCTAAAACCTTTCTACTAATCTCGTACTAAATGTATGGGAGTGTTTAATGTCAAAATATTAGATACCTCTCGTTTGATTTTTAAAAAGTTATTGATGTCATTTTATTCATTAGGTAACGTACTTTCGATATCAGTTTAAAGTTTTTTGATATCTGTTAGTTACGGAATAATCGCCTGGACACACTTAACGATTACACCCTGTATAAGGATATCGAGTAATTATAGGGAAGCTGTATACTTACGCTTTTACAACAAGCAAAATATAATCAAATTAGATATCTTCCTACGCGTTAACAGAATTAAAAGTCCAATCATGCGAAATATAGATAGAAAAGTATACTTTGTCGAAAAGGCTATTAAAAAATTCAAGAATTCAGACGTTGTCGTCTGAACACGCTTAGAAATGAACGTTATAGAAGCTTGCAAAATGTGTATGGACAGAAATAGATGGCTGACTATTGTCTCTGCTGCCTACCTACCTCGTAGAGGGAGTTGTAAAAATACCAAAAGTTGTATCAAGTTAAAAATCAGGGCACGCCGTGATTGCGGCGGTAAGACCCATCATGGGGGAGTGGCTAGAGAGGCCACACGGTAGCCTCTCGTACCGTCAGACGCAGCGTTTGAGACGCCGAGGCGGGAGCTTGTGGCGGCCCTGGGGGTGAGAGTGCTCACGCTCTCTACCCTGTTCGCGGCGATGGTCCGCTGCGCAGATGCGTGGGCGGCCAGCACCTTCTTCTGCGAGCAGGTCATGCTCGCGAAGGAGACAGCAGAGCATCGCTGCACGCGCTCGAAGGCGGCTCGGGCGTCGGAGGGCGCCGACCGACCTCCGCCCCCCATGAGCGCGGGCCTGAGGGTGACGGGTGGAGCCCGTGGAGCCGCCCGTCACCCTAGCAGAAGCAGGCCACGGCGGCGGCGCGCATCATCCCACACCTGGGTTGAGTCGGGAACCGCGTGGTCCCCCCCTCCCGAGGAGGGCCAGACCGAGAGGGATGGCCCTGGGTCAGCCGGAGTGCGAGGGATATGTCACGAGACAACCTCACCTTCGGCCTAGCACAACGACCCACAGACGGCGTGCGGTTTAGTCGGTTCGAGGCCGACATAACCTCCCCCTTCGGCTCCGGAGGGGTGGGTATCCGTGGGGATTTCCCGCACGTAAAAAAAATATATTAAAATACCTGGATCTCGATTCTTCTATTTGTGTGAAACCCTAGACACTGGTGGTCAAACTTTGATGGCACAAATTTGTCACAAATTTCGGCCGGGTGGGTACCACCGTACACGATTGTGAAAAACCCTCCATAGTAACCCAATCTCGGTTGGATTACGTTCAGGGGTCAGCAAATGCAGCCGGGCAGGGGGATTGTGGTCGCAGCACTAGTGGGACCGGTGGGTGTCACGCGGTGCGCAAACGACAATCCTCTATAGATGAGGCCGTCAAGCTGAGTGCCACCATTGTTAATACCATACGTGTATGTAATAGTGACCCTCTTTCCAGAGATATTGCCTTCAGCTTACCATCAGGCGAGTTGAAGTCAATTTGACTGTCCTATATATAAAAAAATGACAATAAAATACCTAGGAAGATACTATCTCTGTAACAATAATCGAATCAGATAAATGAATTATATTGATGAATGTTCTCCATCTGACCGTAAACATACAGTCCAAGACAATAGTCCGGTAGACGGCAATGGGCTCGCCCCCTATTACGTGGGACCGAAAATCATAGTTGACGAAACTTGGGTGTTGATTCACCTCTGCCTACCCCTTCGGGGATTTACAGGCGTGAGTGTATGTATGTAAGTATACCAAAATAAATTAAAAATATAACCAAAAAAGAAGAAAAAATATTGACCTTCAGAACAGAAGTAGGTGATCAGGTTTTGTTTACCTACCCATAAATAATTAAACTTCTTGGTTTTATTACGTATTTTATTTTGAAATAAATAAATAAATAAAATATCTTTTTCTCAAACATGCTTGGAAATGTGAACATTTTTTGACAACCTTCTTCGAGATAAATCGAAATTGCTGTACATGCGAGCAGCGGCCAGATAAACTTGTATGAAAATCCATATCTGTCGTGTTTTAGCGGCCAAATAAATTACTATGTAAACTCATATCTGTCGTGTAATTTAAAAATGGAACCATCTATTACTCCGAACCATGGCAACCGCGGAGGTAACTTATCCAAGGCATTAGGTACAATCAGTTTCGTGAACAGGTACAATCAGGATATAAATAAGTACTAGGGTAGCAGAAGCTAGCAGGAGGTTGTTACAATTTTTTTTTAAGTGACTCATTCCCGTTTGCACTAAACTTAAGAGCATCTTAACCTGATGCCTAAAGTATATAAGACACTCTTAACAAGAAAATGCATTGCACCAACCCTAAGATGCTCCTAAACACGCTAAGTCAATCATGATTCTTATGACACCGAATAAATAAGTCATAACGTTTTAAGAATCTCCTAACCCTATTTTTTTGACAGTTGTCAATCAATACCTGACGGTATTGTTATGTACTGTTTGACACATGACATTAAACTAAATAAATAAATAATCTAAATTTAAATCAATTTAAATACAACGTGACTTACGCGACTGGACTGACGAGACGAGATCGTTTTTTTTATTATTTATTAGGGCTTGGCACTAAGCCATCAGCCTAAACCTTAAATATCTTCAATACAATAGTTTTTCATGACGATGACGATGAGTGATGATTTCCGCTTCAGTAAAGTTGTGGGGACTTTACTGAAAGCTCCCCCAGGAGATTTGGAACGAACACGAAATGTCACAATTCACTGAAATATCCCACTTTTCTACACTTGTGCGAATTGTTCAAGTGTAGAAAAGTGGATATGGTACACATAAAAACTCGAATTCACTCCAATTTCGAAAAATAAATTAATTCCGCGATATGCGCTTTCCCGCGCTCGCGCCAAAACTCAGACGAGATCGTTAAAAAAATCATAGACAATCACTCAATTATCATAGACAATTGGCTAATTCATTCGTTCATTTACACCTTCATTCGCTTTACTAGGCTTATCTTAAGTTAGGAATGCCCTTTCGTAAATATGTTGGTGCAATTGAAAATAAAGATAAGATCATCTTAGACTTAGGAGTCACTTTACAAGGATTAACCTAAGGAGAGTTTAGTGCAAACGGGCATCATAGTTTTATTTTGTACCCTAGTAGGTACTTTTTAGATATTACTGTAGTGGGTTAAATAATGGTTAGTAGAGAACCTCCTGCTAGCTTCTGCTACCCTAGTACTTTGTACTAGAAATAATGAGTGGATATGTTGCACTATAATTTATAAAAATTACTATTGTTCGTTGTTCGTCATTAATTTAGAAAAGTAGGTAACTAACAAGTTCTGCCTAGATACTACTTAGTTTTAATTTCCGCGCATTGTTTGAGAAAAGCACTATACAAGCCTTGGCCACAACTGAGCGTTGCCGGACTCCGTAATGCGTGCCTCGGCTGCGCCTCGGCCCGCATACTTCACGATCGTCCGGCAACACTACAGTTGGCGGCCGCGGCAGTAATGTACTATTATTTCGAACACATTGATTCATATTTTGTTAGTAACAATATACTTAGGTGACTTAGGACTATGTTAGTAAAAATTAAAGATATGAAAAATTAAAACTATATTTTTAGTTTTGGTTTTGATATTATTTTGACATACATATTTGGATACTAGCTGTTGCCCGCGGCTTCACCCGCATAGAATTTTGATACCGTTCCCCCAAGCCAAGGAAACCTAATCCCGGAGTTACAAATGCAGAGTTATCTATTCCTATATACAGTTATTAAAATGTTTTTTTTTGCTTAGCTTTTGTAAGATAATATTATTTTACTTTTTTAGATATCAAGGGGTCAGTCTGACAAATGCCTCCCCAAATGTAACTTTTCGTACCTACATACTTACATACATATAATCACGCCTTTATCCCCGAAGGGTTAGACAGAGGTGAATTAACACCCACATTTCAACCATCTGTATTCGGTCCCACGTAATACGGGGTGAGCCTATTGCCGTATTCCGGGCACTATTGTTGACTCGAGCCATGCATCTGAGGCTGAGTTTGGGCTGTACATATCTGTCTGATGTTAAAGTTAGTCAGCCCTATCCCTTAGTCGCCTTGTACGACACCACATGGGAAGAGGAGGGGTGGCCCAAATTCTACTCGGCCGGGAACCTTGCGGCTTACTTTTCAATGGACTTTTATTATTAGGAGGATAATAATAGAAGTAGGTCTATACATCTGAAGTAGATGATTTAAACAGCAACTGTGCGACACACCTTAGAATGACTATATTGTCCGATACGGGAGTGACAGTGGCGTCCACTAAATTGGCACTTAAACTGTCAGTCATTTGGTAGTTGTGTAGTTGAAGTGACCCTCGCACTCATATGTCTCTTCTCATGTTTAATGGTTAAATTACAAAACTAACAGTTGCCGTGGGTTTTGCATCCGTCAACAAAAGACCTGCTCCACTGGGCGCGATCCTCAGCCAGGTTTTCCCAATTTTTTAGGGCTGATCTCAAAGGTCATTATGTCACGCTTTGTGCAGTCCTTGAAACTTAGGTCTACCAACGTTTCACTTGGCACAAGCAACCTCACTCAACAGGACACGTCTTGGCAAACGCGTAGCCTCCATTCGGTCTACATGATCGGGCCATCGCAATCTTCGCTGTTTAAGCATTACGGTAATTCAGACAGCCGCGCAATTGGTAGCACTCTCTTGCTTAAAATACTGCGTTGTTCGTAGAATAATGACAATTTAAATATCATTTTTTTCTTAAAATACCAAAAGTTTCATTTCTTTTAATATCCAAATCAAGCGGACCTGCGTATAACTAATAGGCACTATAAATACACAAGAAACCAATAGACAAAACAATGCAAAACTGAAAACCCCAGCGCGAACAATCGCAAGCTTTATCACCAATTTAACGGTGGTTGCTAGGGATGGTCGTTATAATAAGTAGCTGATAAAATCACCTATTATAAAAAAATAATCATTGCTACTATTATTTATTCAATCAGGTAAACGTTAAAATATTTGATCTATTATTTAATTTAACCATAATGTAGCGTCGGATCGTATTTGTAGGTACCTAAGTAGTGAGTGTGAGTGAGCGGCGACGAGCTTCGAGAACTTTATAGTACTTTAGTTCGTGCGAAATTACTCTCTATGTTAGAGGTTCTAAGATTTATTTTGCCATAAATGTCTCGAATATTTCCTATTGAATATTTTGAATTGAAATAACGATTATGCCAAATTATGCTTTATTTTAAGTGGGTAAGAGCTACATTCTTACGTACTCTTTTACGTTCTAAGGGAGCATTCAAGTATTACGTAACGCAATTTGGGGGGAGGGGGGGTCTTGTAAAACGTTACAGTGCGTTACAAGGGCGGGGGGGGGGGAGTATTTAAACAACGCGTTACGTAACATTCTTTTATTTTAATAAAAAAGCTAGGGAATTAGAATCTTCCAACTCGGAGCTAGGGAATTAGAATCTTCCAACTCTCCTACCCTTTTCGTTTATGTTTTACGGGGAATCCCTCGATTGTATTGTACGTATTTTTGTTTCCTAAGTTGGTAAACCTTTCGTTTATGTTTCGGGAAATCCCTCAACTGTATGTACGTGATTTTTATTTTATTATCGATGTCAGTATTGATTAGAGTTTATACAGAAGCACATTGCTGTTGTTAAAGAGTGAGTAAATACCGTAATGTCCTCAAAAGCGGGAGATTTGTATCATCAGTTGTTCTTAGCATATAAAAGCTGTCATACTAACTTGCCAGCACACTTGTGCCAAAAAAATGCCAACGAAATTTGGAAAACGGCTAAAGAAAAACTAAAAAACAAAGAAAAGTTTGTAGAACATATGAACAATGTTATACAAGAGTTCAAGGTGAAGGCCACGAAGAAGAAAGCAACAATGCTTAGTTATTTTACACAGGTAAGTTTTCTGCTAAAATGTATATTAATTACATATACAGGGTGTATTTTTGAAACGGGGCAGTAAGCACAAGTACCTTAACCGTTGCAGTTACAGCAAAACGTTCTTAGAAGACCTTCCCTAACTTTTTGACATATTTTGAACTGCATTCACAGATTTTGTAAAAAACTTACAGTTGGCAAAAAAAAAATGCAGTGGTCACTTAAATGTTACGTAACGTTTAGGGAGGGGGAGGGGGGGTACAGAAAAACGTTACGGTACGTTACATGGGGGGGAGGGAGGGTCTAAAATCTTCAAAAATTGCGTTACGTAATACTTGAACGCTCCCTAATAAGTAACTTAACGTCGCTGTTGATATTTTTGAAGAGTGAAATAATTATTGTTTTGATATTTAATCAGTGCGGATCAGTTATGATCTATGGAGTGACGCCTTCAAAGTTTATGTTGTGTGAGCGCGAGCGATAGGTATTTATGGTTTATTGTTGTGATTATTATTACTCGTACATTATATTATTATATATTATTCGCGTGTGTATAAATAAATATAAAGTTAGTTTTAGTGTAGGATAGGATATTTTAATTGTTAATATTTATAATAGGTTAGTTTGATTGAACAGTGTAAATAAATAGTGTAAGTGTAAATAAATAAATAGGTAGGTACTTCATAATGCCTCGACAGGCACATATGTGGAACCATTTTTCTGTGGTGGAAGCAAACTAGCTTAATAAGCCGGTCAATTAATTACCTTTTTATTTCATACTAGCTGAACCGCCCCGGCTTCGCCCGTGGCACACTTCGAAAGCCTATGGAAATCGGCCAGATTTGTTGACATTAATGATTACTGGTCCGCTCCCTTGAGTAGTAGCGTGATGATATTTAGCCTATAACCTTTGTCGATAAAATAATGGACTATACAACACAAAAAGAATTTTTCAAATCGAACCAGAAGTTCCTGAGATTAGCGCGTTCAAACGAATAAACAAACAAACAAACAAACAAACAAACTCTTCAGCTTTATAATATTAGTATAGATAGGGTTTAAGAGCTAAAGAGATCAAACATATTTTTGTTAGGGCATTCTTGTTAGTTCGGTAGGTACCTATCAAAGGCATCCAAATTCACTTAACTTTATAGTTTATCATCTAGGTATATGTTATCGTGAAAATAATTATATTATATTACAAAGTAACGTATCACGATATTCTGATATATTTTTTATTAGAACGTAAAAAAATAACGTTATTTTTTTTTCACGGAACGATATAACATGATACTAATAAGTAGCCGTTCCGAACACTACTAGTGGTTGCGCACGCGTCGCGTACGTCACAATATGGGGATACCCGTTCTTAGAGCGTCATCGCGTCATTCATACCGCGAGATGTTACGCAAGTTGTATTTCTATCTCTGTCATATAATAGTGGATGTGTGTGGTTAGAAAGAGATGGGTTTACAGACAAATTTGGTAGTCGGTATAATTTATTCAACATTTTCTAATAGTGACGCTGTTGGAATTACTTGTTTTTTTTTAAAGGTTATTTGTAACGTTGGTGTTGGGTTTAGCAATATTATGATGATGATAATGTTATAATAGTTATAGTTGTAATATTCCCGAGACCTATGGGAACAATGGGAAGTTGGGTCTTAGACATCAACCGAATAAATTCCCAAAGTCCCTACAGATTGTTTTTTTTTAATTTTACGAGCTCGCATGCTTGTTATTGTAAATTATGACTTCAAATTTGCATGACATTCCTATTTTAGATGTAGCTTACTCTCAGAGCTAGCGCTATCTAGACTCAAAAGTTGTATTATGGGTTTTGTTTTGTTATTTAACAATAAATTAGCAATATTATCAATTCTGTGAAATTAGTTTTATTAGTTACTTCAAACTTCTAAAATGTTAATTTATTGTTAGCTGATTAATTAGTAACTAGAAAATGAGTAAAGATTATTCTAATTTGTTACTTATTGATTATAGGCAATGATATTGTTAATTTATTGATAATGATTTATCAATAACGCATATTGTAATATCCCCTTCTCCAGACCCCGCTATCATCACAGAACCAACAATCTTATCTAATATATAAAATTCTCGTGTCACAGTTTTCGTTGCCAACCTCCTCCGAAACGGCTCGACCGATTCTCATGAAATTTTGTGGGCATATCGGGTAGGTCTGAGAATCGGCCAACATCTATTTTTCATACCCCGATTCGCGATAACCGACATCCACGCGGGCGGAGCCGCGGGCGACAGCTAGTAACATATAAAATTCTCGTGTCACAATGTTCGTTCCCATATTACCTACTCCGAAACGGCTCGACCGATTCCTATGAAATTTTATGTGTATATCGGGTAGGTCTAAGAATTGGCTACTATCTATTTTTCATACCCCGGTCCGCTATAACCGACATTCACGAGGGCGGAGCCGCGGGCAACAGCTAGTTGAAGAATAAAAACCTCTCGTTAGGTAATTCTTACCCAATCAATTAGCCCATTGCAGCCCAATACTGAAAACAGGCATTTGGCTGAAAAAAAATAATTAAAAAAGGCATACAATTGGATAGATGATTATTAGTGAAAACTTCTTAAGCGACGTTGGTTGGGCTGTTCTATGGTAAAAAGTGTCAAACGTCAGGATCACTTGACTTTTGAACCGCAACCGACGACTGACGTCATACAACATTAGCTACAGATTGTTTATTTTGTTAGGTACGCTCAAGGCTTTAAGCAAAGTAGAGACAACATCAGCAATCGTGAAGGAATGTAAGGAGTCCCTAGAGAATCTGGCAAACAAAGCTGAACTGACCATCGCGTGGGTTCCCGGACACAAGGGAATCACAGGTAATGAGAAGGCGGACGAACTAGCCAGAGAAGGAGCAGAAGAAAACTTGGTGGGGCCCGAACCCGGGCTGCCAATATCGCATAAGATCACCAAGGGAGTAATCAGCTGTAGTATCACAGCCGAAACTAACAGAAGATGGAGATCCAAGACCGGAATGAGACAGTCCAAGATCTTCATAAAAGGCATCGACAAGAAAAAGACAAGCCAACTCACCAAACTTTCAAGAGGAGATATGAGGCTTGTCATAGAGATAATAACAGGACACAGTAGACTAAACAGACACTTAACAGTTATAGGTGTGAAGACCGACCCCATCTGCCCGGAGTGTATGGAGAGCGAGGAGACCAGCCTCCACCTACTGGCAGAGTGCCCCATGTACTCCCTGATCAGATGGAATCTCCTGGGAACGGACACACTGGACACAGAGGAGCTACGAGATCTGAAGGTGGAACGGATCGCGAGCTTCTGCAAGGAAACAAAGAGGTTTGAAGGGGCGCCGTAGGAGCTGGGAAAACCAAACTCTCCCTCAGGGGAGGGTCGGGGAAATGGACGAAATGGCCCGCAGAAGCCGCGGATGGATCGTCCGTCCGGCCATCCGGCGTCCCCAAATTGAAATAATAATAGGTACGCTAAGAAGCTTCGTAGCTTAGCGGTAAGCGCTTCGACTGTAAGTCCTTATGGTTTCAGATAGTACCGGGTTCGAACCTGGGCTTCTGACACTTTTTGTGATTATCTTTTCTTTTTGCAATTTATTACTTTTTGTGATTATTTTTCTTTTTGTAATTTATTAATTTCTTCTGACAGAAAATTAGTGATAGGTTCTATGATTGGCGCTATATTATAGGTATGGTATGGTATGGTATGTTCTTTT
This sequence comes from Eilema caniola, assembly GCA_949126895.1. Lineage (NCBI taxonomy): Eukaryota > Metazoa > Arthropoda > Insecta > Lepidoptera > Erebidae > Eilema > Eilema caniola. The sequence goes on along the minus strand of OX421488.1, from coordinate 2,046,060 downwards.
TATCTTTTTCTCTGTATACAACGATGAAAGAAAGAAAGAAAAAGTTTCTTATGCCGGCACTCCCGGAGTGTCACCCGTCTTTTTTTATATACTTTTGTTCATTCAGACACGAGACAAATGTAGATACGTCCACATTTAGCCTTAAGCATATAAATATTGTAAGTTGACATCTTAAAATCATCCCACGCACGCTCAGGTTGTGTAATGAACTTCCTGCCGTGGTTTTCCCAAGCGACTACAATATGGGGTTCTTCAAGAAGGGTATTAGAAGGTATCTACAGTGTCGGTAGCACGATTGTGACGCCCCTGGTGTTGCAAACGTCCATAGGCCACGGTAACCACTTCCCATCAGGTGGGCCGTGTGCTTGTCTGCCACCTAAGTGGCATAAAAAAAAAAGACGGGTTGCACTCTGGGAGTGCCGGCAGAAGTGAAAACATTTTCTTTTTTTCTTTCTTCGTTATATACATAGAAAAAGATAAAAAAGAACATACCATACCATACCTATAATATAGCGCTAATCGTAGAACCTATCACTTATTTTCTGCTAATTTTCTGTCAGAAGAAATTGATAAATTATGAAAAGAAAAAATAAATACAAAAAGAAATTAATTATAGAAAGAAAAAATAATCATAAAAAGTAATAAATTACAAAAAGAAAAAAAATCACAAAAAGTTTTAGAAGGCCCGGTGGTTTGAACCCGATACTACCTGAAACTATAAGGACTTACAGTAGAAGTGCTTACCGTTTAAGCTACGACGCTATCTATGGTAAACTGCAAAATAGATAGTCTTTACCTAATCTTGTATGAAAGACGTCAGTCGTCGGTTACGGTTCAAAGGTCAACTAATCCTGACGCTTCCTTAACATTTTACACCCATCCAACGCCGCTAAAGAAGTTTTCACTTCAAAAATAATGCCACAGTAGAGTTTGTTGCGCCGTTTCTTCCCCACCAGCGCCTTGGAAGCGGTGGTAAACTTTGGTTAAGTATAATTATTATTGACGTCAATATAAAACAACATTATTATTGACGTCAGTATAAAATCTTTGACTTTGCCATTGTTAGGAGATCTTGGCCCTGTATCCACGCTGGCCAGACGGGTTGGTACAGGGTTTATTTCCAGTGTTCCTCCTCTCGCAGTGATATCTTCTGTGTATTTTTCAGTTGAGTACGTTCTTCTTCCTGGGCCCTGATTCAACTAAATTATTTTCATAGTAAAAGCACTGCGGTACCACAAACACTGTAACCAATGCCATTTAACTTTAGACTTTACTTCGTACATTTAAAGTCTAAAATTAAATGACAATCTTGTAGAGTGACTGAAAAATGTTTTAAACTCTTTCTCTTTTCATTTTGGACTTTAATTCACGGTGATAAAGTCGAAATTTTTATGACATTTAAAGCAATGTCAGCGGTATCATTGTGGTTTTGTTATGTCATAATATTAGCAGAATCGGGGGCCTGGTTTCTATCTCCGTCACCACATATAGACACGACTTCTTATTCATTTATTGCTATTGCTGGAAGGTAACTCCCAACCTTGAAAGGAATACCTGCATCAGAATCTCCTCCATCAATCAGTAGATTATAATTGACCTTGGCTTGAGCCCCAAAGACCTATGGCCCCATACTCCATCCAGTTAAAATAGATAGTAAACTTATAAAATATTGTTTAGTCAATAGTCTCGTCCCCTATTACGTGGGACCGAAAATCATTATTGGCGAAATGTGGGTTTTGATACACCTCTGCCTACTCCTTCGGGGATTTACAGGCGTGAGTATATGTGTGTATTGTTTACATACTATATAATTTACAATAAGGATCAACAAACATCTTGTTGTATATTGCGACTTCGGCTAATGGCTGCCATAATCTATGTACAGCTATGTACAGTATTGCATAGCACAGATTAATAAAAACTAAAGAGTACAAGTGACTACAACAGTTCACAGAAAAATTACCATTCCCCAGTGTATTTACAATGTCATTATGGTTCATTTTTCTTTGAAAAGTATCACACACATGCGTTCTTTTAATTTTCAACCACACGTGTACAAGCGACTATGAATGTTTACAGAATAATTTACTATTCTTAAGTGTGTGTACCATGACGATTAGAATCATTTTTGTTTGAATAGTTGATGGTATTCACAACCTATCGGTTTTAAAGTACATAATATATGTTACTAATAAGACACATGTACATTAAGTGTAGTTGAATGGACACCGTTAGACAAATTTATGAGTCATATACGGCACATGGTAGACAGCTGGTTTCCAACTATACTAGTAAATTGGCGAGCAAGCAAACACAAGGGCTCCAATTTTATTTATATGATGTATAGATTTGGATTATGCTATTTGAACGTCTTCTGTCTTACCTACCAACCCTGAAAGCATGTACCAGAGCACCATCAGCCGTCAATGAAAAGGTGAGGTTGACTGGGGTACCGAAGATCTTAATTGGAAACCAGATACATCCAATAATTAGGAGGTAGGACACAACAGTATTTCCGTCCAATTGAGTAGACCGACTGGGGAAGTACCTCCGTCGTACAGAATACCCCGGCCATAATAACCTCGTGTTGTGTTACTGACGGTGAGTAAAGTAGCCAGAGCTCACTGGAGAGTTTTTGTGCTGTCAGTGGGAAGACTAAAGGCTATTCCTGCTTTGTCTTCTACACTGACGGCACAGAAACTCTCTGTGTTTACAGGATCGGCAGCATGAGTGTGACTCCCCTGGTGTTGCACACGTCCATAGGCCGCGGTAACCACTTTCCATCAGGTGGGCCGTGTGCTTGTCAGTCACCTCAATTGTATAAAAAAACTAATAAGTATAATAATAGATAGATTCAATTTCAAGAACTTGGATTCAATCTAAACAACTTAGTATGTTTGGTTATAAACAAAACAACAGATTATGTATTAATTATTAAATAGGTTATTACTGATAACCCTTTATTCCTTGGACACTTAACTTTATCAGTACATGTATTATTATAAACCCCACGAGGGGGAGTTTCCAAATGATTTGTAACGATACAAAGTTATACAATAATTGAATAACAATTTCACTTGTACTTCTACACAACTATTATAAAGAGGAAAGATTTGTATGTTTGCAATGAATAAACTTAAAAACTACTGTGCCGATTTTAAAATTTCTTTCACCATTGGAAAGCTACATTCACCCTGAGTAACATAGGCTATATTGGGTTTCCACGGGAAAGTTTTTACCACCCGTGCGAAGCCGGAGCGGATCGCTAGTTCTTAATACTTTTGTTTATCCTTTCCAACACTTTTACAGTAAATGTTAACGGGAATTATCGCGAGACCTTCGGGGACAAGCCAACCTCCCCTGAAAACTGGTACACCTGCTGATATTAATAAATAAATAATAAATATTCTAGACCTTCTAGACCCATGGTAAGCGTAGCTTAACTAGCTTGTGTTATAGAACCTACAATGCGGATACACATACTTAGATAAAATGTTTTTTTAATATACATACATATTATACATAGAAATACGCAGACCAATGCAAATATACATTTTCATACATACAAATATTTGCATTTGGATCGAACCCGCGCCCCTGCGTAGCTTCACTACCGCCACGCCACAGATGCTGTCAAACTATTGTCAAAATATTGACGAATAAGGTACTGATGCAGGGTTTCCTCTCAGGTTGAGACTTGACAAATTAAAAGGCAGCAGTTCTGTGCGTCTTGTCCTGTCCTGTCCGTCCCAGCAGGCAGAAAGCCAAACCTTTTTTAAACGAGGTGTAAGGGGAACGCTCCCGAAGCCGAAGGCACCTGGCAATACTCCGGGTACACTACATATTGGCAAAAAAATATTACGATTAGAGGAAAAAATATTTTTTTCTAAAAAAAAAATTGTTTAATTAGCTTTATTCATTCTCAATCGTGTTAGTAAAACAAATGCAACGATAATTTCATAAAAAAACATTACCACAAAAAAGCAAATGGTGAACGCGTTATTTGTTGTAGCAAGTATTATGTTATCTGTGTCTGTAGTAATGTTGTTTTTATTGAAGTATAATTTCATTTTGCTTAACAGGATTAACTACACGAAGGAGAATAAATAATGCTAATAAAAGGTTATAAAAATTCTCCAAATCGTGATGGTGAAAATGTAGGTACCCGGAGTACTACCAGGTGCCTTCGGGTTCGGAAGCGTGCCCCTGACAACCGGTATATATTTAGATCGCCAAATTAAGTACGCCTCGTCTTATGGGAAGCTGAAGTGCAGTCCAAAGAACAGTGGCCTCCATTTCAGACGCTGTCCCTAGAATGGAAGTCCCTACCTTAACGGCTTCGACAGATGCTTTATCACGCCCTTTAAGGACCCGGGACTTAAGGAAGAAGGAACCACGTATACAGATACGGTAAAGAGCTCAAAAATTAATAGTACAAGAGAAATAGTAGGAGAGCAGATCTCGGGTTCAAAGAGCACGTTTTGATGCATTTAGAATTTACATTGTTTATATGATGATGTGATAAGATAGATCAGCTACAACTGAATAATATCAAAAAAGCTTGGATATATGACAACTACCTAACATCACGTCTGACTTGGCCCTTTCTGGTATACGATTTCGGCAAAACCTTACTCGCGAAAATAGATGCAACTGTCATAAAATCACTTAAATCGTGGCTTGGACTAGCGCACTCTGCTGATCCCTCTGCTTTATTTAGGGATCAGAATAATTTTGGGATGAAATTAAAGAAACCATCGGAGCTCTATAAACACCTTAGAGTTACCAAAGCCCACATCTTAGGTAAATCCCAAGATGACACAATCAGGGCACTCCCGAAAGATAATAACGCGTCCGAGCTTGAATCTAGACTTATATTCCATAAACGATTTATGATAGGAGCCCAGTCGAACAAAGTGGGGTTGGGAGTACGAGAGCCAAAAAGGGACCAGGATATACTTAGGTCCTTTCTGAAGCAAGACGAAAATGATAAATATCGAGTGCACGCGATGAATTTGGAAATCCAAAACGAATGGTTGACAATGGGAGAGTTCTGCATACCGATGGCTTTAAAGTGGCGCACCTTGATCTATGAGTGGTCGCCGGCCCTGTTAAAATTCTATCTTAACGCCTTTCAGATGACCCTTCCAGACCAGAGTAATCTGGTAAGGTGGGGGAAAGCCACAGAAAAACAATGTTATACGTGTGGTGAGGCAATAGGGACGGCTAGGCACATATTAGTAGGATGTAGGGTGCTTCTTGATAGAGGCCAATACTCACGCCGCCACGATAAAGTGCTTTTCATCATACGCGAAGCAATGAGTCTGGCAGTAGCTAGAGCCCAAAAAGGATTGACTACTAACAGACGTCATATCAACTTTGTGTCTGAAGGTTCATCCATAAAATCCAGGAACAAACCTTATTCAATCTTAGATACTGCCCCAGATTGGACTCTCCTAATCGACACGTATGAAAAGCACTATAAAATTCCGGAGGATGTTGGGGTTTCGTCATCTAGACCGGACATATTTCTCTACTCAAAAACGACTAAATATGTGGTCCTTGTGGAACTTACTGTACCGTGGGAAACAAATATACCGAAGTACCACACACTTAAGAAAAATAAATACTATGATCTCACAAACGAATTAATCAAAAACGGTTACGTGGTTAATTTGTATGCAGTAGAAGTGGGAGCGAGAGGTATACCAGCTAAATCTCTCTATAACCTACTTAAAGATCTAGGCCTATCGAGAGCTACAATAAGCTCATTACTAGGACGAATGTCTAAAGCGGCACTAGTAGGTTCGTATCAAATTTGGTTAGGCAGGGAGGGGAACTTGGGTAGTGAAGGTGAGTGTTGATGTACATCAACAAAAGGGGCCCCTTCTAAACCTACACTTGGGTCGCAAGTCCCAGGCACTGTCCTGAGTTCCCAACTCAGCAACGCGATGGACCCGGCACCCGCACGGAGAATCCATGGATTGCTAAGAATATCGTCTCATAAGGTCTGCAACCAATAATGAATGAATGATGTTCTATAAGGTTTGTAACCAATAATGAATGAATGATGAATTAATGAATGAATGAATGAATCATAAATGAATGATAATTTATTCGGACGAAATACGATAGATAGTTACAATGGTATTCGGTTATTACAATAGGTAGCTTAACGTATTTCACCAAAATTGGCATGCAAAATTTCAAAATTCAAGACCTAAATGAGATAGATGTCAGGTGGCAAGGTACACGTCTGCCAGCTTTTCTTTGCTGAGATAGCAGACTCTAATAAATAAACAGGACCATTCAATTACGCATTTACCAAAACTTCAATATTATATTTGCAGACCAATCCACTGAACATTAAGTTTTGTTTGATCAAAACAAACAAAACTACTGTATTGTAAATGAGAGAACGGAGCATTGCGATTGGTCGCCTAAACCTGTGTACGTGTGAAGCCGGCCAATCACAATGCTCCATTCTCTCAATACGTTTACGATATTAGTACCTGTGCTAGTACGATCGTTTTTCGTGCTAGGAGTACTGAAGTATATTTGCAAATTCAATTGTGGTAAGATTTTTCAACACGAGCATGAGTGGGGACTCCCCTGGTGTTGCACACGTCCATAGGCCACTTTCCTTCATGTGAACCGTGTGCTTGTCTGCCAACGAAGTGGTATATAAAGAAACCATTTTTGCGAGATGGTGGTATCATCTCGCAAAAATGGATTTTATTTGGGATTTGGGAGTGTACCGAGAAAATTTGAATTTTTACGGTTTTACCCACTTATTTTGTAATTGTGCTTTTTTACCTGACTGCTAAGAAAGGTTATTATTGTTTTTTCTTCTTAACTATGTGGTTAGGAAGCATGTAAACCCCCGGATTAATATCAAGCTTACATACATTTAGACGACACTTGAAGTTTGAACCTCTTAAACTTAGTACCTATTGACTTGTACCCTTGCAAGTTTTATTTCAAATTATTTAAAAGTAAAAAAATATGGAAGATAATTTTTTGAAATAAGCTAATGCTACTTATAGCTTATTCTTTATATATTTGCTAAAAATATACATCTATACCTCATTACCTTATTTAATATTATTTTATAAATTGACTAACCTAGTGTCTATTTGTAAATAATATTACAATTTCATTTTTGTATTTGTACAGACTAGACCCAAAATAAGCATAGCTCAAATAGATTTTAGAACATACTTAAAACACTCAGACACAACATAGACATATTCATAAAAACAAACATTTACACTGCACATGAATCGAACCCGTACTCTAACTCAGCAGTCTGAACCTCTACAGTCGCGGCACAAAAGAACACCATTTTGACCTCACACAAATAGGTACCCCCTAAAAACGTTCCCACTTGACGGATCGGACACCTACGAACCACAATGAAATTGATGACGTAACCTCTGACGTCACGACACCCAATTTCCCGACCCCGCCTTGATATAATAAAGTCCGATTGCACTTTTATTGCTTGCCCCATCTATGTCGTATCATACCGGACCTATTTACTTAATTTTTACTACATTTTTGATGATGAAATGTATTATTATACTAGATGAATCGCCTGTGGCAGCTAAGTAGTAGATTAACACAAGGTTAAGCAAATATTGTCAAGTCGGTTTAAGGATGGGTGACCATTCTTAATACATTGCCTCGTAGGAGCACGTTAAGCCATCGAATCGGTTGCGATACGAACATGTGTGACAGTCGTTACGAGTATTTAGAGTTCTAAAAAGTTTGACTGGTCTTTAACTACAGTATTTCGATATAGCTTATGGGTTGTGAAGGTCATATGGCAGTTGCTTCACGTAAAATATTAAAGATCAGTCGTGTCTTACACGTCCGAGGAAGCTATCTCGAAACCGGAGATGGCCCTAGATCAGTGGTGGGTAAACTTTCTATTTAAAAGGAGGGCCAGGCGTATACCAAACCCTCCTCCCCTCTCCGTCGTCGCAGCCGACGTCTCCTTCACGAGCATTGTTTGCTCGAAGAAGTCCCAGCATACGTACCATGCATCGTGTGTGGTAAGCAAGGTGGCGAGCGGGAGAACTCTCACTCCTAGGGTGGTCACTAGTTCCCGCCGCGGCGTCTCATACCCATTCTCGAGCAATGCGAGATAAAGGCGGCTCTCAAGTACCTACTGTGATACTGGAATTTATTTTATTCTTCTGCTACTGATGTCGAAGGACCTTCGGCGGGCCGGATTAAATACTTTCGCAGGACGTAGCTGTCCCGCGGGCCATACTTTGCCCATCCCTGCCCTAGATCAGCTGCGGTTACTAGGGATATGCCTTAGGCAATGTCTGACCCCGGCATTTGAAGAGCTAAGACGACCAACACGACCGCCCGGCGGGGGTGATTATGTCAGACATGGGTACCAAAGGTGTTAGCAGGTGGGTCATAGTTTACGGCGTAGCTCCGCATTCACGCCGTAGGTCCACCTCACAGAAATATATTAGAATAGAACAGCCATGTGAGCGGGAAACGAGTGGCAAGTTTTTAACCAAATTCCTGTCCTATGTACTGCTTACTCAGTACTGTTACCAATGCTTCGATATCACCTTAGGGTTGTGGAGGTCAGGAGGCAGTCGCTTCACGGAAAATGTTTAAATCCGCAGTTAAACTGGTAAAAGCAGACCCCAGACTTCAAGTTGATAGCTTCGGATGCGACTGGGATTAACGCTAGGATGAAGAAGACTCAGTACTGATAAGACTAGCTTGTAATAACATCGTTTAAATGCCGTGACTCAGTACTGATAAGACTAGCTTGTAATAACATCGTTTAAATGCCGTTAATTTGCCTCATTGTGCTATTCCGAACTATGGAATAAAAATAGAGAAGTAAATTTGAAAAATAAAGATATTTTTATCTCTCGTGAGTATTTATTTACAGTGAAAAAAGGTGAGTACTGCGTATGGCCGTTCTATCCTAATACATTTCTGTGGTCCACCCCATCCGAGAAACACTGAGTGTTCGAAACTCACGTGTTCACCGAAGGAACTCATGAGTACCTCTCGGAACGCTCTCAGGGTGGCTGCACATTGAACAAACAAAATATGATATAACTCGCCGTCGACTCGACCGAAGAAGAACCAGAGGTGTTGGCACAGCCCTTGTTTGCCACCTAAGACAGAATTATTATTTATTCTGTACCTAAATGGTATCAAAAAGTCTATATGACTGACAAGATCGCTATCTTACTCTATTTATATACACCCGCATTGAAATCAATTGAGACGATGATAATTTATTTCCATCTAACGGTAAAGTGCAGGAAAATCCCACCACATTACGTCAACATTTTCCCAGTGGTGATACCACTAATTTATTTCATGAGATACCTATCACAGTTTACATAACTAACTTTTTTCTATTGGCTAAGTAGAGGTAACAACTTCCCATTTGTTTAAAAGTAATGACATTTCCTTTCATAATTTATACATTAACGGTATAAGGTAAATAGGTAGGACACGACGGTATTTCCGTCCAATTGAGCAGTCCGACTGGGGATGTACCTCCGCCATGCAGAATACCGCGGCCATAATAACCTCGCGTTGTGTTCCCGGCAGTGAGTAGGGTAGCCAGAGCTCACTGGAGAGTTTTTGTGCTGTCAGCGGGAAGACCAGACGGTTCCTGCTTTGTCTTCTACACTGAAGGCCAGAAACCAGATAGGTACATCCAATAATTAGGAGGTAGGACACGACAGTATTTCCGTCTAATTGAGTAGACTGACTGGGAAAGTACCTCCGCCCTACAGAATACCGTCGCCATAATAACCTCATGTTGTGTTCCCGAGGGTGAGTAGGGTAGCCAGAGCTCACTGGAAAGGTTTTGTACTGTCAGTGGGAAGATCAAAGACTATTGCTGCTTTGTCTTCTACGCTGACGGCACAGAAACTCTCTGTGTTTACAGGGTCAGCAGCACGAGTATAACTCTTCTGGTGTTGCACACGTCCATAGGCCACGGTAACCTCTTTCCATCAGGTGGACCGTGAGCGTGTCTGTCACAAAAACTCTCACGTGAGGCAGTCAGCATATTAATATCGGTGTTAACTTTTATGAGTACGACTACCATCTGACCTTCCTACACCGGGAAGAATGCATAGCGGGGAGGTTGACCTTGACCCTGAAAATGTTACACGTGCCATACCATACATACACAGGTAGGTAAGTATATAAGAATACAAACAAATTATGTAATTACAGTTTCTAAGAAACATCTTCAAAATATCAGACATCTTGAATTCAATATAATCACGAGAATCTGCGGGAGACGGCAATTTGCCGTAATAATATAATACTTTTACTTTATTTATTTATTTTCTTTTCTACTTGCGCCAAATACCTCGGCGATGCTTGGCTATGAATAATTTTTTTCAATCTTTCTATTCATTTCCTTAACAATGTTCCCTGTCACCTTTAAGGCTTTCAACTCAAAGTCTAGGGTCCACTTACAACTTTTGCTCCTCTTGATTTGGTTTACACGGCTTTTATTAAAGCAACTACCATCTAATCAAGAGAACGGTAATTAACGCGATCATGGTACAGGTACTTACATACCTTTAATTGCCTGACGTTTAGACCAGTCAGCCTGTGACCACGGCCGGTGTAACCTGGTCGAAACATCAGGCAATCAAAGGTATGTAAGTACCTATACCATGATCGCGTTAATTCCCGGTCTCTTAACTATATATCATGGAACGGGAGAGTTTAAAGTTAATTATCGTTTAAGCTCTAAGCCCCAAGAAGAACGCACCAAAGATTTGTACATCAATCAGCAGGTGTATTGACTAGCCGATAAGGTTGAATGGAACCCAGGTCTAGATGATGTCCAAAAATCTACTTATACTGTTGATTGATGGCACTTGGTGGAACTTGCCACACATCTTCAATGCAAACATTTATTATCCTGGCTGGTTTCGCCTTACGGCATTATCAAAATAGTACCTACCGGTTTCGCCTTACGGTCAGGATAATGTGGTATAGTACAAGTGTTTTCATTGAAGTTCCCAAAATCTATATTACCATTAACCTTTAGGTAATTAAGGTCTAAAGTATCAAAATGTCCATATTATCAAAATGTATGACTACTGTACTCTAATCGAGCACCACGGTAGGACATGAGGGTATTTCAGTCCAATTGAGCAGTCCGATTGGGAAGTACCTCCCACCCTACAGAATACCGCGGTCATAATACCCTTGTGTTGTGTTCCCGGAGGAGAGTACGGCAGCCAGAGCTCACTGGAGAGTTTTTGTGCTGTCAGTGGGAAGACCAAAGGCTATTCCTGCTTTGTCTTATACAAGGCACAGAAATTCTCTGTGTTTACAGGGTCAGCAGCACGAGTGTGACTCCCCTAGTGATGCACATGTCCATAGGCCACGGTAACCACTTTCCATCGGGTGGGCCGTGCGCTAGTCTGCCACCTCAGTGGTATTAAAAAAAATCCATTGAGACCGGGGTGCCCTCTACAACTTCTCTCCCTAGTTTGGTCCTCCACTCCATGAGGAAAGCAATGTCAGAGCCTTGTTCTTCAGTCAGAAGGTGTCCCGTCCCGACTTGCAAGTGAGGGCGGCTTGTACCCCGAAGACCTTCGGTACCCGAATTCGAACAGCTTTCAAAACGACTAGGTATTTATCGATGTGTCATGACGTTAATGAGTTTAATGACACATCCGTAAGTGTCTATCACTTTCAAATCTGTTACGCGGTTGCACTATCACTGAAGAAATAGGATTTTACTTAATTTTTAATGTACTCTAGAAAATATTCGGTATACAGGGTGTATTTTTGAAACGGGGCAGTAAGGGCAAGTACCTTAACCGTTGCAGTTACAGCAAAACGTTCTTAGAAGACCTTCCCTAACTTTTTGACATATTTTGAACTGCATTCACAGATTTTGTAAAAAACTTACAGTTGGCAAAAAAAAATGCAAAAAGTCCAAAATTTTTTTTTTTTTGCCAATCGATTCTATTTCATGTGGGGATCAAAAAACTCTATGAGACCATTTTAGCTTTCAGTACTAGGAAAGACAGAAATCGCCAAAAACGTTTCCCATACATTTCGGCAACAGAAACAAATTTCTACGATGGTCTAACTTTTTGTTATGGCCAGGAAGTGGGTAGAATTGACTGTAAAGTAAATAAAAAGAATTTTTACCACTAAAAAAAAAATCACCACTATTGGTTCAAAGAAAATCCACTAAGAGTTACGGCAAGTCATAATCAGGTTCGCTTCTCATTCAACTGTTGGTGTGGTATAATGTCCAATCGAGTCATAATGGTGGAATTTTATGAAGGGAAACTGAATTCTGCCATGTATAATGAAGTCATTTTACACCATCTTGAAAACGAGATGGACGAATGGCCCCTGTCGGAATTGCGAAAAGTTCATTTTCAACAAGATGGTGCTCCGCCACATAACAGTCACCTTTCACGTTCCAATTTGAGCCGCCTATTCGGTACACAGTGGATAGGTACACATGGTCCAACACAGTGGCCACCTCGTAGCCCCGATCTAACACCACTTGATTTTTTTTTATGGGGCTTCGTGAAAAACGAGGTGTATAATGACCATTTTACGTAATATTCATCCCAGAACATTATTAGCCGCCATTCGTTCAGTGCAAAAAAGGATAGACTTATGTATTCGTGAAAATGGAAATCATTTTGAGCAATTTATTTCATAAACCAATTTCTTAAATGTTTAAATGATTTTTTTTATTTAAAAAAGTTCAAAATTTTACCTGACCTATGAGTTTCGAGTTAATTTATCATATTTCCGTACGAAATGTATGGGAAAGGTCTTTGGCGATTTCTGTCTTTTCTAGTACTGAAAGCTAAAATGGTCCCATAGAGTTTTTTGATCCCCACATGAAATAGAATCAGAAAAAATTTGAACTTTTTGCATTTTTTTTGCTACCTGTAAGTTTTTTTACAAAATCTGTGAATGCAGTTCAAAATGTCCCAAAAAGTTAGGGAAGGTCTTTTAAGAACGTTTAGGTACTAGGTAGGGTTAAGGTACTTGCCCTTACTGCCCCGTTTCAAAAATACACCCTGTATATTACTGACCCGTTCGAATTTCGAAAATCGTATACCTCAATTGCAGTGCCATCTACCGGGTTCAAATAATACCTATGATCTTCGCACAAGTGCTAGTTATAAGTTGAGAAAGCTTTAACAGCAATCACATAAACAATAAAATAGCGTGTTAGATACGAAATAACAAACAAACAAACGAGATTTCCGTAATATTGATGCTGATTTCTCATGCAATTTCGGTCATGGCGACCACTTCGACTCCTAGTCGGAGCTGATGCGCTTGAAGATGGCTAACATAGCCGATCTTCGCTGTGAACTCTCGTGTGCACTGAGGGCACGTAAGAACACCACCTACGTGATGGACTGGAACGCTACAGGTCTAGATGATGTCCCAAAAACTATATTACCATTAACTTTTAGGTTCATAATGTCTAAAGTATTAAAATGTCCATATTATCAAAATGTATTACTACTAAACTCTACGCGACCACCAAGGTAGGACACGGCGGTATTTCCTAATATTAATATTAGATAATATATATAGTCATATACATATACGTAAGCAATATATTGTCCACCTATTGCACAAATTGTATTTAAAATTTTATCCTCAGACGTACACAAACAACAAAACAACAAAAATTATAACACAACTCTGAACTTATCCAAACCGAATGAATGACGTAAGAATTCTAACAATACAAAAACATCTGCCCAAGAATTAATAATTAAGAAGTGACTATTACTCTGACGAACATACAGACTGATAACTAAGTAGGTAACAGAGCTGACTCATAAAAACATAATATATATATATATACGCAGCTACAATCGAGCATTCATTCAAGAAGCGACACTCACAGCGTAAACATGGCCACTAAATTTTTATTCGTTTTGGCTTTCGCTGCGACATCCGTTCTCATCACCGCACAAGACTGTAATTGCGACATTGGTGATACCAAAGATCTATGGGAATACCTCAAGAAAATATCTCAAAATTTCGATGATGACTTCACAGAAGAAGATAAAGAGAATTACTCCGTTATTCCTGGTTTTCTGTCGCCGCTTCTAGACTGTGATTGTTCAGATGATAATAATAGGAGGAAACGTGAAATTGCCCCGAGTGCAGCTCCTTTTAAGACTATTACTGTCAGAACAAGTCACGAGGAACCTGCAAAACCAGTCAGAAAAACAACAAAGAACCCCAGAATCCGTTATAGAACCCGGTCGTGTCCGATCGGATATGTACGAATCGCTAAATGGTGCTTCAATGAAGAAAAGATTAATTAAGATGGTGATACGGAAGTGATACTAGTGAAATTGACGGATCTAATTTGCTGAAATTATTTTAAAAATGACATTTATATTGATGTGACTAAGGTTCTACTAAAACGAAATTTAGTTTAACTTGATCGTGATTACTATCATTGGCAAAACCAGCTCCAAGTATAGCAAACTGTATTACTTAAGTGCTTGTGATGATATAATACTCGTAATTTAAAATACATTGATAACCTCTTGCTGACGTAGTGATTACATTAGATAGGAGTCCTTACGTTACCATGAATCAATCAAATGTTAATTAATCAATCCATGTAAGTCACAAAGTAACAATTATGACTGTCAAGATTATAGTTGCATCATTTTACAGTCAGTTTGGTTGGCAATACCGTTAAAAAATCTGGCAATAAAAGCCACATAGTAATTTTTCTTATTGCCAGTAATATATGTGCAATATTATTTATTATTTGTTTAATAAATACTTATTATTTTTAATTATATCGTCAGTTAGCCATATTTTTGGCGGGAGGTAAAATATGTAAATTTTCAGTTTTTGATTTAATTGACACTGTTTTAAGTGTTTGAATTTAAATAGCATTTATGTGTATAAACAGTATTATTAATAATTTATTTTAGAGCTCAAACCAAATGTGTTTAGTTTATAATGTTGTTTTTAATTAGTTTATTTGATATGTTTAACTATTCCAATAATGTTAAAATGTGAAAGTTTGTATATTAGCAAGATTACCTAGTCGATTTTTAGTTGATATTTTGCTACGAATTTTGTAAACATAAGTTTAGTTTTAAAAAAATTATAATGAATAAAATTGATGACAATAAATATGTTTAATATTATATTTTATTTCTATAGTTTAAGTTGCTCATAAAAACCATATAATCACAATATCCTGGGAGGATTCCGTACACCATTATAATTGGTGCATTAGGGCTTTTTCGTCAAGAAAGAAACTCAAGCTATTCAAAGGTATATACAGTTAGCGTCAGAAATATCTCATCTACAAAGTTTCAAAATGATCTTTAAACCAAGGTATTCAGAGCAAATCAAACTTGTTTAATGGAAAAAGGAGGTTTACAAAGATAATTAAAATAAAAACAGAAAGAGAGGGAAATAAAACCTAGGTGAAACATAAATATACTACAATATAGTACCTGGCGCCATCTGACATACACTTTATTACCATTTGTATTTTTGAGTCTTTTTTGCTTTTTTAAGGATGTTATCACTATTTGTTTTTGATGTCCTATTTTTCTGCACCCCTTTGGACCCTAAGTTTTCATTAAAAAAAAAACCCGATGAAAATTGGTAGGGTAGTTTTTAAGTTATGAGCGTTACGCTAACGTATTATTATAAGAGAAGTTTGTCCGAACTAAAGGTGTGTACTAAATATCAGAGCTATCTGTCATCAGGAGGGGGGGAATACCAAGGCATTAAGATCATGATGAGTACAATCGCTCTGGTGCTGACTTTACCAACATACAAATACCATGATCGCGTTAATTCCCGTTAACATTAAAGTACCGTTTTAATTGCATCGTTTGCATATGCAGTTGTGAATTATGCACTCATCGTATCGATGTAACTTATGTTGCAATAATCTCTTGGTATCACAAATCATAATCATTTCCAACTAGATCGGGGGTCAAAAGTCAAAATTTGTGTGACGTAATTGGTGGATGTACCCTAACTGGTATCCAATACACTGATGACGGAATATCTACGGTTATTCCGTCTGTCAAATATGTCACGGTGTTGCCATAAAGCAAAAAATAAACCAAATAATAGAAAGGAGGTGTATAAAAGCGGACGGACATTTAAGGTAAAGGCTTTGGATGCCACCGCAATTGGTAGAAGAAAAAATAAAACATGGTATCCGCGAAATAATTGGGGACATTATACTTTTAGGAAAGGTGAGTAATTACAGTACAAGTAATTACAATACAAGTAAGTATTATTTTGAATAAGAAAATAAAGGAGGGGAATTAAATGGAAGAGCTCATCGAGCTTACAATGTTGGTTAAATAATAAAATAACAGCAAATAATTTGAGAATTCGTTTATATTCGTTTCTTACAATGTGTATTCTTCCCGTAAACTTTCGAAAATATAATGAAGTACTTTGTTTGCTACCTGAGCAGTACATAAATCAATAAAGGATACAACACAGGAAGGAAGATAACTTCACTATCGCTGAGTCAAATTAAAGGCGAGAAATACCCATCAAGAAATAAGTGAGTCATTGCAAATGCCCAATTAGTTATAGATACTGTTATCTAGGTACTATAATAATGGTGTTTATTGAGTCGTGGCTAAATGGTTACCGAGTAGGTTAGAATAGAATATAATAGCCTAGTCGTATGGGTTATGGACTGCAGACACGAGGTCTCGGGTTCGATCCCAGGTTTTACCATGGCACACACCAATGACTTTTCGATGCTTTTCGACGTTATGTGTATATTTATCACAGGTTTATAAGTGCCCAGTTAATGGCAATAGGCTCGCGTTTTAGCGTTTTTATACCTCAGATAGTAACTTAAGCTGTCAGTTCCGATTGCCATAATATCTGTCAACAATAATTAAATTTTTGGACACTTCCAGCAGGCGTACAATAGTAGCAATCAGTCTATCAGTATTCCAGGTGAGTATAGACGCAAGTAAGTAATAAAAATATTATATTTTACACTGATCGGGAATCAAACCGGCGACCTCTGACGAGCCAGTCAAACGCTCTACAACCACACCACGCAGATCATCAAACAGTAGATGGCCGTTTATACAGATGTCGGTCACCACATTAATGTCACGAAAAGACTACGAAATCACCTAGGTATGTCCAAATTGTGTGGTACATATGAATCACCATTAGTTGCGGGAAAAAATTCGGGTTGAGTTACGTGTTCATTCATGATTCATCACTCAAAAACTGAATTTCAACATCAAAAACGGATGGTAGGGGTTATCCATATATTATGTCACGCATTAGGGTAAGGGGTCAAACAAGTGGGATATTGATTTTTGTTCTTTTTTTTTCTTCCTCTCATTCTTTTTTTATTTAATTTAAAAATACTCTTGCCCATTCACAGGACAAATCTATGCCACATGCATGACAAAAGAGGTTTAAAACCTGTAATCGACAAATACAATGTCACTCGGGAAATATTTGGGAAAGTTAAACAATAATACAAATATTCAATACTTATTGTCACTTTATTCAAAAATAAAAAAGACTAAATACATTAAGTTATTTGAACATATTCTCGGAACTTTACATGAATTAACACATCACACATTGGATTTAAATTATTTTTAAGAATCCGTTAAAAATAATTTATCACGATTTATTTTATTGAGTCTTCCCTCGACCTTGGGAGCTGGGCTCCCCTATCAAAGATCTTTGGAGCCCAAGCCAACTCCACCTAAACCTGCTGATTAACGGGCTAGGATCTCAGGCAAGCATTCCTCCCAGTGGTGTGGGGTCAGACGGCAGTCGCTGTAGTAAAAGCCAAGATAAACCAATCCCTAAAGACAGGAGAAGAAGAGGAACGGACCATGGCTCTAAAGTGCTAGCTTTCGATATTGATGCTGATAGTGATGATGATCATGAGTTTTGTTACAAAATTTGTAGTTTTGTATGAAAGTACAATTGCTATGCGTTTACGAACAGGCGCTTTAAGATTACAGCCTAGACACACAGGGGTACTTGTGATCCCAGATATTTATCCAGGGGCGGATTTGATAAATTGGGTGTTCTAGGCCTACGAAAGATTGCCATGTAATTTGATTGTGATGTAAAGCATGAGAAATTAAAAAAACTATAGAAATAAAATAAAAATGAAAAGAAAAAAGAATAACAATAAATAAATTTATTTTAATCTTTACCAAATATCATCAAAATCTGCTTAGTAGTTGTTGTGTGGAAGCATAACAGACAGTTCTGTGAGTATCAATGAGGTGGTAGCTTATAGGGGATTAAATAAAAATTAAAATCTGCAAAACATCTTAGCAACTATTGAAAAAAAAATGCAACCAAATTGTGCCGCCCCTTGAATTTTGCCGCCTTAGGCCCGGGCCTACTCGTCTTATAGGGGAATCTGCCCCTGTATTTATCTAAAAAAAATTATACACAAGTACGTATATAAAAGAGAGAAGCGCTGAATGCGGGCTACGGCAATCGGTCGTTCTGGAAGTCTATAGGAGAGGCCTATGTTCAACTATGTGTGGCTGACATGATGTATAGGTATGGGATACACATAAGCCTTTTTATTTTGACGTTTAGTAAGTTCCGTTTTAATGCTGTATACAAAATAAATTATTTGTTAATTACTTTGTGTTGGATGTATGGATCCCACCATGACGATTTTTTGAATTCTATATTTTTTGTGTACCTCCTTATCCGCGTTGTGACGGTGAAAGAATACAAGTGTTGCCACCCCATCAGCCGGGGTTTTTTTTACGTGCGTGAAATCCCCATGGATACCCCCCCCCCCCCTCCGAAGCCGGAGGGGGAGGTTGTGTCGGACTCGAACCGACTAAACCGCACATCGACTGTGGGTCAATGTGCTAGGCCGAAGGTGAGGTTGTCTCGAGACATATCCTCGCACCCCGCCTGACCCAGGGCCATTCCTATCGGTCTGGCCCTCCTCGCGAGGTCTGGCCCTCCTTGGGAGTCTGGCCCTCCTCGGGAGTCTGGCCCTCCTCGGGAGTCTGGCCCTCCTCGGGAGTTCGGCCCTCCTCGGGAGTCTGGCCCTCCTCGGGAATCTGGTCGTAAGAAAACTTGAAAGACCCTCTCAATGAAAAGACGCCACAACAGAAGGGCCCCCAGTTGCCGGTGGTCCCGCTATTGCCAGCCATGACAGCGAAGGTGGCTGGGATGGACTGGATGTCGGGCGCGGCGCGATGAGCGAGAGAGACTCGCTGACATCGCTGCACGCGCTCGTAGGCGGCTCGGCGTCGTAGGGCGCAGAACGACCTCCGCCCCCCCATGAGTGCGGGCCTGAGGGTAACGGGTGGAGCCGCCCGTCACCCTAGCAGAGGGATGGCCCTGGGTCAGCCGGGGTGCGAGGAATATGTCGCATGTCAACCTCACCTTCTGCCTAGCACTACGACCCAGAGACGGCGTACGCGCTTTAGTCGATGGCCAGCAGTGGACTGCAGTGGGCTAATTGATTGATTGATTGTTTACCTCCGTAATAAGCATTTTTCTTATTTTATTTTTCACTTAATACATGTCTACCTACCCATTTTTGGACTGTGTTGGATTGTGTTATGTTTTAAGTTCAATGAACTCACATAATTAACTTACTAGAACGAAAAAACCTGAATTTGTTGGTCCCTATGTTCATAAATAATAATAAAACGATACATTTTTCATGTCAAAGGTCCATAAAGGTGTACTTACCCTTGGCCATAATGTCTAAATTAAATTTGTAATAATTAAAATAAGGTCAATTGTACATTCGCCCTTATAGTGCTCACTTGCTGAACACTAACGATACAATAAATTGTAATGTGTTTTTTTTCTAATCTCCAAAGGACAAATGTTTTTTTCTCATAGGTACATATATATACCTATTACATACATATACTCACGCTTGTAAATCCCGGAAGGGGTAGACAGAGACAAAGAAATCGCCGTAACGATAGACAGATATTTATTAACACCTACATATATTTCACCAACTATGATTTTTGGTCCCAAGTTTTTTTATAGGACACGAAAATTTGACTTCACCTCGCCTGATGGTAAACTGAATGCAAAGTCTCAGGAAAGAAGTTCACCTTTACATACACGTACCATGTTAGCAATGGTGGCACTCAGCTTCGTCGAAAGAGGATCGTCGTCTGCGCACCGCGTGACACCCACCGGTCCTACTAGTGCTGCGACCAAATAGGCAACACCAACAACATAATCCTGCAATGGATCAAGGGCCACAGCGGCTCGCGCGGCAATGACGCAGCGGACGAGCTTGCTAGGAGAGGATCTGACATGGTTGCAATGGGACCTGAGCCCATAATACCGATCCCCTTTGCATACCTACGAACCATCGTAAACAAACGAACGATAAATCAACACAACAGTTACTGGACAAACATTGAAGGATGCAGGCAGGCCAGAGAAGCACTCCCTGTGCTTGAACATAGACTGACCCAGCGTGTTCGACAACTGTCAAAACAACAACTACGCACGGCTACAGCTGCCATCACGGGGCACGGCTCCTTCAAGAAACACCTTTTTATTTTAGGAATCACCGACAGCCCTCTCTGCAGAGACTGCATGAGAGAGGAGGAAACAGCGGCACATGTGCTCCTACACTGTCCTGCAACCGCCACATACAGGGCTAAGTACTTCAATAATACAGGTACGCTCCGGGAGATCACCAGCAGTGTGAACCGCCTGCTGGCGTTCTTCAATGAGTTGGGTTGGATCGAGTGAAATGCCCACCCTCACGCAAATACGGCGCCATGACGTGGAGTTGCGGATACCAGCCCGTGATACCATACCATACCATACCACAGTGCTGCGACCACAATCCCCCCCTGCCCGGCTATGCAATTGCTGACCCCTGAACGCAATCCAACCGTAATTAGATTACTATCAAGGGTTTTTCGCAATCATGCACGGTGGTACCCGGCCGAAATTTGTAACAAATTTATACCATGAAATTTCTACAATCAGTACAGTTCTTTTGCTTGCAGCTTTATCTTCTACGCTGACGGCACAGAAACTCTCTGTGTTTACAGGGTCGCGGTCGGCAGCACGAATGTGACTCCCCTGGTGTTGTACTCGTCCATAGGCCAAGGTAACCACTTCACCAGGTGGGCCTTGTTCTTGTTTGCCACCTCACTGGTATAAAAAAAGCCGGGGTTGCGAGGGATATGTCTTAGGCAATCTGGAACCCTGGCATCTGTGCCTCGATCACGAAAAACATTCGAATTCAGAACGTAAACGTATATCGAAAGAAAGGAGCTTTGCGATTGGTTCACAATAGGCAGGTGGCCAATCACATTACTTCTTTCTCTCGTGTTGGAGGCACTGAAACCCCAAGACGGCATGTGGTTTTAGTCCGTTCGAGACCGACGTAGCCCCCCACGTCTTGTGGGGATCGTCTTCTTCATCCTATCGTTAATCCCAGTTGCATCTGAATCTTTCATCACTCATTCCGGTGTCCGCTTTCTCCAGTCCAACTGCGGGTTTGGTTGATCTTTGATATTTTCTGCGAAGCGACTTCTATCTGACCTCCATCACCCATAGGTGATATATCTAAGTATTGAAGTTAGACCAGTATTTGGACTTTTTAGGGTTCAAACCACCCGTAACGACTGCAGTAGATATTCGTATTACAAGCCAACGACTTATCGTAATTTCTGAGGCACGAAAAATATCCAGACCGTTGCCAATAGACTTACCTATTCATGCATACAAATATTTGCTGTAAGCGAGAATCGAACCCGCTTTCATTACCGCCGCGACAAAGAGACTGTCAACTGGGCGGCGGTGGGGGTATCTGAGGGGATTTCCCGAACTTAAAATAAGGTTTAAACCACCGTACATGGTCATCTATACAACTTCTATATAAATAAGATTGGAGTACCTTTTTGTAATATTGAAATCACCGTTTTGTACTACATGCAAATGAATATAATACGATACATACACCAAAATCCCATTTTTTACAAATTTTGTCTCTCTGTCTGTCTGTTTGTTCCGGATTATCTCTGAAATGGCTGGACCGATTTTGACGGGACTTTTATCGGCAGGTAGCTGATGTAATAAGGAATAACAAAGGCTACTTTTATTTTTGAAAAAAGCGTTGACTTAACAATAAGCGATAACCGAGATCCACGCGGGCGGAGCCGGTAAATATGTTAATTTAGCGGTACCAGTGCCAAAAATATCGAAGTTTAATAACATATCCCCTTAATTACATCTTCTTCGATATCCTGGGAAGACCAAGGTCAATTACTCTTGAAAGTTTCCCTATTGCAGCATCGCGTTGAGAACTCTCTGTCTGTCTGTTTGTTCCGGATTATCTCTGAAATGGCTGGACCGATTTTGACGGGACTTTTATCGGCAGGTAGCTGATGTAATAAGGAATAACTAAGGCTACTTTTATTTTTGAAAAAAGCGTTGACTTAACAATAAGCGATAACCGAGATCCACGCGGGCGGAGCCGGTAAATATGTTAATTTAGCGGTACCAGTGCCAAAAATATCGAAGTTTAATAACATATCCCCTTAATTACATCTTCTTCGATATCCTGGGAAGACCAAGGTCAATTACTCTTGAAAGTTTCCCTATTGCAGCATCGCGTTGAGAACCAGTTTTCCTCATTTTGAACAGCCAATTTTTGTACCTACAAAATAAATTGTATAATTCCTTGTCCCGATTGACTGATTCCTCAACACACACACACATAATTGTGGTGTGTGTTTGTGTAGGCTAATAAACTGTATGGTTTGGTACTTATACTGATGTAGTAGATCTTTGTACGCTGTGTTATATTGCTACTTACTGTGTCTATAGACTTAGAATGTAGTCTAAGGTTCGCGTTCGAATTTGAAAGTTTCACCAAAGGGGTAAAATATAAGAGCAATTTTTGTACGAACGGCTGACACTTGTGAAATAAGATTTTGGTAAAAAATAAATGAACAAATTATAATTTTTTTTTTTAAATCATCCTCTAAGGGGATGAATTATTTTTCTAGTTATCATTTAGGTTTCAACACAGTCCACCAAACAGTGATTACCATGGCCTATATATGGACGTGTGCAGTACCAGGGGCGTCATACTCGTGCTGCTGACCCTATTAGAACCTTCTAATGCCCTTCCTGAAGTACCCTATATTTTAGTCCAGTCACGCCAGTAGCTTTTCGAAGGGGTAGACAGAGGTGTATTAACAGGGGTAGGAATTTTGCTTTGCCTCGCCACAGACAAGACGGTGGCGATCATTTTCCCGGTATGAGGATAAAATTAAAAACCACAAACGTATTTGTTTGTTTCTCGGAAACATAATGAAAATGTACATGTTTAATTCTAATGAATCACATTATTAAAACTATATTACTCATAAATTATTATTCATTCTGACTCATTCTCACAATTTGTTTTATAATTATTGTAATTTGTAAAATCAGTAGTAGTTGTACTATTTTACAAATTACAATTGTATAACAATATTGTAGAGCATTATCACATAGTCTGATACTCTGACGTTAGCATAGCACTTTTTGTAAACACAAATTTCTAAATTAAATTAAAAAAAAATTCTAAACGCACAGACTAATACAAATTACAATTATTTTTCTCGCGGCATTACTTAAACTAACAATCTTGAGTATTTTGTCTTTGGTGTTTTATATTATTAATTATATTTTATTAATACTTCCTATAAAATGCATTCAAACTTATTTTAAATTAATATCTATTATGGCATCAGAACTAAATACAAATAATTTACAATGTATCATTCAATCAGTCTAGCCTTGTCTGGCTTTTGCCCACTTTGACTAGACAACTTATTTTTGTAACTGGTCATACCGATGAAATTGCAAAAAAATGCGCGCCATGCATTTACGCATAATGTCAAAATTCATAACCACATTTAGATATCTAGTTTTTGCATCCCGTTCCAAATTCGAAATTCAAAATTCCCGCCTCGCCCAAGAACCGCCAAATACATTTTTAAAACAACTTGTTTTATGCCATAATCTTGAAATCGCTTTAAAAAAACATTTTATTTTCAGTAAGCGTATAGAGGAGACAAAAATATCAATCTCTTTAAAAAAATACCATCATAAACTGAACACATAGGCGCTAATTAATAAAAAAATACACAGAGTATGTAAGCTGTAGTCAAAATTTCCATACATTTTTGTTCTTTTTACTGTAGTGTGGCAAAGATTTGAAAGATGGCTGCTCGGTCAAAGCACAGCAAATTTCAGTTTGTGTACGAGTAGAAGGGAAAGGTAGCCTATTCTTCTGTCACTGCATTTTGATAATATTCTATTCTACTCTGATAGAAGTTCTTCCTTAATACAATACTTGCCAACTCTAACGTAATTAGCTGGACACTTGCGATCACCATGCCTTATAGTCTTCTTCGATTTCTTCTCATGTTTCACCACTACCGGCTTATTCCTAGGCACATCAGTGATAATCTTCCGTTTCGGACGTATCTTCTCCTTGCAATCACACCCCACAAGTGGGGACAACACAGCTGGCAACACTGAGTACGCATTCTTGTCACGTGTACTATCAGCCTTTAGCGATAACATTTTTAAATATAACCAAACATCTTGTTTATCTTTCTCGGTGTTGCAATCACAGTTGTCTGCAGCGGTAACTGCAGAAGTCACCACGAATAGCACCAATAGCTTGAAGAGCATGTTGGCTGTTTGGAAGTCACAGTGAGAATGACTGTATGCGGCGATTCACGAGCTTATATTGCGACAGGTTTAACACAAACTTGTTATTATTATGTGGTTTGAATTTAATATCAGTGTGGTATTACCAACAATTTGATCTTGTGTATTAGTGTACAGGTGTATTAATGTACAGGTAGCTCATTTAGCATCACTTCTAGAAAGGGACTGGTCACAGATTCTTATCCTGTTCTGTAGGTAATATCCGAAATTGCCAATTGTATAAGAAATTTAATTGCTCTTTCGCTATCCTAAATTTTTATAAGTACCTATTTGTACATTCATAAAACTTTTTTAGTGTTATCTGTATTGGCTGTACTGGCGATGTCATCCCTTCAGCTGATTTTTCTGTAATAGTAGTGCGTTCATAGCGGTAGTGTAGTGACTAGGATTGACCTCTCCGCCGACTAGTTAATCACTAAGGTACCAAAGTCAATGGTCAAACTTTAATGGCCAATAAACAGTCCGATTCCGTTTAGATTAAGATCAAGGGGGCATACTTCTCCAACTAGAAAACTGTTCAAAATTCGGTCTCGGTCTAAACTCAATCTGTCCAATGTCAAAAACCATCACGATGCCAATGAAAATTGTATTACGTTACGAGAGTATAACATATACCGTTTATGATGATTGAAAGATTGAAATTAGATCAAAATTAAATTGTGTATTGGTCAAATTGGTTACTTTTTAGTTAACGTCAAAATGGGGAGTGTTTTGGAAACTTGTATGTAATAATTTATTGTGATGTCATTATTTTTAATAGGTAGTCAGTCAAATCATCTACTAAGGTTGGATGGACGATTAAAAATAAATAAAAACGGTAAAATGAGAACAGACCCAAAATATACCACTCTTTTACCATTCTTAATTTAATAAGCTCAGTTAAATAATTTATTTTAATAACAGGAAAACATCAAATTTTGTACAGAATTTTATTATGAGAATTGGCCAAACACATTACAT
Organism: Eilema caniola; assembly: GCA_949126895.1. Lineage (NCBI taxonomy): Eukaryota > Metazoa > Arthropoda > Insecta > Lepidoptera > Erebidae > Eilema > Eilema caniola. The sequence continues at coordinate 2,020,305 of OX421488.1, read as the reverse complement.
TTATACTGGTCATACTGGAGATTGAATGCACTCGGTGGAATCTATACACATCTTGTGGAATGAACTGCCGTGGTTTTCCCAAGCGACTACAATATGAGGTTCTTCAAGAAGGGTATTAGAAGGTATCTACGGGGTCGGTAGCACGATTGTGACGCCCCTGGTGTTGCAAACGTCCATAGGCCACGGTAACCACTTCCCATCAGGTGGGCCGTGTGCTTGTCTGCCGCCTAAGTGGCATAAAAAAAAAACATATAAATAAAATTGGAGTGTCTGTTTAATATTGAAATAACCGTTTTTTCACTTCTCATGCTCTTAAAATGTTACTTTAGTCTCTGCACATCGGGACCAAAGTTCCTTATTAACCTCTAGGGACTAAAGTAATTTTTTTAATTCACTTTGAAAACTCCTAAACAGCCACTCACGGTGTTTGTGAATGGGAGGATTATCACCTTTTTAGTGATTGTGTATAGAAAATAACCTCAAAATGACATTTGAAAAAATCTAAAAACCCCATTTAATTTCGTGAAACACGATTAATGAAATTAATTTAATTAATTATTACGTAAGTATTAAGGCTTAATTCATTTTATTATGTATTTCCAATTAGCTTTAAATTATTTTTCAAGTTTGAATCTGTTGGCTAAATATAAGCATTTAAATATAAGCAAGCATTTAAAACGTATGTCACTCAACAAAAGAAAACCGCGGGGCCAATTTCTTTGCGATTTGAATTTTGAATAGAACTTTTCTTAGATTAGATTAACGATTAATACGTAATTTTAAGAAACTTTGTTATTATAAATATTATAATTTTGCATAGAACGTCGTTTTTTTCCTAGCATTTAAAGTGAAAAGTAGAGTGTTTAACGTGGGACTAAACAACCATAATGACACTCGGACTATTAGCCACCCTCGCTTCGCTTGGGAAGCTAAAACATCTCGTGTCATTATGGCTTGCTTTAGTCCCTTGTTGAACAATCTACTATTTACTACATGCATCCGTGCCTCCATGCCTCCGTGGCGTGGCGGTAGTGAACGCGGCCGCTACGCAGGAGGCGCGGGTTCGATCCCCGCTCAGTGCAAATATTTGTATGCATGAATATGGGTATTTGCATTGGTCTGGCTGTTTCTATGTATAATATGTATGTATTTACAAAAAAAAAGTATCTAAGTATGTTTATCCGCATTCTAGATTCCATAACACAAGCTGGTTAGGCTATGCTTACCGTGGATCTAGATAGCGTCGTGTGAAATGTTGTGGAATATTTATTTGTTTATTATTTATTTATGATACAGTAAATGCATATAATTGTTACGTAAACCTTTGATAATACCGTGAGGTGAAACCGGTCAAATTAAAAATAAAGCGTGGAAAAGTAAAAGTGTCATTATTATTCAATACTAGCTGTTGGCCGCGGCTCCGCCCGCGTGGATATCGGTTATCGCTTAGTGTTGAGTCAACGCTATTTTTCAAAAATAAAAGTAGCCTAAGTTACTCCTTATTACATCAGCTACCTGCCAATAAAAGTGCCATCAAAAGCCGCCCAGCCGTTTCAGAGATTAGCCAGAACGAACAGACAGGCAGACAGATAAAAATTATAAAAAATGTTATTTTGGTGCATGTACCGTATTATGTTCATGTAGTAAAAACGGTTATTTGAATATTACAAAAAGACACATCAATTTTATTTATATGTACAGAATGTATAGATGTACAGATATAGATGTATAGATGTATAAAGTATACATGTATAGATAGATAAGTCGATCATCATTCGTAATAGTCTCGGCCGCATTGGAAAGGCCTTCAACCTCAGAATTAATCTATAAGTAGCCTAGATATCTACTCTAAGTACTATACTTTGCCCGAGCCGATTCATCTCTGGAAATACCAGCAATAATTGCCAGCCCACTGTACTTCCCACGTTCATCAGGAAAACCGTGTGCTTCTTTAGCGCAAAAAAGTTTCTAGAAACGTGTTTTTAATAACGGTTCTTCACAGCATTTCGGTTTGTTTTTTAAATTACCTGACCTTGTAATAGAAAGTACTAAGCAAAGTCAAAATCTAAAATTTGTCTAAAATCTGGAACCCTTTAAAAAAAAAAATTTAAAAAAAAGATAGGTACGTATCTTCTTATTGTACCAGAAATTAAGTCCCCCCCCCCCCCCCTTGTCTCATCTGTTTTTTAAAGGTTCACGAGGAATCATATCCCATATCCTTGATGATGATTGACAAAAATCTTCAAGATCTGTTCATAAATAACGCGAAGGCAAACTTCTCCCCTGTTCTCCCTCATTTCCCCGCTTGTCAAAAAAAAAACTCTCGACAAGAGTTGAGTTTTAAATCAAAAAAACATGTGTGCGGGTGTGCCAAGTTTGGTGAAAGTTGGTAATAAGCAAAATCGGTCACCTTGTCGAAACAGAGACTCTCGCCGCTGCGCTCGCTCGTTCAAAAATATAATAAAGACTATCACACGAGATTGTTTCACAGAGCCTCCACTAGAGGGGGGTACCTACTGACTTGCAATTGACTTGGGACCTGAAGCTCTTGGTGGGGCGGAAGGACCTATACACCTTTTTAAAGTCTATTATTATTTGATATATGGCAGTCGTTTCCTGTGGCTGGTAGCTTATAAGCAGTAAGCACAGGTTCTTAAAGAATAAAACGATTAAAAATTACGGTCTCACAGCAAACGAGTTCAAGTTTGATTCCAGGTTACGCACCTCTGACATTTAAAATAGTAATTATCACTATAACGCACTAGGAAAATATTGTGAGGAAAATAACATACAATATTAATTAAGTAAATATACACATTACAAAGTATACACAATATATTTTATTGTACAGTCAGCATCAAAACAATCTTAATACGAAGGTTTTAAGTCAAATCTAACTGTTTTTGAATAATTATAACACTTGTACTTTTTTGTTTTTTTTTAACCTGACCGGTTTCACCTAACGGCATTATCAAAGGTTTACTGAATTATTCAGTAAAAATAAAGTGTGGAAAAGTACAAGTGTTATAATTATTCAATATGTGTAGCAGATTCCACCAAGTACCATCAATCTCCAATATAAACTAACTGTTTTAATTTATTTTAAATATATTATTGTCCAAACTGAAGGTGTGCACCAAATTTTAGAAAAATCAGTCAACAGGAAGGTGGGAATACCAAGGTACCTATTAAAAATTATTTTTAGTACTTTGTTAGTCAAGATCTATCTGATGCTGACTGTACGCTACTCCGCCCGCGTGGATTAGTATTTCACGTGGGCAGAGCCGCAGGTATTCTTCCGCTTCAAGGCATTAGGTATCCTAACAGCTCCCAGTCTATTTATATATTGAATATATTAAGTAATTTCGCTATGAGTATGTGACAGAAAACGTAAGAAAAGTAGAGTAGAAACACGACGAAAAACGATAAAACATATTTTGTTTATTAGGAGGCAAACGAGCAGACGGATCGCCTGATGGTAAGCGATCACCGCCGCCCATGGACACCTGAAACACCAGAAGGGTTCTAGGTGCATTGCCGGCCTTTAAGGTGGGAGTACGCCCTTTTCTTGAAGGTTTGAAGGTCGTATCGGTCCGGAAATACCGCAGGCGACAGTTCATTCCACAGTCTAGCTGTGCGAGGCATGGAGAAACGCACAGTTGAGGACTGCCAACCATCCAAGTGGTGAGGATGAAAATGTTGTCGCGTAGGGCGATGGCGGAAAGATGCGGCAGAGATTAATCCGAACAATTCCTCAGAGCACTCCCCGTTGTACATGCGATAGAAAATTCAGAGCGAAGCTACATCTCTACGCAGCGCCAAGGGGTCAAGCCGATCCGGAGTACGGCAGTCGACAATTCGAGTCGTCACCTTAACTAGACGTAGTTAAGCATGGCGCCAGATACCAATCGGTGGATTTGTTTAACAGGCTACCTGGGCATCTGAGAGACGCTGTATGTAACACACACGTGTTCAAATCAAAATTAAAAGAATACTTCGCTGGTCCCTATTAAAAACGTCGGAACTATAAAAATGCAAATTTTATTTTATTTCATAAAACGTGTCTAATTATACCTAGGTCTATCGTCAGTTAAAAGAAAAAAGAATAGTATACTCAGTATTTTGAAATAGCCAAATTTAAAACATTGGATATTACCTAGATAACCCGCTAACATAGTCGATTATTAACTATCTACGATCTTAGCGGGGCCCGGGGCTTATGTGAGCGCGTGCGATCTCCCAGTTCCGGCCATGTTAGCGGGATGAGCAATTAGATTTTATATTTTCTCAATTGACCAAATTTTCTTTGTTCATTGTCAATAAATATATATGCATAGACTTAAATTTTTGGTGTTTTTTTTAGTAATTTGTACATACGACATGCATATTAATAGATAATAATTATTTAACAATGTAGTAAATGGCAGTTCCGACAAATAATTATAAATTTCGCCCAGCAACAATGTCAGTTCCGGTACTTCCGACAAACAATTATGAATTTTATTTTTCCCAGCAACAATGTCGGTTCTGGTACTTCCGATATATCAACATTAGTTCTAAACCGTTAAAAAGGTCACAAGTGACTTTTCTCGCATTTACTCTTAAGTAATATACCGGCTACTTATAATATTGTTCTGAACAGACATAACTTGTACAGCATTACTTTAAACTTTCAGGAATCTACTTAAAATAAGTAAAAACTTACACGGAATTTAAACTTTGAAAATGCTCTCCTGTAAAGTTGCAGTCTTTCACATCCGACAATTTTAATAGAGACCGTCAACATATTACACAAATGTCTTTATAGTATCTTTAGATAATACTGCTCTAATATGTTGCAGGTACCAAAAATGTTTATATTTTTCGGACACGCATATTTAACCAAACCATTTTAAATCGAATTACTATTTGCATGAATCTTATTTTATTTTATTGCAATGTAACAATGCAAACTGCATTTGTGAATGTTTTAAAGGTGCCGGCCACGGAATTGCCAATTGTCTAGAGGGGCAGGATCTAAATGCTATGGCGATACTATAAGAGTCTCTTATACAGAAGCCAGACGCAGATATAAATGGACAACTTACTACGGCCTCGCCCGCGTGAAATTTTGATCCCGTCCCCGCAATCCATGGGAACCAATTCCCGGGATAAATATTAGCGTATGTGTTATTCCAGACTGTAATGTATACCTGTACAAAATTTCAGCCAGAACCATTCAGCCATTACAGCGTGAATGAGTAACAAACATACAAACATCTACACAGACTTTCACATTTATATATAAGTCTTCAGGCTTTCACGGCCGGCGTTGCATGTAGAATATACTGCTTCCGGGCTGGTTTGCGAGTGGCCACTCGCACGTCAGCCGCCGGCGAGGCAAGGTCTCCGAAGTTGTCGTCGCCCGGCCCTGCGCCACTGAAGATGTCGACCGCAGTGATCGACGAAACGTCTGTAACGCAAGTTTCACATGGACCACGGCCAACCAGCCCGGAAGCAGTATATTCTACATTTCACATTTATAATTAATATTTGTTAGAGTAGGATAGGAAGAAGGACTGCGCCCATGGTTAAACAATTTTTTTATATCAGTCCAGTGGCAGACAAGCTCACGGCACACCTGATGGAAAGTGGTACCGTGGCCTATAGACGTGTGCAACACCAGGGGAGTCACACCCGTGCTGCCGACCCTGTAAACACAGAGAGTATCTGTGCCGTCAGTGTAGAAGACAAAGCAGGAATAGCCTTTGGTCTTCCCACTGACAGCACAAAGACTCTCCAGTGAGCTTGTCTGCCTATGCCTGCCTGCCATATATATATAACCTGCCATATATACGTGTATGTAATTGTGACCCTCTTTCTTGAGACTTTGCCTTCAGCTTACCATCAGGTGAGGTGAAGTCAAATTGACGTGTCCTATATATTAAAAAAATATCCCTGGTAAACGTTCTCATGGACGAGACAGAATTCCACTCGGGCAGAGCCGCGGGCAATAGCTAAGTTTTACATAAAATTTATGATGCTATTGACAGTTTAAGACATTATTTCGAAGATCTCTGTGGCGTAGAGCTATCAAATGCTAACTAAACGGTCACGTGTTTGATTCCCGCTCATTGCAAATATGTAGATACAGTTCACAGAGGAGATACGGTTGCACCTTTACATTTAAAATTGTATGTAAAGGTATAACTGTATCTCCTTTGTCGAATGTGCGTTTGCATTGATCTGGAAGTTTCAATAAGAATTTATTTGCAAAAGAAAGTACTTCATCATCATCATCATCATCATCAGGCTTTATTAGTCCACTGCTGGACATAGCCCTCCCCCAATGAGCGCCATAGCGCCCTGTCTTCAGCTTGCCGCATCCAGCATCGAAAGAAAGTACTTATAACATATTTATTCGCATTCTAAAACCCATTATTACGAGCCCTAGAATAAATACGTAGAATAAGTACTACGTAATCTAGGTCTATATGACAGCCTCCGTGGCGTATTGGTAGTGAACGCGGCCGCCACGCAGGAGGCGCGGGTTCGATCCCCGCTCAGTGCAAATATTTGTATGCATGAATATGGGTATTTGCATTAGTCTGATCGTGCCTCGGTCCCGGTTGTCATACAAACATCTATGGCAGTCGTTACGGGTAGTTGGAGCTCACAAAAATCCAACAACTGGTCTAGCCGCAATGCTTCGATGCCTTAAGTTATGGAGGTCATATGGCAGTCGCTTCACGGAAAATATCGAAGTTTAGCCAAATCCGCAGTTAGACTGGTAAAAAGCGGACCCCAGACTCCAAGTTGAAAAGCTTCGGATGTGACTGGGTTTAACGGTAGGATGAAGTAGAAAAAGAATGTAGGTCTATATAGCTCTTTATTATATGAAATTTAAAAAAAAAAACAAGTTACTCGTCTACACCAGAACTATGAATTAAGGTAAAGGACAACTCAAGTTTTTATAGAAGAATCTTATTTTTATAAATTCATCTGCAACTTTTTGTCTCCTATTCCGATCTTAACGGTCTCCATGACGAAGTTTCTCAGAATTTCCTCCTCTTTAAAGACATATGAGAAAGATTTACATAATCTCACTGGTTTCTAAAGAAGCATGTCCCTTACCTTAAATTAGAAACAATAATTGTCCGTTGCAATTTAGAAAAATGTACTTTACAGAAATTGTACTTTACTGTACTGGATTTTTCTATTTGGTAATAAAGTAAGTACCACGAAAAAAGAGGCAACTAGTAGATATTTTTTAATAAAAATCTGTCTCAGTAATGGCGTCGATAAAAGCATTTACATAACAAATTATATGTTCATTCAAAAAATTAAATAATTACAAAATATTTAAATTATGACATTTTGTAATTCTTATTTGAATATTTCTTAGCCATTGCAGTCATGTGGGAAAACCGGGGATACCCTCTAGATGAATGAATCTGCCCACTTCGCAACGTAAAAACCCCACCTTGACCATCTTTGAACATGAGACAAGACTCGTTTCACTCAACAGGCTAATTGGAATTAGTGCCAAATATCAAAAACTAAGGTCCTTAGCACACGAGACATTTTTAAAATAAGCGTTTCATAAATTGACAATTGGCGTATAATTTTTTTATTTCATTTTTTTTGGGATTGTATTTTTCTTTTCTTGTATTTTAATATTGTCAGAAGTGGGATTGTATAATTATAATTCACTCGATTTTAAAGTACTCGAAATTTATCAGGGACTGATGACACTATAATATTGTGATTATACTATAACTCAAGATTAAAAAAATATTTAAGAAATCAAAAATTATAAAATCCGCCCCGGCTTCGCACGGGTGGCAAAAACGTTCCCGTGGAAACCTAGTATACCCTATGTTACTCAGGGTGAATGTAGCTTTCCAATGGTAAAAGAATTTTTGAAATCGGCACAGTAGTTTTTAAGTTTATTCATTACAAACATACAAATCTTTCCTCTTTATAAATAGTAGTATAGAAGTGTAAATGTAGATTAGCTTTCCGTCCGCGGCTCCGTCCATACTATCCTAAAAATACACCCAAAAAAACGTGTACGGCGCATGTAGAGTACATTTTGTGACGTCACTGGGGTCAAGATATGTGCTTTAGTAAGGGCTTATATTATAAAATTGTACATTAACTCACCTATTAAAACTTGCTCGCTCTATGAAATAAAATAATAGTGCTGTAGTAGTATCACGTGTGTTGTGACCTTAACATTTATTATTCAAATTATAAGGTACGTATGTACTGGTTACATTATTATTTGCATTTTTCCTCTATCAAGTCATACCTTGGGACATTTATCTTGACCCTAAAATGTGCTCAAAATGTGCTCTATACGCATAGTAGACGTTTTTTAGGTGTCTTTTGTCGATAACGCGGGGTACTACGGTAATAGATGAGCTCGGTTATCGCAATCAAACATAGCCTATGTCCTCTCTCAAGGTCTAATCTACCACTATACCAAATTTCATCAAAATCGGTTCAGTGGTTTAGGCGTGAAAACGTAACATATAGACAGACAGACAGACAGACAGAGTTACTTTCGCATTTATAATATTAGCATGGATATGTCGGTAGCTTGGCTAAGGAGTCGGCCTTACGATCGAGAGGTCCCGGGTTCGAATCCTGGCCATTACACTACCGACGTAAACCCACTATTAGCACAAGCAATTTAGCTTAGTTGGAGGGGTTAGAGGGAATATTAGTATTTTCTTCTTTTCTTCTTCATAAAAAAATACTGAGGTGGCACACAAGCACACGGCCCACCTGATGGAAAGTGTTTACCGTGGCTTTAGGACGTGTTGACCTATGTAAATACAGAGAGTTTCTGTGCCTTCAGTGTAAAGACAAAACAAGACCAGCCTTAGGTCTTCCCACTGACAGCATAAAAACTCTCCAGTGAGTTCTGGCTACCCGACTCACCGCCGGGAACACAACACCAGGTTATTATGGCCGCGGAATTATGTAGGACTTAAGACGTAGGACCTCGGCGTGCGGTTTTAGTTGGTTCGATTTAACGCTCTACCGGGCGGTGGAAGGACATACAAGGAGGTTTTCCCTGAGCTCTAAGATGATGACAAAGATGTGGCCTCTCATCGCCCCAAAAATGGGATGGTACACTAATAACATAATTTTGTTTCTGAATCATAACATTCACAGAAATGAAATGACATGGTTATGATATCATAACAGGTAAAATTGACAACCTCTGCGGGCTAGCGGTAGAGCATTCTACTGCTAATTCAGAGGTTGCTAATTCGATTCCCACTCTGTGCAAATGTTTGTATCCATGAATGTGTGTTTGTATTTACAAGGCGAGCGAAGCGAACGAGAGTCTCTGTTTTGACTAGGTGGCAGATTTTGTTTTTTGTCCGTATCTATGTCGGTTTGTCAGGTCCGGTCTAGAGGGCGCATTTCTTAATTGATTTTCATCAAACTCGGCACTCATGTTCTTTGATTTAAAATACAATTTTTGTCGAGACCATTTTTTGATAGGAGGGAAAATGGGGGAGAAAAGGGGTTTGATGTCGCATTATTTATGAAGGAATCTTGATGATTTTTGGCTGAAACATCAAGGATTATGATTTCGCACAGGTTGTTGTGAAAAACAGTTATGCGTCGTAAAGGTAAATTTGGTTATTTAAAAACAAATGGATGAGAAAAAAGGAGGAAAATCTCTGTAGCGGTTTTTTTTTATACGGATCGTCGTTATTTTTTTAGGAAACATGCAAGGCAGCTTCAAATAAAAATATAACTTTCATTTTTAAAGGATACCAGATTTGAATGGATGCTCGCGAGGTCTAATGTTACTCAGAATAGATAAACAGAACTATGTATTGTGCATCCAAACCGTTCTTTTAGAAACAAGGACCCAGTACCTATCTTAATACTCTTTGCTAGAAATTTGGTTTAGTTGACTTTTACATGGGGACTACCGTCAAACCTCCTATCCCAAGAAGGAAGCGCCAGAGCCTCTCCATCCATTAGCAGGTAGACCTACTTGCATGTTTGTTGGCCGGGACTCCAAATAATCTGGTGGTACCCCATTCTATACATTTTTTATACTACTAAGGTGGCCGACAAGCACACGGCCCACCTGATGGAAAGTGACTACCGTGGCCTATGGACGTGTACAACACCAGGGGAGTCACACTCGTGCTGCCGACCCTGTTAGAACAGAGAGTTTCTGTGCCGTCAGTGTAGAAGACAACGCAGGATTTGGTTATCCCACTGACAGCACAAAAACTCTCCAGTGAACTCTGGCTACCCTACTCACCGCCGGGAACACAACACGAGGTTATCATGGCCGCGGTATTCTACAAGTTATTTTAGCTTCAATTAACTTTAAATACCATGAATATTAGCAATAATGTTTACAGCTATCTCCATGAAGCGTGTCTTCATTATTTGATCTGGGAATCCCCGGTTACACTTGAATGATTATTTCCACCTCGGGACACATATATTGGACCTAAAATATGCGCAGTACACTTTTCTTGGGTTTCTTTTGAGGATATCACGGTGTCCTACAGCAGTGGATGAGTTAAAATTCACCAAGCATAGATGATAACAAAACAATTAGCGCGCTCCCGAAGAGGGCCAGACCCCCGAGGCGGGCCAGATTCCCGAGAAGGGCCAGACCCCCGAGGAGGGCCAGACTCCCGAGTAGGGCCAGACCGAGAGGGATGGCCCTGGGTCAGCCGGGGTGCAAGGGATATGTCGCATGACAACGTCACCTTCAGCCCAGCACTACGGCCAAAGACAGCGTGCGGTGTAGTCGGTTCGAGTCCGACATAACCTCCCCCTCCGGCTCCGGAGAGGGGGGTATCCGTGGGGATTTCCCGCACGTAAAAAAAAAAAGAAGCGCGCTCCAGGGTCCCGTTTGTCTCGCGACTTAGGTCCAAAATAAATGTGTCTCAAAGTATAAACGTATAAATAATTTGTTTGGCTGTCTGACTTATTCATCAATTTAGTGCCAGAACCGTTGGAGCAGTAAACTAAAAATGTTGGTAGTTGATGCCTTTTATGTTTTAAGAAAATATCCAATAAGAAACGTTTTTGAAATAACACCTTTCACCTCGGAGTCCAGGGTCCGCTTAAAGTTAAAAAATAAAAAAAAGTTAAAATTAGACGTGATATTGTAGTGACGTATTGTAATTTACTCGCACTGATCTGGTTGCGTGGGTTTCCTGGTGACCTATAAATACAGATACAAACTGTTGTATAGGATACATTATTCGTAGGTTGTATCTAGTTTAGGCACCAGTCTCACAATTACAGTTTTTGTATTGCCATTAAGAAATAAGAGATAAGTTCTAATTGTTTGTATTAAATTAGTATTTGTAATTGTTCTGAGAAAGTAAAAATATTTTTATTTTATTTTTATTTATTTAAGTAGGTATACTGGTGGTAGAAGGAAGACTTGAACACCATGCTCGAAGACCTCAACAGAGTATCCCAACAGGTGGGCCTTAAGATGAACATGGACAAGACAAAGGTTATGTCAAATGTCCATGTTGCGCCTCTACCGGTTCATGTTGGGGACTCAGTCTTAGAAGCTGTTGACGAGTACGTCTACTTGGGTCAACTGATCCAGGTAGGCAATTCCAGTTTCGAAGTCGAGGTAAATCGACGAATCCGACTCGGCTGGGCAGCGTTCGGGAAGCTACGAGATGTCTTGTCGTCCGACATACCTCAGTGCCTGAAGACGAAAGTCTTTAACCAATGTGTGTTACCAGTGATGACTTACGGATCGGAAACGTGGTCCCTCACTATGGGTCTCCTAAACAAACTCAAAGTCGCTCAACGAGCTATGGAAAGGGCTATGCTCGGTATTTCCCTACGTGATCGCGTCAGAAATGATGATATCCGTAGGAGAACAAAAGTAACCGACGTAGCCCAGCGGATTAGCTCGTTGAAGTGGCAGTGGGCGGGACACATAGCGCGCAGAACAGATGGCCGATGGAGCAAAAGAGTTCTGGAATGGCGACCACGTACGGGCAAACGCAGTGTAGGACGCCCAACGGCTAGGTGGAAGGACGACCTCATCAAGGTCGCCGGGAAGCGCTGGATGCGGGCTGCTTTGGATCGGTCATTCTGGAAGTCTATGGGAGAGGCCTATGTTCAGCAGTGGACTGTGTATGGCTGATATGATGATGATGATGACTGGTGGTAGAAGTTTGATGGAACAAATTTGTCACATATTTCGGCCGAGTGGGTACCACTGTGCACGATTGCGAAAAACCCTCCATAGTAATTCAATCTCGGTTGGATTGCGTTCAGGGGTCGGCAAGTGCAGCCGGGCAGGGGGGATTGTGGTCGCAGCACTAGTGGGACCGGTGGGTGTCACGCGGTGTTCCGACGACAATCCTCTTTTGATGAGTCCGGCAAGCTGAGTGCCACCATTGTTAACATGGTACGTGTATGTAATGGTGACCCTCTTTCCCGAGACTTTACCTTTAGCTTACCATCAGGCGAGGTGAAGTCAAATTGAGGTGTTCTATGTATCAATAAAAAAAACTGATTTTGGCTTGATTTTTTCGGCTATATTATGAGCGACTGCCATCTGATCTCCCAGCCTCAGATGTGGTTAGTTGCCAAAACCAAAGTTCAGGTCACCCATTTAGGCCTTCTTCTGTACCTAACGAATATTGACGGCTGAGACTGACTTATAATGTGCACTATCTGTGTACTGTTCCGAAGCACGGAAGCGCTCAAATGAAATACCACTAAGCGGTCACCCATCCAAACGGCGAGCGCGCCTAGGCAATAATACCTTTTGAACTATAGTCATTTTTCCTTTCATTTCAACCCTGTTGATTTTCTGTCAGCCATTTCGAGAAATTACATTAATTTGATCCAAAGTCAAAGTCAAAAATCATTTATTCTGCATAGACCATTAAAAAGGTACTTACAAAACGTCAAGTTTAAAAAAAATCTAGACTAGTTTAGCAAATGGACCACCGACCGGTTCGAATCGCGGCCCCGACCTGAGAAGACTCCGGCAAGAAACTCAGCGGGCATTTTTTTTTTTGGTCTATTCCATGTGTACTTACGTTTCTTACTATATTAACCTATTAATGTCGACACCATAGATATAGATAGCCAACGAAAGTAATACTAAAGTCATACCATTTGCACACAGAGTGAGCATTTTCAAATGATTTATTTACTTAATTTAATATTATATTAGTAATTTCTTGACATGATTGTAAAATTTTGACATTTTATGTGCCTAAACTGAATAAACGAAATTGATTCTTTGAGCGAAGTGGTTACCCCCCCCCCCCCCCTAGGGAGCCGGGGGGGAAGTTTTGTGAGACTCGAACCGACTAAACCGCACGCCGTCGATGGGTCGTTGTGCTAGGCCGAAGGTGTTGTCACCGACATATCCCTCGCACCCCGGTTGACCCAGGGCCATCCCTCTCGATCTGGCCCGCCTTGGAAGGGGGGACCGCGAGATCCCCGACTCGTACCTGGTATGGGGACGCGCGCATCATGGGATGCGCGCCGCTGCTGTGGCACTTTATGTGGCCTAACAACGGAGGACAGAATAATGTGATTCTTGACACACTTGTTCTATGCGTCTCTTACTCTTTTAGTCTGAGAAAAAGACGTTTAGAATGTACTGTAGGAGGTAGGACACCACAGTATTTCCATTCAATTGAGCAGTTCGACTGGGGAAGTACCTCCGCCTTACAGAATACTGCGGCCATAACAACCTCGTGTTGTGTTCCCGACGGTGAGTAGGGTCGCCAGAGCTCACAGGAGAGTTTTTATGCGGTCAGTTGGAAGACTGACGGCACAGAAACTCTCTGTGTTTACAGGGTCGGCAGTACGAGTGTGTCTCCCCTGGTGCTGCACACGTCCAAATGCCACAATAACCACTTTCAAATGGACCGTGTGCTTGTCTGACACCTCAGAGGTGTAAAAAGAAAGAAATTTGAATCAAGATAGAAGCACGAGGTGCTTATGATACTCATCATCATCATCGGCTAAGTCTTTTCCCAACTGAGTTGAAGGTCTGCTTTCCAGTCTAACTGTGATAAGACTGAACTTCAATGTTTTCCGTGAAGCGACAGTAATTGTGACCAACACAACCTATCAGGGCAATGGGCTGGCCACGTCTGCCGAAGAGCCGATGGCCGTTGGAGCAGATGAGTCCTAGAGTGGAGGGTAGGACGCCTCCTAGTCAGATGGACCGATGACCTGAAAAAGGTGGCTGGGACGGACTGGATGCGGAAGGCGGAGGATCGTACAAAATGGCTCACATTGGGAGAGGCCTATGTCCAGCAGTGGACTGCCGTGGGCTAATTGATTGATTGAACCAATTAGGAATATCCAAGTTCTGTAGTTACGACTAGTCGGACTTTTTAGGACTCCAACTAGTATCACGACTATTCTACTATATTCTACTAACATTGTAAATGTGAAAGTTAGTGAAAATGATTGTATGTATGTTTGGTGGTCAATAACGCTCAAACGACTGAACATCCGGCTGATACTTGGTACGGGGATATATTATAAGGTGGGATAACATATAGGCTATTTTTTATTTGTCAGCTTCTGTGGCGTGGCGATAGTGAACGCGGCTGCTACGCAGGAGGCGCGAGTTCGATCCCCGCTTAGTGCAAATTTTGTATGCATGAATATTTATATTTGCATTGGTCTGGGTGTTTCTATGTATATTATGTATGTATTAACAAAAAAAAAGTATCTAAGTATACTTATCCGCATTCTAGATTCTATAACACAAGCTAGTTAAGCTATCTTACCATGGGTCTAGATAGCGTTATGTGATTTTTTTTTATATCTACATATAGTAGGCTCCCATAGGATGCGGGAGCTGGGCTAAAATTCCTCGCGGGTGGAGCCATGACACTTATCTTTTATGAGGACCATTTTCTCGGACATTTTAAATGTTTGTTTTTATATATAGGACACGTCAATTCACCTCACCTCGAAAGAGGATCACCATTACATACACGTACCATGGTAACAATGGTGGCACTCAGTTTGACGGCCTCATCAAAAGAGGATTGTCGTCTGCGCACCGCGTGACACCCACCGGTACCACTAGTGCTGCGACCACAATCCCCCCTGCCCGGCTGCACTTGCTGACTCCTGAACGCAATCCAACCGAGATCGGATTACTATGGAGGGTTTTTCGCCATCATGCACGGTGGTAGTTTGTGACAAATTTGTGCCATCAAATTTCTACCATCAGGTTAAATATTATATTTTGAATCCTCTTTTAGATAGCATGTTTAGTCTTTGCAACAAAAAAAACATACATACATAAACTCACGCCTTTATCCCCGAACGGGTAGGCAGAGGTGCTAGCACCCACATTTCGCCAGTTTATGTTTGGGTCCTCCCAATGTAATAGGTGGTGAGCCTATTGCCATTAACCGGGCACTTATAACCTGCGATAAATACACACATAACTTCGAAAAGCATTGAAAAGTCATTGGTGTGTGCCATGGTTAAACCTGGGATCGAACCCGAGACCTCGTCTCGGCAGTTTTGACACGTATTATAATATATTACCTGTAGGTGTATGGTCCTACTAGACCCACCCAAACCAAAGACCTAAATAAAACTAGTTGATGGATGAGGTTCTAGCGTACTCTTTACACTCGAGGTTGTAGATCGCAGTTCTTCTCATAAAAGCCACGATAATTCAATCCAAAAGAAAGAGAAGAAGAGCTGACACGGGCCTCATTGTACAAGGTACAAACGTCACATCCGGGACAATCACTTTGATGGTGATGATTATTTAATAACATAATAACATGACAATTTTTTTTTAACATTTGGCGCCCAAAATTCACCAGTGACACTCATACAATATGGGAGTATGTAATGACCTCTGTGATGTGACGGTAGAGCATTCGACTGGTACGTGCAGAGGTTGCGGGTTCGATTCCCGCCGAACACAAATATGTTCATCCGATTTCTAGAATCCATATTTTTATAGTCTATTTCTAGTTTGAGTCTAGATGGTGCTGTGTATATACCTCCCGTAATATTTATAATTACATCTAACGACTTTGCTTTTTAAAAATTGTCTCAACCGTTTCATAGTTATGACAGAATATACGTACGTACATTAACAACACATATGAAGGTTAAATACATACCCCTAGTTTGCTACAGTCGGATAAAAACAGTATGTAACGATCCACTCCATCAAATATAAAACGCGGAAGTAATCATAATTTACTCAAAACAATGACATTCACATTCAAAACTACCCTCACATTAAATAAACGTTATCTGATCCATAAAGTTCAATTTCATCATACATCGCCGCTCAAACAACTTCTTCACCTACCCACATTAACATAACGCAGTAGAAACACCGCCATCGAACGCGAACCATTCAAGAACTATAGATACCACCGCATCAGGCCGATATCTTGGTAACAATTCACATCGGAGCCTTCGCACACGTCATCGCCGATGTCCGCGCTCCCCCAATAAATGAAATTTAACAGAATGAGGGAAAAAAATCAATACCAACTAGACAGTATCGGCCACTATCGTAGCCCCTTCTAATTTAGTACACGATAAAAACAATCCAACGGCCGTGTGCGTGCCACGGACACAACGAAACATATCATAACATCTATTCTTCCAATATTCATGCGACATTATGAAAGCACCCTTAGGCAATATATGGGCCATCAATAATTCCGCGGTACGATTGATTCTAATCAAAAACTTATTATAGGTACTCACGGGTGGAACCGACGTCAAATGTTTTGGAAATTCAGCATCATTACTGGACACAGGGGTCGACGAACCCGCCGAGCACGCTGACAAACACACAGTCCGCCATGTTGAATTTGAAAACGTCAATTTTTTATTTTTTTTTCCAATCGGCGAAGTGTCAAACTCCGGCCGGCCAGAAACTTGGCCAAACTTAAACCGCCTGATTCCAGAGAAATTTCCCACAAATTTTCGACTTCCTATTTTTGATGTAATAAGTTTTGTTTACGTTGTAATTACCCCTATCTATAAACACTTTATTATTGTATAAAACGGTATAAAAATATTAAAATTATGAACGATGGAAAACTTGTAAATTAAAACGAAATATAAATATATATTAATAATAATATAAACGTACTAGCGGCTCAGAGTTCGAGCGCCTACTGACTTAAAATTTTTGGGTATAAAAACATGCTACAATAGCCTCCTACGGGTATAAGAAGTCTTGGTACTTTCACCCACCGGAAAAATCGCGCGTGTGGGGAAAAGTTGGAGCGATGATCAGTGTGTGCATGCTAAATTGATCTCTAAGATTAACGTGTCAAGATACATTAAAGGAATTGCTCCTTTTCAAATCTACCTTGAAGTTATGAGTAATTATATAAGTTAATAAGATGCTTGCCTATTATAACACAGCAAATACACATTTCTATATAGTATAATGGATATTAAAAGCTTGCCAGAGCTTCTTAAAGTTATTAATTTAATTTTAACTGAACATATTCGAATTATTTTATTTTAGTTATGCTCGAGTCGTGCCTTTGGTTAATCGTAACAAAAATTTATTCAAACAAGATATATTCCAAACAACTATTCTGCAAATATTATAAGCGAATAAATTTTTTTTCAAATAAACGTTTCATAAACGTTAAGTCAGAAGCACTCTTACCTGAAAGTTTCATTAGCAGAATGGGTAGCTCGTGAAATGTGAATGTCGGAAATATGTAAGGATATCAGCAAATGGTGGGCTGTTGTCTCTGACGGAGAAAAGCGTGATAATATGTAGATGCAGTTACGAAAATGACTTTACAATTATATCGAAGATCAGCAAATCACATTCAGAATAATTAAATTAGTGTTTCTCGGGTCATAGTCTTTAAAGCTGCATAAACATACTTTATACTGCAGACGTAGGAATATATTCAAAACTCCGGAACTACAAAAAAGATTTCAATCTCTGACATATTAAGAACACTCATTTCACACAGAACAGACAATCTTCAAACTAAATGTCAGCTGGTAGCCAATTGCGTTGTAAATTATCGTAAACATCTTCACAACATTCTACAGGGGTACTTTTTTTACCTCTCTAAGAATTTGAACTGTATCCACCATTTATTGGATGCACTTGACACTACAATCACTACTTGACATTACAATTCATACGTACCATTCAAAAATCTTCTTAATCAGACAGCCAATCCCTATTGCATCTAAAACTTGCTCCATGGTCACGAGAAAACTATTCTAAATAAACACAAAATTAATTGCGATAGAAATCATCAAAAAATAGATTTATCTAAAAAAAACCAAGTATCAAGACTACTACTGCGCAGTAGACACACGCGTGTGTGCGTGTGAGGGGGTTCGCGGGGCGCGCGGCGTGCGAGCTGGGCCTGAAGGGGGGGGGTGAAATTTTTCGTTTTTCGCCCACTTTTCCGTCCTGCTCTAGTTTTTCGTTCTCCCTCATTTTTTCTTCGCCCGTTTCTTCTTCCTAGTGCCCCACCACATGTGTGCCGGGTATAGTATATGGAAAACTTTCAGATAAATGATATTTCGTTTCCGGTTTGGCTGGAATTGTTTTGATGGCGTTATCTTTGGCTTTATCTGTTGGTTTTAGTGATCGATGTACTTTTTTTTTAAAATGTTCGTTAGTGATAGTTTTTTTTGTTTGGATGGAACTACTGTACTCTTTCTCTCTTATCCGGATCTTATCCTGGGTTCCGCTCTTCTAATCCTCTTTTCATAATTTAGTTATATTGACTTTTACAGAAGCGAAAGCAGTCACTGCTGACCCCCTAATCCCGAGGGGATAAACTGCGCCCGAGCTTCTTCTATTAATTAGCAGGCCCCATACAAAAATAAATGTTTTGACTTCTGTACCTTTTCTGTATATTTTTGCTTAATAAGTTGGAATTAAGCACATTGATCATGTGACCCACGTTGCGTTTGAATGCAAGCTACGTTCCAGATGTTACTCGGGTATGTATGTACTCTACCATCATCACAAAGGAGCTTCTAGTTTTTACTGAATTGGGAAATTTTACCCCAATTCGGAAATAGTGTGTACTATAGATAATTTATTTTAGGAAAAAGTGAATGCCCTAGATGAACCGGTTTAATAACCGTCTCGGACATTCACTTAATCTAATCTACATTGACAGTTTTCATTCATACAAAATTCATGGCATACAAAATTCATTGTTTGGATATCGAATACGTGACCTCTGAAGTAACAGTCGGAAATGCTCTACTGCTACCCAACACAGGTAGATCGGCGTTTGGTAGAATGGAATGACGAATGTATGGAATTTGACACATTTGACAGTCGATAACGCATGTCATAAACCGTCAAATCCCATGCATTCGTCATTCTATTCTATATTCTACCAAACGTCGACCAACGAATTGCCACTTGTCTGGGGGGGCTGGATAGTTATCGAGACTATTGTTTTTATCGCCGATTCTACTCAATTGCGATCGAACACAAGACATTTTAAATTTGAAATCTGACCAAGATTTTTCTGATAAAAACCCACATCAAAATACGTTCAGGAGTTTTTGTGCCTTTTGCGAACAAATAAATAGACAGACATAAATTCCAAAAATGGTTTTAAAATCTGTAATTTAACATAACCCAAGTGTGTTTTTTAAATATTAGGGGTTAAAGTATAAAATTGCCGATTTGTACTGACAAATTGAAATTCGTTTTTTTTTTTAATTTAACGTATTTATTTAATCAAAATAATTACCATTATTATCTATACATTGCTGCCATCTAGTAGGAAGGTCATTTATGCCTTTGCGATAGAACTCTGGTGATCTAGATTCGACAAACTGTGTGAAAGCATTTTGTACTGCCTCCTGAGAAGAAAACTTTTTATCACATAGAAAATTGTCCAAATCACGAAAAAAATGGTAGTCTGTTGGAGCAAGGTCTGGCGAATACGGAGGGTGACGGATAGTTTCTAATTGCAGTTCCTGTAGAGTTAAAACGGTTTCTCGTGCTGTATGAGGTCTCGCGTTATCATGGAGCAATAATGGTGAAGATCGATTCATGAGTCGGGGCTGTTTCACTGCTAGTTTTGCTATCATTGTTCGGAGTTCGGCACAGTAGACATCTGCCGTTATTGCTTGACCAGATCGTAGAAAGCTATAGTGAATAACACCATGCTGAGACCACCAAACAGTTACCATTACCTTTTTATTGGTAAGCTTTGCTTTAGGACACTGTTGTGGCGTTTCACCTGGGGTCAGCCATTGCATTTTTCGCTTACGGTTATCGTAAAGAATCCACTTTTCATCACATGTCACAATTCGATCCAATATTCCTTCATTTCTGTATCGATTCAACAAGGCAACACAAGTTTCAACACGCATTTCTTTCTGCAGATCAGTCAAATCATGAGGTACCCATTTTTCACATTTTTTATTTTATTGATTTGACGCAAATGAGTCAATATTGTTGGTAAGGTAACGTTAAACCATGCAGCTAATTCCTGGGTAGTTTGGCTCGGATCGGCTTCCACCATGTCTTTCAATTCATTGTTATTCACCTGTGTGGACGGCCTTCCTCGTGGTTCGTTCTTCAAATCAAAGTTTCCATCACGAAAGCGTTTAAACCAAAATCGCACGGTGCGTTCATTAGCAGTCCCCTCTCCAAACGCAACATTGATATTGCGAGCTGTTTCTGCCGCTTTAGTTCCGCGTCGGAACTCGTATTCAAAAATCACTCGAATTTTCGAAGTATCCATCTTTCTTGTCTAAGCTGAATAAAAAAACAACTGAAAGTCGATAATCGAATGTTGCACATTTTTAAATGAAGAACTACATAGGTACCATGTGGAAAAAGTTTCACTCAAAAATCTCAAACCATGAAGGTTCTATGTCAATTCGAAGTACCTATTACAATGAAACGGCAATTTCATACTTTAACCCCTATTATCTCCAATGTACAAACACTCAAACATAATATTTAATTAAATTTTAATACAATTAGTATGCACACTTTTTCAATTTTAAACAGACGCAACGAATTTACCATTTATAGATTAGCTTTATATTATCACAATTAAAATTATAGTACTTCCGTATTTCCGAAATTTGTCTGCTTGCCTTGCGTGTACTGCGCGGCGCGCTCGGCCGCCCGCCCTCGTTCCTCCACGGAGCCTTATAGATATACAGCGTGTTTGTATTATGGGCCGCGTATTTTTTATTTTAATTAATTGTAATTTATTGCTTTCGCCCTCTCAAATGCGGATTTAGTTCTGCGTGGATAGTTTGCTAGTTAAATGGAGGCTAGAAATTACGAATTAGGACCTTCTTAATGGGGAAACATGAAATTAAGTAAATTTATATAGCTCCTTATATTTTAGGATTAGAATAAACTTTCTGGGTGGATAATTTTTATTTACTCGATAAAGAAAATATTTTACGTCATTGTGCACTATTAAAAACAGACATAGAGAAAATTAAGTAAGATATAATATTGAGAATAGATTCATTTACGTTTAAAACTATAAAAAAAAAACAATAATAAATCAAAAATATTAATATATCTAGTCAAATATTTCATAAGAATACACTTTAGTTGCCACGATTACGCGAATTCGCCGACCGAGCAAGATGAAACGTTATCTCCTCACAAATCACTAAGCAACAACGCTGTAATATCGAACACCCTCTACCAACCGGCAGAACTAGGAAACGGGGGAGTAAGTACACACGCCCTCCACCACCCCCAGGGGGGGAGTACATGGCAAATACGCGAAAGCAATAGGACTTTTAAAAATTCTCGAGAAATATGATTTATGTGTTGACGGCAACGTAGGTACTTTCTCCCTTCAAGGACGGGGGACTGATTCGATTTTTAAACCACCCTGTGTAAGGCTGTAGGTTTTTGAATAAAAAAAAAATTATATTGTTTTTTTTTTGTGCCGTTTAAAATTTAATCTGAATCTTTTGTTGTGATATCAAACCTTGTTCGTATTGAATTGGCACAAATATTACGCCTGTAAACCTACAATGGGGTATGCAGAGCTGTCCTTTTAAGTGAAGCGTGTAATTCTTCCTTTTTCATTAGACTTTGCTTGCTTACCATCAGGCGAAGTGAAGTCATATTGACGTGTCCTGTACGTTATGCTAACTATGATTGTCGGTCCCATATAATAGAGGGCGAGCCAATTACCGTTAAGTGGGTAGCGTCACGGGCTCTATGTTTACTGTCGAAAAGATGAATCCTTTTGGATGAGAAATATTGACCTCTATCTTTTTAGGGTGTGTGCCTCACTAAGATCTTCCCTCTGAAGAGGCTTTCCTCTGTAGTTTGGAAGGTCAGAGGCAGCCACCCCCGGAAATGCCAACGCAATCAAAGATACTAAGCGGACCCCAGACTAAAGTAGAAACTTTGGACGTAACTAGGAAATCGCTTTGAAGATGATGATTGAATGATTTCTGATAGGTGCACGATTGCGAAGAACCCTCCATAGTAATCCAATCTCGGTTGAATTGCGTTCAGGGGTCAGCAAGTGCAGCCGGGCAGGGGGATTGTGGTCGCAGCACTAGTGGGACCGGTGGGTGTCACGTGGTGGGCAGACGACAATCCTCTTTTGATGAGGCCGTCAAACTGAGTGCCACCATTGTTACCATGGTACGTGTATGTAATGGTGGCCCTCTTTCCCGAGACTTTCAGCTTACCATCAGGCGAGGTGAAGTCAAATTGACGTGTCATAATCGCTTTGAAGATGATGATTGAAAGATTTCTTATAGGTACCAGACAAGCTGTTTAGAACTAAAATTATTTCAAGGTTCCCAGGTGAGGTGGGACGGATTAAGGAACGAGAACGCTAGTATCTGTTCTGTGCTGGTACTTAACGAATTATTTCTTCAAATTGTACTCTAGTACCACAGAATAGAAAAAACGGTTAGGGAACAGTTTTTCCTGTTCTGTGTCTAGTACTATTATCTATTCTGTGACGGGACGCAGGAGCTAGATAACTGAGGTAAAGACACCTATCTTTATAGACAGAGAGAGCTTTTTTTTATACCAAGAGATGGCAAACAAGCACACGGTTCACCTGAATGAAAGTGGTTACCGTGGCCTATGGACGTGTGCAACACCAGGGCAGTCACACTCGTGCTGCCGACCCTGTAAACACAGAGAGTTTCTGTACCGTCAGTGTAGAAGACAAAGCAGGAATAGCCTTTGATCTTCCCACTGACAACACAGAAACTCTCCAGTGAGCTCTTGGTATCCCACTCACCGCTTTTTTGTATTAGTTGCTGGGCAGAGAGAAAAGGAGAGTCGACCCAGGCTCCAAATTAAAAGCTTTGTATGTGACCTGGATTAGCACCGTGATGATGATCAAATTGACCATAATAAGGGTGCAGCTCGAGAATCTATCGAAGTAAGAGAGATTTTATGATACTTAGGTGGCAGAGTACACGGCCCACATATGGGGAGCGAGATACACACCAGCCCCATTTAAACAACTGGCAGTACATTGGCCAGCGTTTGATGGAATAGAATGTATGGGATTTGACGTTTATGACATGCGTTAACGACTGTCAAATACGTAAACGCCACTGAAGATGTCGACCGCAGTGATCGACGAAACGTCTGGAACGCAAGTTTCACATCGACCACGGCCAATCAGCCCGGAAGCAGTATATTCTACATGCAACGCCGGCCGTGAAAGCCTGAAGACTTATAAACTGTCAAATACCTCAAATACCATACATTCGTCATTCTATTCCATCAAACGCTTGCCAAGGAATTGTCACTCTTCTAGCCTTCTAACCTTTGTCTTCTTCGTCTTTTGGCTTGACTTATGTATGTAACTTTTATGATAAGCGAAAACGTCTTATTATACCACTGAATTTAGTTATATTTTTAAAGAGTATTTATATATATTAGTTGGCACTGGATTCGAAGTCGCTACCTCTGACTTACCAGTCGAACGCTCTAACCGCCACACCTTAGACCCAGACCCATACGGCGTGATAAATTTTATTGTTACAATGCTACAACTCTTTTTTTATAACTTTGACTAAAAATAATAAAGTCTGTTTGATTTTTAAACAACATGCCCACAATAATTTAGCTGCCTCTTACATATATCATATGTTTATCTGGCTGAAGGGACCCCCACCACCTGTTTACCAATTTGTGGTCGCCACTTTAGAACTCACTAGCTTTTGCCCACGGTTCCGCCCGCGTGGATGTCGGTTATCGCGACCAAACATAGCCTATGTCCTTTCTCAAGGTCTAATATACCCCTATACCAAATTTCATCAAAATCGGTTCAGTGGTTTAGCCGTGAAGACGGACAACACACACACACACACACACACACACACACATACACACACACATTTATAATATTAGAATGGATTTGCGGCTATCAAGCATTTGACATGATATGCCCAGCTCACTATCACTTCAGTTTGCTGCGAGATATATTGGTAACATCAGCTTTTCAAAACAATTCAGTTGTGTTCGGGAACATCAGCTCTCATAATAGATCGGATTTTAAAAAAAAAATTAGCAACTGAAATTACTAATATTCCCCCTAACCCCTCCAACTAAGCTAAATTACTTGTGCTAGGAGTGGGTTCACGTCGGTTGTTTAATGGCCAGGGTTCGAACCCGGAACCTCTCGATCGTAATGCCAACTCCTCCGCCGGCTTTTCTTCATAGTACTGGTTTCTTAGTTCATTTATTAGCTCGTTTATCGTCTAAATATATTTTTAGAATTCATCCCGCAGTCTATCCTAATATTATAAATGGTAAAGTGTGTGTATGTGTGTCTGTTTGTCTGTTTTTCACGCCGAAACCACTGACCCGATTATGATGAAATTTGGTATAGGTGTAGATAAGACCTTGAGACTGCTTTCTATCACCGCACCGCTCGCCATAGACAGGGAGTTCATCCTCAAACATTGCGACCAGAAATGGTGCGAACCGTGCGGTACGAAAGTAACTTCATCCCACGCACGCTCAAGCTGTGGAACGAGCTCCCTGCTGTGTTTTTCCCAAGCGACTACAATATAGGGTTCTTCAAGAAGGGCATTAGAAGGTTTCTTCAGGGCCGGCAGCGCCAGTGTGACGCCCCTGGTGTTGCACATGTCCATAGGCCACAGTAACCACTTTCCATCAGGTGGGCCGTGTGCTTGTCTGCCACTTAAGTAGTGTAATAAAAAAAGAAAGGAAATAGGCTATGTTTGATCACGATAACCGACATAAATGCGGGCAGAGCCGCGGGCAAATTTAGTTTTTAATATTCCCCACTTGAAGTTATATCACAGATAATATAATAAAATTCTTGTACTTAAAGTAATATGGACAAGTCAACGGTACGTATTATAATTTGGGTAGGTACCCATTTTGTGTCATTGACTTTTTACGGTAGGTCAAATGATCAACTGATCCCTTTTTAAACCCCTCAAGGGATTACAAAATGTAGTATATCGATGGCATTATAACGCGGTTTTTTTGTGAAGGATACTTGCAGTACCTATACGAATGTGTAACACGGTTCTTGTCGGCTTACATCTTCAGATTTACTGTTCTCAGTTCAATAAACACACAGCTTATTAACGAAACATGAGTAAGTAAGTAATGTCAATCTCCAGGATATTCCTGCTTTTTCTTCTACACTGACGCAAAAACTCTCTGTGTTTACAGGGTCGGCAGCACGACTGTGACTTCCCATTGTGTTGCACAAATTCATAGACCACGGTAATCACTTTCCATCAGGTGGGCCGTGTCCTTGTCTTCCTTATTGGTATAAAATAAATAAATAAATAATAATGGAGTTTTCTACATTTACGAGGAACGTTTGTCTCCTGTGTCGACGGTCACGTATTCGATTCCCGCTCAGTACAAAGTTGTTGTTCCTCATTATTATGGTCTTTAGTACGAGTGTAATGCCCTAGGTATTGTACATGTCAATAGGCCCCGGTAACCGCTTTCTTGCCATCAGCATCAAAAATATGTAGAAAATTATTCATACACTTGCATTTTTTTAAGGTGTATCAGTCAACCGAATTCCTATATTATTTAACTAGCTTTTTCACGTGGCTAAGCCCGCGTGGGTGTCGATTATCGTGAACAAACATAGCCTATGTTATTTCTCAAGGTCTAATCTACCCCTTTACCAAATTTCAATAATATTTCAGTAATAGTCGGTTCGAGTCCGACATAACCTCCCCCTCCGGCTCCTGCACGTAAAAAAACACGTAAAAAATGTTTAGTTAGGGTCTAGATAGCATTGTATAGTTCTCCTAAAATACTTTTAGTATTTAGGCCGGTGGAAAGCAAACGATTCATAATAAATGGGACCGACAGACATACGTATTTGGCGAAATGTAGGTTTTAATACATCTCTGCTTATCTCTTCAGAGATATACTTCCATTTTGAGTTTGACGAAAACTCTGTTTATTTCATACTCATAAATATAGCTTGAAGTAATATCGTTAAATATAAAATAAATTGCACTACACCCCTCATTCTCCACCCCATAGGGGTAAGAATACGATGGCACCTTCAAGGCGCCATCCCGTCATTGTGGACAAACTTATAAGCGAAAGCGATTTTATAAGCGAGAGCAATTTTACACACTTGCAGTTCCTCATTAGCAGTTTAGCGTATGGTTCTCGAATGTATTCTAGGTTTCACTGTAGAGTACCCCAAGGAATTCTGCTTTGCCCCATCTATGCGTCCCTACCAGTAAGGCAAAGAGGAATGTTAAAAAATAATAGGTCTGCTCTGCAGTCGTGAAGGGTAAAACTATTTGAAAAGGGAATCGGGGGATTTTTTTTTATCTACCAACCGCCATTACGTTTCCCCAATGCTGCAGTTAGCAAATCATAGGTACAATACAACTCATACACAATATAATACATTATTTATAAGTTAGTTATAACTAATAATATAATAATGAAGCCCTTGTGAACTCACTCAGAGTTCATGCACCATGCGACCCACTCGGGAAGCCGACAGTGATCAGGTTATACTCGTATAGACCCCTTGTCAGCTACTGGCACAAATTTTACGATTTCTTTTTTTTTATATAGGGCACGTCAATTTGACTTCACCCCAACTAATGGTAAGCTGAACGCTGATGCGACGTTTTAAAATTAATTTCTTTAAAAAAGAAGCGATGGATCTC
Organism: Eilema caniola; assembly: GCA_949126895.1. Taxonomy (NCBI): domain Eukaryota; kingdom Metazoa; phylum Arthropoda; class Insecta; order Lepidoptera; family Erebidae; genus Eilema; species Eilema caniola. The sequence goes on along the minus strand of OX421488.1, from coordinate 1,993,131 downwards.
AAGAAAATACCCGCTTACTCTAAATCGCTGCTCCAGTGGCCATTCTACGAAGGGGTAGCCCCTTACACAACGTGACCCTTTTACTCCCAAGACGCTTATTTGACTCACTTTAAAAAATTCCTACTGGCCTATATTTTTTGGAGTACAGTCGGCCCCTTATGTTGTTCGTTTTAACTATTATCTTTTATGAATATAAATTTAAAGACTTTTTCAACGACTGCTTAGGAAGGGTTTTGTTAGGAAATTAACTATTATAAATCTTGAATAGAGCCTTGAGTAACAATCACACGGCTGCAAGAACATCGGTAGATTCATTTTTTTTTAAATGGCATATAAATTTGGTCTGGAAAAGAACACAGATTACATTTAATTACAGGAATATGTTTCTATGGGTCGCTAAACGAAATCAGTCATTAACACGGGTCGTGCCGCGAGCTATAACTAGTTTGAATTTGGTAAAAAATGACGTAACATAAGGACCTGAGAAGCAACATTAGACATTTATTTATTTCGTAAAATACTAATTATTCTTGATAAAGGAATTGAGAGAGGCCGAGTGCGACAATAAACAGGTATTTATAGCCCATTTTTAAAGGTCCCCATTTAGAAGGTCATATCTAATATAAGAGTCAATTCAGGTGAAAACTCGAGCCCTTTTTATGTGTTAAATAACAAAATATGTTGTATACTATTTTAAGGTTTGTTAAAATAGAATAAGGTTAATTCATATTTAATTACAACTTGCCTGATCTATATTAACCCTAACATTATCTGGTACACAATCTCAGTTGCATCAAAAAAATACAAGACAGGTAGCACTCCGGGAGTGCCGGCAGAAGTGAAAACTTTTTCTTTCTTTTTTTTCTTCGTTATATACATAGAAAAAGATAAAAAGAACATATCATATCATACCATACCTATAATTTAGCGCCAATCATAGAACCTATCACTAATTTTCTGTCAGAAGAAATTAATAAATTACAAAAAGAAAATATATTCACACAAAGTAATAAATAATAAAACAAAAAGTGTCAGAAACCCAGGTTCGAACCCGGTACTATCTGAAACCATAAGGACTTACGGCTAAGCTATTAAGCTTCTTAGCGTACCTAACAAAATAAACAATCTGTAGCTAATGTTGTATGACGTCAGTCGTCGGTTACGGTTCAAAGGTCAAGTGATCCTGACGCGAGTTTAACACTTTTTACTCATCCAACGCCGCTAAAGAAGTTTACACTTCAAAAATAGTTTTTTGTTATACCACTGCGGTCCACGGAGCTCTGGCTACCTTACTCACCGCCGGGAGCACAACTCGAGGTCATTATGGCCGCGGTATTCTGTAGGGCGGAGGTACTTCCCCAGTCGGACTTCTCAATTGGGACGGGAATACCGTCGTGTCCTTCCATTCCGTTTCTTCTACCATACTTACTTCTGTGTTTCTTATCACATTATGTGTCTGACTGTACACACAACTATGGCGCGTATTCAACTTGCGTCCATTCCACATTGTGCCCATAAATACACAATAACATGTAAATACTTGTTAACTATAATCACGACTGTATATTAGGGGTGAACAGGAATGTAGGCACTTGTCAATATTATTTTTTTAAATTTTGTTCTGTGTAACAACTATCTGAATACTTAAGACGGTGTGCGTTTTTAGTCACTACAAATAAGTCTCTCGAGGGGATATCCGAGGGGATTTCTGCATGTAAAAAAAGGTGTATAAATACAGTACCTAGCTTTTAATTAAGCATTTTTTTTAAATAGTACACGTCAGTTTGACTTCACCTCGCTTGATGGTTAGCTGAAGGCGAAGTCTCAAGAAAGAGGGTCAAGATTACAAATACGTACCATGTTAACAATGGTGGCACTCAGCTTGACGAACTCATCAGATGCTTTTTCACGAGTTTTGCAAAAGGAGGGTATTTTTGGATCCCGCCAGGATCATAGGGACCCACGACAATTTCACCTGCCAACTGGCACACCTACTGATTAATGAACGAGGTTTTGGCACAGGATTAACTCTTGGAGTTGGAAGATCAGACGGCAGTTGTTCCAAGTAAAGTCAAGATAATCAAGAGTAGGAATGAAAACCACAGGTTCCTAAGTACAAAATATAATATAAAACATTATATTTTGGTGGGGTTGACTGGTAGGAAATGCCCATGGCATTAAGTCCGCCTTTGTACAATCAATTTGTATTTGTGCAAAAAGTTTAAATAAATAAATATAAAACATATCATTAATTGAATTTTTCTTATTTAATCAATTTAATTTTGTGTTTAATGAGATGATTTTAATTTAATTTTAATACAAACTATTGACTTTGGTTGTGATTTTAACTGTTAATTTTGGACGTCATTTTTAATTTGATTTGGCAGTAGATCTATATCATGCTGGCAGGACCTTACTATCTTGGCGACAGATAAATAACGTACTAACATTGCCAATAAGTGTTTTGTATTACTAACAGTTGTATGGATCAAGGTCTAAAATAAAGTTTTAATTAATTAATTAATTAAATGCAACTGAGACTGAAGCGGTATTGATGATGGTTATGATGACATCGGGAAGAAGAGTGATTTAATCTTGCTAAACTTTTTTATAACACTTAGGTGGCAGACAAGCACACGCCCCACCTGATGGGAATAGGTTACCGTGACCTATGGACGTGTGCATCACCAGGGGAGTAACGCTTGTGCAGCCGACCCTATAATAAGCTTAATCCAACGAATGAGAAATCAAAATACAACAATACTTAACGATACAGTGAGCTCATACTGCGTAAATAGGCCAGACCGAGAGGAATGGCCCTGGGTCAGCCGGGGTGCGAAGGATATGTCGCGAGACAACCTCACCTTCGGCCTAGCACATCGACCCACAGACGGCGCGCGGTTAAGTCGGTTCGAGTCCGACATAACCTCCCCCTACGGCTCCGGAGATAAACAATTCAACATAGTTTGGGTAATTTGAAATAACTTACACTTCATACTATGTTACAGCTATCATCTCTAGTCACCTGTGATCTTGAATTGCTGGGAAGTAGACGAAACGTCGGGTGAAATTTAAATAATATACCTCGGGAAACGTATCTTGGACTAAAATCGCTAGTCAAACTAGACCCGGCGCGCGGATTGTTTTGTATTAACCTATGCTTGGTGAATTTGAGCTCGTCCACAGCCGGTCTTACTATCCTCATAAGACACACAAGAAACGTATACTGCGCGTATGGATCACATTTTGAGCATATTTTAGGTCCAAGATAAATATAATACCAAAAAAATAAAAACGATACAATCCTTTAGCAAAAATATGTATTTAATAACAAAAATGTATAAAATAATAGTACATTACTGCCGCGGCCACCAATTGTAGTGTTGCCGGACGATCGTGAAGTATGCGGGCCGAGGTGCAGCCGAGACACGCATTACGGAGTCCGGCAACGCACAGTTGTGGCCAAGGCTTGTATAGTGCTTTTCTGAAACAATGCGCGGAAATTAAAAACTAAGTAGTATCTAGGCAGAACTTTTTAGTTACCTACTTTTCAAAATCAATGACAAACAACGAACAAAAGTAATTTTCACGCGGCGAAATGTTCTTTTGTTTTTTATTTTTCTTAATAAACAGCATTCTATTTGCAAGCCAGTTCTATATTTAAAAAAATGCTTTGGATAAGTTACCTCTGTGGTTGCCATGGTTCGAAGAAAAAGATACGACAGATATGAGTTTACATAGTAATTTATTTGGCCGCTAAAACACGACAGATATGGATTTTCATACAACTTTATCCGGCCGCTGCTCGTATGTACAGCAATTTCGATTTATCTCGAAGAAGGTTGTCAAAGTAATGTTCACATTTCCAAGCATGTTTGAGAAAAATAAATTATTCAAAATTAAAAACCCGACTGATGTTGTAAAGATCGAAATAAGGTTTATAGCAGGCGATACCCATTAATTTTCATCAAGTTTGAGATTTGCGAATGGGTACCGTCTGCTATACAGCTTGTTCTAATCTTTGCAGCATCACTCGGGTGTTTTATTTATAATAAATTTATTTTATACTTTTTAGGTTTTTGTAATCGCCATTTAATTTTCTTTATTTTGATACCCCACTCGATAAATTTGAGAGAAAAAAAAATTTTTACCACACAAATTTGGGCGCCAATAAGCCAAGATATAGCTTTTATTCATATTTAATGTACCCAAGAATACTTGGGCAATAAATACCTTTCATTTGATACATGAATCATTGAAATCCGTACGGTGGTTCAGAAGATATGAGGTAATAAAGAATTTTACAAACAAACAAACATACATACATACATACATACAAACATACAAGATACGCACGAAAATCATAACCCTTATTGGCAGTTGGGTAAAAATAATTATAGTACTTTGTACACACTCACTCACGCTTGACGCCCATGTCACTAGAGGTATATTCTGCTTGACAATCAGTAAACGCAGTTGTAACGAGAGAACATAGTAAATTTCAGATGGTTAACTTAGAAGATAGAACTGGCATAAAACTAGACAAATTTAAATGTGTCGGTTAATACGAACTTCATAATAGGCCATCGTTCTTACCAATGTTGGGAGCATGCGCTGATGAACTTTCAGATTTTATAAAATGACGGAGTTCTGGTGTTCACGGGCTCTCAGACTATAATCTGAATATGGGTCCAAGGTGATAAGTGATGATATCACTAGAGATTCTCATTGGAGACTTAAAAATTCCCAGGTCGTAGCTTCCCGGGAACATAGACTGAAACAACGAGTGACAACAGTCACAAGTGAAAAGATAGAAAATGCTACGGCGTAGACCCTCTACGATATTTATATCATTACGGTGTCCATATAGTTGGGTACTTGACTGTGAACTCAATTACTTCTAAAATGGCAAGTTCTATGGAGAATTGTTTAAATATGAAACTAGCTTTTGCCCACGGCTGGATATCGGTTATCGCGATCAAACATAGCCTATGTCCTTTCTCAATGTCTAATCTACCCCTATACCAAATTTCATCAAAATCAGTTCAGTGCTTTAGCCGTGAAAGACGGACAAACAGACACACATAAATGTTCATCTTGAATCGCTCTATCTATTAAAAAAAAAGCATCAAAATCCGTTGCGAGTTTTAAAGATTTAAGCATACAAAGGGATATAGGGACAGAGAAAGCGACTTAGTTTTATACTATGTAGTGACGTTACACATATTTGACATTTATACAATATGGTGATACATATCGTACCTTCAAAGGCGAGCTTAACTTAGAGTTGAGTTTGAATGAAATTTTAAAGCATACAAAATGCTTCATATTTTAATCGATTTAATATAGAAAAAGTTTGAATAAGCTGGTAGCTTAATGGTCAAAACATTACCCCTGTAAGGCAAAGATCGTGGGTTCAATCCCCGTCTAGACCGATTCAAACAATTCCTATTTCAAATCGATTAGAGTTGAGTTTTTTTCCCCCAAACTCAGATTTCAAACTTCTACCACGGCTACCTATTGCAAAGCAAGCCGACAGGAATTGAAAAGAACCCTCGTAGCCTGAAAGGCTGGCTATTAGGAAGGAAGAGGACACAGATGTATATGTCGCCGCCAACTAGCTTCATCAGCCGTTAAATTAACTGCCTAGGCTCTTTACTGAATGGCGCCGTTCAATTAACGGCCTAAATGGTGTTCAGCCATTTAATTAAACGGCTAGGCAAATAGCTTGGATCGATGACGTTTAACTACTTGCCTAGCCATTTAATTATACAGATTGAAAAATGACTTATTTCTGCATGATTATAAAAAAATAACCAGGAAGGCTTAATGCGGGCGCATTAGCCTTCTAACCTAACCTAACCAAGTCGGATTGTGCAGCTATCACAATAAACCTATCACTAATTTACTGTAAATACACCTCTGTCTACCCTCTCGGGGATTCAAAGGTGTAAGTAAGTGTATGTATGTATATAATTTTCTATCTTATTTCGAGGTAGTGACCGATCTTACGATTGGCCTAAGCATTAGCCTGCTAGGTTACCAAATGATGTAATAAACGAGACGGCTAAATATTATTCAGGCCGTTAATTGAATGGCACTGTTTAGTTAACTGCCTAGGCAGTTAATTGGACGGCTGATTAAGCTAGTTGGCGGCGACATATATATTTTCTCAAACACGCTTGGAAATGTGAACATTATTTTGACAATATTCTTCGAGATAAATCGAAATTGCTGTACATGCGAGCAGCGGCCAGATAAAGTTGTATAAAAATCCATATCTGTCGTGTAATTTAAAAATGGAACCAACTTTTACTCCGAACCATGGCAACCAAGGAGGTAACTTATCCAAGGCGTTATTTAAATATAGAACTGGCTTGCAAATAGAATGCTGTTTATTAAGAAAAATAAAAAACTAATGAACATATCGCCGCGTGAAAAATTACTGTTGTTCGTTGTTCGTCATTGGTTTTGAAAAGTAGGTAACTAAAAAATTCTGCCTAGATACTACTTAGTTTTAATTTCCGCGCATTGTTTGAGAAAAGCACTATACAAGCCTTGGCCACAACCGAGCGTTGCCGGACTCCGTAATGCGTGCCGGCCCGCATACTTCACGATCGTCCGGCAACACTACAATTGGTGGCTGCGGCAGTAATGTACTATATCTGTATCCTCCTGCCTGTACTTTTATAGCCTTTTCAAAAGGTTCAGACTTACAATTAGCACAGAACAAATGAAGTGTTCCCGCGAATCCATCGCTACAAACATAATATATTATATTTTCTTTCTCTAAAACTATCTACTATCACATCCCCCCTTACACCCCCCATCGCACGTGCGTGTGTATGTCTGTATGTGGGTGTGTGTGTGTGTGTGTGTGTGTACAAAAATTCGTACTTGCTACCCTTACGAACCACCCCCGCCTTCGCTGCTTTCACGGTTCTAATTTTTGGGGAATTTGGGGCATATTCGTAAATATGAAATGGAAAAAATATTTCGCTTGTAATACTGATTTCGACTTTATTGCTATGTGAAATAAGGTTGGGTGTCGAATGGATGGGAGTTCGAAAAAAAATTACTTCATATGTCGTCCTTAAGACGGAGCGCGGCGCGCTTCGTATGTGTGTTCGGAACAGGGCGGGCGTGGAGACGTTCTTAATTATTGTATTGTGTGATTATTTTTTTAAAGTTGAAATTTTAAGTTAAAAAACAACATTCATATTTAGTTTTTGATATAAGTCGAATTAGAATATTTAATACTTATTATTTATTTAATACTACTAATGCGACAACCTATGTGGCACAGTGGTAGAACGTTCGACTGCTACATCAGAGGTCGATTCTGGTTTAGTCAGTAGTAGAAATATAATAAAAATGAAAACAAAATCTATGGGATTTAAATAGTACAATTCAGCATCTAAGACGGGGATTGCACCCGCGTTCAGCCCAGTGGGTACAGTCTGCATCAGAAAAATGTTAACCATCAAAGACATGATTTGAATACCACAATTCCAAATTGTTGTAAGCATCCAGAGTGGCCAAAGCATCTTAGCAATCAGTTTGCCGTTATTGCTACGATGGTTTGGCCACTCTGGATGCTGACAACTATTTGAGTACTGTAATAACTTATTTAAATTTGAATTTTGATATTCAGATTATTTAGAGTACCTACCTTGGTGGTCGACATTTTTCTGATGCTCACTGTACAGTGACACCTGATTCTGACCTGACCGAAATTATCGTCTAAATACGAATTAGGGCGATGTTGGAGCCAGTTATGAAAATTCTTCGGAATACAACGGAAAGAAGGAAATTAATTTAAATATTTGAATTTAGTCATTTAACATTATTATTCTAATATTCTACCACAATAAAATAATGAAATTTTGAACCAATTGGTCTAATTAAATTTCTTATTCCTATAGTTAAATTAAAAGGTTCTCTATTTTTATTCCTAAAATTTTATGTCATAATTTAATATTGCATAATGTTACTTGTCATAACATTATTTACGCATAATACTCATTTGCCATAACTTTTTAAGTATATTTTTTTTACTCCTATTTACTATAAGCATAATATCCCAAAGCATAAGTTTACTTAAGCATAACGACGCATAACCATAACTATTACGAAAAATTACAATAAACAAATATATAAACAATATTACACTATTTTATACATTGCTCTCGTCAAACTTGTAGGTGCATCAAAGTTCATTTAACCTAATGTTCTTTTGACCTAATTGGTCGACGGAGCCCCGCATCAGTTGAGCCGATTTTGTCGGGATTTCATTGGCCGATTGCCAAGGATAAGTATAAGGCATAACTCAAGCAACTTTTATTTTAGAGTTTTAGAATTAGGGTTCTGCGTAAAAAGAAGAAGCCGATAAAGATATTCGGAGCCCAAGCCAATCTCACCTGCTACCGGATATACTTTCTGATTAATAGACGTCGCAGGTTTTCCTGTCAGGGTCGAGTATTCAAACGGAAGACGCTTCCGTAAAACTCAACTAAAATAATTATAAAAAAGAAGATTGGGACATCGTTTCAAAGTTACTATCTTTAAATGCGATTCGAATAACCGAATTTTACAAAACAAATAAATAATAAAAACGCACACCTCTCCACAGTTGCCGTATTCCATCAGCGAGCAATATATATAGCTCAGGCCATAGCTATAGGAACAAATATATTATATTTTCCTATATGTTAGTTCCATCATTTATACTTTATTACTATATACCAACTATTTATATATCAATCTGTTTGTCTTTGTGTGCGCACGTCACACAAAGAGAGGGGACTCAATTAAACATTTCCCTTAATAAGAATCTTGAAGATTTGCGAACGTTATTATATTATTTTCGTTCAGAAATATTTTAGCTAACTGAACTGAAGATATGGTGGACAATTATTGGTATATTATAATATATAAATTAGATTAGGTTTAAGCTTGTAAGAAATAAGATTATCTAAGCGTTATAAAATCTGAGCTCACTGGAGATAGTTTTTGTGCTGTCAGTGGGAAGACCTAAGGCTTGTAATGCTTTATCTTCTACACTGACGGCACAGAAGCTCTCTGTTCTAACAAGGTCGGCAGCGCGGGTGTGACGCCTCTGGTGTTGCACACGTCCATAGGCCACGGTAACCACTTTCTATCAGGTGGGCCGTGTGCTTGTCTGCCACCTAAGTGGTAGGTATACTAAATACGTAAGTAGTCTCTGTACATTGGAGGTATTTTATTAAAAAAAGTGTATTCAAAGATGAGAAGTAGCCTATGTGTTATTTATTTCATACCTACTTTATAGTATACTATATAGATTATTCTAAGTATGTAAAAACATATTCACAAAACATACACATATATACTATTAGATAGGATAGGAGGCCCTACTACTCACTTCCTGAAAGGAGTTTTACCATAAAAAAAACTGTACGCCATTCCATTACCTCTTTCCAAAAATTCGTATATTTTCGTACTCTCATGAGCGACTACCACCTGACCCCAAGCCCCATACAGTTATGGATGCCTATCACATCTAAACCGAGACCTCTCGATAGTAAAGCTTGATTTTAAAAACTTTTAACAGTAACTAAGCAGTTAAGCATCCGTTAAAAGCCATGACAATGTGCCCATTTGTAGATAAAAGGATCGCCCCCTATTATATGGCACCGAAATCACAGTTGGCTAAATGTAGGTGTTATTACACCTCAGCCTACCCCTTCTAGAATTTGTGTAAAAGTTTAACCAACCCAAATAATAAGTACAAAGATTAAATAATAAAAAGCTGAGCAATAAAAATGTAATAATTATTTTCTCTTTGTTCTACGTTAAATTAGTCTACGTCTAAGGTCCTTGGCTACATGAAAAGCAAAAAGCAAAAGCATTGCCAGCTTAGTGGTTACGGTCGAGAGGTTGCAGGTTCGAATCTTGGCCAACGTGAACTAACTCCTAGGCCTGTTAGGAACCGAAATTACCTACTAATATTACCGCTGAGTCGAACCCCTTCATAGGCAACGCAACAATTCGCTTATGTGGTGACTATAATAAGGCGGTCAGCTGTTAATTCAGAGTTCAAGAACCTCACTGACAATCATTGGCCCCAAGAACCCCAAAAACCCAGCCTACTGACAAGAGGTTAAAACTGATTCCTATCGGCTTGCTTTTACAGAGGTCGTAAAGATGTTTGTTTTAATAAACTAGTTCAAGGCTAACCACTGATCCGACCGGCTTCCTTCTTGAAAATTTTCACCTTTCGGCGCTGGTGGCGCCCATTGACTAAGCCCCCGGTTCTGCTGAACAACACCACTGTCATGCCGTTGACATTGTATAAAATGTCATTAAATTTTAGACTTTATGACTGAGAGTTAAAGTTCACAATGAAAAGAGTAAGAGTTCAATTTTTCATTCACTATACAAGATTGTCATTTAATTTTAGACTTTAACAGTACACGAGTAAAGTCTAAAGTTAAATGGCAATGGTTACAGTGTCTCTGGTACAGCAGTGGTTTTGCCATGAAAAAAATAATAGCAGAGTCACAGCCCCCTGATAACGACTCTGTTACTAGGCTCAAGAACATTCTAATTGTTTAATAATCATCATCATCTTAACGTTATCTCCTGTTCCTTGTCCCTTTTTTTAAATTCTCCACTGCGCACAATCAAATGAAATGACTAATTGACTATGACATAAACCATTGACATATATTGATGCTCATTGCTTGCTTGAGCGAAGTGAATTTTCAGGGTCGGAGGCACGAGTGTAATGTCCCTGGTGTTTCATACGTCCATAAGCCACGGCAACCATTTTCCTTAAGTGCTATAAAAATAATTATTATGCTAGCCTGTCTTACATATGTACAGTTCATAATGGTAGCGGTCATCCATCCTTACATTATAAGATTAATTACTGAACTTTGTTAAGCATCATCATCGTCACATTATTTTCAAAAATGCAAAAAAATTGCAGCGCCATCTAGTGGTTGTGGTGGTATTAAGATAATAACTATATTAGTTTCTCAATTAAATGATAGATGGCGCTTCACGATACAATTTTATTTGAACACTGCCATCTATTTATTTTGGGTGTAAATAGCTAGAAACTAACACTACTGCACTAGAACACAGTTATTGGGTGAAGACCTAGATGACGCTAACGGTACAGGCACCACACGTGTAATTTTTCCTACAACCCATAGTGGGAACCCATTCCAATTTGGTCAAAAATAATGAAATAAGTTGAAAATTTGAAACACTTTCTCTTGATACTTTCTACTATCACTGATGTAATAATAATAATGTAAGTGAATTAAATGTAAATATAATACAAGATGCCTACTACCGTTTTCAACCTCTTTCCAACTATTCTCGAAAAATAAACTCTATGGTTATAGAATAATAAAAACAGACTGTCAGTGTCACTTTCTTCTACATCCAAACATGTCACCCAGCTTTCAACAAACAAACACACAAACAAACATGTAAGTTAATCAAAAAGCTGTAAATCAGCCAAAATAATATGCATCCGCCATACAAAACCACCGAACCTTTAAATGCAATTCAAGAGAGACAATGCGGAAAAGAAAATTGAATGGATGACGTGTCCAAAATTCGACACCGAGTATCCAGGACTTGCTTACATAGGCCCTTTAGATGAACTAATTGTAACAGAGGCAAGGGACACCCTACACGACGTTATAGGAGCCCCTGCCACAATCAGTTACACAATATTCAACCGTACAGGGCAGAAAATCTTCATTGCTGTAAGAAGCAACCGTTGCAGAAAGTTTACAGTCAAAGTATACAATAATTATGGCAACGAAGTAATAAAAGTAAAGAGACCTTTTACTTTTTGTGTGAACAGAGTGTTAGTATGGGCACCGCCAGGCCATTTCGCGGGCTCCATCGAGCATACTTGTAACAAATACGCTGTAAAAAACGAGAATGGGACGAACGTACTAAATATAAGGGCAGATAGAAATTTGAAGCTTGTTTACAACATACGTTATGTATGTGGTGTGGATCCGATAGGCGTGATTAAAAGGTCGTTTCATCTCCCTGAAGTACGTGACTTGAAGAACTTTGGAGTCTCATTCCCTGTGCAGTTGAATGTTCAAGATAAAGCTGTACTGTTGGGAGCCTGTTTCTTGATTGGGTGTCTGAAATATTAGCAAGAAATGTGAGGAGTCGTTTTGACTGGGCTTTACATGAAGATCTGAAGGGAAATAGAAATAGAAAACAATGTTTAAATGAACAATAGAATAAACTATAGATACCTATGTTAGTATCTTTAAATTAATGAAATTTCACAGCCCAGACTGATAACTATTCTTTTTTTTCAATTTAAATCGACACAAAGGTTTACTTACTTTGTATGTATCGTCATTCTATAACTTATATTTTATTATTACATTCTATTCCTTTTCCCAACTTGAGATAGTATAACTTCCAACTAACTACTAAACAACTTAAGCCACGCTGTAGCACCTTGTGATATTGATACCATGATACCCAGTGTTATTTGTTGACATCACGTTAATTATCTTTATTTGTTTGTTGGTAATACAGAACACGATATTACACTGATATCTTTATTTCTTATTATCTTACAACTTGGGTTACAACGGTCATTGCAATTGGGCGCCATTCTCTTGATTGGGTCTTGGCCATAGATCACCATAGACTACTTAAACCAGTGACGTCCCTCAACATCCCCCCCTTTATACAATATATTTAATATTAATCTAGTTGTCTTGCTAAACTAATCAACATTTTCATACTCCCAGTAATCATTAAATTTAGCAGGTTTCTTTACACTACGACCACTGCGAGTTACATAGGTTTTAGTATCTAGATTATCCAGCAATAAGCTTCCTTGTGGACAAGGTTCTCCTTGGTCATTTTCTTTGAACAATGCTTCTAGCATATTTTCCGAGAAGCTTCTCTGCAAGGAAGCCACTGACACCAATTCACTCTCATTATCATCTAATGGCTCTTCTGAATGTGTACCTGAAGTTTCAACTACAATATTATAATTTTCTATTTCTTCAGTATTTATGTTTTCATGATTAGTTACAGTGCTTTCTTCTTCCGGAGGCAAACTTTCTTTATATATTGAAAGTTCAGGTACATCCTCAAAATATGAGTATTTATAATTGTTACAATTTTTATGTTTATCAACAGACTTATTACTACTAGGACCAATTTGAGGTTGAGGACGGTTCATCAGATATTTTCTATTCCTTCTATATGTTTTACCATATTCATCCCCCACTAAATATGAGCGTGGCTCTTTACACTTATTAATAATTTTACCTTGACACCAGTCTGAGTCAATGGATTTCTTAAAATACACATATTGTCCTGGATTTAGCTCTGCTAAGGGCTTAGCATGCTTGTCATAATTCTTTTTTACATTTTCAACATGATTATAATATTTGTTATCAACATTAAATATTTTAGGTATAAACTTATTTTTAGGCATTGGTAGCAACGATCTTAAATTCCTTGAATAGAGCAACTGAGCCGGAGATGGCATATGAAGTTTTGGTGTGTTACGGTAATTCAATAATCCTAAGTATGGATCTGATCCATCTTCCTTACATTTTTTCATTATGTTTTTAAATATTTTAACTGCACTTTCACTTTGACCATTAGATTGGGAATGTTTAGGGCTTGTCTTAATGTGGTTAAAATTATACTTTTCTGCAAAGTTTTTAAATTCGGCCGATGTAAACTGTGTACCACAGTCCGTGATCACCAAAGCCGGTATGCCATGTCTCGCAAAGACAGACTTACAGTTAAGTACCACATAGGCCGTGGATAACTGTTCAAGCTTACATACTTCTATATACTTAGAGTAGTAGTCCATAAATATCAAAAAGTCTCTGCCTTCTAATGTACATATATCCATACCTATCTTGTGCCATGGAAGAGTGTCCACACAATGATTAATTAATGGTTCTTTCTGCAAATTAGGTTTATATTTAGCACAAGGTTCACAGTTGGATACATACTTTTCTAAATCTCTGTTAATTTCAGGCCAAAATACGCATGACCTAGCTCTTATTTTACAAGTGCTCACACCTACATGTCCTTCATGGATAATTTTCATCATTTCAATTTTCATAGAGTCAGGTATAACAATTAAATTACTTTTTAAAATAACACCATCTAGAAGGCCTAATTCGTCCCTAAATGTCCAAAAGATTCGTGCCCTTTTATCTAAGTTATTGAAATTATTTGGCCATCCATTTTTTAAATATTTTATAATATGTTTCAATGTGGGATCCATTTTTGTTGCATTTTGTATTTTAATTAACTGTGTACTAGATATAGGTAAGCAATCTCTTTGCAATTTAATATGACAGACAATGTTCTCTTTTAGTTGTTTAAATTTATTTTCAATAATTTGTGGACAGCTGCGTGATAAGGTATCTGCAATAAACAAATGTTTACCAGGCTTATATACAACCTCTAAATTATAACCTTGAACAGACAACATCATTCTTTGTAATCGTGCAGGGACCTTATGTAATGGTTTTTTAAATAATGTTTCTAGTGGCTTATGATCTGATTCTACATGAACTTTGCGACCATACACATACTGATGCATTTTAAAACATCCATACACTATGGCTAACATTTCTTTTTCCAATTGACAATAATTTTGTTCAGTTACAGTTAAAGCACGAGATCCAAATGCAATTGGTCTACCTTCTTGTAGTATCACCGCACCTAAGGCAGTTGATGAACTGTCTACTGATAGTACTATATCTTTATTTGTGTCAAAGTAGGCTAAACATGGGCTACTACATAGAGCCTTTTTCAGTGACTCCACTGATTGGTCCTGACTGCTATCCCAGAAAAATGCTGTATCTTTCCTCAGTAAAACTCTCAAAGGTTCGATTAATTTTGAATAATTTGGTATAAACCTTGACAAATAATTACACATACCTAGGAATCTTTCCAAATCTTTCCTACACCCCGGACGTTCCATCTCCAAAATTGCCTGAATCTTATCAGGATCAGGAGAAATACCGTCTGCTGCGAAAATGTGACCCACAAAAAGTAATTTTGAAACAAAAAACTTACATTTATTTTCATTAAACTTGATACCATTTGTTGATGCAATCTCTAGAACTTTTAGTAATCTATCATTTAGTTGTTGTACTGACTCTGCGTAAACACACAAGTCATCTAAATATGGTATGACTCCTTCAACATTTTCGAACATCTGACTAATGATTCTGCTGAATTCCTCTGGTGCACAGCTCACCCCGAACGGTAATCTCCTGAACCGGTAACGCCCAAATGGTGTGATGAATGTGCATAAGTCAGAACTTTCATTATCTAGGTTTAACATCCAGAAACCATTGGAAGCATCGAGCAGTGCAAATACTTTAGCATCTTGCATTTTACTTTTAATCTCGTCTACAGTTGGCAACTGGTATTTTGGCTGTAATATAAATTTATTTAATGCTCTTGGATCTATGCACACTCTCAACTTACCATTGGGTTTTCTAACCAAAACTAAATTGTTTACCCAGTGAGTAGGTTTATTTACTTTTTCAATTACTCCCATAGATTCCATTTTTGTTAATTCTTCTCTTAATTCAGGCAATAATGAAAAGGGAACCCGACGTGCAGCTTGAACAACAGGTACAGCATCTTCCTTTAGTTGTATTTTGACAGAGCCCGGTAAGCATCCAAGACCACCATCAAATAGTTCACTGAAAGTGGATTTCAAATTTGTAATCAATTTGTTAATCTGATTATCATTACATGTTACATTGTGTACTTTAACTAGGTTAGTATTAGGTTTTACAAAATTAAATTCTAAACATGTGTTACATCCTATCAAAGTAGGCACAGAACCTTCAATAACAATGAATTTTACTCTATATTTTGATTGGTTCGGGTGAATTATTTGTAATGTACATGTACCACAAACTGAAACACTTTTACCATCAAGTTGAATAACATTCCTATTGCAGGGCTCCAAATCACTTCTGTCAATGCCTAGGTTTTTACATGTCTTGCTACCTATAATATTGCAGGCTGCTCCAGTGTCAAATTTTATAGGTATCAATTGATTTCTTACCATGAAATCCTGTGTTAGTTCATTACCGACCATTGTCACACCAATGAAGAAGTCTTGAGCCTCATTGTTGTTATCAATTCTCTCCTCTACAACATTGATCTGCTGTTGTTTATTTATTTGGCGCTGTTTCTTGTTGTGACACTTGTTGCTGAAATGGTTTGGTTTCTCACAAATAAAACACTTTTTTCCATATGCAGGGCAGCAGTTGAGATCATGTGATTGTCCACATTTCCGGCAGTTGTTTATTTTCTTGGGATTTCCTTTATTTTTATTCTGTGATGCCGAGAAAAGTACTTCATTTTCAGTCTTGAACTGCTCCTCTGGTCCACCCAGCTGCTCCACATATTTTCTCGAGGCATCGGCACTCAGGAGAAACTTCATGATATATTCTAATGTAAGCTTACTATCATCTTCGGATATTAACTTTGTTTTCAAGTTATTGAATTTTTTATCTAACCCTGCTATTATTTTACTCACTGTTATTCCTTCAGTTAAACTTCCAAATTCACAGTCTTTTCCTAGGTTTATAACCTTTTGGAAGTAATCTTCTAAAGTTAACTCACCTTGAGTAATTGTAAAGAACTCGTTTCTTAAAATTATTAATGATTTTCTCGGAGTAAAGTACTCTCCAAACCTCTTTGTAATACTCTCAAACGTTTCATCTTCGTTCTCATCAAAAGTGTTGTAAATTTCAATTCCTTTAGGTCCAATGTAGTTGAGAAGAATATTTATTAATCTTTTATTATTTTCCTTATCTAGTCCGTGTGCATTTAGATAAATTTTTAGTCTTTGCAACCACGCTTGAAAATTTTTTGACAAATTGCCAACGAAACACATTTCAGGAAGCGGCGGCAGTCCGCCCGAAGCTGACACCATGTTATTTGTTGACATCACGTTAATTATCTTTATTTGTTTGTTGGTAATACAGAACACGATATTACACTGATATCTTTATTTCTTATTATCTTACAACTTGGGTTACAACGGTCATTGCAATTGGGCGCCATTCTCTTGATTGGGTCTTGGCCATAGATCACCATAGACTACTTAAACCAGTGACGTCCCTCAACACCCAGAGATGTATAAAACATTTGTGGGAGCCAACTGTCGTATGACCTCCCAAACTTCTGTCTGTCACTCGACAAGTGTACTGAGTGTACAGTACAGGTGAGGTTGACTTGGAGTCCCATATATCTTTTAGGGGTTTGGGTCCCCCAATCACCATCGTAAGTCTAGTTTTATAGGTCCTGTGTGTATAATCGTGAATTCATGGGTTTAAATCTCGATTTGGCATCATACAATAAAATGTATGACAAACCTGTACAGACTCCTAATTTAAAACGCACCTAGAATTGCTAAGAGCCGAATATTGCTACGTAGATTTACACAGGCGTTGAAAAGACTTTCTTCGTGGCAAGATTTCAACAATCGTGTTACCACATTTGATGTAAAAAATTTCATTAAGTAAAATGTTTAAACTCAGTTTTAGTGCAACAGATGATAGAAAATAAAATCAAAATTAACTAAACCGTGTTTATCACAATCTACCTACCAAAAATCTCGGCACAAAATTAAATGTTTAGTTTTGTTAACCTACCTACAGCAGGATTTGAATAAAAATAAAACAACATCCATACAAAAGTACTTATTCTTTATTTTAAGTAAAAATTAAAGAATGTGAGAGATCAGTCTTCAAATTAACTAAATTAAAAAAAAACTTAAGTAGTAGGCATTACTGCTTGAGGAATGATGTTCTTTATCTTCTACGTTTTTTCTCCGGAGTCTTCGATATCTGTTCCTCTTCACCGTTGACCTCTGCATCATTGGATTGATCATCACTGGCTTTCCTCCTCACCGGTCCCGTCTGCGTTATAGGAACTGTTCTCTCATCTTCGCTCTCCACCGTCTTCGTCGCTAAGACTGTCAAGACACCATCAGAAGATAATTTAGACTCCACAGATTCAGGTTTGTAGCCCTCAGGGAGTGCATACCTCCGTTTAAACTGCCGAGAAACGTATCCATGCTCATCTTTCTTCTCCTCATGTTTTCCTTCAATAATAACATAACCATCCGATGTTTTAACTGAAATCTCTTCCGGGTTGAAATGCTGTACGTCTAAATTCACTTGAAACTTGTTTTTGTCACATTTTATGGTAGAACCAACATCCTGGGTAGCTGCAGCCAGGCTTCTCCACGGACGTAAGTATTTTCGCACGGATATCGTCGGGCGTTCAACCAAATCCATTAAAAAGTCGTCAGGAGATAAATTTACTCCGAAAAGCTGGTCACGGAGACGACGTGGACGGAAATCGTCCAGCAAATACGGTATAAGCGCCATTTTTCCTTGCAATAAATCTAGTAATCTCCTTTAGATATCAGTTATTAGTTCACTTGTAGAACCTCGGAACTCACCAAGAGTTGTTTACTTATTCGCTCAATGTTTAATACTGCCGCTAGCGGGCGCGCGGTGCGCTTTTATACTCCTATGCTCGACGCATAAACCTCGTTGAGAATATAGTAGAAAATTCGAGATACTACGAGAACTCTAGCGGTGAGTAGATAGTACTAAGAACTTACTAGAATTCGAGGCAATTTGATAGAGGGCGGCAAAACAGTCCATTAAAATAAAGGTGCATTTGACGAGAACTTCAATAAAATTAATGGTTTATATTATTTTTGTACTATATTTTCCTTTTTTTCTTGGGCATTAGTACCGTTGTTTGGAAGTTTTACCAGTTTTACTCAAGATGTCTTATGCAAATACTTTGGTGTGTTTAGATATTCCCCACTAGATGGCAGTTAAAACCTGTTTTTATTATTTTTGCACATTCATCAACAATGGCCGGAAATAAGCCAAGCGAACATCTTTTTATGGAACCCCATGTATTATTCTCAAAGCTTCTAGAAAATACGCCATAGTAAAATATTTATAATAGTCAACACTATATGAAAAACACTAAATGTAGTGCGCAATAAAAAAACTATACAAACAAAGAAAAGTGAAAATGAATGAAAACACAAGCATCTCTAGAAGACTCTACGTCTTTTATGTAAAATAACAAAACAAACGTAGGTTAGACGACTTGGTGTATTAGTATTAACACAGATAATAAATATAATGAGGGCTAAGAAAAGACTTATTAGTAATATTATAGTGAATATTAAATTTATTTTTATTATAGGTTAACTGTGTCTAAACAAACCAGACTATTTCATTAGCTAACTCAACTAGGAAGGTACTTACCTATCTAATCATTCCTAGGCGTCAGCCAATGATATTTTTTTTTACTAAACATCATTGGGCGTCAGCATAATAATTGGTAAATCGTATGGAGAAGTACTAAAGCAGTTGGCATTTTACATTTTTGACCTGAGATTTTTACTTTACATTATGTACCTATTACAATGAAATGATTAATATGTATGTATTACAGGTGAACTGTATAATCAATATTTTCGTATAGGTATAATTAATACTTACCTTGCTTTGTGTTAGACATTTACAATAGATAGGTATTACAAAATTCCTTGTACCTATGCAGAAAATGTATTTTACACAGTAGGTATACCTACTTCATTACTTAACCTAAAAAATTCACACGTGTAGAGCCGGCTTTCGGCGCTTTTTAGCACAATCGGAATTGAAACGGTTATAATGATAATTATTTTTATTGTAAGTAAGTACGCTTGGTATGTATTTTAAAAAGATACGTAGGTACCCCTTTACCTAAAGCTTTTGGTATTTTCTAATTTCTTAACTATTTTAGGTCACTTTTTAGGCAGTCTCTCTCTCTAGTACCTAGGTAGGTAAGTAGGTAGGTATATCGCGAAACACTGAAATCTAAATTCTTATTAGAATATGGACTACAGAATATGTGGACGACTCTATTATTAGGTTTTTTTTTTAATTTTTTTTTATGATAGGTATCATGGTTGTTCCTAAGGCACAGAATACCTAATAGGTAGTTGGAACCTACGCCCTACCTAGGTATATAGTGACTAGTGTGAGTCATTACAATACTCGCTAAATTCTTTATCATCACTTGATCATCACAGCACAGCATATTCTAGAAGTTTAAAGTTGCATGACGTAATTTTAAGCTATTATTATTTAACATTATACCTAACAAGGGTGAGATTGTCAGTTTGTCATTGTACAGAGTTAACGGTCACATAATAATACGAACCGCGATCAAGATCATAATCTATGAACAAAACTGCATTAGGTATCATTATTTGTTTAATAAATAAAACATCTTAAATCATCATAAATCATTTGAGAACTCAGCTTAGTTGAAGGGCGTCGCATGTTTAAACAATATTACCTATTATTTTTTTTAATTTTATACTTATTTTATAATAAAAAGTTGATAAAATATCAATAAGATTTAATAAGATGCTTGCTAAGTAAACAATGGTTTCCGGTATGCCATGGTTTGCCGCCGTATGCCGGTAAATTAAGGGCGTTTCTCTTGGCAATAAATTAAATATTACAGCTAATACATTACTCTGTTATAAAAATAATTTGCCCTATCCTCATTTATTCAGCAAATAGGTTAAATTTGCAAAGCGCCTAGATCAATACATTCAGTAGGCACTAATGTTGCCAGCACAAGCATGTTGTAAAACAGCCAATTGATTTTTTTGATAAGTGCCAATTGGTTATTGAGTAGTTTTGATATTGCATATATGTACTGAAAAAATGTAGACTACGTTATTGCGATATCTTTTATCAATAGTACTATACAAATCGGTCCGAACATGACAAAAACATTCAATAATTTTAAAGAAGAATAATTATGTTGATTATTTTACTTAAATATACTTATGTTCTTTTTTAATTATAAATTGTTATACTTGATGTACTGTTACCAAACTCTTTCTAATAGTACGTAGATATGTGAATCAAAAAGTTACAAATTGATACAATAGTTTTAGAGGAAAAGATTAACAACAAACCTGCAAACACAATCATGAATTGTATCTATCTATTTATTTCTCATAACAACTATCATGACAGGCTAAAACCAATGCATTAGTGTAGCTATCTTATCTTAACAATGTGTCTATAGCCTATCCTACTTATATTATAAACGCGAAAGTTTGTAAGTGTGGATGGATGGATGTTTGTTACTCTTTCACGTGAAACTTCTGAATGGATTTTAATAAAACTTTACAAATATACAGCTTATACATCATAATAACACATATGCTACAATTTATAACGATAACTGATATGATAGCGATAGATGACATCCACGCGGGTTGAGCCGCGGGCAAAAGCTAGTTCTATATGATACTAAGGTACATTAAATGCTGATAACTTCACATAGTAGATCATATGTAATGCTACCCTTGTGAACTCACTCTTAGTACAATAGATATATAGATACCAATACAGAACCATTCTTAATAATGTCAAAAGTTGGGTCTGTTGAATCAAAACTATAACCAAAATTTAATTTTGGCATTTATATCCGTGGCTGGCGTGTATACGTTGACATATCTAAAATTGGAACTTGTCTGGGCAATCATTTTAAAGGTTTAAACTAGTCTGGTAAATTGGTAAATTAGTTTAGTGTTTATGTTTTTGTTGCTTTAAGTATATATAATTTTGAAATGACAATAACCAATAAACGGAATTCTTCTTAGTTTACATGACAATAGACTTGACTTGACCGAGTTGTCAACTTGTCCACTAGCAGGCATCAACTAATTTGGTTAGGAATTTTCAAAGGAAAACAATATTATTCAAGTACAATCACATTAACATAACCAGAGATTACACGAATGTCATGACTCATGACTCATGATACTCACATTCGAAAGTGCGAATGTGAATTTTCAAATAGTTATTATGACACAGGTTCTCTATTTTTATTCTTAAAATTTTATGTCATAATACTCATAATTTAACATTGCATAATGTTACTTGTCATAACATTATTTACGCATACTACCATTTGCTATAACTTTTTAAGCATAATTTTTTTACTCCTATTTACTATAAGCATAATATTTTATAAGCATAATATCCCAAAGCATAAGTTTACTTAAGCATAACGACGCATAACCATAACTATTCCGAAAAATTCACCACAAAATTTTTCAAAGTAATAATTCCATTAATAAAGTCAAAATAATACTTCAATTCACAATGTCAAAATAATAATACATATTTAACGTCATGTTCACAATGATGATGATTGTAATATACCATTGTTAATAGCCTTTTGGGTATTATGCTTATATGTTTAATTGGTCGACGGAGCCCCGCTACGCGGGGGTCCTACGTCTGGGTGGTTTATTAAAAAAAAGGAGTCGGGGTGCCCTAAAGTCCAGATTGCATCCAGATCTTTGCTAGCTTGCTAGCACCATGTTAGCAGACGTTTATCATTATCCCAAATAACTATTAGACAAATAAACAATATGCTTTACAACTTTATGCATATCAATGTTATGAGTAAAAACATTAGGATATACAATATTTATGCTTAATAAATTAATAACAACACAGTATGCTAAAAACCAATTATGTCACACTATTATTATGACAAAGAAAATTATGCCTAATTTGTTATGGCAATTTAAATTAGGACAAAAACCATTATGACAAAAGATAAAGATGGAATCCCCTCTAGATATCATTGCTTCATTATTACCTAAGTCAAAAGGTACATGTTTATCGCCCATACTTGTATAGGCGTAATTGGGGTGATACTGATGTAGTCACTAATTAAAAAAGGGGATTCCATCTTTTGTCATAATAGTTTTTGTCCTAATTTAAATTGCCATAACAAATTAGGCATAATTTTCTTTGTCATAATAATAGTGTGCCATAATTGATTTTTAGCATACTGTGTTATTAAGCATAAATATTGTATATCCTAATTTTTTTATTCATAACATTGATATGCATAAAGTTGTAGAGCACCCCGACTCGGATAGGTTAGGTTAGAAGGCTAATGCGGGAGCGGAGCGTAGCGAAGCTCCCGCATTAGGCCTTCGTGGTTATTTTTTTATAAACCACCCAGAAGTAGGAGCCCCGCGTAGCGGGGCTCCGTCGACCAATTAGGTCAAACGAACATTAGGTTAAATGAACTTTGATGCGCCTACAAGTTTGACGAGAGCAATGTATAAAATAGTGTAATATATTTTTTCGAAATAGTTATGGTTATGCGTCGTTATGCTTAAGTAAACTTATGCTTTGGGATATTATGCTTATTAAATATTATGCTTATAGTAAATAGGAGTAAAAAAATTATGCTTAAAAAGTTATGGCAAATGAGTATTATGCGTAAATAATGTTATGGCAAGTAACATTATGCAATGTTAAATTATGACATAAAATTTAAGGAATAAAAATAGAGAACCTTAAAAAAGAAGAACTACTTATTATATACATAGGAAGTACTTGAGCACAAGTAAATTATTTAATTTTTATTAATTTCAATGGCAATGTGCCCATGTTTCACTTATTTCTTCTTATTACGTATTACTATTAACGAAATTCAAATTATTTTACTATAAATAACAAATAACTTTCACGACAAAGATTTATGCTTCAGAAACATAGATTGCACGTTACAAGGTACCTTTATAAAAAGCCAAATGTATTATCATTCAAAACCTGGTATCCCCACAGTTTCAATGAACTTGACATAAAAGAAAACCCGGACACTAGTAGCGTTCTTGGCGGATGAAAGCAGAATTACATGCCGGATATGGCTCGAACATTCTAGTTGGAACTTTATAAGCTCTAAAAGATATATGATGATGCTGCAAAATGTGTGGATCATATTTTTTTTTACTTGAATGTATGGAGAAGTATTCGAATTAAGTTAATAAATGATTACTTTCATTCATATTCTGTATAATACAAAATACATTTTGGTGAGATCTCGAACTTTCTGGAACATTCTGCTAAAAATCAATATAACGACGCTAGCGCGCCACTGTGTTGAGTAGCGGAACTACAAAAGAAGTGCCTGTGCTATCAACCTTTTCAAAGACAGGGTATCGTTTGTTAAGTATTTTCGTTATTTGTTTGGCTGAACACCAAAACATTATTAAAATAATAAAATTGTTAAACATCTGCGCCTCTATAATGCGTCAAACATACTTGGATACATTATTTCGTAATTAAATTTTTTTTCATACCTTTTGGTAGCACACAAGCACGCGGCTAACCTGATGGAAAGCGGTTACCGAGGCCCATGGACGTATGCAAAACCAGGAGCGTTACACTCGTGCTGCCGACCCTGAAGAAACCTTCTAATACGCTTTTTGAACAGCTCAGACCCAAATATGTTGAATATTGACTGGCTTAAACCTCATCTCTGAGTTCCTGGTAGTAGAGTAGCTGAGGTTTTAGCACAGATTTTCCTCTCGGATGGCAGACGGCAGTCGCTCTGGTAAAAGCCAAGAACGGATTCTGGGCTTGTTTAGGCACTACAAGGTTTGGTTACAACTGGATAGATAGTTCGGATAAAAAATTAAATACGATATGCAGATTTATTTTGTAAATACATATTATGTAAGGTTAAAACAAGGCCTTACCAACAACACCTTCGGGACCCAATCAACATCTCCTGTGCATCTGCTAAAGAACGAAAGGGACAGGCTCTTGTGCAGCTCCCCTTCCGTAGGGTTAAAATTATTCGGAAGGCAGTCGCTCTAGTAAAACTCAACAAATTTAAGAACAAAATAATAAGTGAACTCCGGGCTCCCAAGTGTAAATATTTACTGCAACCATAAAAGTATGTGTTTGAAAACTTAATTATTGACTTCAAATTACATTACAAATTATTTTAATTAGAATTGTTTACCTACTTTTTATTTTAATTTTTCTTGATTCGTCTCTGCCTACCCTGGAGGGAAATAAGCGTGAGCGTATGTATGTAAGAGCTGTACAAGGGCGGCAACACAATTTCTCCCAGGCAACGGTTGGATGGAAATGTATGTTGGTTAATCCCATTTTTAAATAAAAGTTGTAAAAACATTAAATAAATAGCTCACCGCAATCGGGTACTTTTTAATTTTCAATATTTTAATGTTTAAAACAAACCGATTGAAATGTACCTATTTACAGATAAAACGTTAACTCAATTATTTTAAACTTTGTAAAATCAACCTACGTTGATGTACCTCTGGCGAAAATCGCGCCAAATCTAGAATATTCTACTCGTTCACAGATGTCGCCCACTTGCTGACTCTATATAAGCGACCTGACATTTCTGCCGGCGTCATTTCAAGAGAAATTCTGTGACGAGTAAAACTTGTGAGTTAACGCGAGTATAACACGTGCTAACTAATCCACGCTAGTCAAAGAAAAGAAGAGTTATCTGTGAATTGTACCTTACACATAATTTGAACTATAATTTAAGTGTAAATTAAGTCAAAATGCCTGAAGAAATGCAGACCGAAACAGCGGAGGTTGAGACCTTCGCCTTCCAGGCGGAGATCGCTCAACTCATGTCCCTGATCATCAACACATTCTACTCCAACAAAGAAATCTTCCTTCGTGAGCTGATCTCCAACTCTTCGGACGCCTTGGACAAAATCCGGTATGAATCTCTCACTGATCCATCAAAACTCGACAGCGGCAAGGAATTGTACATCAAAATCATTCCCAATAAGGGTGAAGGCACCTTGACGATCATTGATACCGGTGTTGGTATGACCAAGGCCGATTTAGTGAACAATCTCGGTACCATCGCGAAATCTGGCACAAAGGCGTTCATGGAAGCACTACAGGCAGGCGCTGACATCAGCATGATCGGTCAGTTTGGTGTAGGTTTCTACTCTTGCTACCTCGTTGCTGACCGTGTAACGGTCCATTCTAAGCACAATGATGATGAACAATACCAATGGGAGTCTTCCGCCGGTGGTTCTTTCACCATCCGCCCAGATCACGGTGAGCCTCTCGGCCGCGGTACTAAGATCGTACTCCACATTAAAGAAGACCTCACAGAGTACTTAGAAGACCATAAGATTAAGGAAATTGTGAAGAAGCATTCTCAGTTCATTGGTTATCCAATTAAGTTGGTGGTAGAGAAGGAACGCGAAAAGGAACTGTCAGAGGATGAGGCAGAGGAAGAAAAAGAGGATGAGAAGTTGATTGAGGATGTCGGTGAGGATCTTGATGAGGACAAGAAGGAAGGCAAGAAGAAGAAGAAGACTATCAAGGAGAAATACACTGAGGATGAGGAACTTAACAAGACCAAGCCTATCTGGACGCGTAATGCCGATGATATCACCCAAGAAGAGTATGGTGACTTCTACAAGTCTCTCACCAACGATTGGGAAGATCATCTTGCTGTGAAGCACTTCTCCGTTGAAGGTCAGTTGGAGTTCAGAGCTTTATTGTTTGTACCCCGCCGTGCTCCATTTGACCTCTTTGAGAACAAGAAACGCAAGAACAACATCAAATTGTATGTACGTAGAGTATTTATCATGGATAACTGTGAAGACCTCATTCCTGAGTACCTTAACTTCATCAAGGGTGTGGTCGACAGTGAGGACTTGCCGCTGAACATTTCTCGTGAGATGTTGCAACAGAACAAAATCCTTAAGGTAATTAGGAAGAATTTAGTTAAGAAATGCTTGGAGCTCTTCGAGGAGTTGGCTGAGGACAAAGAAAATTACAAGAAGTATTATGAACAATTTAGCAAGAACTTGAAATTAGGTATCCACGAGGACTCGCAGAACAGATCTAAGCTGGCAGACCTCCTGCGTTACCACACATCAGCCTCTGGTGATGAAGCGTGCTCCCTCAAAGAGTATGTATCCCGCATGAAGGAGAACCAGAAACACATTTACTACATCACTGGTGAGAACCGTGACCAAGTTGCGAACTCATCATTCGTTGAGCGTGTCAAGAAACGTGGCTATGAAGTTGTATACATGACCGAGCCCATAGATGAGTATGTAGTACAACAAATGAGGGAATATGATGGCAAGACATTAGTATCCGTTACCAAAGAAGGTTTAGAACTCCCAGAGGATGAGGAAGAAACCAAGAAGCGTGAAGAAGATAAGGTTAAGTTTGAAGGACTCTGCAAGGTTATGAAGAACATCCTTGACAACAAAGTTGAGAAGGTTGTAGTATCTAACCGTCTTGTTGAGTCACCATGTTGCATCGTTACAGCTCAATATGGCTGGTCTGCTAACATGGAACGTATCATGAAGGCACAGGCCCTCCGTGACACATCAACCATGGGCTACATGGCTGCAAAGAAGCATTTGGAAATCAATCCCGACCATTCCATCATTGAGACACTCCGCCAGAAGGCTGAGGCTGATAAGAATGACAAGGCAGTGAAGGATTTAGTCATTCTGTTGTACGAGACTGCTCTCTTGTCATCTGGATTTGCTCTGGATGAGCCTCAAGTTCATGCATCTCGTATCTACCGCATGATCAAGCTTGGTCTGGGTATTGATGAAGACGAGCCTATCCAAGTTGAGGAGACCAGTGCTGGGGACGTGCCTCCTCTAGAGGGAGATGCTGACGAGGCTTCTCGCATGGAGGAAGTAGATTAAATCTCATTTCGCCCTGTTATTTTAGTTTAGCCATGTTATAATGGTGTAAGAATGTGTGATTACATAATTATTTTGTGCACTGGTGTACATACAAAGACTGATTTAGTTCCAATTCCATTATTCAAAATAAATGGTATTCTAACAAATTATTTTAATTCTTTTATTTTATCCCTGATATATTCTCTTGTCTTTCAATAAATGCATAAATAGGTAATATTAATTAGCCTTCAGGACCATTTAGGTGTTATTAGTAACTAACTTCCAATAAGAATCTTTTGAGAGTTAGTACACACCTAATTTAGAGTATGGTATTTTCCAATAAATATGGGAGTTGTTAACTTATGGAGCCTATATGACTGGTCATAATGATCATAGGTACCTAAGTACCGTAAAACGGTGAATAGGGATTAAGGAGTGAAAAGAGATAAAATGGTTAGGTGCCTACCTATTAGAATTATTTAAAAATACAAAATTTTGAGGTCTCTGACACTTGATGATTGTTATTACATCAAACTCAGAATCAAGTCCATAGATCCATATAAAATAAAATCACAACAGAATTTAGCTGACCATTTTATTATTCATCATCATCAATCATTAACATATTCACTCCTTGATCCCGTTTTACTGAGCCTATACCTATAGCCCAAGGACCGCCGCCTACTGCTTTTGGTTGGTATATTATAGACTGAGAGCAGCTGCCGCTGACCTCCCAACCCCTGAAGTAAAATTTGAGCCAGAGCTTCATCCGTTCTGTAGCGTTGGTAGCACAGTGCTTTGTAGGGCCCATATATAAGTATATGTACTAAAGTGTCTGGCCCTATACAGCTCGCACTGTTGACGTTGACTGTACCTAAATGTCATCATACTTTTGACAGGTCACTGACACCACTTGTGATGCGAACTTATATTTTTGGGTATAATAATTTTTTTATTACATTATCCTAATCTATACTAATAATAAAGCTGAAGAGTTTGTTTGTTTGTTTGAACGCGCTAATCTCTGGAACTACTGGTCCGATTTGGATGATTCTTTCAGTGTTGGGTAGTCCATTTATCGAGGAAGGCTATAAGGCTATGTTTTTTTTTCAAAATTAGGGGTCCGTACGAGAAAAACGCGGGTGAAACCGCGGGGCACAGCTAGTAATATTATAAACGCGAATTGTAAGTATGGATGGATGGATTTTTGTGTCGCTTTCACGTAAAAACTACTGAATGGATTTTAATGAAACTTTACAATAATACATAATACCACATAGGCTACAATTTATGATAACCGATGTTACAACGGTAACCAACATCTACGCGGGCGGAGCCGCGTGCAAAAGTTAGTAGATTCATAATCGATTCATTTTTTCAATTATTTATCCATACTAATATTATAAATGCGAAAGTAACTCTGTCTGTATGTTACGCTTTCACGCCTAAACCACGGAACCGATCTTGATGTAATTTCGTATAGGTGTAGATTAGACCTTGAGAAAGGACATAGGCTATGTTTGGTCGAGGTAACCGACATCCACGCGGGCGGAGCCGCGGGCTAAAGCCATAAATTATATTTATTCAACTATCGATATTTTTTTGTTAAATAGTTGCATAGTCATTTCAGGGAATAGAGAGAAATGTATAAAATGAGCTATTTATTTTAGAGATATGTTTGAATTTTTTTATACCACTAACAGATGGCCCACCTGTTGGGAAGTGGTTTTTTTTACTAATAAGCCGGTACCGGAAACGTGTGTCTGAACACCAGAGGAGTCACACTTGTACTGCCGACCCTGTAAGCACAGAGTTACTCGAAGACAAAGCAGGACAAGCCTTTGGTCTTCCCACTGACAGCACAAATACCTACTCTCCAGTGAGCTTTGGCTATCCAACTTATCACTGGGAACACAACACGAGGTTATGATGGCCACGGTATTCTGTAGGGCGGAGGTACTACCCCAGTCGTGTCTTACCTCAATAAATTGTATAACAATTTATCAATAACTAGCTGACCCGGCGAACTTCGTATCGCCAAGATCTTTCCGCCTGCGTAGCGTCAGATCCCGTTCCCGCTGCACCCTCTACTACATTAAACATGTATTATACATATAAACCTTGCTCTTGATTCACTTTATCTATTTAAAAAAACGCATCAAAATTCGTTGCGTAGTTTTAAAGATTTAAGCATACAAATTGATATAGGGACACAGAAAAGCGACTCTGTTTTATGCTAAGTAGTGGTATGGTACCATGGAACTTCCGAGCTGGTCTTATGTTGAAGTAGGAAAGTGATATCGAATTCGTCTTTTAAAACCGGTGCTACTTGATATCCGAGGTCTGAAGGTGGTCAAAGGCATTTCTGAACTAAACAATAAGATAGCCCTTTCTTTTTAGGACACAGACAGCACGCCTGGCCTAAATATATGATATGTCCGATTATTCTGTTTTTATTTCTTGTATGTGTTTGTGTATCTTGTAGTATATATGAATCAATGAATTCTTTCTTTCTTTTACAACCAATCAGAACTCACGTCATCTGAAGACGGCGTGATTTCGGTCCAAACACGTAAAAGAAAGATGGTCAAGTTTAAACGCCTGGTTATTCTTAATAACAATAATAAGTAGGTAATTGCATTGTGCTTTAAATTTTGTTACAGGCGTTTTACTTCATAATTTAAGTACGCATCAGGATATGTGTATTATATTAAAAATAGCCATTGGCATTCCACACTGAGTTTCCACATTTTTAAAATGGACATATACGCAGTATATAATGTATTGCAAAATTTCTAGATAATACGATAGATATAATTTTAAGACAGCGCCATCTTTTGTCGAATAGCAGGTAACACTTTGGTAAAGCACACTGTAGAGTTTCTTTTTACAAGCTTTTATTTAACTTGCAATGTATGTTTGTTCGGGTGGAATCTTACAACTCAATTTTAAGGCACTTGCCCTTAACCGATTGAGCTGAAATTTGGTATGCACGTTCAGTTCGGATGACAATGCAAGAAAAAAAAAAAAAAGATTGTTTTTAAAAAGGTTTTTCGAATATATCTTATATTTATTCTATATAGGGAATTTCAGTTATACACTTGTGTTCATAACAAAAAAGATACTTTCAGCTGTTTCGTTCTGCCTTACAGGTTACATACATAGAACAATGAATTGTTTTTTCTGGAAGCTTGGAGAAGACTCGTCTATACGTCCCTAAAGCGCATGTGCAATTTTGTAGGTAATAAAAAGATGCATTCGAGAATGTTCCAGAATAGACACCTACAATATTGATTTTTCGTTGACGTCAGCAAAATCTGGGTCGTATGACCTAGTTCACAGCGCGAGAAGACTGGTTTTTAGTTTAAAAGAACTTTTAGGTGTGGCTGGAGTGTATGTGGCGGCTGCGTCGATGATTGTGGATTCAATTCCCGTTCAATAAGTACTATTGCAATCTAGAACCCCTATGACAAAAATTTGGATCTAGATTGAAGATTTTACAGCATAATAAGTAGGTACCTACGTAATATAATAATAAAACACAAGCGACTACAACATGAAGCACAAGGTTCTTGCAGGGTCAGCAGCAAAAGTATGACGCCCCTGCTGAGTGGAGATGCACACGGCCATTGGCCACACTGTGGCTACGGGTCAATGTAACCCGTTTCTTACCGGTTTGCTCTGCAAAGGGAAGCCTGAGGAGCAAATAGCTTTAGAATGAGCAGAAAAATTATTTCTATCCTATTCTTTTTTTAACTCCCATGTCCTGAAAATCAGTACCTATATGAAATTCAGTGTCAGAAATACAGAGATAATATAATATAATATATTTCTTATCTATTGTCATTCTATAAGAGGTAAAACATTTTACCACCGGCTCCCCTTTTCAAAATTTTCACCCTTCGCCACAGTAATCACTTTCCATCAGGTGGCCTTGTGCTTGTCAGCCACCTAAATGTTATAAAAAAGAAAAAATACATACATATTTCATCATTAATTCCACATCATTAATTCATCATTAATGCCAATCTCCATTGAATAGAGAAAATGTTCTCAATTCAGTTATTAATAATCTAAGTATTCTAAGGGAATATACTTCAGTCTAACTATGAAGCGATATTTTTCATGAAGTGACTCCCTTCTGACCTCCACAACCCACAACTAACAGACGTTATCAAAGTTGTGTATTCGTACCAGATTGTCGAACTTTTTAGGGCTCCAACAGTCCAACTACCCGTAAATGTCACAGATGGTATTCGTAAACCCACAGATTACCTAAATAATTGTTAGTATGGCGACCAGGACCGACGGCTTAACATATTTGGAGAATCAAGCCTTAAAGAACACGGTTCGGTCTCCGTTCCTAAGACTGACCTGAGTTATATTCCTTAGGTATCTACCCAGGTACCCGATTAATAAATGCATGAATTATACTTTATTGTACACCAGACCTCTCATAGACTTCCAGAACGACCGTTCTACAGCAGCCCACATCCAGCGCTTCCCGGTGACCTTGATGAGGTCGTCCTTCCACCTGGCCGTTGGGCGTCCTATAATACTACGCTTGCCCGTACGCGGTCGCCACTTCAGAATATTTTTTTGCTCCATCGGCCATCTGTTCTGCGCGCTGTGTGTCCCCGCCCACTGCCACTTCAACGAGCTTATCCGCTGGGCTACGTTGGTTACTTTTGTTCTCCTACAGATATCATCATTTCTGACGCGATCACGTAGGGAAATCCCGAGCATAGCTCGATGAGCGACTTTGAGCTTATTTAAGAGACCCCTGAGACAGCAGAAATTAATTCATATAGGTAAATGTTAATATTAATCTTTGTAGAAAAAATGACAGTCTTATCGCAGACTGTGATCTGTACCAGTCAACCTTTTGATGGACTGATATAGTTGGAGTACCAGGCAACAGGATTACTTGGCATTGAGACCCTGACCCTTCACTGCAAACAGGCAGGTGTTAACAGCTAACATTTAAATCCGAGGGTTAAGCTTTTATGTCATCGTTATACATATTTTATTCGGTAGGGTAGAAAATTCTAGAATCAAGTCGACCTTTCCCTTGCCCTAAATAAAACGCGTAGACAGTGTCCGTGGACATAAATATAGCTCTATCTCTGTCGTAATGGCATTGAATATTGAAGATAGAATTAAGTTCTATCGAACGGAAATGTTAACAGATTTCGAGATGATTCCAGCAAAAATATAACGTTCACACTCATAGTTTCTGATTAGTGTATAATCATAGAATTATAATGCATGCGTTATAATTCTCTGTGTATCATCTTTTACACTCGATATAGGGCAATATAGGGTCACAGTTTAACTACCTACAAATATTGAAGGCATACAAATATTGGCAATGAGCGGGGATCGAACCCGCGACCAACCGAGGTAGCAGCTCAAAAGCGAAAGCTCAGTCGCTAGGCACAGAGATTTTCAATGTAATATGAATCACGTAAAAACACACACATAAAACATTACTGAATAGATTTTAATGAAACTTTACAATAATATAGCTTATACATCAGAATTACTAAGACATAGGCTACAATTTATAGCGATAACCGACATTCACGTGGGCAGAGCCACGGGCAAAAGCTAGTCATTCATATAAAGATTTCTTCTCTGTATCCAATGTTTATATTCTGGCGCCCGGGTCCGCTTATAGTTTTTTATAAGTATAGGTGTAGGGTTTGCTGGGAGCGACTGCAGTCCAAATAACCAAAAGAAAACAAAAAGTTTGACCATTGTCATAGAATTATAACGTTATAAGTCCATGACCATTCTATGGTCGTCATAGATTCTTTTACTGAAATATAAATGGGAAACGTTTTTTGCGATTTGTCTTTTATAGTAGGTTAGGTACTCAAAGTTATAATGGTCTTTAGAGTCTTTTCATTCCCATATAAAACAGGATTGTTTGGCGCCAAAAAACTTTTTCGACTTTTGGTCTATTATATTATAAATCTGTGAATGCAGAATGCAGTTCAAATATCTCGAAATGTTAGGGAAGGCACCTACATTTATTCGTAACCAGAAGCGAATAAAAAACCTACGATTAATTTTATTTGAAAACCTGAAATCCTCTTGCTTTGTTAATGACTAACCGCCAACTTCCATACAAAAGTTCATCCCATATTTTGCCACAACAGGGGAAAAAATTCTAAAAATAAAAATATTGTGTTGTTGCAACATAAAAGGTTTTCGTTGCCACAATAACAACAATCTGCCATTTTGAATCTGCGTTGATGAATGACGTCACTCTGAAAAAGTAATTACAAAGTACATACACCTACCTACTTGATTCATAAAAGGATAGAAACATCTAGACTTGATATACTTTTCTTTCTCTATTTGGGCTTTCTAGAAGCTGCCTACCCCACATAAACAAAACATGCGTAGTTGTTGCGTCAACAATGCTAGTGCTATCTCTCTCGCACACGCTTGACATCACCCCAATTCCAGAGGTTTCGTCGGTGTTGCCAGCCGCTAGAATTATATTTACATAAACTGAAACAGTATTATTGGGTTTATTTTAACTTTACGGGTGCGACCTTCGTCTGGCTAATATTTATTATATTATATTATTGTGGTCTTCATTTTTATTATATCTATAATATATATAGGAAACTAATACATGGGAACACAAAAATAAGAAGTCGGTTCAAAATTAGAATTAAGAGACACAAATATTCATAAAATGGAAACTACTGGGTCAAACTATGTAAAACATTTTTGGGATCAAATGGCAACTATTCCGCATTGAACTTAAAATCATGTAAATCGGATCATAAATAAC
The DNA here is from genome assembly GCA_949126895.1 of Eilema caniola. NCBI lineage: Eukaryota > Metazoa > Arthropoda > Insecta > Lepidoptera > Erebidae > Eilema > Eilema caniola. The sequence goes on along the minus strand of OX421488.1, from coordinate 1,958,695 downwards.
AGAGTAATGGGTATACATAATTAAAAAAAAAAACATAATAAAAAAGCTCATCGTATTTAGAACCTCCTCCTTTTTGAGGTCGGTTAAAAATCCATTGTCACCTCCAGCTTGCCATCAGGCGAAGTGAAGTCATGTTGACATATTCTATATTTAAAAAATCTAGGCTATAACTGGAGTAAAATACTGTGCAGTGTACTATTTTTGCATGAATAAAGGTACCTCCAGGTACCTAATAACTTTAAAACTTACACATTTCTAATTTTAGTGTCATACTGTTAATAAAGAATGTTCCTTTATTTGATAAAGCTTTGGTTTGGCATTTTGTAAATATTTATACATATAATAATGTGTAAACTACATTCCAATGAGTAATTTCGAAATAGAAAATATACCGTTTACGATACACTAGTATAAAATAATTACCCCTAAAATGGGGAAATTTTCTGCAGCTGCCACCCTTTTACATCATAATAGTTCCGTCTCTCTCATCGAATGGGGCGTTCTTATTGGTCGACGCACTGACCTTCTCGTAGCTTCGATGAATTCTCAACGCTGATTGGTCCGCATCGAGCAAGCACTAGAATTTTCACGAACTCCATTCGTACAATATATAAGCACGGAACGCGCGGCGCGAACTCAGAATTATTTGAATCACTGTACAAAGCAGACGTTTCGGAGTGAACCGAGAGTATTTTCATCGCATTACTAGTGCACAAAGCAGAAAAAAAGACGAAAAAATGCCAGCTATCGGAATAGATCTTGGAACAACGTATTCTTGCGTCGGAGTTTGGCAACACGGCAACGTTGAGATCATAGCCAACGATCAGGGCAACCGCACAACGCCTTCATATGTGGCTTTCACGGACACAGAGCGTCTCATCGGCGATGCAGCTAAGAACCAGGTTGCTTTGAACCCCACCAACACAGTCTTCGACGCCAAACGACTCATCGGAAGGAAATTCGACGACCCCAAGATTCAGGCGGACATGAAACACTGGCCCTTCAAGGTAATCAGTGATGGCGGCAAACCGAAAATACAGGTCGAGTTCAAAGGTGCAGCTAAACGATTCGCGCCAGAAGAGATTAGCAGCATGGTGCTGACGAAGATGAAGGAAACAGCAGAAGCGTACTTAGGCACCTCAATAAGAGATGCAGTCATCACAGTGCCAGCCTATTTCAACGACTCTCAGAGGCAGGCTACAAAAGATGCAGGCGCCATTGCGGGTTTGAATGTGTTAAGGATTATCAACGAACCCACGGCGGCTGCGTTGGCCTACGGGTTGGACAAGAACCTTAAAGGAGAACGCAATGTTTTAATCTTCGATCTCGGGGGTGGTACATTTGATGTCTCCATCCTGACTATCGATGAGGGTTCCCTGTTCGAGGTGAAGGCTACAGCAGGAGATACACATCTCGGCGGCGAAGACTTCGACAACAGACTCGTGAACCATCTAGCGGAGGAGTTCAAGCGGAAATATAAGAAGGATTTGAGGGCGAATCCGCGCGCGGTCCGGCGGTTGAGGACGGCTGCTGAGAGAGCCAAGCGAACCCTGTCTTCTAGCACAGAAGCCACCATCGAGATAGACGCGCTGTATGAAGGTTTAGACTTCTATACGCGTATTTCTCGCGCCCGCTTCGAAGAGCTGTGCTCGGATTTGTTCAGAGGCACTCTGGACCCTGTGGAGAAAGCTCTTAAAGACGCCAAACTCGATAAGGGACAGATCCACGATGTTGTCCTGGTTGGAGGTTCTACACGTATTCCTAAAGTACAGAATCTTCTGCAGAACTTCTTCTGTGGCAAGAAGCTGAATCTATCCATCAACCCTGACGAGGCAGTGGCTTACGGTGCGGCTGTTCAAGCAGCCATCCTCAGTGGAGAACAAGACACGAAGATCCAAGATGTCTTGCTAGTAGATGTGGCACCATTGTCGCTCGGTATCGAGACGGCAGGAGGCGTCATGACTAAGATCATCGAACGCAACTGCAAGATCCCATGCAAGCAGTCTCAAACATTCACCACTTATTCAGACAACCAACCAGCTGTCACCATTCAAGTGTACGAAGGCGAGCGGGCTATGACCAAAGATAACAACAAACTAGGTACGTTTGACTTGACGGGTATTCCACCAGCTCCCAGAGGAGTGCCGAAAATCGACGTGACATTTGACATGGATGCGAACGGCATTCTCAACGTATCTGCGAAAGAAAATAGCACTGGCCGTAGCAAGAACATTGTGATTAAGAACGACAAGGGTCGGTTGTCTCAAGCAGAGATCGATCGCATGCTGTCTGAAGCTGAGAAGTATAAAGAGGAAGATGAGAAGCAGAGACAGCGTGTGGCAGCTCGCAACCAGCTTGAAGCTTACATTTACAGCGTGAAGCAGGCTGTGGATGACGCAGGGGATAAGCTGTCGGAGCAGGACAAGGGTGCAGCGCGCTCTGCTTGCGAAGATACTCTAAAATGGTTGGATAATAACACCTTGGCTGATCAGGAAGAGTATGAACATAAGCTGAAGGACTTACAGAGGACATGTTCTCCGCTTATGACTAAGATGCATGGAGGCGCCGGAGGGCAGCCTGGAGGCATGCCTGGGGGCATGCCTGGACAGCAACGGAACGACGGACCCACGGTAGAAGAAGTAGATTAAATAGTTGAAAATACACATGGAGTAGTGTGAATTTCAAACACCTGATTATTTTCAAGACTGATTTGTGTTTATGTCAGAATGTGAGATTTAATTTATGATCTGTAAGTTATGTCGTTTCGTTGGCACTTACAATAAATTTAATTTATTTAAAAAAACTCGTTTTATTACTTTTCTTTAAATATAAGATAGATAGAGAAGGCAACCAATGATTTACTGAAACTGTTGATATGATAAGATCCTTTATACTAACTCTCTAACGGCCAGGTTAGAGAGTTAGTATAAGGATGGGAGGTCAGATGGCAGATAGTCTCGGATACCAATCAGAAACAATAAGCAGACCTACTTCGGGCTTTGAGGTGCAAACTTTGGACGCAACTGAGAAGTCGCCAGAATGATGATGAACAGAATCAAATGGCTCTCGTCATATGTTGTTGATCGTATTTGATAGAGACCCAATTCTTGGAATAAAAATCCCTTTTTTCCACATGACACCGCCAAATGATATACCCCCCAGTCCATTCATGATCTAATCTCAACCTCCCAAATGTCAAAAACGATATTCTCGTAACACAAGGTGGCGGAAAAGGCGACTAGTAAGACAAAGGGCTGTTTTCCGTAAACATACAAGCCCATGATAAAGTGTCCGCTTGACGTGAGACCGAAAATCGTAGTTCGCGAAATGTGGGTGTAAATATATCTCTGTTTACTCCTTCGGGGAATTCCAAGCGTGAAAATATGTATATTAATAAAGTGTGTAGTGTATCCCTATTATAAATAGAATCCATGAACGCTAGATGAGCAGATGTAGTAAATTTATTCTGATGACTCACTCGCATCTAATAACGTCAAGGCCTGTTTTTGGTTGGATGTCAACAAAACAGCTTTAAATTGCGTCATCATCATCTTCCTGTCCTTATAGGGCTAATAGACTGATTTCTAGAGTTCTATTCCTAGATTTGCAGCGTGGCAGATTTTGACGTTACCTGGAGGGGAAGTACTCTAAATACTGGAGATACCGAATTTTACTCAAAGGAAAAATTCCATTCACGCCGTTTTTTTTTTAAAAAAAAGGAACGTTTCCTTTGAGGGAAATTTGCTATCTCCATGTATTTAGAGTACTTTCCCTCCAGGTAAGATCAAAATTTTCCACTCTGTATAATAATATCATGGCCTGAGTAGGCACAGGACAGATAACCTTATTTCTCCAAGTATGACCTTCCCCCCACCCCCTATAATATGAGATGTATGTTTACCAGTGGTATAGGGTGAAAATTTGTAAATGGGAAGCTGATGGAAACATTCTTCTCACTTACAGAACGACCATAACAATTTTGTATAGAAGTCTACTACGGCTTCTCTTTACAGAGCAAACATTATTATTATTAATTAGGAGGCAGGCGCTCCCCCCCATTGTTTGACATGATGCCCACCGCTGCATTCTATCATCGCACCACTCGCCATAGGCAGGGAATTCATCCTCACGCACTGCGACCGGAAATGGTGCGCACCGTGCGTTTTGAAAGGAACTTCATCCCACGCACGCTCAGGTTGTGGAATGAACTTCCTGCCGTGGTTTTCTCAAGCGACTACAATATGGGGTTCTTCAAGAAGGGTATTAGAAGGTATCTACAGGGTCGGTAGCACGATTGTGATGCCCCTGGTGCTGCAAACGTCCATGGGCCACGGTAGCCGCTTCCCATCGGGTGGGCCGTGTGCTTGTCTGCCACCTAAGAGGCATAAAAAAAAAAATACCGGGGGCGAGTCGGGGACCGCGTGGTCCCGCCTCCCGAGGAGGGCCAGACCGAGAGGAATGACCCTGGGTCAGCCGGGGTGCGAGGGATATGTCACGAGACAACCTTCGGCCAACCTTCGGCCTAGCACATCAACCCACAGACGGTCGTGGGCCATGGCCATAGTTCCTGTATCCAGGTTCCGGTATTCTATTTCAAAAGTTTAAGGTAGTATGCCTCAAGTTGACTGCCTCAAGTCTGTTCTACTAGGAGATCTAGGTACTGTAATAGGTAGGTACTTAGTATACTAGTTAGAACTCTAGACAGGGGTAATAAAATTTAGTTACAATAATATAAATTTTATGAGGACTATTAGGTAACTTTGCCAGTCCTCTTTCTGGCATAGACACTAGGACAGCTAGCTTGAATTTATCGTCCGTCACAACCTTCGGCCAGTAATAAATATGGTTGAATGTCATAAACTCAAGACTTTATCTCTTTAGCAATGAAATATTCTTAGAATAAACACATCATCCCCCGCGAAACAGCGGTGTAGCAGAGACGAGTCAGACGTCAGAGGTTGCTCAACGACCTCCGTTCTCCACGAGGCTTGGGGATGACTGGTGAAGCTCGTGGAGCTCCCAGAAGTAGCGCGATGGGCGTTCTCTGGGCCTAGATGGGGACACCATGATTTCTTCACCCGACGGATGAATCTCGAAACTGAACATCCCAGTGTAGGCTGAGGTACGAGGAAAATGCTTAATTAGGCCTTACCTTACACCCCAGCATATTGAGCCCCATGCAGTTTTAGTCGGTACGAATCCGCTACACAAAACATCCGCATCCCAGACGATTTGTAAGTAAAGTAAGGAAATACAATTTCATTTGGATGGATTTAAAAATATCCAGAGTTATAAATAACTAGAGATGCGCCGAGTAGCACTTTTGCCGAGTAACGAGTACCGAGTTTTACTCGGTTCAATTTTTTTCCTACCGAGTACTCGGCCGAGTAACTCGGTTCAATCAAATCCCCGTTTCGGGCGCGTAAACAAGAACAAACAGATTCGCGCGGCACGAGCGGCCGGCTCGCGTTGATACACCCCTCACCCCGCCCCCGCCTTTCATCTATCAGTCGCTTGCTAGTTTACAAACAAATACGTCGCGTTGCACGTCATAGTAAATAAATAATTGAAAAAGTTTGCTAATTACCAATTGACTGTGATGACTTCACGTAAAAGATTCCGAATTTGGACGTTTTACGACGAAATTGAAGAAGATAAAACGAAAGTGAAATGCACCTTTTGCAATTCTCTGATTTCACGTAGCGGTATTGGACGGAAGGCTTCTACGACAGCAATGTTAAGCCATGTTAAAATAAAGCACACAGAAGAGTTTAAAGGTTTGGAAAATGAAACTTTGAAAGAAGAAGAAAGAAAGAAATACCTTTTATTTTAGTGCAGCACCGATTACACAATTCCAAAAAACAACACCAAAAAAAGGGCCAGTTCTGCATGGTATCAGGCACAACTGCATGGTATTAGTCACAAGTGCCTGACGCTAGTTTTCAACTGGCTCCTATGTGGAGGGCATGCGACATGAATAATAAATAGAAAGATTTTAAATTTATAAAAATCTAGCAAATAGAAAAAGAGATGGAACACAAAACAAAAAAAAAAACCAAAAATAAAAACACAACAGCAGAAGCCAACATGCTGGAAATATCTCAAAATTGTGAGCTATTTGCGTCAACGTTAACAACCTAAATATATTGCTTTACCTAAACCGAGTATACTCGGCATTAAAACCGAGTTATTCGGCCGAGTACGAGTATCAAAAAACCCGCCGAGTACGCCGAGTACCGAGTAGCAACCGAGTACTCGGCCCATCTCTATAAATAACTATAGTGGGCTGAATATATTGATTAAATAACATGTAAGTAGGTTGCTATGTGTTTACTATTTACACTGGTGCTGCTGTATATAATTTATATTATGGTAGTTTAGTGGGCGTACGTACGTCTTAATACAGATGATGATGATACTACTGTTTTATTTGAGAACGCGCCCTCTACATATTAACCTTAGAACTATCTATGTACCTAACGTCAAGGTTTACTGTATACTCAATTGTTATTAAATTAAATAATAGATGGCGCTTGTATAAATATTTTATCTGCATAAGAAAATCATATTTTTTCTTCCTATTTTGGATTTACACAATTAATGTTAGTCACTCGTCCCTCCTCATATTTATTATATTTGGTCATTAATTTAAAAAATATTACATTAAATGTACGTGTGAAGAGCCCTATAACCCAATTCCTGTCGTCTTCACGTTGGATCGAATGTTATATTATGACAAACTAGATCGAGAAAATTTCTTATTCTTTTGAAAATTTTCACCCTCGGCCAGTCACACCTGCTATGTTGAACGGTGGTCTCAGACAAAAATGTTGCATAGACTGTTGTAGCCGCGCACAGTGTATTATTTTGCCACAGTAGCGGTTATCCTCATCTTTTTATGTTTGACGATAGATAACTACCGAACTAAATTTGTAGTAAAATGCTTAATTATTTATCTCTCATAGTTTTAGAGAAATTGGAGAAATCGAGAAAAGTCCATAGAAACCATAAAAACTATTTATCTCCTTTGTTGTTCGTTCTTATTCACAGATTTTTTTTGTATGATTCTGTTATAATTTAGGAACCGATTTATGAAAAATATACTATAATTCATATTATCGAATTATAGTATATTTTTACTATAATTCTCATACAGATGCACAATCAGGAACACAAAATGGTTAAAATCTTAGCTTCGAAAAGCAGGCCGGTAACTTTTTAGTTCAGGAGTTATAACTAGATGGCGACATTGTTTTGGCAAACTTTTCTAACTTTTACTAAACACATAATTGACTATGACTGAGTAAAACTATAAATATTCTAATCTATTATTCTATCTATAATATTGATTCTGCCTGATTCTGCAGTAATTGTAAAAGTTACAGACATAATGCACTATGCCGCTTGATGGCACAAAAATAAATACATAAATAGCAGGATTGTCACGAAATCTTTATTTATTACATTACTAACGAGTTTTATATGCTTACATGCTTACATTATCCTATGTTTAAAGTTCTGAAATAATTTACGTGATTCTTAGTCAGCAAATAAGCGTTATAACTTTTTCAATTCTTTAAATGAGTCTACTACTGCCATCTATTCATTTTTGACTATTACTAAACATATTTCCTTAGTATCGGCACAGATAACATAATACTAAGTATCGGCATAGATAATATAGGTATCGGGTTGATTACTTATAGCCACGCTTGTATTAATATTGAAATAAATTCACCTAATTACCGGGGGTCGTTTTATGCCCCAGTGCCGTATTTCACGTCTATTTAATAATACATTAGTATTGTAAAGATAAGATAATTGAAGACAGGTAGTAAAATTGGCGATTTGATAAAACTTGATCAGTAATTATGTAAATATCATTTAGCAACAGGTTTGTAAGTTTATTATGAGTCAGGACTCTCGGCTCACAGTCATCAGATATAGGTAGGTACTATGACAATATGAAATTAAGAATGTATGTCGCTCACCAGGACCTTCAGGGCCCAAGCAAACATTTTCTGCTAGTCAGTGCCCTTACATAACAAAGGATGTTCCTTAGGCGCAGGCTTTCTTCTCTAGGAAGTTAGATGACACTCGCTGTCGAAAAGTTAATAAAGTCCAAATCTAGAGAGAGGGTAGGAGATCGGACTCCGACCTTAAAGGTGATTTACCACCAGAGTGGCTAGGCGAGGCGAGGCGAGGACAGAATTGAAATTTGTATAACAAATTTTTAATGGAAAAGGGTCAGTGCAATTTCAATTCTCTTCTCGCCTCGTCTCGTCTCGCCCCTCTGGTGGAAAATCACCTTAAAAGTGTGTAAGTTATACCTTGAATCTAAAATGTGCTCAATACGCGTAGTACACGTCTCTTGAGGATAGCTTAGATATGCATAGATTATTACAAAACAATCCGCGAGCGCCGGGGTCTTTGTCTCGCGATTTAAGTTCAAGTTGTGTGTTTCAAGTCATTTCAATATTTAAAGATACATATATGTCGCAGCCAACCAGCTTGATCAGCCGTCCAATTAACCGCCTAGGCTCTTTAGTGAACTGCGCGCGACGTTCAATTAGTGACCTGAATGGTGTTCAGCCATTTGATTAAACGGCTAGGCAAATAGCTTGGATCGATGACGTTGACAACAACAAAATTATGGATGATAAGGTTTAGGAAGCAAAATGGACTTTATTTCTGCATAGTTATAAAAAAATAACCACGAATGCTAAAGTCCTTCTAACTTTGCGTAACTTTCTCAATAAAACTATCACTAATTTTCTGTGAATACACCTCTGCTTACCCCCTCGGGTGATTTACAGTGTAAGTATATTATTATGTATGTATGTATGTAATTTCCTGTATAATTTCGGAGTGGTGCCTCATCTTGCGAATGGCCTAAGCATATATGTATATATTGCATTCCACTCTGCATCCAACTTACAACTGTAATTCACAAGTCGAGGCTCTCTGGTTGAATTTTAAGTACGGTCATTTTGAAATGGTTGTTGCCGGTGTATACCGACCAACACATTACACATTTGAAGATACTGATCAATCATTGTTTGATACAATCCAAGAAGCTTCCGAACGAAAAACCCCTTTATTTATAATGGGCGATTTTAACCTTCCAAACATAAAATGGCCATTGCAAGATACAGATATACGACATTACAACATGGTTCATGGAAGGTTTGTTGAAATGTATGTTAACAGTAATCTAAATCAGTTAGTGACAAATATAACTAGAAAGCGTAATGATGAAGAATCTTTATTGGACTTGATCCTTTGTAATGAAGCGAATCTTTGTACCAGTGTTGACTACCACCCAAATATAGGAAAGAGTGACCACCTTGTACTTATAGCTACAATACAAATACAACACCCATCTAAGTATTCCCACAGTAAGTCACAAAGACGGAACTTTTACAAAGCAAATTATGAAGAAATTAATAACATTTTAAAAAAGAATATTATGAAATTAGAGTTTTCTGATGCCGAACTTGCCTGGAACGATTTTACTAAGACAATTCACAATGCCATTGAAGTACATGTACCATTGTCTAGGAGTTTCAAACGAAATATAAATAAACCATGGATAAATCAGTATGTGCTGGAATTAATCGACAGGAAAAAATGTTTATGGAAAAAATATTTATTAGAAAGATCTACTGTATCTTACAAGGATTATCGCAAAATGAATAATAAAATTGTAACTACAGTTAGAAAACTAAGAATGGAGTTCGAAAGAGGGGTTGTAAATACTGGGCCTAAGTCATTCTATTCTTACATACGCCAACAGCTTTCTTCAAAGGTATCAGTTCCACCATCATTGAAGGATGACCGTAACATAATAACTAATGACCAGAAGGAAGTAGCCACTTTGTTTGCCAATCAGTTTGAGAAATCGTTTGTTATAGAGTCACCAAACTCTTCGATTCCCACTATACAAATGCCACGAGTTGCCAACTCCATAGAAACTATCATAATTTCTCCAGACATTGTTTGTAAAGTACTAAAAACATTCAGTGACACAACTTCAATGGGACCAGACTCACTGCCCTCTTTATTACTAAAAAAGTGTAGCTATGTTCTCAGTCATCAGCTCGCTTACATTATGAATATGTCCCTTATAACAGGAAAACTGCCGCAGGAGTGGAAGGAAGCGCATGTGACTCCCATATATAAAAAAGGCGATAAACTCGTCGCAGCTAATTACCGTCCAATTAGCCTCACAAGTATAGTTTGCAAAACAATGGAAAAAATAATAGCAGCTGAGCTGAGCAGATTCATCGCCACAGAAGGCATAATTATCGATGAACAACATGGATTTGTTCCAAAAAGATCCACTGTGACTAATCTTCTCAATTGTCTTGACAAGTGGACTTCTAACTGGAATGATCACGTACCAACAGATACTATATACCTAGACTATGAAAAAGCCTTTGACCGAGTACCCATTAAAAGATTGATAACAAAGCTGGAACACTTTGGTATTCGTGGCAAGCTTCTGCGATGGATTTCTGATTTTCTAACTAATAGGAAATTCAAAGTTAGAATAGGAGACACATTATCAGAAGCTCACAATGTTCACACAGGGATCTGTGCTGGGGCCCATCCTCTTTGGAATATTCATTACTGACCTGAAAAGTGCTATTAAATCAGAGCTATCTATGTTTGCCGATGACACTAAAATCATTGGAAACCCACTTATCAGTCACAACATCATTCAACAGGACTTGGATCGTTTAGTACAATGGTCTAAAGACTGGCTCATCTCTTTAAATGCAAATAAATGCACAGTTTTAAACATAGGCAATAATAATCCAAAGAAGCAATACAAAATTGGCTCTGTGCCACTGCAACCTGTGAATGCTCAAAGAGATCTAGGGGTCACCATCACGTATAACCTTAAGTGGGATGTTCATATCCTAAATATTACTAAGAAGGCCAATTCTATGCTTTACATAATAAGAAAAGCATTTCACATCATCACAAAAGAACTTTTCATCAAAATTTATAAAACTTATATCCGACCTCTGCTGGAGTATGCGTTTCAGATTTGGAGTCCTTACTTTAAGAAGGACATAGAAATACTCGAAAAAGTCCAACGTAGGGCTACAAAAATGGTTATCTCTCTGAGACACAAATCATATGAAGAGCGTCTTTCAGAACTCAATCTAACTACAGGGGAAGTACGAAGGCAAAGAGGAGATCTAATTGAAACTTTTAAAATATTAAATGGACACTATAACATCAAAAACTTCAAAGGTCTATATATACTGAATTCGAATAAACAATTGAGAGGACATTCATGTAAATTAGCCAAGCCTCCATGTAATAGCAACCCTAGAAAACACTTCTTGCCAAATCGTGTAGTGTACCAGTGGAACAAACTACCGGAGTCAGTTATAAGTGCACCATCAGTGAACAGTTTTAAAAACAGACTGGATGAACATTTGAAACCTAACACCAAAACACAAGTGCGGTGATATGCACACATCAGCTTAGAGCTGCTTGTGCATTAATAAATAATAATAATAATAATTATATAAGCTGAATATCATTCAGGCCGTTCATCAAACGGCGCCGTTTAGTTACCAGCCTAGGCAGTTAATTGGACAGCTGATTAAGCTTGTTGGCGGCGACATATATTTTGAGTCTCACCAATATGAGAATAAATAAATAAATAAATATCATCGGAGTACAAGTCAACCTCTCTTGTGAGTCAGTGCCTTTACTTAACAACAACAACAACAACTCTAACGCAGGCTTTCCTCTCGGGGAGGTTAGGTGGCAGTCGCTCCTGTAAAAGCCAGGGCAAGCTAAACCTAGAGAAAGAAAGAGTGGGAGGACAGATCCCGGTGAACTTGCCTAGGTATGTATTTACAGGTCAGGTGCCAATCCGGATGCAACGACGACACAGGCTTTGGCTAGTGGTAGATTTAGAATGATCCTCGGATCAAAAGTATCAGAACAGGATATTTTAATAATTTAAGTTATTAATCTCATTGTTTTCTTCAGTTTAAAGTCCGTATAAACTGTTTAATTTGGTAAAAAAACATTAATCTTTGTCCCAAGCTTGCATAATACCTATGGATTATTTCGCCTTCATACTAGGAAAACTCATAGGTACCATTTCAAAACATTATTAACTCATACGGATTTTTATTTATTTTTATTCTTCACTAACTGTTGCCCGCGGCCTGTCCAAAGTGGCCTAAGTTACTCCTTATTACATCAGCTACCTGCCAATAAAAGCCCCGTCAAAATCGATCCCGCCATTTCAGGGATTAGCCTTAACAAATAGGCAGTCAGACAGACAGACAAAAATTGTAAAAAATGTTATTTTGGGGTTCGTACCGTATTACATTCATGTGCGTGTAGTAAAAAACGGTTATTTCAATATTACAAACAGACACTCCAATTTTATTTATATGTATAGAAGATTCATACCACTGCATTTCTATTAATTTTCTTTCAATATGGGACTTGGAGACTGCAATAGTTTTGAAAGGCTTTGGTTTTAATTAAGTACTTTGTAAAGTTTGTTTGGATAATTGTCTCTTAAGGATATCAGGGGGGCGCTACGGCGCGGCGGTGGACGAGCTTAAAGTCACCAAGCATAGATTATATTTCTTTGTCACCCTTGCGTTAATCCCAGTCGCATCCGAAGCTTTCAACTTGGAGCCTGGGGTCCGCTTTACCAGTCCAACTGCAGATTTGGCTGAAGGCGATGTCGAATTTTTGTGGGCTCCAACTACCCGTAACGACTGCCATAGATGTTTGTATGACAACAGGGACCGACGGCTTAACGTGCTCTCCGAGGCACGACCAGACCAATGCAAATACCCATATTCATGCATACAAATATTTGCATTGAGCGGGGATCGAACCTGCCCCTCCTGTGTAACTATTAGAATATATTTATTACTAGCTGTTGCCCGCGGCTGCGCTATTTTTCAAAAATAAAATTAGCCTAAGTTACTCCTTATTACATCGGCTACCTGCCAATAAAAGCCGCGTCAAAATCGGTCCAGCCATTTCAGAGATAAGCCGAAACAAACAGACAGACAGACTAAAATTGTAAAAAATGTTATTTTGGTGTATTATATTTATATGCATGTAGTAAAAAACGGTTATTTCAATATTATAAACACTATAAACAGACACTCCAATTTTATTTATATATTATTTATCTAGATGTTTAGATCTATAGATAGGAGATAGGTAGGGAGATAGGGGGTAGGGAAATAGGTATAGATTACAAAACTATCTGCGCGCACCAAGGCCTCCTCGGTTCTCTTTCTACTTTCTTAAGGTAATTTTGCTCGCCTTATCCGTTCCATACTGTATTGTTTCTGTATTCGCATATCACGCCTTAGCCGGGCTCTCATTTTCCTTACCGAGAACGCGACGACGACGACACGGCGACGACACACTACATAAATAGCCTGGCATTGTTCGTAATCTGAACAATGTTACAGGAATCAATCACAAACACAATACAACCATTACTTACAATCTTAAGGCGCGATACAAATCTAGAGATAAGACGCTACTGTTTTTATGTCAACATATATATTCAAACTAGCGACCCGCCCCGGCTTCGCACGGGTGCAATGGATGTTATTATACATATAAACCTTTCTCTTCAATCACTCTATTAAAAAAAACCGCATCAATATCAGTTGCGTTATTTTAAAGATTTAAGCATACATAGGGATATAGGGACAGAGAAAGCGACTCTGTTTTATACTATGTAGTGAAGGGAAGCCGGTAAAAAGATCTAACCTCAATCTAGTTTGTCAATTGCCGCCCATTGGTAAGTCAGCAGGCATCGGGATCAGGAACTGTTTGTTCTGAATAATCTTCAAAAAGTCTAGGCCGATTTTGGTTAATATGAGCTGATATTATAAGACTTAACCGGCTACTCGCCCCTCTAGACAAGTGGCAATTCGCTAGCTGGCCTTCAGTGGAATAGAATGACGAATATATGGGATTTGACGTATATGACCAGTCGTTAACGCATATCAAATACGTCAAATTCCATAAATTCGTCATTCTATTCCATCAAACGCCGGATAGCGAATTGCCACTGGTCTAGAGGGGCTGAAAAGAATTAAGGGATCCACTTATAAACCCACGAAATTCTAAACAGAAGAATTTCTATACAGATGAAGTCACTGCTATCAAACTAGTATTTTATACTACTGAAATTCCTAAAATAGTCATTATATCCGATCTATCATCCATCACTGACAGGCCCTTTGTCGACAATGCGCCTGATATCGTGATAATAGACAGATTAGAGATGCGTGCACTGATTGTTGATGATATCTTCATCCCACTTGAGAATGTCATCAAGGTTGAGGTTGAAAAAGAAAATAGAATAGAATTCTAGACACTTTAAGGTGCTTACTTTATTTTATTTGGAAAACTTACAGCTAGTGTTCAGTGCGCAGTCTTTAATAAGAAATAGCTGAAGGCCATTAACAAGTTTTCACAGTTACACATTGTAATGTTCAGTGCCATGGCACCACCGAATCCTGGTCAGCGGCACAAAATTGTAATATCCTGGTCACGGCACCAAATTGTAATGTTCAGTGCCATGGCACCACCGAATCCTGGTCACGGCACCAAATTGTACTGATCCTATGTCAAGGCTCCAAGTTGTAACTGATTGTTGCCATGACCATTGAATCTAGATGTATAAAGCTATCCCCGTACGCCTCTCGTATTCAAACCTACAATTCCCAGCCGCGCTATCGTCTAATGACCTTCAGACCGCTTATCGTGATACGCAGTAATCCGTGATTCTATAGAAAAATGGGTTGTGAAAGACCTATTCCTTATCGTACTTTATCTACAATAGAATTCATGTATATCCCAGTCCTAGTTCCCCAACCTAAAGTTCACATACTCTTATGATTGTAACTCGTATTTACTTTAACATACCTCTTAACAGATTTGTCGCTACTCCAACCTTACTCCGTAGTCAATCCACAGTTCGTCACCTTATTTATCATACTAAACTCACAATATAACATACAAATTCACTTATTTACTTAGTGGAATACGACCAGACAATCTTTTGACAACTAACATTCTTAATGACGTTTGAAATTTGACAATATTCACCGCCCTTCATTCAACACTTAGCACAGAGACACCTACCACATTACGCTTGTACTACACGTAAAATTAGAATCAACAAAACTAACTGTCAATCATTCAATACTTCAAATTATAATTGTTTTCGAGGATACCAACAGAGGTCGTGTTATTCAAAATAATACACAAACAATTACTATCAGTGATGATTTATAGTTAAGATCAACTCATCGTTGAAACTTCTATAAATCTTTATTATTTCTGTAATATAGTGTATTTTCCCCCCCGTGTATAAGAAATGTGGCCCCGTGCTCGCCACATTCAGTAGGACTCGCCACTAGTACCAACATAGTCCTTCCTATGCCTAAGTAGGTATTTAGGAGACAATTCTAAAGTCCCCTGCCTACTGTATCGAGGCATCCGATACACAAATCCCCAATTCTATTTTTCAGATTAGCGTAACTCTAACGCAGGACTTCAGTCCTATTGCCATAATTCCTTTAATATAAGGTATTAAGATAATAACACAGAATCATCGTTCTAAGCGTCACCTTAGGACAATTATATTAGTTTCTATCGCAGTAACTTCTGCGCTGATTGTCAACGATAAGTTTAATTAGGAAAAGCTCATTTATTAGCACAGACCTAAATAATTATAGTTAATACTAGAACCAATTCACTTCTGAATAATAATGTCTATATAGACACTTCAGAGAGAATATATTCTCACCGAACACTTGATCGAACTACAATAATTCAGCTCAGATATAGCTTTTGCTTCACCCTAGCGGATGACAAAGTTACTATAAAATAGCGATTGAGCGACCATGTGCATTCAATACAGTACATATAATAGCTGATTATGCAACAGTGATTAAAATGTCCAAACATCATTATTTGTGTGTTGGTAGCCATGGTAATCTCATGTGTAAGATCTTGCTCGTACACAAAGAACAATAGTAAAATAACTACCTCTGTAGCTAGTCCGTTAGATACTTCCGACCCTTCAGACTTCGGTGGTCTTGCACATAATTCTGTAGCCAGAAAGGTTTCACTAGTGTGAATGTACAATATACCGTTGTGTTGTTGTTCAATAATGAACCAGCAAGGATCTATATGTAAATAGTAAATATTATATCAAAGATGGTTAGGACAGATCAATCACTGTGTATTTACCTTTAACAATATCCGAATTCTGTAATGAATACACCAGTTCACTGCCTCCTTTTCACTCACAATCACTCACTTCACTATCAAATCACTCGTCGTGGTGTTGCAGCATTTGCTTGTAGTTTTATTTTCACCATAATCTTAGCATAATTATTACACAATCCTGTCACTATAATCCCAGTAAATTCCAACAACGTAAATCGACATGAAAATTGGCTTGCAAAAATTAGCGGGAAAACTTTCATTCTTCGGTCACAAGATGGCGGTCATTTACAAATCTGCTATGTTGTAATTGAACCAATTGCCTATCTAATTTCCCAATCAGATTATCATGATTTACAATAATAACAACTTAGATCACCCCTTTACATACGCAATTCTACCTACCTAATATATATATTCATATGTTTGCTATTAGTGTGTACCTACTCACCTACCTGACTAAACTAACCATGTATCAACAAACATTCAACTACGTTAAACGTGAAATGTGTAAAGCTAATCTATCTGACTAGGGCGCAGGTAGTAAGCCTGACTTTGAACTATCACTAGTACCCCCTACGAGCAAGAGACCACGGCCGAAGCCAAGGATGTGTTCTCTCACAGGACAAGGACATAAATGTGTGTATATATACATATATAAAGATAGACAGGACTGATCCGCTCTGGAGAGCGACAACCGCCTCCTCTCCAGTCACAAACTATCCTGGAAGCTCACGGATCCCTTTCAGGCAAAATCCGTGTGCTGAGCGCTTCAGACTATCCTCAGCATGCCTAGCTGAACAGAGGTCAAGAGCTTCGTTATCACCGATAGGTATCAACTCAAGGCAATCACGTCGATTGACTTCCTAAGCGGGGGAACCTAGCTAATACCTATGGCCTCAACCGTCCCTAGCCCTACCAAAGTCCCACAAAGAATCCCTATATAAACATTTTATCTCATGTATGGCCCTGTACCGCAGACTCACAGTACAGCTGATATTCTGAATTGAACACGAGATTCAATTCTTAATCCCAGAGATAAAGGTGTCTTGTCTGGCTCATACGATAAAATGTTCATTTCGCGAATTATAAACTTCAATAAAGGCGAACTACCTAATTCCTCTTTTCACTAATTTAAACACTATATATTTACTAATTAAACTCAATTATTCACAATCAAAGTAAAAAAATCTTCACGACTTTAAATGTAAAATTCTCAAAATTCCCGCCAAAGTACATTGTACAGAATACCTTTCGCGAATCGACCAACCCCGAAGCCAGCTCAAAGAAAAAGTGTCCTTGAATTCCCTCGTAGACCTTGCTTCAAGGTCTCCAACACCCCCACAGCCAATCAGAAGATTCGATTTTCCCGCCAAAAGTCACAATTTCTGAATAATTGACAACAGCGCTAGGTTTTCTATGGCGCCTGCGTTATAATTATGAACTAACTTAAATCTTCCGTGAACCAGTGGCCCTTTTTTAAATATTTATAAGCTATTTACATACTTACACTCATTGATTCTAACTGTCAATATTTTCATAATAATATAAGATTAATTTTATGTTTAATAAACATCCATATTATACTCAATAATAGATATAGAAAATTATTCAATAATCATTTGACCTTTAAACAATAATAGCCAATCAGAGCCATTTCCTGCATTTTCCATAGCTCTGAGGCACACAGATAATAAATAGTATTTATAATCTCTTTTCAACAGTACTTTATTGCATTAAATATTATAATTATTGTTCCTTGTAAATAATTAATAAGTTTTAACTTTATCTGTTTATTCTTTTCCTTATTAATTTTATTATAAACAATACACAAAACTATTATAATATTATTCTTGTGTAAATATCCATAGACTATTTTTCTTAAATTCTTTCAATCATAGTCCCATCTATAGGTACTGTATATATTAAACTACATTTTAAATTTATTTGTTCATAAAACATATTTACTTGCCCTTTGCAATTTAACAGAATAATTTCTTTATGAATCAATTTTTTTTCTTTGACCACATACCATAGTGTATATTTATTCATCATTTTATTTACGTATAAAAAATTCCTTACTTAATCAACTAGATGGCGTTTTACGACATTGAATTATTTTCGTTTTATAAAAAACCAAGTGATATTCAATTTACTTGTAGAAATTCTTACTTAATTACTAGATGGCGTTTTACGACATTGAATTATTTTATTTATTTATGTTTTCTTGTTTTATAAGAACCTCGAAACGGTGTTTCAGTCCGTTACAACATATTTCTTTGAATAAGGAATAAAAAACAGTAGGTAGATAAAATAGGTCAACTATAATTAAAGCTGACACTGGACTACCGCAGAACGAGCTCCGTCTCCATCCCCCATGAACGTGGGCCCCAGGGTGACGGGTGGAGCCGTTTGTCACCCTAGGCCGAGCCGGCGGCGCAACACACGTTTCTCCATACCCGGGGGTTATATGGGGACACCGTGGTCTTCACATCCGAAGAAGGCCTTGAGATGCCGAGCCGGGTGTGAGAGATATGTCACCGGCAATCTCACCTCCGGCAACCTACGAAACATAGACGGTGTGCGTTTTCACCCCAAAAGATTTCGCACCCTCGGACTCTGAGGTGAAGCCCTGGATGTGACCGGCACTCACGCAAAGATAGATGATGATGATAATGGTAGGCGTAGGTCAACTGTCTGCAAACACAAGGTCCGGTATAACAAATCGTCATCAGACACTTCCGTGCGTGGGAAATTTGGGAAGTTGCCAGGTTGATACGTAAAATTGGCAGCGTGTTATCATATGTACTATTGTTTAAGCAGTTTACACATATCGCTGACTGTTGGCTGCTGGTGCGATCATTTGCGGTGAACACCTTTATCTGCCACCTAAGTGGTACTTATAAAAATAACATAAGAAAGTTTCGGAAATATCAAAAAGCGTCTTCTCGGCAAATATTTTTGCGTGACTCCGTGGGTGTTTTTGACATTTAGAAGATTGATGTGAGACTGAATTTTGAACAGATTTTTATTAAGACCATTTCGCTTTCTGAACTTATCAGAAAAATTACTCTTCATCACAAACCGAATTCTCAATTACAATAGAACGGCTGAACTCATTTATGAATGTCAAATTTTTTACATTCATAATGATTCTGTCATTCTAGTAAGATAAGATTCTGATATTTATAATGACCTCAAGAGAGAGAGAGAACATTTGACAAAAAATATACAATACACATAGGACAGAGAGACGACAGGAAAATAGACACATCTGCTACACAGACGGCTCCAGAAAGGAATCAATAATGTTCTCTGGCTCCGGAGTACACATCAAATGCAAGGACAGGACAGAGATAAACAGCTGAGTAAGTTTGCAAGTGTATTCCAAGCAGATATCTTTGCCATCATGGAGTGCGTAGAAATGACAAAACACCTGAACACAGGGAAGGTCACTATCTGCAGCGATAGCCAAGCGGCACTAAAGGCACTAGGCAAGTTAAAAACCACCTCGCGCGGTGGTGAAAGCGTACAAAAAGGCGTTAGAAAGGCTGGCCAGAGCAACCGACGTGACGATTGCCTTAGTACTCGGCCACGAGAGCAATACAGGAAACGAGATAGCCGATGAACTGGCTAAGAAAGAAGCTGATGTAAACCAAATGGGCCCCGAACCCAGGCTGTCAGTTGCCCACAAAAACACCAAGGGAGCCTAAGCCGAAGGATAGTGGCAGAGACCAACCGAAGATGGAAATCATCGAACGTCATAAGACAGTCGAAAATATTCATGAAAAGCATAGACACAAAAAGAACAAGCCAACTGACAAAACTATCCAGAAAAACATGAGGCTTGTCATAGAAGTGATGCCGATTGGACAGGCACCTGACACTAATAAGAGTGAAGACTGATCCCAGATGCCCGGAGAGCATGGATGCCGAGGAAAGGAATGCTGCTGGCCGAATGCCCCATGTACTCACTGAAAAGATGGCAAATCATCGAGAAAACAAGTAGTTTCGACGACCTGCCGTGATCGCCGGACGTCCCATATCCTCCACAGGAGAAAAATAGGGGAAATGGGTGAAATGGCCGACACCGAAGGGCAGATCAGCCGTCCGAACGTGGCGTCCCCTGCTGACAGTAAGTAAATAAGATAAGATTCGAAACTATAATAAATAATGATAACATTTGATAATTCATTTGAATAAGATATAAAACTAACATCGAATTCGATTGGCCATTCTGCTCTTTCTAGAATCCAAAAAGTAAGCATTTGGCAGTTCTTCACGCAGCGTTCAAATGCTGTCTGAGCGGAAATCTGCTCGCGGAATCAAGCTAGATCTGTCCCGAGCCTTACAATCTAATCAAACGTGGTTCATATATCATTATACTCGTAGTGATAGACCGATAAGTACCTCAGAGCCTCAGATAATAGTAATACCTGCTATGAAACGCTTTTCACGCGCCATCAGTGTCCAAGTGCTAACATGTTGTGTTAAAATGATTTGTTTCTGAACGTTCAGTTCAATATTTAAAAATAAAATGGATGTGTCGAGAAACAAGAAGAATGGTTCTCCGTTTTTAAGACAGGTATGTGTTTGTTTAATAATATAAATGTCAGAGTTAAGGACCTTCATCGTTTTTAGCTCGGTTAATAGTGGAAAGTGTACAATATTCTGTCCTTCGTGGTACTGTAACATTTTAAAACGTTTTTATTTGGTTTGCGTCTGCTTTTTGGGTAAATGTAGTGACTTAACCCCCTTCCTGTTGAACAATTCGCGTAATAAAAAGATTTAAAATTTTAGTCTCGATCTACTTTCAAGCTCTTAAATGTCAAAACTGATCATATATTTCAATAAACAAATACCAATCTCGTAATTCAATAAACATTAATTAAATTTCTTGAATATTTTGACAGATTGCGATTAATTTTTCAATAAACCGCGGTGTTAATAAACCATATATAACATAAAATCGGTGAAAGTCATTTTGGGGATTTTGAAGTTTCGTTTGAAATTTCGGCGTTGCGTCCATCGGTTTTATGAACTTCGGCATTTTAGTAAATATTGTGCTTCAATCTCATCACTCTTATATCCTCGTTTCAATTTCTCAGTCTCGCCCAAAGTTGGCACCTTGGAGTCCAGGGTCCACTCATAGTTTTTAGAAGTGGCTTCAAGATCTTCTACCATACCACAACATTCATTTACACTACTTCGAAATTGATCCATCATTTCAAGTTTACTGTTTAAACTGATAAATGGAATGAGCAATTCGATAAGGGTCGATTTTGGCACGATTGAAGTTGTAGTGACCAAGATAGAGAAATTATTAACTTATATGGGTTTGGTAGTGCTTAATTCGGAACCTTCACGCTGAACACACTCTGCAGCGGAGACGGAATCAGTCTCTCTTCCGCGCAGGGGAGACGTTAGGCAAATACTGACTGCAGCGGGAGCGGCCCTTTAGAGGGCGGTTCGGAGGTTTTCCACGTCCCTTTGACTAGAGAGTAAGCAAGGAGGCAAGCGCAGACCTAGAGCTGACAGGTGCAATCGTCTTTTCGCATGATAAAAAACAAAGGGATGCTCAGATGATTTGGTCACGTAGGATGGACGAAGAAAATTAACAAAACAAATTCATGAGGCGAGGGTGAATGGGCAACCTGGTAGAGGTAGGTGTACCTACGTAATTCGTGGCTTTCACTTCGGAGCCGCTGTTGCTGTTGTGGCTATTTGGGCTTTTGAGTAAGAGACTCCTTTCTTTTCTCCCTACTGGAAAGGACTCCCACGATTTGAGTATGTCTACCAAGGCGTAGAGGCATATGTCTTCTAATCTCCCACGTTTTAAAGAAAGGTCATGAATGAAAAAGCATTTGCAAATTAAACATTAATTAGCAAATAAACATGTGCTAAAGATAAAAGAGGTTATCTTTGTCACGTTTGATAAGCGCAGATTAACTAATTTTAATAGCGTATAATTTGAGATCGACCTAAAGATATGTCACTAACAGTCTTCAAATATGTTTATCCAAATTCTAGAACGTATATTCGACGAACGCCTATGCTCGTTTGAGAATTTACATTTCGTGTCTTGACCAGTAGTTGGTCTATAGTGCATTTCCCTGGCACCCCAGCTGACCGGGTTAGGAAACCACAGTGTCTTCATCTGGCCCCTGAAAAGGGCATCACCCCGGCCCGCACTCATGGAGGACGGAGGTCGTTGAAAGACCTCCAACTTCCGTTTTGCCTCCGGTCTAGCGGGTGTTGCGGATTGAGAGAGACTGCACTGCTGAATCTCTCCAGCAGGGCTAACATGCGCGCGTCGACAAATATCTCGAATCGAGATGAGATATCATCTCGAGTCTTCTCGAGCGAAGTAACGCCGACATATTTTGTCGCGTCAAACTTTTTCAATTGTTGTCTATACACATTTTTTAAACATTTATCCGATAAAATCGGCCCGATACGGCCATTTGCTCGAAAGCACAGACTAGTTAGGGATGCTAGGTATGAAAAAAAAGAGAAAAAATAGTGCAAACAATTTTCGACCTTATTGACATTACATGCTATCGAATTTTTTTTCTTATATTCGTGATCAGCGTCATCAATTAATGCGAAAAGACACGTAACAAAGAAAATGTCATTAAGGTCGAAAATGGCTTGCAGTCGATGTTTTTTTTGTCCAAAATGAACCGAGCACAAAAATGTTTACACGAGATAACTTCTCGTCGACCAAATGAAAGACGGTAGACAAAACATTTTAATTTAAAAAAGAGAAAAAATAGTGCAAACAATTTTCGACTTTATTGACATGACATGCTATCGAATTTTTTTTCTTATATTCGTGATCAGCGTCATCAATTAACGCGAAAAGACACGTAACAAAGGAAATGTCATTAAGGTCGAAAATTGCTTGCAGTCGCACAAAGGTACTAAATTTTGATCCAAAATGAACCGAGCACAAGAAAAGTTTACTCGAGATAACTTCTCGTCGACCAAATGAAGGACGAGAGACAAAACATTTTAAATGTCAAAATTCGAGTAAATAAGGGCACGTATGTTACAATTTGCAGACACTAAGTAGAGATGATTTCTCGAAGTCGAGTTATGTCGACATCTGACAGATCGCCATGAAATTTGCCAAGTTACCAACAGTCGATATCGACATAAAACGGCAAAATGCCTCGAGATAGCTATCTCGTGGCGCGCATGTTAGCCCTTCATGCTACCAACAGTCGACATATCAACATAAAACGGCAAAATGCCTCGAGATAGCTATCTCGTGGCGCGCATGTTAGCCCTGCAGGGCCGCTCCGCTGTCCCCTTCTCGATCTTTACTCTTGCTTGTAGAAAGAGACAGTAGCAGCTCTCGAGCTCGCACTCCGGACCATCGTTTCCACAAAGTCCATCCGAACTGATTTGGAAAAAGATTTAGATGAGAGATATGATGATTATGATTGTATGAGTATTGATGACGTCATGTATCGTCCTGTAACGCATCTTTCGATACTCTTTTTAGACTGTTTCTCAAGTATTTTGTAAATATAAGATATTCTCTTTGTATTGTTGTATTTTTTACAAGATAATCATGAAGTAGATATACCTACACTGATGATTCAGGACACTGATGACTCAAGACAGTCTAGATTGATCACTCAACAAATGTTTTTATGGACAGCTATAATAGTTCAGCAAACAATTGTTTTATGCCATCACTCAATCTGTTTACAGTGTACTAGGTTCTAAAGATACAGATTACTTATGTAAGAATGTCACTTCGAGTGTGTACTGAATTTCGTTAATGTGACGATCGAAATTATGTAACTAGCTCCGTACATACGATGTTAAAGATGTGTACTGTATTTGCACGTTCGAATACGAACACAGTGAACAAAAACATCAAACATGAACATTAATTGGTTTGCACGTAAGGACTATGAACAGCATCTCCGAACACCAACGCCGAAAACAGTTCAAATCGAGTTCGCGAACAACAGTCGCGAAGTCAGCGCCACAGTAGCGGAAAGATTTTTGGTGTTTGTAGTGATTCACGAGATAAGGTTTAACGCGGATCCTAGATGGTGGGAAACGATTTTGTACAAAAAATAAACGCCTGTACCCCGCCAAGTTCTATGCGAACAGTTTTATTACGTAACATTAATTAAAACTATTCGAACACCGTCCATATCGTCGATCGCCGCCACATGTTTGACGAACAGTGTTCGTTAGTGGTATGCACGTGCGAACCAATCATAGACGCAACATTTGTTCGTAAGTGCGTACGCGGCTTAAGGAATTCAAAAAATATGATAATAATCACCTACTGACTGTTAAGTTTGTTTGAAATACTAAGTCTTTAATGTTAATTCTTATCCATTCTTGTCACACCAACATTCGCATCTCGGTCACATGCTCCTTGTATGGATTGGAGAGCTGGCCCATTAATAAAGATTGTAATTGTACGTAATTTCACCGTATTCGTTCACCTATTTTTCCAAACTAACAAACACATAATTCTCACAAACTTTCACATACAACTTCCCTTTATAGCAAGGCAGTAGATTAGTAAATATTCGTAGTAGGAAATAGGAAAGCCGATTCTGTGTCACTCTCAGCCAATCTCACCTCCGGTAACCTTCAACCTACAGATCTCCATAACCCATAACCCACTATTGATTTTAGATTTTAGGGCTCCAGCTACCCGTAATGAATACCATAGATGTTATTATGGCAACCGCTGCCGATGGCTTAACGTGTTCTACGAGGCAGCTCAATGTGTTACGAACGGTGAGATCCAATTGGTACCATTATTTAGTTCTATTATGGAACTGCTGAAAGCAAAAAAACAATATTTCCGTAATGGAACAAGACTATGCTGCAACTGGAATCTCCCGTTAAGAATGGCCACCCATCCTAGGCTAGTATTGCTTAACCTTGCATAGTGTTAACGGGTTAACATACTCGGTACCACTTATTCTACATAACTAGACACACCGGCAGAATTAGCGGAACATAAAAAAGAAGAGTATAAAACAGAAGTTAACTTTATTTTTAAACAAATAATAATTATTCCCCTTCCCTCCGGACCGCCGTAAGGTGCTAACGTGTCTCAAGAGCTTAGTTATATTATTTCACATAATTTAATTGTTATTTAAGTGTAATAAATCCAAACTTATAAATAGGAGTGCATAAACCTAGAAGAGGTTAAATAAACTTAACTTGTGACGTTCCTGATACTTCTCTCTGCGTGTGCGCCTGGTACATCATCCGACAACTAGCAACAAAAGCTCCACCCCTACAAAGTACGTAAAAACATTGTGACTAATACTGACTGCTCTTGCATCTAGCCACGCCCCCTAACCTGATAACGAGTGGTGACTCGGCGCAACTGGAGTCCCGCCCCCGGGTGGCGCACGCGACACTGTCGGCAAATCATCATAACACCACTGCATAGATAATACCGAAGCCACTTCCTTCCTGGATAAGGTCAACCAATAATAATTTATAAGACCCTAACTATCGTTTAACCACGTTAACCGGTATTATGGCTTCTTCGTTGAATAAATCCTCTTCGGAATCAGATCTAGGCGCGGATGGAAATACCCGCTACATGACTCCCCCTAATTACGGAATCCAAAGGCTGAAGAGAAATCGAGAAGAATTATCTGTTGGTGAGCAATTTGACGAATTTAGGAATGAAATGAAAGATATGATTACTCTCCTCCTAACAAAACAGGGGAACGAAATTCAACAGGTTTCGGCTATGCTTAGAGATATACAACAATCGAACCTAAACATAGAAAATTCGATTGCATTTCTAATGTCTCAAAATACCGATCTCGAGGCAAAAATATCTCGGCTGGAGGCCCAGACCAGAGAAGATAAGAAATATATTACGTTATTGGAGGGTAAAATAGAGGATATGGAGGTAGGAAGCCGTAAGGCTAATTTTGTAATAAAAAATGTACCAAAAATCAATGGCGAGTCTAAGCAGGAACTAATCAATATGGTTACGTGCCTCTCACTGAATATTGACTGCCCTATAACTAAACACGACATTAAGGATATCTATAGAGTACGTGGGAAGAATAGCGAGAAACAGAATACTCCAATTGTCGTAGAAATGGGCTCCACCATTCTAAAGAATGAAATTCTTAAAATGGCAAAAAGCTTCAATATTAAACACAAATCCAAACTGTGCTATAAACATCTTGGTTCCAAAACACAGGAAGATACACCGGTCTTTCTTTCTGAACATCTAACCGCTAAAGCATCTCGGCTGTATTTCCTTGCCCGAGATCTAATGAAAGCTGGAACATACAAATACTGCTGGACGGCTTATGGCAAAGTGTACCTTAGGAAGGATGATCAAGCCCCAACAATAACAATAAGAAACGAAGAACAAATTCAACTACTTTTGTTGAAAACATGACTATCTTCTGATCCTACTTACCAAATTGATCTGTATTTAATCCCTATTAAATCATTTCCCTCAGCACACTGTGCAATGAAACACAAACAATGTGTTTCAAACATCTTGTGTCTTCGAATGTTGTGTTACTTTAGCGTTAAGAAACTAGTAATAAGTTACTGTCTAGAATTGTTTGCATACTGTACTCTTGTCTCACACCCTTACACACACCAATCACATACATACATCATACAAGCTAAAATGAAACCAATACAAAAATATCATGTTTATACATTATCACAATCATACCTCACTTACACTATACTATACATCTATCAAACAACTACAATAACTTACATAGAAACAAGCATCTATACATGCATTTTACTAGAGGTCCATAAGGTTATTCTAACGTCTTTATTTTTGCACTCCATTATATACTATAATGATACTCAATGGTATGTAATTACCATATTCGTAGTAAATTGTAAACCTAATTCTCACGCATCACAAATAACCAAATTCAATGACAAAAAGATACTTTCACATAGTTTGTTTCCACCTAGCATTTTCACAGATTTTGAGAAAGATACTTACCTACTGTATTGGAGTGATGATAGTCCCATTTAAACATAATGATAATGGATGATATATTACAAAGATCAAATGAGATCGACAATTTCGAGATCGCCAGTTCATTTATATGCAATTCCTCAAATCTTTCTCAATATATTCACGTTAAGAATAATGACTTATCCATTGTATCACAGAATATCAGAAGTATATATTGCAACTTCGACGAATTTTATACATTGTTATCTGGTTTTGACTTCGAATTGGACGTCATAATATTAACGGAGTGTAGACTAAGTGCTGATCACGCCATACCACAACTGAGTAATTACGACTCACATACTACAACACGTGAATTAAACCAAAACGACGGAGTGGTTGTGTATATAAAAAAAACTATACAAGCAAACGTCAAAGAAATATATCTGGCGGAGGCATCCTGTCTACAGTTAACAATATATGACAACATTATTTTATGTATCTACCGCTCCCCATCCTACTATAACACTGACATTTTTGTAGACTCGCTTTGTGCACACCTAGACTTAATACTGTCACAGAAAAACATAATTATAGCCGGGGATATTAACATAAATATAAGACCCAAGGAAGAAGAGAAGGCTCAGGATAGGAAAAAGCGTATAAGTTATCTAGGCAAGCTGTCGGCGTATGGGATATTGGCTGGGCACACATCGATTACGAGAGAACCAAACTGCCTTGACCATTTCATGATCAAGATACACAAGAAAAAGACTTCTGCATCCGTAGCTATAATACATACCTCTATTACTGACCACTACACTACATTACTCACGCTTTCAAAAATAAAAGAAAACGATGTACCCACTAAGAAAACAACCACTAAAATAAATTTTGAACAAGCTTTAAATTACTTGCAAGAAAGTAACCTTCCACAAATACTGTCATATAAGGACCCAAACATAGTTATAGACAAACTCATTACAAAATTAACAGACTCAATTAAAAATAGCACTATAACCACAGCAATTCCTAACAGTAAAAGAATAATTAAACCATGGGTAACTCAGGGATTGCTACGCTGCATCAATAATCGTAACAAATTACAAAAGAAATCTCGTAATGAACCTCACAATCTAGTATTAAAAATCACTTACAGCCGATACAGAAACTACTGCAACAACCTTTTAAAAAAATTAAAAAGAAAATATGAAAGAGAACTACTTGCTAACTCACTCACAAACACCAAGCTACTCTGGGAAAATGTTAAGTCTATAACATACACTAAAAAGATAAAAAATCCATGTACTGAATTGCTGAATATAAAACCGACCCCTGTTGAATCTGTGAATGCGGTAAACGACTACTTTGCGAGTGTAGGCAGAAAACTAGCAGAACAAATTCAACTCACACCAAATCATAATCCTAATGATCGACTCAAGCTTTTACCAACGCCAGTCAATTCCCTCGTGCTCTTGGACACCGACCCCGAGGAAGTAGAAAGAACGCTAATGAGTATGAAAGTGGACAGTGCACCAGGATGTGATAATATCTCTACCAGATTCTTACAATATGTTCGCAGGGAGGTTGTACCTATTCTTACACATCTTGTTAACCTCTGCTTTGCAAATGGTATTTTCCCAACTCCACTGAAGCAATCCATCATAACTCCCATACACAAGGGGGGGGACAGAGACGACGTCAATAACTATAGACCTATCTCGGTTTTACCAGCGATATCAAAACTCATAGAAAAATTAACCAATACAAGACTCATTAACTATCTTAATAACTTCAAATTATTATCAAAATCACAATTTGGGTTCAGACAGGGAGTATCCACAGAGGATGCAGTCACAGAACTCACAGCTTTAGTAACTGAGCATCTTGACAAGGGAAGGAAATGCATAACAGCATTCTTAGATCTCAAAAAAGCGTTTGACACTGTCTCTGTTCCAACCCTAGTGACCAAATTAGAAAAAATCGGGATAAGAGGAATTCCTTTGGATTTCTTCAAGGATTACCTAACAAACAGAAAGCAGAAGATCAGAATGGGACAATATACCAGTGAGGAAGTAGTAGTGTCATATGGCGTGCCGCAAGGAAGCGTCTTAGGCCCTACATTATTCCTAATATATATTAATGATCTCTGTGACTTAAAAGTTAATAACGCAAAAATATTTTCGTACGCCGATGACACTGCTGTTCTGTTTCATGGTAACAATTGGTCAAACGTCAAGTGTAGTGCTGAGAAAGGTTTGGCTCAGATAAGTCATTGGCTTAATGATAACTTACTGACCTTAAACACAGCTAAAACAAACTATATTTGTTTCACCATCACTGAACGTACACAACCAAAGGAAGATCTTGGTCTTAGAATTCATTCCTGTGATAAACTTGTAAACTGTACCTGTCCTAAAATAAATAAAGTCCTGGAGACGAAATACTTAGGTGTCATAATAGACCAAAACTTATCATGGTTCCCACATCTCGAACATATAACAAAGCGAATTAGAAAATTAGGCTATATATTCAAAACCCTGAGACACGTGGTACCAACTAATTTAAATAACACATCAAGGCATTCTAGGAATCTCTTAAATGAAATCTATGTTGCCCTTGCACAATCCATCCTTGTGTATTGTATAACCGTATGGGGTGGCGCTATAAAAACAAGGTTTATCGAGGTCGAACGAGGACAGAGATCGCTGATCAAAATAATGTATTTCAAGCCAATTCGATTCCCTACCGAAAATCTCTATCAAATCAGTAACCTACTCTCTGTTAGAAAACTATACATCACCCATACTATTTTAAAAATACATAAAACACTTCCGTGCCATAGTGGCACAAATCTAAAGAGGCGGAAGGATGTTGTCGTGGAGACACCAGTGACAAAAACTAAGTTTGCTGATAAGCAATATACTATTCGTGCTGCTAAATTATACAATAAACTAAACAAAATAATACATATACACAACAAACAAACACACGAAAGAAAAAAGCTTCTTATAGAATACCTAAAAACAATGAGCTATGACGGCACCGAGGCACTCATAAAATAATTCATGCATACCTACTCACTTACGAAATTACCTTTTCCACACACACACGCACACATTCACACACAAACACACACACACACACACACACACACACACACACACACACACAAGCATACACACACACACACACACACACTCACGAACATACACACACACACACACACACACACACACACACACACTAAGTGAGACAAAATAAAACATAAAAACGGATTGTCTTGATTTACGTTTACCATGTAATAAAATTTATGATATGGAAGTGCGGAGTTCCTACTACAAGCATTTCTTGCTTAAAAGGAGGCTCCAATCACAAGCCAATGTTATTGTTATATCTTGTTACCGAATAAAGAATTTTGAATTTTGAATTTTTTGAAAACATGAAACAACATCATGTTTAATAACGACTGTTTCCCCCTCGTGCCCTGATTAAGGTTTCCATCCTTCTGGGCATGCTGCGAATGATGTTGTCAATGATTTCTTGGGGTAACCTCTGCCATTCTTTGACTAATGTATTTCTCAGCTCGCCCAGATTTTTAGTAGGTGGCATTCTTGATTCGACACTCCTCTTTAGCAAATCCCAAACGTGTTCAATCAGATTCATATCCGGGGTCCGTGCTGGCCACTCCATCACCGTAACACCAACATGGTTTAGGTATGCCTGTACTGTAATCACCCCGGTCCTAGATCACGTCACCAAGATGTAATGTCCTGGTCACGCGGGACCAAATTGTAATAAACACTGCCTTAACCATAGTAATCCTGGTGAGTGGCAGCAAATTGTACCGTGATCCTGCGTCACAGCTCCAATACGTAATAAAGCGGTGGTCATACCCGCGGCATTTCACCACACTAAATAAATCGTCTATATTGTTAATTCTACTTTGGCCAATGATCGTATAATGGTCAGAGGAGACCCTAGATGAGCCCGCATATCCCGGATCCTATAGAGTTCTAGGAATGCTGGTATTTATATAATGAAACATTACTATACAATTACTTAATTCTACCCCCACTTACTTTAACTGATTTATGTTAAGGTACAACAATTTCTCAATGAATGAGTCTCTCACAAATAATTTTCTCACAAGCAACCTACAACCGTACTAGATCCTAACACTGCCCTAATTACTACTACTGTGGCAAACAACCCGAATAACTTTATTGATCTAACTTTTTACATTGTCGACTTAGTGTTGCAAGCCTAACACTGCCCTAATCACTACTACTGTGGCAAACAATCCGAATAACTTTATTGATCTAACCTTTTACATTGTCGACTTAGTGTTGCAAGCCTAACACTGCCCTAATTACTACTACTGTGGCAAACAATCCGAATAACTTTTGCTCCCCATAGGCATATACTTTGAATTTGTTAGTTTTTGTTTCCCCGTTGGCACATACTTTGAATTTGTTAGGTTTTGTTTCCCCGTTGGCACAGGCTCCACCAATCGCCGTGTGCAGTGGGATACTACCAACTTTAAATATCCCCCCTCTATCCTTTTGTAAGCACGTAGCCCCAAATGGAACTTACGCGCCTTTAGAGAGTAGGATAGCTGACTCGTATTTTCCCTCCCCCCAATATCTGAATCCAGACAAATGTATACGTCTAATTAGACTTGAATTAGAAAGGCGTTGCCAATTAATTCTAATTCAAAATAAGATTATTTCTTTCACAATATTGTCAAAACATAGTATGACTAGTACAGATTCAATGAATAGTTTCATGTCGTAGCGCGATCTGATGACCAATCCATCAAATGAGATTCTGTGTCCAAAATAGGATCTTTAACGTGTCAGAACTGACTCATACTTGTCACGTGCATAAACGAGATCGATATAGTGTCCCTGGTGTAGAAGACAGCCATATCTAGGGTCAATTGCCCAAATCAATTAAGGTTCGATACAAGTTCCAAATTAGGAAAGCGCTCTGCTAAGGTGAGCTAGATGTACCTCGCCAAAATGATTCCTCGGCTACGACGCTCCGAGTAATAAGTATTATTTATAGCATAGTATTTTATTCAAAGTCAATTGGTAGATCAGTCAAACAAACTTCTCATTTCGGAATAATTTCCATTACGAATTTGATTAATTATGATGTGGGTGGATTTAAAATATGTTTTGCCACCAATCTGAGTTTCATTGAGACCATACTAAGTCAGTTGCTAGGCAAGTAGAACATTAGCAACGCGGTCCAACGACGGCTCGCTTATAGGTTTAATCCGAATACAACGAACGCCTACTAAAATATACAACACGATAGCTCGTACACAATTTACTCAAATCACGATTTCACCACGGCATTAACGCACGAAAAACCTTAACTAAATCAATCACAAGCATCACCAAGGAATGATATGTCACATCACCAAGCAAAGGCCCGATTAGCTCAGAACCGTTACAATACTAGTCCTTACTAATACACTTCCTAACCTATTCCCATTGTGTGAGTGCCTACTCTACCCCCAACTTAGAACTTCTGTTCGACCAAAACTAGGTGTAACGTCACCTTATTTACATTTAAACGTGTGGTGTGTTGTGAGCCTATCATGTATTGATGGTATTCCATCAACACTCCTGCTCTGCTATGGGTGCAAGCTAGTTAGGCTTGACTGGCCTATCCTCATAACTGTGTGCTTGCTCCAGTCCACGAGCCGAAGCTCAGGGATGTGAACTGAAACCCTAACGAGATAATAGTTAGTGTATATATAAATAGATATATAAGACTGAACTGCGAGCTCTGTAAGTTCTGATCCAGGCCCAATTGGACGGTTCCACTTCGACGGTACCTACCCATCACAGAACAAACAGTCACCCACATTCAGGAAGCTTTTCCGATCCCGTTTCCACAGGTAAAATCGGAATGCCGCCCGCTTCAAAGGTTACCGGCCCCTAGCTATTCAGATAAATATGGAGTTGTTGCCACCGTTAGGTATCCCTCCATAACCAGGCACATCGCCATGGGTTTCCTACGGGAGAACTAGCTAAAACACCGCAGTGCTACCCTCAACTACTAACATAACAAAAGATGATAAAACGACAGCAATGACTTTACGAATGCACTGCCAGACTCAACAGCACAAGACAGTAATAATACGCATACATTTACACGTACTATCCCTGCCCAATGTAAGGTGTCTTCATTTTCGTAAAGGCCCTAAGTCCTGCTCCGATCGCGACCCATCCCAATATTCGACGCGAGAACTAGCCTACCCCACGCCCTAGTCGTAACAAATCTTAATCGCGCACCCTTGTACGTATCACGCCCAACCACACACAAAATCAAGATTTACAATTAATTTCAACAATTTCAACATAATAAAGATGATAAAACGACCGTAAGGACTTTACGAATGCACTGCCAGACTCAACAGCACAAGACAGTAATAATACGCATACATTTACACGTACTATCCCTGCCCAATGTAAGGTGTCTTCATTTTCGCAAAGGCCCCAGGTCCTGCTCCGATCGCGACCCATCCCAATATTCGACGCGAGAACTACCCCACACTCCAAGGTTTACAATAAATTTCGACAATTTATAATTTTTACAGAATTATAAAACTCTCGGCGGTACATTGGAAAAACTCTAAGCTGTTCGCGTTAAACGAAGATAGCTAGTAATTCGTTTATTACACAACACCGGCAACAATCTCATATAATTCACAAAAGGAATTTAACACTATTTCTTTACAACGATAGAAATATATAACTTACAAAGACAGTCCGCCGAGCCGTACCCCTTTTAGCTATCTGGATCGAATGAATGACGAAAAAAAAGTGAAAAAGCCTCCAGAAAACCCATCTTTTAAAGGCGAGGTCTCCCTTCTCTAAACTAACCTCGCCGTTTCTAGAACTACACATCATCCTTCATCCAATCGTGAGCTATTTCCGGCAAGCCGCCTCAGCGAACTTGCTCCTTTTTTTATAAAAACTCCTTAATTCATATGATTGGAATAAGAATAATCCAAGATAATGTCTAACTAATTTTCCAGTTAATTATTCGTATACTAATATTTAGAATTCGCGACTAGTGCAATATCACAGAAAATGCAGCCAATAGAGATTCCTGGTTACATCAACCGCAGGATCAGTAGCAGTTGATGTTAAATCTTATTTCAATTTTTTTTTACGGATAATCTTACGTTATTTCGCTACCAATAAGACAAACATGGAATTTAATTTATTTACAATAAAGGAAATGGCTCAATCGCAGCGCCATCTAACATCCCTATTAAATACCACACCCATTTTTTTGAATTTTGAATTTTAGCTCCATCTACCCATCTAATTGTGAACTACTTCCACTTACCATCTGCAGTCCGTTACATCCCGACCCCCGAATCTTTATGAAGGTACATTCTTTTTTTTTTTTTTTTATGACCGGAGTAAAGATTCTTCTAATTTTAATACAGAACAATAAAAGACAACCTGATTTAAACCTCACACGGGCTGCAAACCGAGGTGAAGATACTTCTTTACCCACAGGCCCCCCTTTTTTTTTTATATTTCCCCCTTAGCTAGAATCCAGTCATCCCACACATTAAGTGTCTGTGTAGTTTAACCATATCAAGACAAACCACTTCTCAGTCCCGATACCAAGCTTGATAGTAGTCCCGCAACACAAACTATCTCCTCGAACCAGGACATGACAGTCTAAAGCAAGGAAAGCCTGGTTGTGAGGCAAGCTCAGTCCTAGCGACTCAGAGTAAAAGTTTGTGGAGCGAACCTATCTTACGTTCTTCCACAACCAATTACCCCATCCCCCAATAATAAAGTCACCCCTTAACAGCCGTCAAACATAGTAGGTGCAAACGGTCCACCCCACTTGGCTCGAAACCCAAAAGCATTTGCCCCGAAAATGGCGCATGTACAGTGTAGCTCGTTATAACCTAACTGTATAGTTGAGGAAGTGTGAAGGTACCTTAACGGTATGCTTAGACCTCGGATTCATCAATCTCGAGCCCGTCTATTATCCTAACTCTTAGCAATCCTTCATAATTCCGATTGAGGTGCATGCAGAATGACTAGACTATAACCAAGCCTCGCGATTCTACTCCCCATAGTGCTGGTTGGGAAGGCCCTTCACACTGAATTTAAACAAGTACTCATTCAACATACAACCTTTCCATGACCATTCCTTAACGTGAATATTCCTTTCGCTCTAACATAACCAACTTCCATGGTCATTCAGACTACCAACCAATCAGCACCCGATACAAACGCATGGTTATTGTTTCGTAATTTTAGGAATGCTCCAGCTTTTGCAAGGAAAAGCGGATTTCAGTATCCCCCTCTATTGCACACCACGCGTGGCAAATTGATAAATTTTGATTAAGTCTTAAAGTCGAACTATAACGAACCTTACTACAATTTTTTCCTTTTGTAATATTTAATTAAATTTTTTTTTTTTTTGGTAAAGCCACCCTGCTCCCCACCATCTGACGGGATGAGAATATATTTCGTTAACAATTTAGGGTGAAAGTGACTAATGTGAAACTAAGTGAAAATTACTATGATCAACTCATTCACATGATGGACTACTGCTCATACTATCAGATGGGCTTCACCCTATCCACCAAATTTATTGATCACATTTTTTTTTTTTTTTTTTTTTTTTTATATATATATATATCCTCAGAACAGATCTAAATTATTAATTGAATATAATTTTAAATCAATCCTACTTACTAGTTCTACTTAACTAACTACATTACTTAAATCTACAAATTCTTACATACTAAGTAAAGTAATTGCAAAATCTAATCAACAATTCAAGCTTAAGTTCACGAACCTTCTCTTCTCTTCCCGATCCAGCCCCAGCCTACTGCGTATAATATCTAGACAGATGTATAGTATTGAACTTCCCCCGAACCTCATTAGTTTGGGGGTCTAACAAAATGTACACATTTTGGTAAGGATTTCCCGCCACTACGTATGGACCTTCATACAACGCCTCAAACTTCTTGGTTACCTTTAATTTCGCGCTAGATTTATTTAACTTCCTAATTTTTACTAAATCGCCGACCTGATATTCAATCAACCGATATCTACCATTAAACTTCGCCTTCCGTTTTTCCCCAGCCTCTTGTAGATTCTTACGCGCTATCTCCCTGACTTTCTGTACGTCTAGCTCTCCATTACTCCTACCTATAATTTCGTCAAACGACAACCTCGTAGAAGTTCCGTACATTATCTCACAAGGGGTAAATCCTGTGCTTTCATGATAAGTGTTATTATATAGCTCCTCCAACTTGGGAAGAGTCTTTACCCATCCTTTGTGATTCGTGCTATTATATGTCCTAAACAAACGCCCTAATTCCCTGTTGACTCGCTCTACTGTATTTGGTCGTGGGTTCCTAACCGTAGTGTACACCACTCTAACCCCCAACGTTTCCATGCCCTCTTTCCACACTCGACTAGTGAACTGGGTCCCATTATCCGACATTATCGCCTTCGGCTTTATTATGTCGAAGAACCTCTTTGCCTTATTAAACACTGCCACCGCCGTTGCCTTCTTAAGCTCAAAAAATTTGACAAACTTACTAAACGAATCCTGTAGAACGAGTATATAATTCATTCCAAATTTACCCGTAGGGAGAGGCCCGTATATATCTACCATCACTAAATCGCCAATATCTCTTGTAATTATTGAACAGCATGGGCCTACTTTGTTTGAATTAGAATGCTTTGTTAACTGACATACGTCACAAGTCCTCACTAAACGTTTCACACTCTTAGTTAATCCTTTCCAATAAAACCGATCCCTTATATACTTTATCACCTTGTAACCTCCCTGATGACCCATTTCGAGATGTACTTGCCTAACTAATCCTTCCCTAAGGACATTTGGTAAGAAAATGACTTGTCCCTTTTCACCCCCCTTATCTATATACAGAACGTCATTAATCAATCTACACCTACTCGCCAAACCCGCTAACTCTCCTCTTGTGCTGGCCGTACTTATCTGATTAATTAACCTACTTATCTCTACATCAGCCCTTTGTAATTCAGGTAGTAGTTTTAATTGGTTCAATAATTCTTTATTTCGTTGCGCTTCCATATATAGGATGCTCGGTGACCTAACCTTTTCTTCCTGCAAAAGTTCCCCTTTAGGAGGATAGCGCGACAATACGTCCGCGACCACATTATCTCTCCCTTTAATATGTTGTATTTCATACTGAAAATTCTCTAAATAGTTAATCCACCGAGTTACCTTAGCGTTATATAACCTCCACGTCTTGACAAATGCCAAAGCCTTATGATCCGTCCTAATAACTACCCTAGCTCCCCTCAAATACGTTTCGAATTTCTCTAAACAACAGATTACTGAATAGAACTCCTGTTCAGTCACTGTCCAATTTAATTGAGCCCCCCTTAATGCCTTACTATAAAACCCCAGCACCCTCTGCTGATCATCATCGCCTACCTGATATAAAACCCCTGCTAATCCCACCTTAGAACAATCCGTTTGCAAATAGAAAGGTTTAGTAAAATCCGGATGATGCAATTGGATAGTTTCTAAGAACAAAGCTTTAATTTGTTCGAACGCCCTTTGTTCGAGTTGACCCCAACCCCAGCCTTTACCCTTCTTCAACAAATTATATAATGGTTGCGCTTGAATATTAAAGTTAGGTATAAACTTCCTATAAAAATTACATAACCCCAAAAATGCCCTCACATGCTTTATCCTTCTAGGTATCGGAAACTCTTGTATAGCTTTAACCTTATCTGGGTCAGTGTGTAATCCCTGAGTAGAGATGATGTAACCCAACATCCTCACTTCCTTACAACAAAACTCACATTTCTTTAAATTACACGTTAAACCTGCCTTTTGCAATTTACCTAAGACTATGTCCAAATGTTCCAAATGTTGTGTGAATGACCCTGTCGTTATTATCGCTAGGTCATCTAAATAATTAACACAAAATTCCCTGACCTCATGTCCTAATATTATATCCATGGCCCTACTAAAACTTCCCACGGACGTTTTCAACCCTTGGGGCAACACATTATAAACGTAGGACTTCCCATTGAAGGTGAACCCCGTATATTTTTTACTATTCTGCGTAATAGGTATTTGGAAATAAGCATTATTCAAATCTACTACACTTATATAGTTAGCCCCATGGAAGGAATTCATGACATCAATCTGTAGTGGTGGTTTCTCCGTTTCTGCCACCATATATTTATTTATCTCTCTAGCGTCTAATAACACTCTAATCGAACCATCTCGCTTAATCGTAAAAGTCAATGGACTACAATAAGGAGTTGCAGATCGACTAACTATCCCCAAATCTTCCATTTCCCTTAGCTTTTCTTCTACTCTCCCCCTATAAGCATATGGCACCGGATAATTTTTCTTAACAATAGGTACATCTGAACACATCACTATCTCGTGCTGATAGCAGTTCGCTCTCCCTAAACGCGAAGTGAACACACCCTTATATTTATGTAACAATTTTAGCAAGCTATTCCTCTGTTCTGTCTCTATAGCAACTCCGGTCTCTAGACTTGTCCAGACTAGATCATTAAACTCGCTACAACTATCCATGGCTGATATTAATTCCTCACTCTCCCTTAGGTCGGCTCCCTTTACTTGCTCTAAAAACGGTATTACCTCTCTTTGCCCTGCCTGATCCAGAACTAAACCTCTATCTATTTTTCCCGTGTTGATAGTTACTTCATTCCCCTTTAACCAATCAAATCCTAAAATCAACGAATTAACTAGGCCTGGAACTACTACAAACCCCATATTTTGTACACACTCTCCTAGCTTTAAAGGCAATAGAACTATTTTCTTAATCTCTCCGCTCCTATGACCCACAGCTGTCTTAATTTTAAAGGGTCTAATCGGCATCCACGGTATTTCGCGACTCCTATCCGACCTCAGTACATCCCAGAATTCCTCTGAGATGCTGGTTATATCACAACCAGTATCCACTAATCCTATAACCTCATGATCAAAAATATGCACTATTACTTCTGAACTAAAGGTTCCCTCATCGCGTTCTGTAGACCTTTCATCAAATACCGCCTCTATCGACACAGGATCGCCTTGTCTCAAAAGTTTCTGTTCAATATTTAATTTAATCACATCAACTATTTGTTTATCGTTAAAGAGACTCTTTGGTTCTACTGTTCCAAACCCCAATCCCTCACGTATACCACGAGTAGTCATCTTGGCCACTAGCGGCGCCCTAATACCGTTTCCTACCTTACCTAAAGCTAGCCCTGGATTCCAACCCATTTTGATCATCATATCTAACGCTGCGTTCCCTGTGACTGAGGCTAGATCGGGAACAGAACTTCCAGCCTCTACTAGTTTAAACCTGCGGATGACGCTAACGCCGATGTATCACTCTGCACTACCGTTGCCACCTGCTCACCAGACGGTCGAGTTTTGCTTGGCTTAGGCCAACTGCGATAGTCCTGACGAGAATCCTTAGCCCTTTTCTCCGGTATCCTCTTCTCGCCGCCAGAGGTTGGAGTTGATACAGCCTCTTGCCGAGCTATATCGTCCATCCCTCTCAAAAACTCCGCTGTTTCAATGATGTTATTCAGCTTGGACGTATACCATCCCTGTTGCACATACTTCGGAAACTGCCTAATTATGTCCCCAATCAGTTGTTTCTCGGAAAACTTATAAGTTAGCATCTGAGCCTTCCCGGTCAATCTTAGGAAATGGCCTAACATAGTAGGCGACTCCGCTTTATTCCAAACTCCATGCACTATAGACCGGCGTAATTCGTTCTGTTCGCTTTCTCCCCAGAAGGTAGCCAAAAAGTCCGCCTTGAAGTCTTGCAACACGCTCCAACGACATTTGTAAACTCTTGCCCATTCTCTGGCTTCACCCACTAGACATTCTTGTATCAAGTCTAATTGATTGCCGTCCCGACCGACCTTTCCCAAATATGTTGTTAGGTCTTCCAAAAACGTCACCGGATGCACATCGACTTTGTCTCCGAACTTGGGCTTCTCGAACGTTACATTTCTCACATGGTAGTTTATGTTTCTAGGTAACTCCGAGTTGACACACTCCACGGAGATCAAGGGTTCCCCATTTTCCCTTAATCTAGGAGAGTCTGTATATAGTTGTTGATTCAATTCCGGATTAGCCTGTTCCCTAACCACAGACAACGCTTCTGTGGGCACTGCCCCCCATTCGCGACTACTTCCGCTTCTGTCTGCTGGAGAAGCTCTTGTCTCACTCATCTCAGCCCTTAACGTCTCCAATTTCGCAGCTAAATCTTCTATAGTACGATTCAACTTCCTATACCGAAGGTTAGCTAAAGAAGTGTTCACATTCACACTTCTCCCCTCCGGTCTCCTTCTAGCTTCAATTGTCCGTCTCACACGCCTAGATGTGGTAGGTACAGGTTCATTGGGCGTCGTAGTTTGCCTTACAGGACTAGTCGTCCCTTGCTCACTTGTCCTGTTTTCCCCATAACGGGCAGGCGCCCGCCTTTTCCTGCTCGGCTTATCCATACTATATTTATCACTGATCGAACACTCAAAGAACACTACACGTAACGATTCGTCAATACAATCACTATAAACTCCCTTTTAACTTATAAATTTGAACACCACTTTCAGCTAAGACTCACGGCTCATAACCGGAACTATATATACACGATAAGTTAACAAATAATACATTATAGTGTTAACTGTTGGTTGGGATGCCTCACTGTCATACAATGTTGCACTCCAACGATATGTGTAGGTATTTCAATTCAATAAATGTTTCTCCCGAGTTCGACCTACTCAAGTCTATAAGATACTTAATATCGACCCCCCAACAATTCGACTGATAACATCCTA
This sequence comes from Eilema caniola, assembly GCA_949126895.1. Taxonomy (NCBI): domain Eukaryota; kingdom Metazoa; phylum Arthropoda; class Insecta; order Lepidoptera; family Erebidae; genus Eilema; species Eilema caniola. The sequence continues at coordinate 1,917,598 of OX421488.1, read as the reverse complement.
ACCCAGACTTTACGACCCCCCATTGTTTATTATTCTCACCATTTTTCATTTTACACTAAATTCACCCCAGCATAATTTCCTAGAGACCCTTACCTATAATACAGCAACAAATTGTACGGTATGCAACATACCGTACTCCTACCCTCAACTAACCCACAACAAACAAACACAATGCCAACGACCGATGGTCAGAATATAGTGTCTATCCCGAACACTGCAACGAAATTGTCTCAGACTCTGATCTCAGGTCTCGGCTCCAAATCGTACTGGCGCCTGACCTTCCAACCTATCCCCGGGCAGACAAAATGTTACCATCCTGGTTACCGACACCAAATTGTGGTGTCGTCCTGGCCACCAGGCATTAACTTGTAGTGTGTAGTCTTGATCCACGTCATCAAATTTTAACGTGTAATCCTGGCTTACGGCCCCAAATTGTAATCACCCCGGTCCTAGATCACGTCACCAAGATGTAATGTCCTGGTCACGCGGGACCAAATTGTAATAAACACTGCCTTAACCATAGTAATCCTGGTGAGTGGCAGCAAATTGTACCGTGATCCTGCGTCACAGCTCCAATACGTAATAAAGCGGTGGTCATACCCGCGGCATTTCACCACACTAAATAAATCGTCTATATTGTTAATTCTACTTTGGCCAATGATCGTATAATGGTCAGAGGAGACCCTAGATGAGCCCGCATATCCCGGATCCTATAGAGTTCTAGGAATGCTGGTATTTATATAATGAAACATTACTATACAATTACTTAATTCTACCCCCACTTACTTTAACTGATTTATGTTAAGGTACAACAATTTCTCAATGAATGAGTCTCTCACAAATAATTTTCTCACAAGCAACCTACAACCGTACTAGATCCTAACACTGCCCTAATTACTACTACTGTGGCAAACAACCCGAATAACTTTATTGATCTAACTTTTTACATTGTCGACTTAGTGTTGCAAGCCTAACACTGCCCTAATCACTACTACTGTGGCAAACAATCCGAATAACTTTATTGATCTAACCTTTTACATTGTCGACTTAGTGTTGCAAGCCTAACACTGCCCTAATTACTACTACTGTGGCAAACAATCCGAATAACTTTTGCTCCCCATAGGCATATACTTTGAATTTGTTAGTTTTTGTTTCCCCGTTGGCACATACTTTGAATTTGTTAGGTTTTGTTTCCCCGTTGGCACAGGCTCCACCAATCGCCGTGTGCAGTGGGATACTACCAACTTTAAATATCCCCCCTCTATCCTTTTGTAAGCACGTAGCCCCAAATGGAACTTACGCGCCTTTAGAGAGTAGGATAGCTGACTCGTATTTTCCCTCCCCCCAATATCTGAATCCAGACAAATGTATACGTCTAATTAGACTTGAATTAGAAAGGCGTTGCCAATTAATTCTAATTCAAAATAAGATTATTTCTTTCACAATATTGTCAAAACATAGTATGACTAGTACAGATTCAATGAATAGTTTCATGTCGTAGCGCGATCTGATGACCAATCCATCAAATGAGATTCTGTGTCCAAAATAGGATCTTTAACGTGTCAGAACTGACTCATACTTGTCACGTGCATAAACGAGATCGATATAGTGTCCCTGGTGTAGAAGACAGCCATATCTAGGGTCAATTGCCCAAATCAATTAAGGTTCGATACAAGTTCCAAATTAGGAAAGCGCTCTGCTAAGGTGAGCTAGATGTACCTCGCCAAAATGATTCCTCGGCTACGACGCTCCGAGTAATAAGTATTATTTATAGCATAGTATTTTATTCAAAGTCAATTGGTAGATCAGTCAAACAAACTTCTCATTTCGGAATAATTTCCATTACGAATTTGATTAATTATGATGTGGGTGGATTTAAAATATGTTTTGCCACCAATCTGAGTTTCATTGAGACCATACTAAGTCAGTTGCTAGGCAAGTAGAACATTAGCAACGCGGTCCAACGACGGCTCGCTTATAGGTTTAATCCGAATACAACGAACGCCTACTAAAATATACAACACGATAGCTCGTACACAATTTACTCAAATCACGATTTCACCACGGCATTAACGCACGAAAAACCTTAACTAAATCAATCACAAGCATCACCAAGGAATGATATGTCACATCACCAAGCAAAGGCCCGATTAGCTCAGAACCGTTACAATACTAGTCCTTACTAATACACTTCCTAACCTATTCCCATTGTGTGAGTGCCTACTCTACCCCCAACTTAGAACTTCTGTTCGACCAAAACTAGGTGTAACGTCACCTTATTTACATTTAAACGTGTGGTGTGTTGTGAGCCTATCATGTATTGATGGTATTCCATCAACACTCCTGCTCTGCTATGGGTGCAAGCTAGTTAGGCTTGACTGGCCTATCCTCATAACTGTGTGCTTGCTCCAGTCCACGAGCCGAAGCTCAGGGATGTGAACTGAAACCCTAACGAGATAATAGTTAGTGTATATATAAATAGATATATAAGACTGAACTGCGAGCTCTGTAAGTTCTGATCCAGGCCCAATTGGACGGTTCCACTTCGACGGTACCTACCCATCACAGAACAAACAGTCACCCACATTCAGGAAGCTTTTCCGATCCCGTTTCCACAGGTAAAATCGGAATGCCGCCCGCTTCAAAGGTTACCGGCCCCTAGCTATTCAGATAAATATGGAGTTGTTGCCACCGTTAGGTATCCCTCCATAACCAGGCACATCGCCATGGGTTTCCTACGGGAGAACTAGCTAAAACACCGCAGTGCTACCCTCAACTACTAACATAACAAAAGATGATAAAACGACAGCAATGACTTTACGAATGCACTGCCAGACTCAACAGCACAAGACAGTAATAATACGCATACATTTACACGTACTATCCCTGCCCAATGTAAGGTGTCTTCATTTTCGTAAAGGCCCTAAGTCCTGCTCCGATCGCGACCCATCCCAATATTCGACGCGAGAACTAGCCTACCCCACGCCCTAGTCGTAACAAATCTTAATCGCGCACCCTTGTACGTATCACGCCCAACCACACACAAAATCAAGATTTACAATTAATTTCAACAATTTCAACATAATAAAGATGATAAAACGACCGTAAGGACTTTACGAATGCACTGCCAGACTCAACAGCACAAGACAGTAATAATACGCATACATTTACACGTACTATCCCTGCCCAATGTAAGGTGTCTTCATTTTCGCAAAGGCCCCAGGTCCTGCTCCGATCGCGACCCATCCCAATATTCGACGCGAGAACTACCCCACACTCCAAGGTTTACAATAAATTTCGACAATTTATAATTTTTACAGAATTATAAAACTCTCGGCGGTACATTGGAAAAACTCTAAGCTGTTCGCGTTAAACGAAGATAGCTAGTAATTCGTTTATTACACAACACCGGCAACAATCTCATATAATTCACAAAAGGAATTTAACACTATTTCTTTACAACGATAGAAATATATAACTTACAAAGACAGTCCGCCGAGCCGTACCCCTTTTAGCTATCTGGATCGAATGAATGACGAAAAAAAAGTGAAAAAGCCTCCAGAAAACCCATCTTTTAAAGGCGAGGTCTCCCTTCTCTAAACTAACCTCGCCGTTTCTAGAACTACACATCATCCTTCATCCAATCGTGAGCTATTTCCGGCAAGCCGCCTCAGCGAACTTGCTCCTTTTTTTATAAAAACTCCTTAATTCATATGATTGGAATAAGAATAATCCAAGATAATGTCTAACTAATTTTCCAGTTAATTATTCGTATACTAATATTTAGAATTCGCGACTAGTGCAATATCACAGAAAATGCAGCCAATAGAGATTCCTGGTTACATCAACCGCAGGATCAGTAGCAGTTGATGTTAAATCTTATTTCAATTTTTTTTTACGGATAATCTTACGTTATTTCGCTACCAATAAGACAAACATGGAATTTAATTTATTTACAATAAAGGAAATGGCTCAATCGCAGCGCCATCTAACATCCCTATTAAATACCACACCCATTTTTTTGAATTTTGAATTTTAGCTCCATCTACCCATCTAATTGTGAACTACTTCCACTTACCATCTGCAGTCCGTTACAGTACTGAGCGAGCACTGTGAGCCCGAGCATTATCCTGCATTAAAATGAAGTCGTTACCAATAAATGGGGCAAATGGCACAAATTGTTCCTCTACAATGTCCCTGATATACCGTTCAGCAGTCAGATTTCCGCCGTCGACTACCACTAACTCCGCGCGAGCTCCTAAACATAACATACCATAATTTTGTGTTCGACGCTAATTCTGCCGGTGTGTGTATTTCCCCCTTATAAAGAAATTACTACTGGTGGTAGAAATTTGATGGCACAAATTTGTCACCTATTTCGACCAACCCGCGCGCGCCAGGGTCTCGTTTCTCTTGCAACTTGGGGTCAAGATAAATGTCGGTAACTACACCTTCAAGTATGAGTTTATAGTTAACTAACTTTTGTTCGCGGCTCCGCCCGCATGGAATCGGTTATCGCTAAAATATCGGTTATCGTTATAAATTTAAGCCTATGTGCTATTCTGATGTATAAGCTATATTATTGTAAAGTTTCATTAACATCCACTCAGAAGTTTTTACGTGAAAGAGTAACAAACATTCATTCATCCATCCATGCATCCATGCTTACAAACTCAATTAACTTACTTAATTACTTACTTAATATTAGTAGGATATACATAAATCTCGTTACCAACAAATTAGACATAACATTTATAGATCTCATATCTTTAAATCGGTACAATCTTATCATAGGTAAGCACTTCAGTGATAAAAGCAGAACTTCACCTTTGAAAAGTCGGTTAAGGCTAATTAATTGTATTGTATGTTTATGTATTGATCAATTGAAGATAAAATAATAATGATTCGGCTATTTCATTGAATTAAAAACTGAATTAGATAGAAATCAAATAATAGTAAGGATTATTGATTGTACAGGTGTATGGGGCCTTACCATGGAGAAGGAAATGATATCATATTCTGTCCTCCGTGGGCCTTACAAACATCTTTAAGTCCCGAGCCCAATTGTAGAGACCTGCTATTCAGTGGGCGATGCTCCGGCGCAGGCTTTGTATTTACAGGGTTGCCAACACACCAATCAAATAAAAAAATAAATTATTAAGAATAAAAAACCCGACTTTGCTGAAAAGATCAAAACAAGCTTTATAGCAGGCAGTACCTATTAATTTGCATCGGGTTTGAGATTTGCAATGCTTCTTGGCAGTCGGGTAATAACCAACTCTTAGGATAAAAAGCGGTTCGGTTGTTATTTGGATGGGTGACCGAATAGTGGTATATCATATGAGCATTTTCGCTCTTCGGAGGGCTCGTTGTAAAGAGGTCCCGGCAGGTCAAGACGGATGCCCATTACCCACAGCCCAAACTTCCAAATGAGATGGCAGTCACTTAGTCGGGGGTCGGATTTCATTTTTTCCATGACGCGACTGTCATTTGGCTACCGAACAAATGAAGTCACGTTTAAGAGGACTCCAGGCTTCGAACTGGGCCGTGATTCTGCTATTATTTTTTTCATGGCAAAACCACTGCGGTACCAAAGACTCTGTAACCAATGCCATTTAACTTGAATTTACTTGAAATTTAATGACAACTATTATTGAGTGAATGAAAAATGTATTAAACTCTTTCTCTTTTCATTTTGGACGTTAGACATCAGTCAAAAAGTCTAAAATTTAATGACATTTAATGCAATGTCAGCGGTATGACAGTGGTTTTGTTATGATATAAAATTAGCAGAATCGTGGGCCTGAAAGCCTCGGATGCGACCATGACTGATGATCAGCAGTATTCTTAAATCTCTCCAGCCCCTTTATACAAGATGGCAATTCGTTGGCCGACGTTTGATACAATAGAATGACGAATGTATGGGATTTGACATATTTGACAGTCGTTAACGTGTCATAAAACGGCGTGGTTCCCGTCAGAGTAGAATTTAATCACCCCTTCTCTTCCCATGGGGTGTCGTACAAGGCGACTAAGGGATGGGGCTGATTAACTTTAACATCAGACAGATATGTACAGCCCAGACTCAGCCTCAGATGCATGGCTCGAGTCAACAATAGTACCCGGAATACGGCAATAGGCTCACCCCTTTACGTGGGACCGAATACAGATTGGTGAAATGTGGGTGTTAATACACCTCTGCCTAATCCTCCGGAAATAAAGGCGTGATTATATGTATGTATGTATGTATAAACGTCTCATTTCATGCATTCGTCATTCTATTCTGCCAACGAATTGCCATTTGTCTAGATAGCAGCGGCGCAATTGTCTAAGCATTCAACATCGAGGACAGCGCTGTGACAGCCTAGAAAGACAATGTCATTGGTCGATTTCAAGTGACGTCACCCAGTCAGACCAATAACAATCTCTTTAAAGGCTGACAGCGCTACGCTCGACACTGTATGCTTAGAGCAGTGTTTTCCAAACATTATTCTACCATGGCCCGGTAATTTTCACACTGCCCCTTCGTGACCCACTTAATACTTTTTAACCCATAGTGGTTCCATTAATAATACACATTGATTAATAGTAGAAATGTTTTCTTAATACTTAGTAACTTTATTAATTTAATTTAATTTTTGCCAATACATCAGTGTAAATAGGTAATTTAGAAGTTGGTATATATTGCGTTCAAAAGTCCATGATCCCAGAGCACGAAATAAAAAATATTGAAAATAATAATAATAATAATATTTTGGTATCACCCATTTAGTCACAATTTTTTTAGAGCGAAGTATGAAGCTGTTGCTTATTTTTTTACTAAAGAATACAAGTTTCCGGAAAATGACGAAAATTTTATCCTAAGGTCTTGTTTCACTCTTCAAGTTGGTTTCTATATTTATTTTTAAAGTAAACTACTTAGTGTTGAAAATCAGCTTCATTTAAATTAATATGCGATGCGTCGATCGATAGTAGGGATTTTTTTAATGGCAGGAATGGTGCGACCCGGTATTTTATTTTGATTCCCCGGTACCGGGTCACGACCCGGCAAATGGGAAACGTTGGCTTAGAGAATTGGAATGCTGATTTGAGTACTAACGTGGAATTTTTGTCTCGGTTCCAGTGCTTCGTGACGGCTGCTGTTTGCAGCAACATCATCGCGCACGGCTGCGTCATCGGCTTCTCCGCCATCCTGATCCCAAGCCTCCGCCTGCCGGAGTCTCCGATACATGCCACACCTAGTCAGGAGTCATGGATAGGTACGATATAAAGTGCTAATAACTAAAATAACTAGTACATATTTAACCCATAACTGACTGGAGAGTTTGTGTGCTATCAGACGGAAAACCAAAGGCTTGTCCTGCTTTAACTGCTACACAGACGGCACAGAAACTCTGTTCTCGACATCGGCAGCACGAGTGTGACGCCCTTGGTACGCACACGTCCATAGGCCACGGTAAACACTTTCCATCAGGTGGGCCGTGTGCTTTTCTGCCACTTAAGTGATAAAAAAAGAAGCTAAGCTGTATTGCTTGTATAGTTACCGGATATATCTTGAACCAAGTAGCAAGAGAAACGAGGTCCTAGCAGAGTGCTGAGTTGTTGTAACCATAGCACCCCGGATTATCCACAAAAACGCGTACTGACACGCGTATGTCATTAAGTTTTGTGAAGTGATTGGGGTCTATGTGTATGCATATGCCGGCAACTATATTAGGAGTAGGTTCAGGTCGGTAATGTAATAGCCAGGATTCCAATCGAGACCTTTCGATCGCAAAGCCGACCTATTAACCACTAAGTATTGACTCCACCTATTTCGGTAGATTTTGTTAGGCTCGGACATAAGAAATTTAATCAAACCCCTCTCTCTCTAGAGTACGTAGACACAATCTTCTGTCACATACTCAGCCAATGAGCGAAGGATTCAAGTCTAGAGGTATAAACTACCCCTCCGGCTCCGGGGTGGCTGTGAAAATATGTCGCATGCTTCTGTCCTGCCCTTCTGGACAGGGGGGCTTAATACTGCAGTTATTTCCAATATACTCGTATATGTCTAGAAATATTAATTTCAGATAGTGCATCATTGTTTTTAGGAGATATATTGATAAAATCTTCAGATAACTTATCTTTATAATTATATGGCATCGCTGTAAGCTCTCGTATAGACCCGCTCGTATAGCTTGTATAGAAAATTGTACCTAATAAGACTGCTATCTAAGACAAAAAAGAATAATTTTTTCACCAATTTGTGGGACCAATTTTGGCAATCATGAAACGAAAGTCAATAATAAAAAATTGTTTTTGTTTCTTGTCCAGGAGTCAGATACCTCCTATTAATCAAAATAATCTGCTTTTTTCAGCTTCAATCATTGGATTCGCGCTGATCAATGGCAACTTCATCATCACACCACTTATGGGCTCGTTAGGACGGAAAAAGTCCCATTTACTGACGATACCACCCGTTCTGATTGGATGGTTCCTCACTCTCCTAGTAAACGATGTCGCTGGACTCATCACGGCCAGGTATCTACAAGGAGTCGCTATGGGCATGTTGGGGCCTCTCGGATCCATCATCATTGGAGAAATGACTGATCCAAGAAACAGAGGAGCTTTCCTCACAGGAGTTTCGTTGTCTCTTACAATTGGAGTGCTTTTCTGCCACTCCTTAGGAATATACTTCAGTTGGCAGTATAGTGCTTTGATATGCACTTTTATAACCTTTTTAAGCTGTCTTCTTATTATTTATACTCCCGAGTCTCCATCATGGCTGATCTCGAAAGGAAGGATCGATGAAGCAAGAGAAGTATTTATCTGGTTGCGTGGTGATGATGACCAGCAAATGGATGAACTAGAAAAGATGATAACTGCGCAAACGACGGCTAGGAAATCTAGTGGAATGGACCTGAACATGTCCGTCGGTGAAAAAGTTGGCTACTTCTTCAGATACGTCAAGAGAACATCAAAGAAACCAGAATTTTACAAACCTATCACGATAATGGTGCTTCTGTATATGATGTTTCAATTTGCTGGTATAAATATCATGAGTTCCTATGCCACTGACATTATAAGGCAGGTTGTTGGTCCAGAAGCAAACGGAAAGCTGATTATGGTTGCTCTTGATATTGAGCGACTAATCTGTAATATTTTAGCAGTCTTTTTGATGAAGACCATGAAGAAAAGGACATTACTCTTCGCTACTGGAGCAATATGTGTCCTATCTTACATTGGAAAAGGGGGCTACGTCTATGCAAAGCAGAACAACCTCTTGCCGTATGACAGTCAATGGATACCACTATTTTTGATAGGCATTTACATGTTCTCTTTAACTGTCGGTATATCTTCGATACCTTTCGCGTTATCAGGCGAAGTGTTCCCTCTGGAATACCGCGGATTGGGTAGTGGTATAAGTATCTTAAGTTTGTCATTGAATTTCTTCATCGCGTTGAAGTGTTTCCCAGTTTTGATTAACAGCATAGGTTTGCCGTTTACCTACTTTTTGTACGCTGGCGTGGTGACGTTATGTCTCTCAATAGTCTGGTTTATGTTGCCCGAGACGAAAGATAGAACCCTTCAAGAGATAGAGGATGAGTTCAGAGGTCTGACTCCCGCTGACCGTAAGAGTGCGGAACCTTTAAATGGTAACACTGAGATGATACGAAGAGTCAGTTCTGTAATTATGTATTAATATCTGTCGATAAAGAAAAAAAATAGAAACTATTATTTACAAAAATTATATATAAACTCGACTGTGAAGTTATTTGAAAGCGTACATTTTCGTGCCTCATAATACTTTTCAATGTAACACCACAGATTATCTAATAGTTAGAATACTACTAACATAGGTCAGGCAGGCATTACGCTTTCTTATTTGGCAGTTGAGTACTCAAACAGAAGTCAGGGTTTACTATTTAAAATGTACAGTCCAGTAGCATAAGATGGTGTATTGAGAAGGCTAGATACAGCAAGTAACAGCACGGATACGACAGGATCCAACTAGCTACTTGAGTCGAATACGGACTAATTCAAGGGGCTTACGGACATTTTGTCCAGTAGTGTCCAATCGGCTGCCATTGGGTAGCTAGTAACAGTCACTGAAATGGCCTACTGCAGTGCACTGCTGGACATGGGCCTCTACCAATTTTGGGAGGCTTTGGTTGGTGGGTATAGGGTTTTACTCTCGATTCTCGCAGTGATAAGGGGGAGGAGATGAGGTGGTGATTATGTATTTGTATTATTTCTTCGTCAACGCACGGCTAGTGTAGTGACAGGCAAACATCTTGACTATATGTTATACTCACGCAGAAAGTGCTTTTGGATCTCTTTGGTGGTTGTGCAGGACACGATTGGCCAGATCAGTTGTTTTATTGGTTTTCTGTAGGTCGGTAATTAGTTGAATCCTGCCATATCGGTGCGTGTATAGTTTAGTTACTAATCTTAAAATGAATAAAAATATTTATTAATTTATTGTTAAGTAAGTAAGTAGATAATATTGATAACAAACTGAATGCGGCGTTAATTATGGCGGAAATCCTGTGTTATTGATTAAATGAGGATGGGAATCCCCATGTACCTATCCATGGGTTCTCAGACCCAGGGAAAATTCTCTATATTCTTATTGTCTGATTTGTCAAATTCAATCTCAGCTAAGGACAAAATAAAACAACTTTTAATTCAACTATTATTTTTTATTTGTACTATTAAGTAGACCGTATCTTTTTTTTCTAGCTTACTAATTAATCTTATTGATTTTATTTTATACTGTTGATTGAAGGCACATAGTGGAATTTGTTGTTACACATTTTGAAAAATGCGTTAAATGGAAAACAAGTGTTTTCAATATGTGTAACCTATTGAATTATATTGTTCCTCCGTGGCGTAGCGGTATTGAACGCGGCCCCTTCGCAGGAGGCGCGGGTTCGATCCCCGCTCAGTGCAAATATTTGTATCCATGAACATGGGTATTTGTATTGGGCTAGTCGTGCCTCGGAGAGCACGCCGTTAAGCCGTCGATCCCGGTTGTCATACAAACATCTATGGCAGTCGTTACCGGTAGTTGGAGCTCTCAAAATCCAACAACTGGTCTAGCAACAATGCTCCGATATCGTCTTTAGATTGTGGAGGTCAGACGGCAGTCGCTTCACGGAAAATATCGAAGTTTAGTCAAATCCGCAGTTAGACTGGTAAAAAGCGGACCCCAGACTCCAAGTTGAAAAGCTTCGGATGTGACTGGAATTAACGCTGGGATGAAGAAGAAAATTGAATTATATTATTTACTAAGTTAAATAGATATCGAAAAATAGTTGCTTTGCGTACTTACTATGCGTTTTTATTCATAACAGGTATCTTTAAATTTTTTTTTTACTTGCTGATTTTTCCCATGGACCGCACTGCCGATGCCGGAGGGGGAGGGCTCGAACCGACTAAAACGCATACCGTCTACCTATAATACTGATTATTTTGATGGCTTTTTACATCATCACAAGAATAGTGAAGTATATCTCAGCCTGGTTGCTCATAATTGTTTTAACTTCACTCTCAGGTCAATCACAGAATTTAAAGGAATCAGCAATTCGTTCATGAATTATTTAAACATTTTTGAATACAAATACGGTACGCGACATAGTCATTCATATTCATTTAAGTACCTACATACTAATATTAAAAATGCGAAAGTAACTCTGTCTGTCTGTCTATTAAGCTTTCACGCCTAAACCACTAACTAATTTTGATGAAATTTGGTATAGGGTAGCATAGAAGTTATTGTACATTGCAAAGTCATTGTTTCCGTGTTTGTCTTTTCTGCTTCTTCTTCTATCCATGGAATGTTTATATCACAATTGGTTTTGAGTCATATATTCTAATATCTACCTGACGAAATCTGGGTGTTATCTATTTCCTTTACCCACCGCTGATATAATACAATGGCGTGATTACATCAACAAAAAAAAATATATAATTTATTTTTGACAATACAATACTTTTTAAGTTTTCGGTATATTTCATTCATTGAGACACAAGCAAAACTCAATTTCTTAAATAAAATTCAAGTCTATAGCAAAGTTCATAGTAGTTTTCATGAGTCAAAAACGAAATATGGCAGCCACATTTACTACTATTATATACAATCACCGCATGGTGGCTCCATGGGTGACATAACCTCCTTCCCCGCATAGAAACTGCATCCAAACAGTAAATTACATCCTGGAAACTCCCATCACTCTTCATCCACATTCCACCTTCTCCAACTCCAGCATCTTCTCCCCTTCTTGCAGTTCCACCAGCCCTTCATCACCCTTCACCCCTCTAAAGTGACACTCGATCTCATACAAGGTCTTCCCTTTGGTCTCCGGCAGCAAGAAGTATAAGAAAATTCCACATACAGCAATACTGGCAGCGTAGATACAAAAGGTACCTCTGACTCCGATCAGTCCAAAAGTAAACGGAGCTGTCTTCACTACTACGAAGAACATGATGGACAGAAACATTCCAGAAATGCCACTTCCCAGGCTCCTGTAAGCCAGAGGAAATACTTCACCAGCAATAGCCCAGGGTATCGGTAGAATGCCTAAAGTTTTGCCAAAGATATAGATCAAAGTAGGTATTATTGGCACCCAGTGGTAATCATCGGGGATGAGTCCAAAGTCTCTCAAGTATAGAAGCATCGCAGAACAAAGTAAGGATACTACACTGATTATGACTCCAATAAAGAGTACCGTTCTTCTGTTGAGCCGGTTCACTACGAAGCAGGAAAGAATTGCTGTCACAAATCTGACCAGGTCCACCATAAGCATGCTGATGTTAGGATCAATCACACCTCCACAGACTTCATTCATCATTGGAACAGTATAGGACGGTACCACAGTCATTCCAGACACTTGGAAAAGTACAAACATGAACATCATAATCAAGGTTGGCTTGTAGAACTCTGGTTTCCTAACCATCTCACTGTAGGTCTTCCATTTCGATTCTTTCTTTGGTGCAGAAGTTTGCTTCTGGCTATTTAATAGAATCTCCAATTCTTTCTCGGAGTTGTGGTTGTAGCCTCTGAAATATCGGAAAGATCTCCTGCAAGCTTCATTTTGGCCTTTTGAGGCGAGGAATGGTGGTGTTTCTGGTGTTAATGAGACCAGGAGTAGGGATAACGCGTAGACGCTTCCACAGGCTAAAGCAGCAGATCTCCAATACAGTAAAGTACCAAAAACATGAGCAATCAGCATCCCAGTTGCGAAAGAAAAGGCGATGGTAGCTAAGAATATTCCTCGATGTTTAGGAGCTGAATATTCAGCTATGGAGACCGGTGCTGCAGCTGCCTGGAGACCCATGCCGAAGCCCTGGAATTTTACAAAAGTTTGTTAATATCATTTTTTGTAGAGTAGAGCTATGATTTTTTTAGAATCATTGAGCCGGAATTCCGGGATGATTATAAGTTTTGAGATGATTGGTAGAGTCAAGGTGATGAGTGATGACCATGAAGGGCATGAAGTACTAAGAAGATTGGGCACTTATATAGGGAATAGGGGACGAATCTACAAACTTTATTGCAAGTGACGATTGACGAATTTTAGGAGACGAGGGTTCGTCGCCTCTTTTATCAAAGTAGCTAAACAAAACAAGAAAACAATTTATTATCACAAGGTACTTATATAACTCTAATAAAATGAAGAAGTTTGTCGTTTATCATTCATTGTGCTTATTTCTTTGTAATCGATTGTATATATACACATTGACATCAATTGACATTAATCTTACTACCGTTATGTGAAAAGGATGGATAAATGGAAGCTGTTACTCTATCAGGCCATAATCGCTGAAACTATTTGGATGAAATAACTGATTGATGAACGGGTTGAGTTAGGAACTCAGACGTCAGCCTCTCCCGTAAAATCCAAAATAAACAAAACTGATTGTGGAAGGGAAGAGCGGAGGAATATATCACGGGCTTCAAAAGTATAAGCTAATAGAGGCTCGGTTCAAAAACAAAGCTTTGGATTTGACATGCCTGTAAAGATCTACTGATCAGCAATGCTGTGGGTCCTTTGGCGGTTGCTAGGAGTGCCCACCCTCCGAGGGCAGGTAGTGAGCTGAGTTGGTTGGTCAGCTTTCTGCCCAGCCTCTGCAGACAAAACGGTGCCACCAGAATGCCGGCGATGAGCGCCAAGCCCAGAATTGAGGCTGAAATTTAGAAATTTAAATTTAGTTTTGAATAGAAACAGTTATTGATGCGTCTACGCAATAAAATCAAAGGGTAAAATATAGTGACAGCAAACGGGCATGGCAGAGACCTCTCCATGTTTTAGAGAGCATGTTGAGCAACTGATATATTGAAACTGAAACCAACGTGGACCTACCGGTTGCTTTACATCTATGGTATTTTTAGAGCCCTATAAAGTCCGATACAAACGGTCAAAGCGATATTGGATTGTGGAGGTCAGATGTCAATCGCTTCACAGACAAAATCGAAGTTCAGCCATTTCGTAGCCCTCTTTCCTCAGATATTGCCTTAAGGTTACCATTGGGCGGGATGAAAAAAGACTGAAAGTTGCTCAAAACTCAAAAGGCTCGGACAATGACTAAGTAAAGTAAATAGTCATTGGTTTAAGAAAAAAACCGTTCCTTTTTTTCCGCTTCCCTTTCTCTTGGGCGTATATTTTTATTATGAATCTACCTACTCATCGTCAGTCAGTATTCGATCTTAAGGCGCCCAATCACTAACAGTCCGCCTGCAGTCCGCCTGCAGTTTCTGATCTGTCCGGCGGCCTGCAGTCCTAAGCCGATAGCGCCCACACACTAAAGCGATTTTGGCCTGCCGGCTATTCCCTGTTGTCAGTTTTGCGACCACACACTAGCGGTTGAGTCGTCAGTTTTACGTCGTACGATCGCCTGCCGGTAATGGTCTGATATCAGTTACATAGAGACTACGAAACAGTGCAAGCGATTTTCGACCTTATTGACATTTTCTTAATTACATGTTTTTTCGCATAAATAAATGCCGCTGATCACGAATATAAGAAAAAAACTAGATGTGTTGTGATGTCCATAAGGTTCAAAATAGCTATCACTACGTTTTTCTTATATAAGTACGTGCTAATCATTGTGAGAAATAGGTGTTAGCTATTTTGAACCTTATGGACTATGTGCATAAGAAATATAGACGATTATGTACATAAAATGAATAAAATCTTAGTAAAACCTAGTGATGTAGGTACATGTCATCATAATGTTACTTTAGACAAAAGAATAAAATTATTTCACTGTATTATTCTGAGGTTATTACGTAAAAAATCGCCTGATAATGTGTGCTCGTTCGCCCTGACGGCCTAAAGGCGCCCACTCACTAACAGTTTACCGGACGACGGCCGGACGATATAAATCTGTCAGTTAATCGCAATAACCCACACACTAACAGTTTCGTTAACGATTTTGGACTGACGACTAATACGATCCGATAGTGTGTGGCCGCCGAACGATTCCGGACAGTTCTAAACCGGACAGTCCTAGGCCGTCAGGGCGAACGAGCACAACGGGCCTGTCGATCGACGTTTCGTGTCAGTTTTTACTAAGATTTTATTCATTTTTTGTACATACTCGTCTATATTTCTTATGCACATAGTCGATAAGGTTCAAAATAGCGAACACCTATTTCCCACAATGATTAGCACGTACTTATATAAGAATAACGTAGTGCAAGCTATTTTCAACCTTATGGACATCACAAGAAATCTAGTTTTTTTTCTTATATTCGTGATCAGCAGCATTTATTTATGCGAAAAAACATGTAATTAAGAAAATGTCAATAAGGTCGAAAATCGCTTGCACTGTTTCGTACTCTCTATGTAACTGATATTAGACCATTACCGGCAGGCGATCGTACGACCTAAAACTGACAACTCACAACTGCTAAAGTGTGGTCGCAAAACTGACAACAGGGAATTGCCGGCGGGCCAAAATCGCTTTAGAGTGTGGGCGCTAACGGCTAAGGACTGCAGGCCGCCGGACAGATCAGGAACTGCAGGCGGACTGCAGGCGGACTGTTAGTGAGTGGGCGCCTTAAGACTGTCCGGCCTAGAACTGTCCGGAATCGTTCGGCGGCCACACACTATCGGATCGTATTAGTCGTCAGTCCAAAATCGTTAACGAAACTGTGAGTGTGTGGGTTGTTGCGATTAACTGACAGATTTATATCGTCCGGCCGTCGTCCGGTAAACTGTTAGTGAGTGAGCGCCTTTATCTAGACCATTAAAGATGTTAACTTTAATCAATATTATATAATCTGTTCTCCATGGTCATTTCAATAGAAGACATTTTAAAAAAACAATAATCAATAGTCAATGCTATCTTTAAATAAATTCGCGGATTCGAATCTGATTCACTCAGCTTCGGTCTCGAGTTTCCCCTGATGGCCTCCTAGGGGAGAGATCTGATCTGAGTTAGGGGGGACATCTGAACTCATTTTTAAAATTATATTTGTGGTACTCGTATACATATTTTGAGTAGTCACGATTTACGAGTTTGTTTTACGATTTCAATCTCCTTTTTTCATACGTTTGTTTCAGTTTTTATAAGAGCGACTGCTATCTATCATATCCACCCTAAAAAGAAAAGCTTGCAACAGGGTCTCGTCCGTTTATTGGTAGGTGTACCGGTTGGAAAGTTAGAAAGTGTGGTTGGTTTGGTATAACAAAAATACCCCGTTTTTAAATCAAATAGCAATAGTATCATTAGATTTTTCAGGCGTTTTACATAAATGTTAATAATTACTAGAGGACTTAGTGTACACAAAGAAATCTAAATCGCGAACAGCAAAAATATAATATAATCAAAACGGCGTTCGTTTATTGGTTTTGCTAAGTACCGGAGAATGTAAATATATATTTAGGATAATAGTCGATATATGTAGATCGTCAAGTACCAAGAGTTCCAGAATGTACAGAGTTGCAAATATTTATTCTGTGGCACGAATTAGGACGCGTGTACACGAACACAACTGTGTAAGATCACAATGCAACCACATGTAGCCACCGCTTGATTTTGGTATATCTCTGTAATTTCTTGTCCAAAACCTTCGGGGCCAAACCGGCCTCATCAGCCAGCCGGTACATGTGCTGATTGACGTAAGAGGCTCTGGAACATCCCTTTCTCTTGAAGTTGTGAGAAAAGATTGCAGTAACTTCCATAAACGTCATATAAAAGAAATATAAAGAAGAAGGACGAGTAAACGGATCCAAAAGCCAGCTTAGGATGTGACTGGTATTGGCACTAAGAATAACAAAATTACCATTTTGTAATAAGTACATTGTCAACCGAGATTGTATCCGATGTGATATCCGAGGCTAAAATCAAGCTGCTATTGGATTTTGTTGTGGTGAAATTACTATGCGGTTGCGAAACGTTTGCAGTGAACTAGCGGCATGATGACCGTTGTCACGGTGCTGCGGCGGCGGTATCGTCTACATTCAAACCCGCCTTTGGTGGCAATGTGTGATATACGGAGGCTGAGGTTGCATCTTATAGTTTAGCTCAAATTATAGCTTTGAGACCTTCAAGCTTTAGAAAGGAACAATGTCTGAGTTACCACACTCTAATCAAACTTGTGTAGATAATGCCTCGAAACACAGGCATTATTATTATGAAATCTTGACTTATCTCTAGCCTTTGATCGTGTATACGTGACGTTATTTTATGATATACTTGCGTACCAATTATTATGGTTACGTTATTGGAAATTGAGGTAGATGAGGTTACATACTACCTTTAAACTAATAATTTGGACAGAAAATAGCCTATTGTTTGTGGTTGTGTCGCAAGGGACTAAGGTAGGTCCTTTGCTAAAATTAACGTTACATTATTTTAATTTTAGGTAACTTACTGTTTTTCTTTAGCTCTGTGACTACCTAGATTATAGTATAAACAAATTTTAGTTCGTGAAGTTTATGTATGTAACATTTTTTCATACAATAAACTGAAACATTCTCAAAAATTAATTCATTACGAAAAGTATTGAATTAATTTTTAAGAATGTTGTAAACTGCGTCAGTGCTTGTATACTGCCATTATTTTATTAGCGATACCACAGACATTTTGAAATCAGTATTAGTAAAAATATATACATACCAATCCAAGACTCATGGTCAGGCGTGAGTCGCAGTACAGAATCTGGTTCTTTAAGTTGCTGAAGTAACACTCCAGGGAAGGCGATGTTGGCCCCAGTACCGATCATGTACATCACGATACCGCTTACTGCTAGCAGCTGGAACAGAAAATTATAGGGCTGAAGTTTGATATAGATACCAGCAACATGAATAAAAAAAAGACGGGTTGCACTCTGGGAGTGCCGGCAGAAGTGAAAACATTTTCTTTTTTTCTTTCTTCGTTATATACATAGAAAAAGATAAAAAAGAACATACCATACCATACCTATAATATAGCGCTAATCATAGAACCTATCACTTATTTTCTGCTAATTTTCTGTCAGAAGAAATTAATAAATTATGAAAAGAAAAAATAATCACAAAAAATAATAAATTACAGAAAGAAAAAATAATCATAAAATGTAATAAATTACAAAAAGAAAAAATAATCACCCAAAGTAATAAATTACAATAAGAAAAAACAATCACAAAAAGTCCCTGAAGGCCAGGTGGTTTGAACCCGATACTATCTGAAACTATAAGGACTTACAGTCGAAGTGCTTACCGTTTAAGCTACGACGCTATCTATTGTAAATTGCAAAATAGATAGTCTGTACCAATCTTGTATGACGTCAGTCGTCGGTTACAGTTCAAAGGTCAACTAATCCTGACGCTTCCTTAACATTTTACACCCATCCAACGCCGCTAAAGAAGTTTTCACTTCAAAACTCGGAAAAATCGCGCATGATGCGGATCAACCAAAATCTATGTAAAAGGACTGTTCAACCAATGATGAGAGCTCTTAGAAGTACTGAACTTTATTAGAAAAGTCTTGGTGAAAAGTGATAAGAGTGCTCACTTGACGGCAATAAGCTCGCCCATAAGGGGCAAGCTTTTACGTGGGACTGAAGCGTTGGTGACAATGTGGGTGTTATTAGATCTCTACCTAGCCCCTCAGGAATTTATAGACGTAAATATATGTTAATATGTATCTAGTATATTCCAGTATAGTCTAACCAAGACTCAAAAACTATGTTTGATTGGAATTGGTGTAGTTGAACCGGAAATAAAAAAAGGTAATGACCAACATTCATACGGGCAAAGCCGGAATTTAGTATAGAATTTAGTGGAATATAAAACAAATATTACATTCATTGGCAAGCCACACTACTTTTTTGTGTTACACTCATTCAAATACCTACCTTCTCTAGTCTTTGTTACCATATATTTTTGCATATTTTGTCCTTCAGTGAATGAAATGAAATCCTCTATACGCGCCTGATAAGATTGAACGCGCAATAGAGTATAGGCATGTTCATGTACAGTCGACAACATCGATAGAATCCCACCTTTACATATAAAGTTGTATGTAAAGGTGGAATACTATCGATTTTGTCGACTGTACATAAACATTGAAAAGAGAAACAGTGCCAAACAAACGCCATTTGGATTTTAAAAGGTTTCAAACAGTAGGCTGATATCAGCTTTTCAAGCAAAGGGTGTGTGAATATTTTGACAATATGCGTGAATTTTTTGACAAAGTGTGTGTCAGTTTTTTGGCCTAGTGTGTGTAGGTTTTATTGGTAAGGTGTGGTTGAGTTTTTCTATTCCGAAACAGCTCGCAGCATCTTTAGAAGCATTATTATTATTTTTGTAACAAACCTGCCGCAAGAACGGTGAAACGTAATTCCTGTCCGTCATAGTGTTGGGTTTCTAGCACACCTCTTTAAGTCCAAGTTTTTACTGCGACCTGTAATAAAAGAGAGATTTTCAAGAAATTTCAAACAAGCAACTAAAACAGAAAAGCCAACATCCAAGTGAACCCGAGACCAGTCGTAGGGTGCTTACATACAGAAGCAGGTTGGCCCACGTGAGTCCGTGCGATCGTATACGTTCTATACTAATTTTAAACAAGACCCGATACGCGCCACCCGGCTTGTCGAAGCGGGCACACCGCTTCTTTATGTAAGCACCTTTACAGAGTATCTTTATAAAATGAAGTCATTTCTGCTGTCTTTTCGCAAAGATCTTATAAACTACTCGACGGAACTCAATGCAGTTTTCAACAATAGATAGAGTGTTTCAAGATAAAAGTTTATATGTACTGTACAATACATATGAGTTGCGAGAACGGAATCGTACGTAAATCGTATTGTAAAGTACTACGGGGAGCCGCGGGCAATGGCTAGTACAGTTTAAAACTCATTATCAGATTTTCTATTTGTTTTTGCGTATTTCCCTGAGTGCATGGGGCTTCACCAAGACCTCTGAACCAAGCCTACATTACTCTCTTCTCTTTTTATACTCTGTCCATACTATGACAGTCACTTGTCGCAATTCTATCAGTTGCAGTTCAATCACTCGCAGTTGCGGTTCAATCACTCGCACTTGCAGTTCAATCTCTAGTGCAATTTTCAAATTTCTATAACAGCATCGTCCCTTATTCTATCCACAATAATATGAAATATCACCTATGTATTTATACTCTTATACCAGTTTTTTTTTTTTACGTGCGGGAAATCCCCACGGATACCCACCCCTCCGGAGCCGAAGGGGTAGGTTATGTCGGACTCGAACCGACTAAACCGCACGCCGTCTGTGGGTCGATGTGCTAGGCCGGAGGTGAGGTTGTCTTTTGACATATCCCTCGCACCCCGGCTGACCCAGGGCCATTCCTCTCGGTCTGGCCCTCCTCGGGAGGGGGGACCACGCGGTCCCCGACTCGCCCCCGGTATGGGGGGGGGGGGGGGCGCGCATCGCCCTACGATGCGCGCCGCCGCCGTGGCCTGCTTCTGCTAGGGTGACGGGCGGCTCCACCCGTCACCCTCAGGCCCGCGCTCATGGGGGGCGGAGGTCGGTTTGCGCCCTCCGACGCCCGAGCCGCCTTCGAACGCGATGTCCGCGAGTCTTTCTCGCTCACTGCGCCGCGCCCGCTCTGCTGTCTCCTTCACGAGCATGACCTGCTCGCAGAAGGAGGCGCTGGCCGCCCACGCATCCGCGCAGCGGACCATCGCCGCGAGCAGGGTGGAGAGCGTGAGCACTCTCACCCCCAGGGCCGTCACAAGCTCCCGCCTCGGCGCTTCAAACGCCGGACACTCCGTGAGCGTGTGCAGCCCCGAGTCCACGCTCGCGTCGCAGTGATGGCACTCGGGCGTTGGCTATATGTTACCGTGTCCGGTAATGACCTGCGTCTGACGGTACGAGAGGCCACCGTGTGGCCTCTCTAGCCACTCCCCCATGATGGGTCTTACCGCCGCAGTCGTAGCTCCCACTCGGTCACCATGGCCCTGTGGAGCCGGAACTTCTCGGCTCGAATTTCTTCGGGCTCGGGATTGAGTCCCCGCTCCCGCGCCTCCTTTCGGAACCGATAGAGTGCCGAAAGGGTCCTCGCTTCCAGGATCCACGGTGGCGATCCGGCCAGGAGACTCGCCGCTTCAAAGGATATCGTGCGGTACCCCCTGATGGTCCTGGAGGCCGTCATCCTCTGCGCCGCGTGGAGCAGAGGCAGGAATCTGGCCCCCAGGGTGTCCGCCCATACGGGGCACCCATATAGGGCCATGGACCGCACGACACCCGCGTAGAGTCTCCTGCAGGAGTCCTCTGGGCCCCTCAAGTTGGGCAACAGCCTGCCCAAGGCATTCGCCGTTGCCACCAACTTGGGGCGCAGACTTCGGAAATGTTCTCCGAAGTCCCATCGACCGTCAAGCACCAGCCCCAGGTATTTCAACCGGGGCTTGATGTCGATGGGAGTGCCTCCCACTGTAAAGCTGGCTCCCGGGTCTGGCCTGCGCCGAGGGCCATGAAAGAACATGGCCTCGGACTTCTGCAGAGCCACCTCGAGACCCAGCCGCCGGATCCGTTCCACGACTTGAGCAACCGCGGTCGTGGCCCTCAGGGTCGCCTCGCGGTGTGTAGCCCCGCCCACCGTCACCAGCGTGTCGTCCGCGTAACACGTGACGGCGGCACCGTACGCGAAGTCACCGCGAAGCACCCAGTCGTAACCGATGTTCCACAGCAGCGGCCCCAGGACCGATCCCTGTGGAACACCGCACGACATCTCGCGCCTACCGACTCCGGTCGAACTCGGGTAGACGACGGCTCTCCCCGTCAGGTATGCCCCGACTATGCGGCGGAGGTAGAGAGGCACATCGTGATACACGAGCGCCTCTCTGATGCAACTCCATGGCAAGGTGTTAAACGCGTTGGAGATGTCCAAGGACACCGCCAACATCACCTCGCCCCGAGCGACCGCATCCTCCGCCAGAGTCCTCACACGCATGATGGCATCCACAGTGGAACGCCACCGGCGGAACCCGAACTGGGTATTCGCCAGGTCCGGCCCCACTCTAGAGAGATGCTCGACGAGGCGCTTGGCAATGACTCTCTCGAAGAGCTTGCCCACCTCGTCGAGCAGCACTATGGGCCGGTACTCGGACGGCTCGTCCGCCGGGCGCCCCATCTTGCGGATGAGGACCAGTTTCCCCGTCCTCCACATCTTCGGAAACTGGCCCCGCTCCAAACATGCGCTGAGGAACCCTCTTAGTCGGGGTTCGAGACCGTCTTCCCCTAGAGCTAGGACCCACGCGCGGCCTGGAATGCCGTCGGGTCCCGGGGCGGTGTTCTTTTTGGCTCCAAGCCTTCGCACCGCCAGCTCTAGTTCTACCCGGGTGACCTCGGGCACATCGTCGTCAATCACCGCACCGGGCGCCATAGGCGACCGAGGCGGCGGAGCCATCTGCGGCGGAACATGTTCCGCTCGCGCCGGGAACAGGGTTTCGACCACTCCCCCGAGCAGAGCCGGCTCGAGCACCTGGGTCAGCGGAGGGGCCGGGGGCGCAGCTTTTGTCTTACCATAAGGTAAGGCCGCCCCCATGGGTCCCGCTCCAGCGTCTCCAGGAGCTCCCGGTAACAAGCGGCCTTGGACCGCTTGATCTCCGCTCGGAGGGCATTCCTGGCCTCCCTGTATCCCTCGTGAAGCTCCGCCAGTCGGGGCTCCGAGTCTGTGGGACGGCTACGCCTCCTACGGAATCGACCCCACCGGCGGTGCGTGATCACGCAGGCTTGACGCAGCCTCGCGATCTCCGCATTCCACCAGTAGACCCGACGCCTCGGATTATAGGCTGGAGCCCTAGGCATATCCGCATCGCAGACACGTGTCATGGCCTCCCGGAACCACGCCGCTTCATCGTCGACATCGACAGGCCTGTCCGGCGCAATGGCCCAGGCCTGTACGATGGCGGCCTCCAGGAGGTCCTCCCGATTCAGTCGCCCCAGCACCCAGCGCGGCTCGCGTTGGGCCGTTGCGACTGGCGCAGCCCCCGCGGGAGGGGAGACATCCAACCGAACATATCGGTGGTCCGACAAAGTCTCCACCTCCGCGACGACACGCCAGTCCCGCACGCGAAGTGCCAGGGAAGCGCTCGCGAACGAAAGGTCTAGGATCGACCTGCGCTCCCCCGACACAAACGTGGCTTCGGCCCCGCGATTCTGGAGAACTAGACCGAGGGTATCGGCCCAGGTCTCCAGAGCCCTGCCTCGCGCGTCCGTGCGCCGGGAACCCCAGGCCACAGACCAGGCGTTGAAGTCCCCGAGCACGAGAACCGGGCGAGGTGTACAGGCATTGACGACGTCGGTCAGCCGCTCCAGCAACCGCCGATAATGCCCGATTAGTCGGTGTAATCTCGGCGCGAAATAAACGGCCACGACCGCAATCTCCCCTACACGCGCCGCTACGATGCCATGCTCCCTTGCGATTACTACAAGAGGAGGGGCACCCGCAGCGGCGTTATGCACCAGTGCCGCCAAGCCATCCAGGTCGACCACCCAGGCGGGCCCGAGTGGTCGGTGAGTGTATGGCTCGGCGACAGCGGCGACGTGTACGGACCACTGTGCCATGCTCTGGAGCAGAAGTGCCTGAGCATCGACACCGTGGCCCAAGTTCGCCTGCAGGATGCGGAGCTGGGGATCCATTATGGAACCATCTCCGCATCCCGCCCCGAACCATTGGCGGAACGCCCGCCTCGCGGCTTCGGCTCCCCGCAGGTGCAGGCCTTGCTGCCAAACCTGTGGTCGGCCGGCTTGCCCTCCGCCGCACACCTAAAACAGTGCGGCGGAGCCTCGCAACTACCGCTGACCGTCACCTCCGCCGTGCACTGCAACTCTTATACCAGTGTTTGAAATAGTAAAAGTAACAATATTTAATGTTAATGCATCCATGGGACTGCATAATCAAGAATTATTTTATATGGCGCAGGCCTCTCGTAAAAGGATATAAGTACGCCATGGTTTTGTATTAGGTACGTGACTTCTTTTACCATAATTAGCGATGGTTTAATTCTTTTATATAGGTACTTAGGTATTGTTTATGCAGGCACGAGACAAATGTACGTTCGTCCACAATCAACTATTGGAAAATGACATGTAAAATAATGCCGCATTGGATTTAGTTGTTTGAAAAAAAACTCAACTAAACAAAATGCATTTTTCTTAGATATTTCGCAGCATGCCCAGACGGATGGCAACCCTAAATCAGGGCACGAGGGGGAAACACCCGTTATTAAATATTCATTTAATTAATTTTAAACCGTCATAAAATCTAAAAATTTCACCGGTTTCTCTATCACTACGAAATCTAAGAAAAATGCATTATGTTTAGTTAAGTTTTTTTTTATTGAACTTTAAGTATAGGGTTGCAAACTAATGTCAAAATATGTTAATTTAACTGTTGTTTCATGTTTAATTATTATTTGTTTAAAAATAAGGCTACCTATTTTATAATCTCCTTGTTTGTGTTCAGCTAATTCTGCCGGTGTGTGTATAAGCAAGCGTGCCTACCTACAAATATGGACAGACAGTTATAAACAGACATTCCAACATTATTTATTTGTATGTATGTATCGGGTATACTAATCTTTAGATTATATAAGTAGGTTTATAACATTAAGGTCGTTCAATCAATTAATTAGCCCACTGCAGTCCACTGCTGTACATAGGCCTCTCCCAATGTGCGCTATTTCGTCCGATCCTCCGTCTTCCGCATCCAGTCCGTCCCAGCCACCCTTTTCAGGTCATTGGTCCATCTGATCGTTATTAAGGTCGTTACGTCGGAGAAATGCCTTGACAAAAACATCCAATTACGTAAACTACGATGTTAGAACAAGATTTAATGCTCTGAACTGAAACTACTTATTGACAGTAATTGGTACTCGTAACGCGATAAAATCTACTATGTTATCGCGACACAAACGAGGTCTCGGGGCGTACGGATTGTTTTGTAATAAAATCTATGATTTTGAGCTCATTCACCGCTGTTGCACCCCGTATTATCCTCAACAGACATCCAAGAAATGTGTAAACATGCACATTTTTGCCTTAAGATATGAGTCCCGAGGTATAGCTTATTTATGCGCGATTTAGGTATAAAAAAGCTGAAGGCGTAAGGCATTTCAAAATAAAATCAATGCCCATCTATTGCCACAAAATCTTACGCTGACGATTTTTGCTCTGATTATGCCGCACGCCTTACATCTTTGCTGTAAAATTCACATGCTCCTCCGAGGCACACAGTAGTCTCAATGTCTTAAGAATGGTCACCAATCCTTCGAATGTCTTCGGTTATAACTGCTTAACCTTGCAATATGCCCCTCAAAATTCTGTGACTTATAGATCACTGGATTACAACGCAACCTAATACGATATTACAGCCGGTCTAAATACCTAGTGTCGTGTCCCACATTCCCAGTATTCCCATTAACCCTCAGAGCTAAATTCTCTCGTTGACAGTGCACTCACGTCGCGACTGTACAGCCACGTCCGCCACAGAATAAATTAATAGTGTAACAGAAGTCTTTCTATGATAGGAAATCTTATTTTTTAATAAAAAAGGACGCATATATACATATAATAATGTGCCATAATACATAATCAACATAATTTAGGGTCACCTCATACGGGCCACAACCACAAACCGCTCGTAGTTATAATAGTTAATAGATTCCTTCCTCCTACAGTCCCGGGTCCTTTAAGCGGGGCGTGAAAAAGCATCTGATGAGGCCGTCAAGTTGAGTGCTACCAATCGTAGCATCTGGGTCAGCCGGGGTGCGAGGGATAAGTCGCGAGACAACCTCACCTTCGGCCTAGCACATCGACCCACAGACGGCGTGCGGTTTAGTTGGTTCGAGTCCGACATAACCTCCCCCTTCGTCTCCGCAGGGGGGGCGGGTATCCGTAGGGACTTACCGCACGTAAAAAAAAAACCAATCGTAGCATTGTTGGCATTTGTAATGGTGATACTCCTTTCAGAGACTGTGCCTTTAGTTTACCATTAGGCGAACTTAAGTCAAATGGACGTGTCCTGTGTAAAAAAAGCAGCGTAGATTTGAAGTGTGCGGTGGCCACCAGCGTCAACCGTGATCGGACATATAAAATGTACAAAAACTACATTACGAATCGGCGTTTTGTGGTTGTGGTCGTCCACTTTCTCCTTTTCTTTCTGCTATGGGAATGATTGTAGTCTGTCTGGCCCCTCAAGCTCAAGAGCAAAGTCTCCAAAACATCGTTCTTATTCTTCCTCACTCAATAAAATACGAATTGCACGCGCTTGCACAAGATTACCTACGGTTTTATTTTCCTATCGGACTCGTAGAGGAAGGCACATGAATAATTTATTACGCGGTTCATTAAATGTTATGGCCATAAAACAGCAAAACAATTTTTAAGAAAGTACGTAGATACAAGACAAGTAAATTAATATAAAAAATTTGAAACGGGTTGTATCATCACCCTGTATCATTCTCGGCTCAACCCCAGTCACATTCGAGGGAGCGCGGGGTTCTCTGGACTATGCTGTGGTTTACTTTTTTTTAACTATACAGGAAGCGACTGACGTCTGACTTCGCAACTTGAGTTGTGTTTAGTGGTCAACCACTATAAGCCTACAATTACAGCTGGGAACGACTTTGAACAAGGGCACGGAGCATGGAAGCGCTCAATAGAACGGGCCATAATAACCTCGTGTTGTGTTCCCGGCGGTGAGTACGGTAGCCAGAGCTCACTGGAGAGTTTTTCTGCTGTCAGTGGGAACTGACGGCACAGAACCTCTCTGTTCTAACAGGGTCGGCAGCGTGAGTGCGACGCCCCTGATGTTGCAAACGTCCATAGGCCACGGTCACGGTCACGGCCACATAACCACTTACCATTGCCTAGGTAGCATAAACCACCGATCATTTACCGAACTACGATCGATTGGAGCGGGTTGTACCAAACAGCGTTCCAAAACTTGAGCTCAATCGGCACAGAGATGGTTCTGGAGAAAGGCAAGACATAACGAATATAGAAAGAATCTAGCAATATGATATTACGTACTCAGCTATATATGTAATTTAGACCTACATGGGGCATACTAAAAGTTAACAGTAGCTGTTTAACAGTAGCCACATTGCAGGCAAAAGGTAAGTAAGCAGCTAATTGAAGAAAACCCGCGGATTAACTATGAGACAAGTCGAGGAACATTGGGGATTGGTATGAGTCAAATTCGATTTGATGATTTGATGAGAGGTTTCACTTTTACCAACACCGAAGCGGCAGTGATAGCGTTGAATCAGCACGTTGAAAACATGCCTTCAGATCTGTGGTCCTCATGTTTAAAAAAATGGTTCGACCGCATGAAAATATGTATAAAATGTAAAGGTATTGTAAGAGTATTTTGAAAAGCAATAAAATAAATAAATAAATAAATATCCGACAACATTTCACACAACGCTATCTAGACCCATGGTAAGCATAGCTTAACTAGCTTGTGTTATGGAATCTAGAATGCGAATAAACATTACAATATATACATATTATACATAGAAACACCCAGACCAATGCAAATATACATATTCATGCATACAAATATTTGCACTGAGCGGGTATCGAACCCGCGCCTGCGTAGCGGCCGCGTTCACTACCGCCACGCCACGGAGGCTGTCATAAACATAATATTTACATATAATCATATAATATTTTGCTTAAAACATGTTGTTTTTTTTAAGTTACGTAAATTTTTAGTGTAAAAAAGGCAATAGCGAAATACCACTCGCTAAATAATTTAACCATGAAATCTCAGAAACTAAAACGCACAAACTTGAAATAGGAACTGATTTTATGGAACTATACTCCTAAGAGGGTTTACCCACGTTCTAACGAGAGTTGGAAGTTTGTATGAAAGTCCTGTTTTGAAGTAAGAGACTTGAAATTTAAATGTGTGCTCTATAGACGCTATAGACGGTATGGAGGTGTACTAATCTCCTAAACCCTTGAAATCAACCCCCTTTTGCCGGTAGTGTCTACATAATTATAACAATGTTTTGTTTGTTTACTAGTACATACATTTCCTGTCGCAGATATCAACTTCCTGTCTTCCATTACTATTAATAGACCTAGTAGTTCCGCCACTGTGGAATTTCCGCGCGACATTTCCTCTTCCGTCGCTTAATAACAAAAGTAGGTACCACTAAACTTTTCAGAGGAATACTTATTTAATCAGTACTCAATGTAAACCTTGTCTGGTTGAAGGAGGCAGTAAGAATGGCTGAAGGAATTTAGATGGGACTTTTTATTGGGTACCTACGTTAATATCTTTAAATTCACATTCAAATAAATTCGAAGTGGTAATAAAAATATTTAGAGATGCAACGGATATTCGGTTGCTATCCGGTATCCGGCCTATCCGGCCATTATTTTACTATACGGCCGAATACCGGATAGTTGCACACTATCCGGCCGGATACCGAATAGTGATTCTGTTTGGTATTTAACTTTGAAAAATGGTTAGTTATGTATCTAAGATTCTGTGTTGAATGAAACGCTCTCTTGTGTTTGGTGTTGGTTACGCCATGTACGTGATCCGCAATAAATAATTCACAGAAATTAAGTGGTTTGAATTGGAGACATAACATTGGCGACGAGGAAATTAAATCGAACCAGTGCATCAAATTAACAACCAAAAGTCACAGAAAACAAGAGCATTTCAACGTAAGTAAAAAATAAACAAATAGTAATTAACAAAAAAAAAAAAGAAGATTCAATGATTAGCACATTTTCATAGATGAGGGTATGTTAAGCAAAACCTTAACTAAAGAATAGTGAGAAACGGAACGCAACAAATCCATAGAGTGAACACATGAGTGAAATGTCAGATTCTCGAACGGAAACGTCAAACGAAACGGAAGCACAACTAATAGCACTAGTAAAACAAGGAAAAAAAAAAGTATATTTATCAGTGTAAAAAAGAAACATTACGGAAAATAATTGAAGAGGAAGGCTTACCATTACCATTAAATCCCACGGTGGAGACGTTACGAAAAACATTAAGCGATTTTTATGAAACAAAAAGGGAGGGAAACGAGGAGAAGAAATCGGTAGCAATGGCCACAAATAATTACGATATAAAACCATTCGATGGCGAAAACTGGGCTGTTTTCGAACAACAATTGGAATGTTTAATGATATTCAACGAAGTATTAGAGGAAAAGAAAGTTCCATTGCTTATAACCAAATTGACACCAAAGGTATTTGAAACTTTAACATACTTGTGTGCGCCTGAAAAGCCTCTAAATTGTGCCTACATGGTTCTATGTGATAAATTAAAAGAAAAGTATGAACAAACACGAACGCCACTTTTAGATCGAGCTGAATTTAGAGCAAGAAATCAACTGCCGACTGAAACCATTGAAGAATATGTAATAACATTGAGAAAGTTAGCGAGGAAGTGCAAGTTCAAAGATGAAGAGGACCAGATTAAAGAGAAATTTGTAGAAGGTGTACACTCCAAAATGATACGATTCGAGTTATTAAAGCAGGGAATGGAATTAACCTTAGATAAGATGATACAATTAGCAAAAACGGTGGAATCAGCATATAAACACGCCAACGGAGAAAGTGAAGTCCATAGCATTGCTTATGTAAGACCAAAGAAACGACAAGGAAAGCAGTCAACAGAAATCAACAAGAATAATAATAATAATATCTGTTTTTGTTGTGGGAAGAACAACCACATGAAAAAGGATTGTACTCTGAGAAATAAATACTGCTCAGAGTGTGGTCAACAAGGCCATATTTTTAAGATGTGTAAGAAGAGAAAATTCAAGAAAACTAACAAGTTAGAGATTACGGGTCCGGAAGAAAAGGAGGTGGAGGAACAGACATTGGTAGCAGTCAAAGATCTTTATGAAGAGTATGAGACCTATAACTTCTCAAGAGCAAGTAGGGTACCACCATATGTGATTGAATTACAAATTAATAATCACTCACAAAACATTATTCCTTTCGAAGTGGACACCGGTGCTGAAGTATCAATCTACCATTATCTTATAAAGCTAAGTACTTAAAAGAATATAAAATTGAGAAATGTAATGTGAGTTTTAAAAATTTTGATCAATCCATTTCACGTCCGATAAAAATAGTTCATAATATTCCAGTCAAATACAAAAATGTCAATAAAAAATTAAGCATATTTGTTACAAAAGAACCATCACCTTGTTTGCTTGGACGTGATTGGCTACAACAATTAGAAATGGGGCCACCTAAATTTATTAATGCATTATATTGTGATAAAAGTGTTATTAAAAATGTTTCAGACGCTCAACAATCAATAAAGGAAAAGTTCGCAAAGGTATTCAGCCCTGGTATTCATAACATTAAAATTAAGGCCAGATGCAAAACCTAAATGCCTACCGGTCCGTCGAGTACCCTACGCACTACGAGAAAAGGTAAAAAATGAAATTATTAGATTACAACAAAATAATAGAATAGAAACAGTAAAACAATGTCAGTGGGGTACTCCGATAGTTCCAATTTTAAAAGCAGATGGTTCAGTAAGGCTATGTGGGGACTACAAATTGACTTTGAACCCACATCTGGAAGTAGATCATTACCCACTACCACATATTGAAGAGATTTTTGAAACATTAAAACAAGGTGAATACTACTGCGAACTAGACCTTAAGGAGGCATATTTACAAGCATCTTTGTCTTCAGAATGTCAAGAATTTACTACAATTGTAACTGAATTTGGTACCTATAAATATAAATACTTACCTTATGGCGTCAGTACGGGACCAGGGTCATTCCAAAGATTGATGAGTGAAAATTTGAAAGATATACCTAACAGTATAGTATTTATAGATAATATTTACATAGTAGGGAAATCTTTTGCAGGAAACTTATAATACACTTTCGAAAGTTTTGCACAAATTACAAAGCATAGATTTGAGAATGAAACCAGAAAAATGTAAATTATTTACAAAGTCTATTGATGTCTTCGGATTTCGTATTGACAGTCAGGGAATTAGCATTATTAAATCTAATTTGGAACCATTATTAAATGCAGCACCACCAACAAATTTAACCATGTTAAAATCCTTTCTAGGGAAAGTGAACTACTACTCTCGTTTCTTAAAAGATGTAGCCACTATTTTAACACCCTTGTACGACTGCACAAAGAAAAATAAATTTAACTGGTCTCCAGATTGCCAACAGGCTTTTAATTTAATAAAAGGTAAATTGGCGTCAGCCGAAAATTTAAGACATTTCAACCCGGATTTGCCATTAATTGTTACTTGTGATGCTTCAAATAGTGGTTTGGCTGCTATTTTATCAAATAGAGATGAAAATGGTGTTGTGAAACCAATTGGATTTGCTAGTAAGAAATTAAACACCACAGAACAGAAATATGCTGCGATAGATAAAGAAGCAATGGCTATAATTTTTGGTGTAACAAAATTTTACAACTATATTTATGGCAGAACTTTTGAATTGGAGACTGACAGCGCTGCATGTACGGATCTTTGGACCAACTAAAGGAATACCAAAGATGGCTGCTAAAAGATTGCAACACTATGCCATATTTCTGTCAGCATTCAATTACAAAATAAAACATATTAAAACTAGTGAGAATCCAGCGGATTATTTATCGAGATCGCCTCATTCTGCCACAAAATCTGCTGTGCCACTTCATAACTTGTGTAGACAAGGTGAAGAATCAAACCTAAATTATGTGAATAATTCCAAAATTGAGAGTTTAAATTGGAAGGTAATACAAAAGGAAACAAAAACAGATAGAGAGTTAAGTAAAATAACACGATATTGCATGGATGGATGGCCAGAAAAAAACTTCATTTCACCAGATTTAATGGTATTTTATAATAGGAAAAATGAGATAAGCATAGATAGGGGATGTTTATTCTGGGGACATAGAATAATTGTACCAAAAATGAGTAGAGAGAATGTATTATCAAGTTTACATGAATCACATTTTGGAATTATTCGCATGAAGGAAATAGCCAGATCATATTTTTGGTGGCCACAGTTAGATAAAGATATTGAGGAAATAACTAAATCCTGCTTAATTTGTTTATCGAATTATACTAATCCATCCAAAATACAAAAACCATGGCCAGTACCGCCATCTCCATGGTATAGATTACATGCAGATTTTTTGGGTCCATTTTACAATAAAATGTATTTGGTAATAGTAGATAGTCATACAAAATGGCCAGAAGTATTTGAAATGTCCAACATGACAGCAAATAGAACCATTGATATTTTAAATAATTTGTTCACAAGATTTGGATATCCAGTACACTTAGTTACAGATAATCAAACAACTTTCACGAGTGTAGAATTTAAGTCATATTGTGACAAAAATAATATAAAACAAACATTTTCGCCTCCCTACCATCCAGCTACAAATGGTGCTGCAGAGAGATTTGTAGAAACTTTTAAAACGACAGTAACGAAAATAAAAGAAAGTGGATATGACATTAAATCAGCAATAAATCTATTTTTATTTGATTACAGAAGCACCGCACAAAGAACCACTGGTATAACACCAGCTCGCTTGATGTTGGGGAGAGAACTGAGAAATAGATTCAGTCATTTGAGACCACCACCCCTTGTAGATAGTTTAATTGAAAAACAATTACAAAAACAAAGTGAACAGCAAAAGAGAAGGGAAAATTTTGTTATTGGACAAAAGGTCATGGTACGGGACTACCGTAAGGGTAATAAACCTTGGGCTTTAGGAATCATAATGGCTGAATCTGTTCCTGGTTTAACGTATACTATTGATGTTCAGGGTATGGTCTGGAAGTGATCAAATTATATCCTGTAGTGAATCAGTGGAGAATACTAGAACTAGTTTATAGTGTAATAGGTATAATATGTAATGTCGTAGGTCAAGTTTACCTTGTGTTCATTTGAACGATACCAAGACAAAACATTGTTATTTACATAATTGTTTTCATGTTAACTATTAAGAAGAACAAAAAAAAAAAAAATGTCGAATACAATTAAGTGTACGAGTTGTAATATAGTAATTGACGAAATGTTGTCATACGTGCAAAACAAAGTGTCGATCTGCGATGAAATAACGATAGTGAGAATTTGTACCGCGTCGTATACCAGTGATGAAATAAAGATTTCAAAATCGTTACTATTTGATTCGGTATCTACAGATCTACGGAAAATTACCAGGAAAAATAAGGGTAAAGAAGAACGGGACCTGGCTGATATCATACATCTTTTTAAAAGTGCGGAACCTGACGAAATACCTACTTTTGTGGCTAGACAACTTGATAGATTGCCGCCCCTGGACTTTGAACACCTAGATTGCGCGAAACTTATGAAGGATCTATCGAGGTTGAAGGCTACAGTTGAAGAGATCAAGTCCTCATATGTTACGGTTGATCATATCCAAGAATTAAAAACCGAGTTTTTGCAGTTACGACATGATTCGTTACTACCCACATCTGCGTTCAAAGTGAATGCGAAGAGAGGCGCTTGGATGTTGGATAGCGGCCCCATGGGCATTTCACACCTGCATAATTCATCTTTCGAAGAGTCCAAGAATACACATGATTGTGACTCAAATAATAAATCACCTCAATATCGAGAAATTATGCAGGTATGTCAGGAAAAACAAAATCAAATTTCAAGTCCAAAACAACGGTCAGCTGACAATGTAACACGAACCGAGATCGTACCGAATCGTGAGCCGAATGAGCAAGACAGTGGGGGAGTAGTATTGCCATCTTGCTTGCCAATTATGCTTAAAGAAGTGCATACTGCGCTAAATGTAAACAAACAAGATGAGAAGTGGCAAACAGTATCGTACCGTAAAAAACAGCATAAAAATTATCGCTATATGGGAAAGTCGGGCAAGGCGGGAGATTCGGAATTCAATTTCAAAGCGGCTAATGTGAAGGTTCCAATGTTTATCACAAACATACATAAGGACACGACGGAGGATGACATAATTCGATACATACAAAGTAAGACAAATGAACTGGTGTCTTTAGAAAGAATTAATATGAAGATAGAAAGGGATCACAAGGCCTTTAAATTCTTTGTATCGGAGGCTAAATTACTGTCCTATTTGGATGAGAACCTATGGCCGCAGGGCATTGTGTTTAGACGGTTTAATAGTTTTAAACACAGAAACGCATACGGAGGTGTGAGTGCAGACGGCCATACAACAGGAATCAATGGATAAATGTCGGTTTGCCACTTTCAATTGTAAAAGTATTAAGCGGTGCGTGGATGGTGTCCGAGACCTGTGTAGAACCTGTGACCTGGTGGCTTTGCAGGAAACATGGTTACTGCCGGATGACATACCATACCTGAGCAGAATTGACAGTGGTTTTGGATACACGGGCTCATCGGCTGTCAATACAGCAGATGGTATACTCGTAGGAAGACCATATGGTGGAGTGGCCTTGTTATGGAGGAGCAGTGTATTTCAGCAGGTGTCGGTGTTGCAATGTGACAATACTCGCATATGTGCTATAAAAATAACTACACGTGACCGCCCTGTTATAGTGGTGAATGTGTACATGCCTACGAACTCCAGTGACAACCTACCGGATTTTATAGACTGCCTGGGTGCGGTGAGTGCTCTTATTGATGAATATGGTATCGAATCTGTTCTGATCCTGGGTGACTTTAATGCGGACCCGTCGGGCCTGTTTTACCGCGAACTTTTGAATTACTGTGGGGAGCAATCTTGGTCATGCATAGATGTGGATTTGCTACGCGATGATTTGAATACGTTTACCTTTGTGAGTGACAGTACCGGGACGTGTAGCTGGTTGGATCACTGTGTGGTGACTCAGTCGGCAAAGCGAGCCGTTGTTAATGCCTATGTCCAATATGACACCAAGTGGTCTGACCATTTTCCACTCATTATAGAATGTGAACTAAATCTTTTAACACCGAAACTGTCTCATGTATGCTCTGTTAGTCATAGTACTAGAAACGTCATGTGGGGAACACGTAATGAAGACCAGATTGCAATATTTACCGCAGAGTGTCATAAAAGACTAAAATGTATTGATTTTCCGGGAGAGTTTGTGGAATGTGCGGATTGTTACTGTGATGATCCTGGGCACCGGTGTATTCTTGATAAGCTGTACTCCGACATTGTGGCCGCCCTCAGTGACGCAGCGCTGGCGAGTCGGGGGAGCGCAGGGGTTGGTGGGGGTGGTACGCGTATTCTAGGCTGGAATAAACACGTCAGCGATGCTCATAGGGACGCTAGGAGATCCTTTGGTGAATGGGTTGCAACTGGTAGGCCTAGAACCGGGTTCATGTACGAGGAAATGTGTAAACACAGAAGGGTTTTCAAGTCGAGGCTTAAGTGGTGTCAAGACCACCAAGACCAAATTAGGATGGATGACTTGGCTGAAAAGCACGCACGGGGTGATTTTCGTAGTTTCTGGCGAAGTACTAAGAAAACTAACCTGAGGCCTGGTCTCCCTGTTAGCGTAGATGGCGTGAGCGATCATAAAGAAATTGCTGATAGTTTTAAGAGCCATTTTTCTGTTAAGTCGCTTTTGAGACGGGATCGTAATGAGTGTAGTACCGGAAAGCTGAAAGGGAAGGTCGGGATACGATTTTCAGCCAAGGAGGTATGGAAGGTCATTAAAGGAATGACGAGAGGCAAGTCTCCGGGCCATAATGGATTAAGCATTGAGCACCTGCAGCATGCAGGACCACATGCGCCCAGAGTATTGGCGATGCTCTTTTCGTTATGCGTGGGTCACTCCTACCTACCTGTAGACTTTATGAGAACCGTAGTTGTGCCCATAGTGAAAAATAAAATGGGAAATATTGCAGATAAAAGTAATTATAGGCCAATCTCACTAGCTACAGTTTTAGCAAAAGTTTTTGACGGTTTGCTCAACGTACAGTTGGATAAGTATATGAGGCTGCATGACAATCAGTTTGGATTCAGACCCAAGCTATCCACTGAAAGTGCTGTACATTGTCTAAAGCACACCGTTAATTACTATACGAGGCGAAAGACGCCCGTCTTTGCGTGCTTCCTCGACCTGTCGAGGGCTTTTGACCTGGTTTCGTATGACATTCTGTGGAAGAAACTTGAGAACATTAGTGTACCACTTGAACTTGTCTCCATCTTCAAGTATTGGTATGCGAACCAGGTCAATAACGTCAAATGGGCGGGGGCAATGTCGGAGCCTTACAGACTAGAATGTGGGGTCAGGCAGGGTGGGTTAACCTCACCCTCTTTATTTAATTTATATATGGATGCCCTGATTGTCGCGCTCAGCAGCCAGTATACGGGATGCCGTATAGATGGCGTAAGTGTAAATAATTTAAGCTACGCGGATGATATGGTGCTGCTGAGCGCGTCGATCTGTGGCTTGAGAAAATTGATTCGGACCTGTGAGGAATATGCTGGTGCACATGGGTTAAAATACAATGTGACTAAGAGCCAATACATGGTCTTTGAGGTCGACGGAGCTAGATGTCCACAGAACCTACCGCCTGTTCGACTCAATGGAGTCCCTCTAGAGAGAGTGAACCAATTCACGTATCTGGGGCATATACTTACGGTGGACCTCAAGGATCATGCTGATATGGAGCGGGAACGGAGGGCACTGGCCAGGAGGGCAAACATGTTGTCGCGGAGATTTGCGCGATGTTCCGTCGAGGTTAAGATTACTCTCTTTCGGGCATACTGTACGTCTCTGTACACATGCAATCTTTGGGCTAAATACTCGCGAAAGGCATACAGTACCCTCCGGGTCCAATTCAACAATGCATTTAGAGTGATGGTGGGGCTGCCTCGTGCCTGCAGCGCTTCGGGCATGTTTGCAGCGGCGAACACAGACTGCTTTCACGCGTGTATGCGCAAAAGAGGAGCCTCTCTAGTGCGCAGGGTGCGGGGCAGCTCCAACATTGTCCTGGCAATGATTGCTGATAGACTGGACTGCCCTTACATCAGGCATTGCTGTCAAAGACACGTCCTGCAATGCCGGATGAAAAGGTGATTGTAAAGTTGACAAGAGTACCTAATGTTTGATGGACTGATACCTAATGTTTTAAATGACTGACTGATTGTCTATTCTTTACCTATAATCTTTTATGTAGTTGACCATAGCTGTGACATTATTTTATTGAAATTGAATTATCCTATTTTTAACTATCACAAATTTAAATTAATTAATTAATAATATTCGGAAACAAAATAATCTAATCTGTAACTTCAATTGAGACAATGCATTATCATTTAATAAATTATTAAGTTTGAATTGTGAAAAGTGTGATTTATCTAAATTGAAATAAGGTATTTGCTTGTCGACAAAATGACTAGATACATACAATATGGGTTTTGTGATACCTGAAATAAATGAATTTTATTTTATTTATTTATTTATTTAAAACTGTTTCATGGGGTATACTCAACATACTCCATATTTTCATAAGTAGTATAAGTATAACTATGTTATTTGTTGCATATACTGATAAACAGGTATATTCTGTTTAGTACTATTTAGTATAACGGGTATTTTGGAATTTGTCTGGGAGAATGTTGTATCTAAGATTCTGTGTTGAATGAAACGCTCTCTTGTGTTTGGTGTTGGTTACGCCATGTACGTGATCCGCAATAAATAATTCACAGAAATTAAGTGGTTTGAATTGGAGACATAACAGTTAGTATACAAGAAAACAACAACAAATAACAACAAATAAATAAACACAGAATGAAGTACGAGTTCACAATTACGTATACATTACCCTATACATTAAACACAAAAAAAACTTATCTATTTAACAAAATAGGCGGGTGCACGTGTACTGCATACGAAATAGTTCCGTACACTGTACTAATAAAACACGTTCCTTGCCTAGAAAACGGTCCGCGCGAACCTACAATACGTAACAGGTTGAAACCTACACGACGCGCCCGCGCCGCCAAACTAAAATGTAGGTATCGTTAGGCCGGCCGAATATTCGGCGGCCGGATACCGGATATTCGGCCGGTGATCAGGCCGAATATCCGGTATCCGGTATCCGGCCAAACAACTATCCGTTGCATCTCTAAAAAATATCTTGTTTTCTGTTAGCGTTTAATGTTGGAGGTTCAAGGTGATATCAAGGGCCTCTGAGGTAGTCGTATACCTTTTTATTGTAATCATCATCATCTCAAGGATGTTTCCATTTGCAACCGAAGTTTTCACGCTTGGCTAACACGCTAGGCTTTTAAGTCAATGCGAATTCGATGATAGCTCCGGTGAGGTGCAGCCCGAGAGTACCTACGCAAAATGGGTAAAAATAGGTTTCATTCGTCAGGCAAACAAGTCAAAATCATTTAAACATCTTCTCCTCGATCGCAATCATTATGTTTTTGTTGAAATTATTTGTGTTGTTATGTCTATGTTGTATTTTTGAAGTTATACTATTTTGACGCGTAAGGGAAAAATTATGAGAGTAATTTTCTACGATGCGCGCGCACACCGACACAAAAAATCGACACCCTGAAGTTAGCTTTAGTCAACATGAACCCTGAAGTTAGCTATAGTCAACATATGCCCTGAAGTTAGCTATAGTCAACACACACCCTGAAGTTAGCTATAGTCAACACACACCCTGAAGTTAGCTATAGTCAACATACACCCTGAAGTTAGCTATAGTCAACATATGCCCTGAAGTTAGCTATAGTCAACACACACCCTGAAGTTAGCTATAGTCAACACACACCCTGAAGTTAGCTATAGTCAACATACACCCTGAAGTTAGCTATAGTCAACATATGCCCTGAAGTTAGCTATAGTCAACACACACCCTGAAGTTAGCTATAGTCAACACACACCCTGAAGTTAGCTATAGTCAACATACACCCTGAAGTTAGCTATAGTCAACATATACCCTGAAGTTAGCTATAGTCAACATATACCCTGAAGTTAGCTATAGTCAACACACACCCTGAAGTTAGCTATAGTCAACATATACCCTGAAGTTAGCTATAGTCAATATACACCCTGAAGTTAGCTATAGTCAACATTTTAGTTTTTCAAAAGAAGTATAACTTCTAACGCGCATAAGTAAACAGACACTTTTTTGACAATAACATCCATCAATCAAAACGTCTGAAATAAATCGCAAGAAAAGGAAAATAATGCAAAAAGTATAAGATCAAAAGAACAATGCAATTGCTCATTGTTTGGAAAACATTATAACTAATGTATAATGTTATTTATTTTCAATATAACGTTATCATCTAGCTGCCGACCTCAACGAAAGTATATGTAATAAATATTCTATCTTATATTCAACGAGGCAACGCGGCCAGCATCGTGGGCATCTTTGCGCCAGGAATGATACGAGGGGGTTATTAACTGAGTTGAGAAAACTACTGTGATGCGGCTGATCTTAGATATTTCTTATTCACAACGCATTGGCGATATCGCAATGATGCAGTAGACAAATTGTTGGACTTTTCGGAGCTCCAACTTTACTGCATGGCAACCGGGAGCAACGGCTCATCGTTCTCTGCGAGGCACGAAAATACCCAGACCAATGCAAGTAGACTTATTCAGATTGACAAATATTTGCTCTGTGGTGGAATCGTACCCTCGCCTCCCTGCGTTGCAGTCGTGTTCACTACCGCCACGCCACAGAGACTGTCGACGTTTTGTTATTATACAATCCCCATCACATACTAAAGCGATCCTAGGCAAAAAATCGGATGACAGGCTAATTACTCTCCTAGTTTAAAAATGAAAAAGATATGTATGTCCAAGCAAATCTTAACTGTAGTGTTTTTGTTTAACATACTGTGTTGATTGACATTCATTATTTGAAACACACAAAAAATTATGACAGTGATTTAAGTATATGTCCTAGTTCATGGACACGATTTAATATACATGACCAAAACAAAAGACTCGCAGCTAGGGTTGCCAGAAGCTAGACTTCGGCCGGATAGATATATTCGAGACCGACCTGTTCGGCATTTTAGACTTTGAATGAACTGCCGGCTGTAGTTTTCCCAAGCGACTACAATATGGTGTTCTTTATGAAGGACATTAGAAGGTTTATTCAGGAATTTAACGCCCCTGGTGTTGCAAAGGTTAATAGGCCCACCTCATCAAATTTCCATCGCCACCTAAGCGGTATTAAAAAATCTTTCGGCCAACTCGGCGGAGCGTTACAAAACATTGGGAAAAGTGTAAGATCATTAAAATACCATAAAATTAATCGTTATTTAGTTTAATTACAATGTCTAATATTTCCGTAAACTTTTGAAAATATCATAAAACTAATTAAAACTAGTGAATCATTCAAATACAAGTCACGCATTTTTTCTATAAGTTAGGCAGAAATAGCATTTTTCTGCCTTAGAAGGGGAAAAATGAACATAGCTAAAGACGGGACTTGAACACGTGCCGTGACCAGTTCCTACTTATATTTTTGTACTTGCTTCGATCTATACTTAACTTACTACCTATACTTAATAACTTACAAGCATGGTAGCCTATTGCTTCGTGTACGTAGCATAATATCCGGATACATATGAATCAGTATCCGGCTTTCCTATTTTTGAGCCAGGCAACCCTACTTGCAGCAAAAAGTGTCAACAAAAAAAGCGTCTTACTATGGAGCTTAGTTACAATGATGTATAAAAATAATAGTTGGATGTCACTGTTTGTGATTGCAAGTGTTTACTACATACATGTTTTTGTAGTTGGTTTGTTTATGTTTAAACCGATTCCGACCGAAGATTATTTATTGCAACTGTTATATTTTAACGTGCCCAAGTAGAAGGGTAGCTCAATGAAGTCCTGACGTGACGTCGTGGAATGTGACATGCGTACAAATGGTCTCACTATCATGGATGCCTAAGATTTTGCGAAGTGCAGGAGGAAGAGCTGGAAGGCGGACCCTATGCTTCGAGGAAATACGTCTCCATGAAGAAGAAGATGATGATAGTTCAAAGATTAAAAAAATAGCTTCTTGTTACTTGTAACTTACAGGCTATGGGGTTCACATACAGGGCGGTACGAAGTCGGACTTATGGCAAGGCTCTGGCAAAGCTTTTAGAGGTTTAGGGGTCAGACAGCCATCGTTCCCAAATAAAGAAACAAATTATAGTAAAGAGAAGTAAATGTAACTTTAGCTCCGAAATGAAAGCTTCAGATGCAATCGTGAATATAGCTAAGATTATGTTTTGTATTCTGATTTTATTCGACACGACGGTATTTCGGTCCAATTGAGCAGTCCGACTGGGTAAGTACCTCTGCCCTACAGAATACTGCGGCCATAATAACCTCGTGTTGTGTTCCCGGCTGTGAGTAGGGTAGCCAAGAGCTTACTGGAGAGTTTTTGTGCTATCAGTGGGAAGACCAAAGGCTTGTCCTGTTTTATCTTTTACATTGACGGCACAGAAACTCTCTGTTATAACAGGGTCGGCAGCGCGAGTGTGACTCCCCTGGTGTTGCACACGTCCATAGGCTACGGTAACCACTTTCCATCAGGTGGGCCGTGTGCTTGTCTGCCACCTAAGTGGTATTTAAAAAACATAATAACCCTTAGAGTCAAATAATATAAGTTGAACCAAGTGCACTATACCTGATTGGCTGATTGTAGCTACTCTGAGATTTCGTTTTATTCTTTTATAACTGATAAGTTAAGTTTACTTTAGGTTAACGTTTTGTTTTTTAATAAAACTAGGTGTGACAATCAAGTTGATACTTAATTGTTTTAAAAATATTAAATGACAAAGGTCGGTCGTTCTACTTGTGTCAGAATTTACATAACTAATCAAGGCATGCGTGAAATGTTAATTAGATAACTGTAATGCCTCAAGTACACAGTGGGTAATAATGGCCCATGCTTTTCAAAACTTCAATACGAAATATCCTCACACAATGGTGCATAAATCATTGCTGCATCACAATTTTGTTGGGTATTTGAATGTCTGTCTAATCAAATAAGCTCCTCTTTACTAAATGTCAAAACGGTTAGGTATAAGGAAACTTGTATGAAATTAACAATTGTGACGTCATTATTTTCCAGTGTCAAATAATTTACTATTACAGGCAAGGGAGTTGTATAAAAATATATAAAAAAACTTAATTTAAGCTCAGTTACTAACATAATTTATTTAAATTACGAGAAATTATCCAATTGCTTTAGCATCCAGTACACAAAGGGCCCATGATAGGCCACAGCAAGCCATCGCCATTGTGTACAGGGACAATGGTATACAGAGGCGCAAGGTCAGCCATTGTGCCCTGCAACTAGGATGATACCGGTACACCTGTTGATGGAAAAACCTTCAGTCGCAGCCTCTCCTCTCAGGGTTGTCAGGTCAGACGGCAGACGCTAAAAGCCATATAAGTCAAATAAATAGGAGAAAAAGGGGTAAGTGAACTAGGCTTGAGATGAAAGCCTCGAATGCGGCCAGGAACAGCACTAAGATAATGATGATATATCTATCTAACCATAGGGTCCCCCGGGTAGGGTACCCTAGATTACAAGTAGGCTAGCCCTTCTAGACAAGTGGCAAAAAGTTGGTTGACGTATTGTGGAATTGAATAATGAATGTGTGAAAATTACTCGTGTTTTGACCGTAATGAGCGTCAACATAAATGTCTAAATGTCAAAAACATCAAGATACGTGTCAAAAAAAAGATACCATACGTTTATTATTTTATTCTTAAATCAATCAGCCCACTGCAGTTCACTGCTGGATATAGGCGTCTCCCAATGTGCGCCATTTCGTACGATCCTCTGTCTTCCGCATCCAGTCCGTTCCAATCACCTTTTTCAGGTCATCGGTCCATCTGGCTAGGGGGCGTCCTACCCTTCGTTTGCCTTCTCGCGGTCTCCACTCTAGGACTCGTCTGCTCCAACGCCCATCGGTCCTTAATACGCCAAAGAATTGCTTCTTGTCTAGGGGGAATGGGGAAATGTCGTATAAGGTATTATATTATGTGACGCATTTTATGATCGGTCTTAAAGGTAATTTCGTAGGCGAATAGGTGAGAACTACTAAGCACTTAGGTAATTGTAATCAAAAGCGGGCCTAGTGCCAATCAAAAGTAATAGCATTCATTAATTACAATGCTATAAACGTCCATGGTATTCGTTCCGATAGATAGGTAGGCAGTTAGGTAAGTCGGTAAGGTATACTTTCTATTGACGTCTTTCCGTCACCATTATGATGATTAGAGATGTTTAAACAATGTGTCCAAAAACAGATAACTTTGTCGAAGTTAAAACTGTACGTAATGATTTGACAGCCTCTGTGATGTATAGTCCGTTTTTGAAGTGAAAACTCCTTTAGCGGCGTTGGATGGGTAAAAAGTCTTAAACTCGCGTTAGGATCGCTTGACCTTTGAACCGTAACCGGTGACTGACGTCATACAATATTAGCTACAGACTATCTATTTTGCAAGATACGATAAATAGCTTCGTAGTTTATCGGTAAACGCTTCGACTGTAAGTCCTTACGGTTTCAGATAGTACCGAGTTCAAACCTGGCCTTCTGACACTTTTTGTGATTATTTTTTCTTTTTGTAATTTATTACTTTTTGTGATTATTTTTTCTTTTTGTAATTTATTAATTTCTTCTGACAGAAAATTAGCAGAAAATTAGTGGTAGGTTCTATGATTGGCGCTCTATTATAGGTATGGTATGGTATGTTCTTCTTATCTTTCTATGTATATAACGAAAAAGAAAGAAAAATAAAATTTTCACTTCTGCTGGCACTCCCAGAGTGCAACCCGTATTTTTTTTAAATTCAGATAGTAAATTGACAACTGCAAATGTCAAATTCTGAAATAATGATACCAGATTTTAGAGCTTAGTTACGTGCTCAAAACTATCGTCAATGTTTGTGGTCTAGATACAAGTGGTTTGGCTTTATT
Source organism: Eilema caniola (assembly GCA_949126895.1). Classification (NCBI taxonomy): domain Eukaryota; kingdom Metazoa; phylum Arthropoda; class Insecta; order Lepidoptera; family Erebidae; genus Eilema; species Eilema caniola. Next base: position 1,873,250 of record OX421488.1, on the reverse strand, counting down.
ATATTTTAAGAGAAAAGTTGAAATTAATTTTTTTTTAAGTTTCGTACACTATCCATGTAAGCTAACTATAAAATAACCGACAAATATCTGTACTAAATTTAATTTATCGACAACTTTCGATACTGGTGGCACATGACTATTTTCAAATTGAAATAAATCTGAAATAAAGAACACAGACTATTAGCTATAATCCGCCATAGTACCGCTAGGTAGTGAACGCGATTGAACTGAACACGGGAGGTGCAGGTTGGCTTCCCATTCAGTGCATCTATTTGTGTACATGAATACGGCTATTTGTATTGGTCTGTTCGTGCCTCGGAGAGCACGTTAAGCCGTCGGTCCCGGTTGCCATACGAACATCTATGGCAGTCGTTACGGATAGTTAGAACTCTAAAAAGTTCAAAAACTGGTCTAACTGCAATACTTCGGTATCGCCGATGGGTTGTGTAGGTCAGATGGCAGTCGCTTCACGGAAAATATTAATAGTTAGCCAAACTCGCAGTTAGACTGAAAAAAGCGGTTACAGTGCCCCATGGACGTGTGCAACACCAGGGGAGTCACACTCGTGTTGTCGACCCTGTAAACACAAAGAGTTTCTGTGCCGTCAGTGTACAAGACAAAGTAGGAATAGGCTTTGGTCTTCCCACTGACAGCACAAAAACTCTCCAGTGAGCTCTAGCTACCCTACTCATCGCCAGCGAGGTTATTATGGCCGCGGTGTTTTGTAGGGCGGAGGTACTTCCCCAGTCGGACTGCTCAATAGGGTATTTGACAAATTTTGGAAAACCATTTTAATTTATTCCTTAGCATATAATATACACACTACATCGATATTTAAAAAAAAATCAACGGATTAAAAAAAAAAATCGATGTTAAAGTTTCAAATTTTCAAAAACGCGCGAAAAACGCTGTCACCTTGTATAGAGCCGATTACGTGACGTCACACGCAAGTAAACATTTTGTATAACCTTAAAGCAGTGAAGTCTTGAAAATTTATTGACAGAAGAGATCGAAAGTGTGCCGAATTGCTTGAAATATATCTATGTGCCTAGAAGCTAAATGAATATTTCCAGACAGTTTCAATTGCTGATAATTTCAACCAGACGGTGATAATTTCAATGTGTGCAAAATATTTACGTCAATTTACTTTAAATCCCGAGTTAAAATTTTCATAATTTAAGTAAATATGATAGGATAGTCACCTTATCTTTTAAATGACCGTCAGTTTAAGTACAGTCGCCCCCAGAAATTACTGAATACTGACTAATGTACAAATGATGTTTACATTGAAACAAATCAACAAATTATTGTATTTTTGTAATTTTCAAAGATCATTGATTTATTTCGAGTGAAGGTCAAATTTAAAATGAGAACAAACACAACATTAGCTCAAAATTAAATATATACTAATAATTTAAATGAAGAGAACTAAGAAAATGTATGTGTGTGTCTGTTTGTTTGTCCGTCTTTCACGCCTAAACCACTGAACCAATTTGATCAATTTTGGTATAGGGGTAGATTAGACCTTGAGAAAAGACAGGCTATGTTTGGTTGCGATAACCGACATCCACGTGGGCGGCGTACCTACTGTCTCTACTGACATAACTATAAGGCGCCGTATCAGAATTACTTGTCTAGCCTTCAAGTAGATTCATTACAATTTTAACTTATTACAGGCCCTCTAAAATCCAACCACACGTCCTGATCGTCCACCTGAATCTCGTGGGGGCGGACACACGGAAACAAATTTACTGGCGTGGCTAACGTGGCTCTGGTACACTTGACATTGGCGTCTCGCCATTAATAACTGTATAATACATTTACGTGATAATCGATTGATTACTTGATATTGGCGGAGTTGCGGCGATTTGCTGCAGAGGCCATTTTGAAAAAGAAAGAAGAAGAAGTAACTTACTACAGTACCAAGTAATCAAATAAATTTGATTTTTTTTCCTTGGCAACATCCGTATGTCTGTCTGTCTTTTTGTCAGTTTGTTAGCTACCTATACGTCTAATCAATAGTATCTTTTTTTGCTTAACTATTGCTCGGGTCCTAAGGGTCGTAGTGTGATGTTAAATAGCTATCAAATGCAGATATTATTTTTAAAATCGTACCGACGATTTCGGAGATTAGCGCGTCCAAACAAACGAACTCTTTACTTTTAATGATAGAGTTAGTTCTAATATGCATATATGATTCATTTTGGTTTTGTAACTATTGAGCAATGCATATGAAGGTTATTTGTTCGTATTTACAGCTGACATATAAAATATCACGTTTTTATTGCTAAATAGTATATATTTATTAGGTATCTAAAAATGTGAAAGACGATTAAGAAAAGGAAAAATATAGAATTACAAGTGAGTGCGAGTGGGAGGCACCTTAGAGCCTTCAAGGTATGAAAATAGTTGTAAATAAATCCTCAATACTACTAAAATAATGATTAGGCATTATTTATATTAATATTACTAAGTTACGAAGCATTTTATACTGACTTGGTGACTCCAAAGTTAAAGCTATTCGGAAAGACAGACTCAGGCAGTGCATTCCAATCCTTAGGGCCACCAGACGTTCAAGTAATTTGACCAAACAGGGTTGGTTCAAAGGAGAAGATCTCGGTAGTATCATTGTCTAGTTCCATTATCGAACTACTGCGATTTTTTCCTGAAAGTAGATCTACGGAATTGGCTCTATCCCAGTCTTGTCTAGTTACATTATGGAACTACTGGGACTTCTTTCTTCGAGTATTTCTATGGAACTGGCATTCTTACAGTTTGAACACACACCTTCACGCAAGGTTGAAGCGTCTCACGTCAGTTCAGTATCGAAGATGGCGAAGTGTTGTTGTTGTGCTTCTATAAAAATTGTGCCAGTTCTAAATCAATCTTCGAACGTTTATGGCGACCATAAGAAGTGAATCCATTACTTAAACCTAAATTTATTTAAATCACAACTAAACAGTCAAGATCAAATCGATCTTGATGAACAAAGCGTAGCGTCGGTAGCTTAGTGGTTAAGGAGGCGGCCTTACGATCGAGAGGTCCCGGGTTCGAATCCTGGCCATTACACTACCGACGTGAACCCACTCCTAGCACAAGCAATTTAGCTTAGTTGGAGGGGTTAGAGGGAATATTAGTAATTTCGGTTGCTAATATTCTTTAAAAAAAACAAAAAAACAAAAAAAAAAAAAAAAAGTACTCAAAATGATCTTAATGCCTTGGTTCCAGCAGAATATCTAAACAATCAGTCAACAAGAAGGGGGGGGGCCCCTTCTTGTTGACTGATTGTTTAGATATTCTGTACAGCACACCTTTAATTCGAACACTAATACAATTTTAATCCCGAAGCGCCGGACGAAGACCCCGGTACCATGCCATAAACGAGATCATGAGAAGAGCACTGGTTTCCGCGGGTATACCCTGCGTTTTGGAGCCCCCTGGTCTTTCGCGTACCGACGGGCAGCGGCCGGACGAACTGACCCTGGTCCCGTGGAGGAGAGGCCGCTGCCTGGTTTGGGACGCCACGTGTGACTGCACCTTCGCGTCGTGCCAACTCGCGGCTACCCAGAGGGCGGCTGGTGCGGGGGCCGAGTCGGCAGCGTTGGTCAAACACAATAAGTACGCCACCTTGGAGTCCGCAGGGTACGATTTCGTGCCGTTCGCGGTGGAGACGGCGGGTCCATGGGGCCTCGAAGCCAAGAGATTCTTGGCCGATTTGGGGTGCCGACTGCGGAGGGAGGGTGGAGATACAAAGAGGAAACGCTGCCAGCACGATAGGCACGTTTGGGCGACGGGTCGTAGACATGACTTGATCCTCCGGATCAAATATTAACAAAAACATAAATAATAAAATAGAAAAGTTTGTTTTATTCTTAAATTAGTTTTAAGTAGTAAGTAGTTCGTTTTGTAGTCAAGATATGTCTGAAGCTAACTGTACCTACCGATTGTGGTACACGGTGGTACCACAAGTGGAACCATAGAGTATATTGAATTGAGTGGAACGCTATAATTAGATATGTATAAATAAACATGTGATAAAATAAACTAAATTCCTCGAGTAGGTAGGTAGGTAGGTTATGCTCCATGACTAAATCTGACATTTAAATATTTCAACTATGGCATTTAAATTAAGTACATTGACTTCATGCTAATAAAAAAGTTCTAGTAATCTACCTATTGCGATGACGTTATCGACTGATTAGATGTTATCATTTAAGTAGGAAGCTGGCCTTCAATTTTTTACCAACTAAACCTTCGGGCTACGAAGGAAATGCCTTTTTGGGCAAGCTTACCTCAGCTTGGCTAGGGTACGACGGTATTCCCGTCCAACTGAGCAGTCCGACTGAGGAAGTACCTCCGCCGTACATAATACCGCGGCCATAATAAGCTCTTGTGTTTCCAGCGACGAGTAGGGTAGCCAGAGCTCACTGGAGAGGTTTTGTGCTGTCAGTGAGAAGACCAAAGGCTATTCCCGCTTTGTCTTCTATACTGACGGCACAGAAACTCTCTGTGTTTACAGGGTCGGCAGCACGAGTATGATCACGGAGGTAGGACACGACGGTATTTCCGTCCATTTGAGCAGCCAGACTGGGGAAGTACCTCCGCCCTACAGAATACCGCGGCCATAATAACCTCGTGTTGTGTTCCCGGCGATGAGTAGGGTAGCCAGAGCTCACTAGAGAGTTTATGTGCTGTCAGTGGGAAGATTAAAGGCTATTCCTGCTTTGTCTTATAACGCTTACGGCACAGAAACTCTCCGTGTTTACAAGGTCGGCAGCACGAATGTGACTCCTGGTGTTGCACACGTCCATTGGCTAGTTTAACCACTTTTCATCAGGCGGACCGTGTGCTTGTCTGCCACGTCAGAGGTATAAAAAAATTATGATGATGAAAAAAAGGATTTTCAGCATCTCATCATCAATCTAAACTGCAATATCACAAGTTTCTAACAGTTCGGAAACGTGTTTTAATCACAATTATACTGTGAGTCAGTGGATTTTAATTGAATTTATGGATTGATTGAAATTAAAATTATTTTTGAACTATGGCTAACCACAATGGCCACTCTAGCAAATAATATCTATAATTACATACCAAATACGCTTATCGTGTAGAGTAGACGTTTGACCTTTGATAATACAGATTGCAAAATGTAGTTGGACTGTTTGAATTCATGCGCGATTTGTAATTATAGAATTAAACAATTAATGTTACACAACCACTTTTTAACGGATTCTCCCGTGATCTCGCTGCTGATAAGTAGAGTAGCATTAGAGTATAATATGAAGTATTTCAAGAAGGGCTATACAAGGTTTCTTCAGGGTCGGCAGCACGATTGTAACACCCCTAGTGTTGCATAAATCCATAGGCCACGGTGACCACTTTCCATCAGGTGGGCCGTTTGCTTGTCTGCCACCAAAGTGGTATAAAAAAAGAGTTCGTTAAAAAGCGATTTTACTTTAATGATTAATATTCGCTTATATTTCCGAAAGAATCTTTTTTTAAAATTATACAACTAACGCGGCAGACTTGCAGACGGCTCGTTTGATGGAAAGCGGTTACAGTGGCCTATGGACGTGTGCAACACCTGGGCAGTCACACTCGCGCTGCCGATCCCGTAAGCACAGAGAGTTTCTGTGCCGTCAGTGTAGAAGACAAAGCAGGAACCGTCTGGTCTTCCCACTGACAGCACAAAAACTCTCCAGTGAGCTTTGGCTACTGTACTCACCGTCGGGAACACAACACGAGGTTATTATGACCGCGGTATTCTGTAGGGCAGAAGTACTTCCCAAGTCAGACTGCTCAACTGAACGGGAATACCGTCGTGTCCTACCTCCTAACATTCTTAAAATTTATAAATAGTTTTTGGGTATCTGACACCAAGACCTTCAGAGCTACGTGAACCTCACCTGGAAGCCAGTACACGCTGTTGATTGACAGACAAGGCTTTGGCGCAGGTTATTTTCACAGCGTGAAAGTACAAACGTTACACTACGCCGAGGTGTTAATGATACATACATACATAATATATTCACACCTGTAAATCTCCGAAGGAGTAGGCAATGCACCCATTAGCACCTACATGTATTCAACTAAAATAGCTGACGAGCATATTATTACCGCAAAACAGCCACTGTCGAATAGAATGATATGTGATTTGACATTTATAATATGGGATTTGACATTTATGACAGTCGCTTACGAATGTCAAATACGTTATTTATTTATTTAATTGTCACTTGTGTAGAGGGGTTGCCCTGTCATGTAGTCACCTTCTACGGCACGCCATGGAAAGAGCTGAGCCTATTTTACTCCACCGAGAACCACAATGATAAATTATGGCAGGTAAATTACATCACTTAAGTTGCCGAAATAGCTATTTATGCAACTGTCACATTATGGAGGGTCTTTTGATACGAGTGCCATTTTTTGTTACCGAAATAGATGGGCACGAATATTAAAAGACCAATAACCTGCAGTTGCATACAAGATTTTATCTATGAGGTTGCAAATAAAATACAGATATTATAGATAATAAAGTGTATTCCTAATTTTATTTAAAATTTTCACGCCACGCACGTCTTTATATCGCAAAGGTATTCAAGCAGAAACAGCCATATAGAATTCGATTGTTTTGATTTTAATTCAAAACAATCGAATGCTATTGCGTTCCATTTTTGAAAAGTTTATTGAATTTGACTTGATTTCGAAGTAGATTCTACAATATGGCTGTAAGTGAAAATGTCATTGCTCATATTATTTTAGAATTTATGACGATTCGTATATTGCAACCTTGTTTCAATATGGATTCATATTGATACAGTATTGCAGTTACAATTTCTATTGAAACAAGATAGCGATATGTATACTATATTCAAACCGCTGTCAAGTTGAAAATCCGAATATAACGAAACCGAAGTAGATTTAGTTTATTAAACGCTATAGGTAAGTCCATTACCTACGTGTTGGTGGCATACGGAAACGGACATAGTCTACAAGAGGTCGTTACAAAAACTGTCGATAAGTACTTAATTGTGAAACGCCTAAGGAGATTAAGGACACAATGAGTAATTACTTAAAAAACACATTTTAATTAAAACCCAGCCTCGTTGGTGACATAAGTTTACGCTTCATTCGATCGTCGGATTAGATTCCGGGTCAGGTAAAAATATTTGTGTGCTTTACTATGGAAAGGATTGCTCGACAGAATAGAATGATCAGTTTAAGGGATTGTCACGTATATCGACGTTTATGACAATCCCATATCTTCCATTGATCAAATTATTCTATTTTATTTGCCCTCTAAAATACAACCACACGTCCCTAATCGTCCACCTGAATCACGTGGGGGTGGACACACGGAAACAAATTTTTTGGCGCGGCTAACGTGGCTCTGGTACACTTGACATTAGCGTGTCGCCATTAATAATTTTATAAATAATTACATTTTACTTGACATTGGCAAAATTGTGGCGATTTGCTGCAGAGGCCATATTGAAGAAGTTGAAGTTAAAGTTTATATTTTATTCTACAAACATTTTTTTTTCTATACCACTTAGGTGGCAGTCAAGCACACGGCGCACCTGATGGAAAGTGGTTACCGTGACCTATGGACGTGTGCAACACCAGGGGCGTCGCACTCGCGCTGCCGACCCTGAAGAAACCTTCTAATGCCCTTCTTGAAGAACCCCTTATTGTAGTCGCTTGGGAAAACCACAGCAGGGAGCTCGTTCCACAGCTTGAGCGTGCGTGGGATGAAGTTCCTTTCGTACCGCACGGGTTCCACCATTTCTGGTCGCAATGTGTGAGGATGAACTCCCTGTCTATGGCGAGCGGTGCGGTGATAGAAAGTAGCTGTCGGCATCATGTCAAACAATTCATCTGAGGCACAAACCATTGTATAGGCGGTAGAACACACACAGTGAGGCAAAGTACCTCCTGAGGCTGAGAGGTTCCACAGCGCCTGCGAGTATGGGATTGTCGACGAGCCTCTACCTGTCTTTGTATCGATTCGAAGGAGTCAAGCTGGTATACAGGTGCTCCGGCAAAAAGGTGACAGCAGTACTCCATATGGGGCCGAACTTGTGCCTTATAAAGAAGAAGTCGTTGCCCCGCAGTGAAGTACTGCTAAGCTCTGTTAAGCACTCCAAGTTTCTTAGATGCCAGCCTGGCCTTATCATCCAAATGGCTGCGGTACTGGACGTCGCTTGAGATGTCAACGCCTAGGATCCCGATACTCGAGGAAATGGTAAGCGATGTACCCAGGAATTGCGGCGCTACAATAAATCGGGTTTTCTTAGCGGTGAATACATATACTTGTGTCTTAGTGGAATTGAATTCGACTAGGTTTAGTTGACCCCAATCGGATACTACCAAGAGAGTAGTCTCGATTTCGGACACAAGTTGTTCGCGACTCTCGTTCATCTTGGACTGAGAGACATTTGCACGGCACATTGCCAATTGTCAGAGTGGCAGGTATGTAATAAGCTCATGGAGGATCATGGGGATCGTAAACGATACAATCAGTCTCACTTGTCTGGGTTAAAAAAGTGCCCTCTAAGTGACAACAAAAGACACCCAGCTCGGCGGGTTGCTCGTTATCTACCATCATTTCTATTGTTCCCTTTTGAAAACCCAAATAATAGTGACGTAGAACCGTTTACCTGTTCATTGGTAGATGGATAAAAGGGTGAGGTGTTACCCCTTCGTCACGCATATATCTTGGAACCACGGCGGACAGAATTTACTTCTCCATGCTTGGACCCAAAATGTACTCAAAAGTACATTTGAGCATATACTTACACGCAGTACGCGTTTTCTGTGCCCCGAGCACGAATAATATATTCGAATTCGTAACGTAAACGTATCCAGAGAATGGAGCATTGTGATTGGCCGCCTGCCTACTGTGAACCAATCACAATGCTTCGTTCTTTTGATACGCTCACGTTACAAATTGAATGTTTTTTGTGCTCGGGGCACTGGTGTCTTTTGAGAACAGCACGGGATGCTACGGCGGTGGATAGTAGCTCAAATCCATCAATCATAGATTATATCCATGCCAGGGTCTCGTCTCTCTCGCAACTTGGGTCCAAGATATGTGTTCGGTACTGTCTTTGTCTGTAGTAAGAACTACACGGTTACCATGGCCTATGGACGTGTGCAGGGAAGACGTGCGCAACACCAGGGGCGTCACGCTTGTGCTGCCGACCCTGAAGGAACCTTCTGATGCCTTTTTTGGAGGACCCCATATTGTAGTCGCTTGAGAATACCACAGTAAAGAGTTTAGAGTGAGATGTGTAAAAAAACTGTTTACTCCGCCGGGATTGTGGTCAGGGCAGCCATCGAAACTTTAATGGTGGTATAGTATCGATTTTTTCTGTAACACCACTTAGGTGGCAGACAAGCACACAGCCCACCTGATGGAAAGTGGTTACTGTGGCCTATGGACGCGTGCAACACCAGGGGCGTCACACACGTTTCACACACAGAACAGAAAGTTTCTGTGCCGTCAGTGTAGAAGATAAATCAAGACAAGCCTTTGGCATTCCCACTGACAGCACAAAAACTCTCCAGTGAGCTCTGCTAACACGAGGTTGTTATGGCCGCAGTATTCTGTAGAGTAGGAGGTTCTTCCCCAGTCGGACTGCTCAATTGGACGGAAATACCGTCGTGTCCTACCTCCTACAATATAAATAGTCTTCACTGTCTACGTTTCACCATAAATACTTACCATCCGCTGAGTCACAGTAACACCTTTTTTCGCTCTTTACACTCCGGAGTCCGTTGTCCTACTTCTGGACATCCTAACCCTGAGAGGAGAGCCTGCGTTTTGTTCCTCAATCTCCGTGTACCAGCTAGCAGGTGTCATTGGTTGGGTCTCGAAGGTCTTTAAGGGTAAATACGCTTACTAATTGAATACTTTGGCTGTTTTGTATGTATTATTTAAAAACTTGGTCGATACTTTATCAATGTTATCGATTGTTTTACCAAAACATACAGTATTTGTTTTTATTTTTGGTATGTAGCTATACAGTTGATATATTGAATGACTGAACGATCTTCAAAGGTACTTGCACTCTGAGTGACAAACCGATTCAGGTTTCAGGTTTAGGAATTATACAACCGTGAAAATATTTATAATGTTACCGTTGTCATGGTCAGTGCATATTATAACCCGAAACGTAGGGATATCAACGTCCAAAAAACTAACGCGATAAGTTTTTACACAGTAGTTATAATTAATTACCTGTGAACGATGAATAAGTAAGTTTATTTTAAATTAATGAAGTGTATCACTACATAGTATAAAACATAGTCGCTTTCTCTGTCCCTATATGCCTATGTAGGTATGCCTATGTATGTTTTTTTAGAGTGATTGAAGAGGAAGGTTTATATGTAGGTATAATAACATCCATTGCACATTGAAGCCGGGGCGGGTCGCTAGTTGAATAATAAGTTAAACATTTAAGTAAATTCTTATTTTAAAACAATTTAAGAAATTAAGTTTGTGAATACAAAACAAATAAATATTTATGCAAATATTGGTCACACTAATTATGTATTTAGTTGAATATTTGAATGTCATCCTCATTCATCGGCAACAATAGTTTGTTCATTTGTTTTTAAATGAAAAAGTTATTCAAACAAACATGCCTTTACCTCACTAATTTTTTTTTATCTACATTCATAGTTTAACACAATAAACCAAAGTTATAAAAACACACACCCATAACAATTCTAAACGAAATAATAAAAAAAATCTCGAAGGAACACACGCCGGAACACGTTCGAAACTGCAGTTCAAAAATTTCTGAACTCACAGTTCATTGACTTAAATAAATATCCTTGAAAATATAATAAAAATATGGATTAAATAATAACTACTTACATTAGAAAATTTGGTTATAAACAAATAACTTATTAATTGAAAACTAACACAAAGTTCGTTCACTTATTTCACGCACAGAGGATACGTTCTGAAACGTTCGCGCGCGTCGACATCCACAACACACTGGCCACAATCGACCGATCATACGATTTGCACATTTGCACATTGCGACCGGTTCCATATTGCCTGCGAGAAAGTGGGCAGTGCATGAAGTGTCAGTACTTAGAACTACAGAGAAAGGTTATAAAAATTAGTAGTGCAGGCGCTACAGGTGACTAGGTAATTGAGGTTGCAAAATATGGGAACTATCATTCCTATACTTACCTGAGACGGGAGACCCCAAATAATAACAAAACAAATCTTCAAATCAAATCTCGCCAGGTGCGATGGTTGGCCCAATCTTTTTTTTCTCAACATTTTCAATATCTGCGATTGGTCTTTGACAATGACAATAATATGCCAAATTGGAGACGAGAAATTTTGATTAAAAACCCTTTGTTTTGACTCGAACCGACTAAACCGCACGCCGTCTTAGGGTCGTTGTTGTTTGAGCATTTTACCAAATCAGCATTCTTTGCTTTTGCCTGCGTTAGGCGAAAAATTATGAATCGATGTTATTGAAACTTAAATATTCATTAAAACTGCGATAAGTCCTTACAACTATTCATATGAATTAAAAAGGAAGTCGTCTAGGTGCTTACAAAGTTTTCTCAATTTAGCAGTTAGACGAATGCGGTACTGCGGTCAACGATAGCCCATACCATTCAATAAATAAGAATTTAACGACATACGCTTTAAAGTGCAATCTATTTCTAAGTAAAGAATATAACTGTTCCAATTATGTAATCTAATCTATAATCTATTTTTTTATGTGCTGTTATAGCTATTAAACGAGAATCCCCTTGATTCCTATACTTAAGTTTTCATTCCATAGTATTGAGCAAAAGAGTATGAGGCACCATCAAGAACTTTGAGGCCTAAGGCCACCTCACCAGCAAGTGTACACCTGCTGATAGATGAAGGAGACTCTGCACCTCTAGACAAGTGGCAATTCGCTAGTAGGCGTTTGATGGAATAGAATGACGAATGTATAGGATTTGACGTATTTGACATGCGTTAACGACTGTCATTTACGTCAAATCCCGACGTCAATTCGACGTTTAGTAAAAACTAACTAATTGATGCCATTACGAGGCGCCTTCTGTAGGGATGAAAGCGCAGGCATTTTTACATTGACAAAATAATTAGGTAGGTACATTGTTATAATTTTGAAGTGCCATTTTTCAATAAGTAACTATATCATCTATTTGATCAGCATACACCAAGGTTTGCAGTATAATCTAATTTATTTTCTTGCCTTGAAGGCAGCTAAACTAGAGACCTTCGATAACGTAGTTTACGTTTAATTGATCTCAGTTCTTCATCGATGATATCCGCTCTAATTATGCTTCATTTGGTCATAGTCTTAGAGGTGCTGTATGAATGGCGGTAGAGCGATAGAAGTCTTTTGGATGTACAGTCAAACTCATGTAGTTTCAATGTATTCTCTAGCTGGAGTGCTAGACTGACTTACGAAAGAAAATCGTGACCCATTATTTGTTCTGCCCCTCTAGACAAGTGGCAATTCGTTGTCCGGCGTTTGATGGAATAGAATGACGAATGTATGAGATTTGACGTATTTGACATGCGTTAACGACTGAATTGCTACTTGTCTAGAGGGGCACAACACCTAGTAAGTTCTTATATTAGATACTATATTTCTATGCTTATACTACTGACCTCTATACCTAGCTGGACTGGCTATTCAATAGAACTGTCACTTTTTGTGTCTATTCGAAACGCCACTGCGTTTACCATAAAAATGTCTAAAATGGCCATATTATTAATTTGATACGTAAGACCCATCGTTTATATTAAATTCTCCAGCCATCATTAGTATTAGTTCCAAGTACAGTCACTACTGCGGGCAGCAACTATCAGCGCCAATATGGCGATTTTCAATTCGACACAATATATGGGTACCGATCACCAGTCCAGCAAGTACCTACGTACTATTATTATAGGTCAGTGTTCTAAGATAACTTATTTTAGTGCATTATCGTTTCAAGATTTAAGTAAACGGAAAAATTGTTTAAAATATCACAGATAACATTATTCTAAAGCAATATTAATGTATAAACCCCTTCTCTTCCCATGTGGTGTCGTACAAGGCGACTAAGGGATAGGGCTGATTTACTTTAACATCAGACAGATACGTACAGCCCACACTCAGCCTAAGATGCATGGCTCGAGTCAACAATAGTGCGCGGAATACGGCAATAGGCTCACCCCCTATCACGTGGGACCGAATACAGATTGATAAAATGTGGGTGTTAATTCACCTCTGCCTAACTCTCCGGGGATAAAGGCGTGATTATATGTATGTATGTATGTAGGTACATTTAGACATTAGACACTTTATTTGTAATAAAATTATCTGCGCGCGCACGATATGTAGGACCTGTTTTAGATTTGGAGAGAAATATCGTATATCTTTAATGTATTTAAATGTCCGATTTTGCGTCAATGACACGAGAACCTCTACTTACATAATTATAACAATGCTCTTAAGCAATACGAACGACACGTAAAAAGGCAACTTTAATAGGAAAGATTATACTTTACTAGTAAAATACCGATTTGATTCGATTGGCTGACAAAATCAAATTAAATATCAAAAACGGTCACGATTTCAATAAAAAGAGGGCCAAGTCTTGTAATAAAATTATTCATTAATTTTGCCTCGATCTAATGTCAAAAAAGATTACAATATCATCTTTCTTGAAAATTGTATTACGAAAATACCGCTTTTGGCATTTGCCAGAGCTCACTGGAGAGCTTTTGTGCTGTCAGTGGGAAGACCAAAGGCTATTCCTGCGTTGTCTTCTGCATTGTCGGCACAGAAACTCTCTGTGTTTACAGGGTCGGTAGCACGAGTGTGACTCCCCTCGTGTCACACACGTCCATACGCCACGGTAACCGCTTTCTCTTAGGTGGGCCGTGTGCCTGTCTGCCACCTCAGTTGTATAAATAAAAGAACGAGATGCAATCGAGACTGAATTTCAACAGTCTTATAAATAAGCAGAATTGGCCTTCCGAAAAAGGTGGTAGGCTGGACGACAAAGGTGGAGAATCAGGGTGATAAGGCGTTTATCATGTTTATATTTTTTCCTGGAATACAACTTAATAAAATCCTTACGTTTTGTATATCCCTAGCATTTGGCCACAGCTCCGCCCGCGTGGATGTTGGTTATAGCGAACGAGAATAGCATATGCCCTTTCTCAAGGTTTAATCCACCCCTATACCAAATTTCATCAAAATTGGTTCAGTGGTTTAGGCGTGAAAGTGGAACATACACACAGACAGACAGACATACAGACAGAGCTACTTTCGCATTTATAATATTCGTATGAATTGTAATTATCAAACTCTTAATATCAGACCGTGGAGTCATTTATCGGTAAATGTTACTTAATCTGTGTCTATGCTCTCTCAAGTACCTACCTACTCTCATAAGTGGGTAGATAGATATATCTACCCACTTATGAGAGTATATATAAAAATCTGATAATGCCTCGCTAATCCAATAGTAGATACTGCGATAACGCACGTAATGCCCCTACTTACTTACGTTTGTACAAATGACATCTAGAAGTGTTTGCGTTTTATGATATCTAAAAAGCAATTACTACATATTGTTTATAATTGTTAATCATAATACTTATCTAGAAAAAGTGTAATGTAACGTGTTCTGGATGAATTTCGCTTAGAGTATGAGTTGGACGAAAAAAGAAACAAAAAAGAAAATTGCTTTGCATCGCATCCACATAGATACTTAAATGTATAGTTAAAAGCCCGAGTCGAATGTAACCGCGGTTGCCTAGACAAACCCGTAAGGGTTTTATGTCAACCATTGTACATCATATGTATTATTGTCCATGTTTTGTGAATACTAATAAATAAAAAAAAAAAATATATATAGTATACTAGGTATAGTCCGTTTTTTTAATTCAGATAGTAAATTGACAACTGCAATAGTCAAATTGTGTAATAATGATACCAGCTTTTAGTGCTTAGTGACGTGCTCAAAACTACCGACAATGTTTATGGCCTAGATACAAGTGGTTTGGCTTTATTATATTTTGGGTAGAAAGTTAAATTTAAAAGTGTTTTAGTTTGGTACACTATCCATATAAGCTAACTATAAAATAACCTACAAAAATCTGTACTAAATGAAATTTATCGACAACTTTCGATATTGGTGGCATATGACTATTATTGAATTGCAATAAACCGGCAACACAGGTAATGTCATTTTACTATTTGAGATAAAAAAAACAGAGTACAACAAATGTGTAATATATACTAATCACCAATTAGTTTTTATATCTTATGATACTAGCCCAGTCTAACGTTAAGGTATGACTCCGAAGGTGACTGCATACGACAACTGCACACGCACGCAGCAGATACGTGTAATTCATTGCGGCTTCTCAAAGATCCCCTTTATCCGTATCGAAGTCTAACAAGTAATGTATGTGCTGCATGCCTCAGCAGTTGTAGGCGGGATCATACCTTTAAGCATCCTTTACTGGGATCTCCCTTCAATGTTATCAAATAACATCCGGTCTAGACTTGGATTATTAGTACAGATAGATTATTTTTTGTATTTTAGATATAATATCAATCAATCAAATATGTATTTCCCCAGTCTAGCCAGACAAGGTCTAGGCGTGGCTTCCTGTCACCGTTAATGATTGCTTCCTTTCGTAGTGTTAATCTTTGATTACCGAACTAGCTTCCCAGTTTCACCTACCGTACTGGGTTCAAATGTACTTCGTCGCACCCCAACACACGTCTCTCTAAACTTCTTACTAGTTGCTGGGTTCCTAAGGGACCACATACCCTTACGACCCTATCACAAAAACCCCGTACAACTTCATTTTTAAATCCATTTAAACTTTCTGCAGAAAATAATCAATGACCCCGCTGAGCCTCTTTTAATACGTTTTAGACCTTCAAAAATATGTGAACGAGTATTTCAATGGTTGTCAAAATCAAATGGAATGTCAAAAACCTAAGACCAATACCGGAATAATGCGTTATAATTCTATGTCATAAACGATCTTTTCGTGACACAAGTTTCAAAAAACAACGTTAACGTCGTAATCATTTATAACGTTAATAATAATAATAATATATAATATACTAGCTGTTGCCCGCGGCTCCGCCCGCGTGAATATCGGTTATCGCTTAGTGTTGATCCGACGCTATTGAGCATTAAATTCGCCTCTCTACTCAATTTGTCCGACTATGTACATGTACTCACCTCTATACTTGAATTTATACTCGACTCTCTACTGACTTCTCTGTTCCCCTCTCTACTCGACTTTGTACACTTCTCTATACTCGCCTTTCCATTGGCCTCTCTACTTGCCCATCCATTCGATTCTCTTTTCGCCTCTCTACTTGACTCTTCCCACTCGCCTATCTACTTGTCCCTCTACTCAACTCTCTATTCGATCTCTACTCGCCACTACATTCATCTTTCCACTCGCCTCCCTATTCGCCTCTCTACTCAACCCTTTACGGCATTCTATTTGATTCTATACTCGCCTATCCACCGGCTCTCTAGTCGCATATATATCTACTCGTCCCTGTAGTCGACTCTACTCGACTTTCGATCTTTACACGCCTATCTACTCGTCCCTTTCACAATCTCTACTCGCCTCTCCACTCGCTTCTATATTTGGTTGGCTACCGAACTTTGTCCGTTCCGAAGCTCTAATTCACCTTTGTACCAAATTTCATAAGGACATCTTAAAAGAAATTCTTACTATGTATGCCATATTCACCCCCTTTTTTATGCCATTGAAAAATGAGAATCTTTAATCCCATAGCCCTAATACCCTTCCCCCCTCCCCCTTCTACCCCTTTTTTCGCGTTAAGGGGCCGGCTATGACCATTTCCAAGCTCTAATCGATCTCTATACCAATTTCATGAAGATATCTTCAAAATTGTCAAACTTACATACCCTAGCCATTTTCGAGCTCTCATCCATCTCTGTACCAAATTTCATCAGGATATCTTCAAAAATGACAAACTTTCATACTCTATCTAGTCCTTATCCCCCCGCTCCCCAATTTTACCACATTATTCGCTATAAAAGGTAGCATATGTCCGTTACCAAGCTCTAATTAATACCTGTACCAAATTTCATCAGGATTTCTTCAAAACTTTCAAACTTTCATCCCTTATTACCCCCTTCCCCTATACCACCATTTTCGCGTCAATAGGTAGCCTATGTTCGTTCCCAAGCTTTAATCCATCTGTGTACCAAATATATCATCAGGATGTCTTCAAAACTGGCAAACTTTCAGTCCCTATAACCCCCTCCCCCCTCTTTAACCTCGTCTTTCGCGACAAAAGGTAGCCTATGTATTTCCCAAGCTTTAATCTATATCTGGACCAAATTTCATCAGGATATCTTGAAAAAAGAACAAACTTTTATCCCATAGTCATATTCCCCTCCCCCTTCTACCCATTTTTGTGATAATAGGTAGCCTATGACCGTTCCCAAGCTCTAAACTATCTCTGTACCAAATTTCATCAGGAAATCTTCAAACATAACAAACTTTCATCCCAAGGCCCTAGTCCTCCTTCTACCCCCTTTTCCCGATAAAAGGTAGTCTATGTCCGTGCCCAAGCTCTAAACTATCTCTGTACCAAATTTGATCAGGAATTCTTAAAAAATGACAAACTTTCATCCCAGGGCCCTGCCCCCCCCTTCTTCCCCCCTTTTCGGAATAAAAGATAGCCTATGTCCGTTCCCAAGCTCTAATCTACCTCTGTACCAAATTTCATTAAGATATCTTCAGAAATGACAAACGTTCATAAAAACTTTCATCCCCTATTCCCCCCCCCCCCCCTTAAACCCCCTTTCTCGTGATAAAAGGTAGCCTATGTCCGTTCTCAAGCTCTAATATACCTCTGTACCAAATTTCATTAAGATCGGTTCAGTGGTTTAGGCGTGAAAGCGTAACATACAGACAGACAGACAGACAGACAGAGTTACTTTCGCATTTATAACATTAGTATGGATGACGATGTGGAACACCATCCACCTTTTAAACAGAGGGGAGTCCCATCGGTTTGAAAACGCCACCAGAATGCTGTTGGTGCTGCTCCTCGTGCGATACAATAATGAAGCACAGCGCCCTCTCATTATAGTTGCGAAGTCGTTGACACGCTCCTCCATACAGGAATTTTTCCTCTATGTATTATGAATAAATATTATTCGTGACTTGGTCCTCTTTTCACTTTCAACCGTGATATTTTTTGACATTTCATTCGATTTATATATTATATCATTATTATGGCATAGCCAATTTTAGAAGAATTTCGACTTAATATTATTTCAAGCGTGCTATGCTCGGAGTTTCCCTGCGTGATCGAATCAGAAATGAGAAGATCCGCAGGAGAACTAACACACAGAATAGCCAAACTTAAGTGGCAGTGGGCGGGGCACATAGCTCGTAGAACAGATGGTCGTTGGGGCAAGAGAGTTCTCGAGTGGCGACCACGCGCCGGAAGACGCAGTGTAGGCAGGCCTCCCACACGGTGGACCGACGACCTGGTGAAGGTCGCGGGAAGGGCATGGATGCGGAAGACGCAGGACCGGTCATTGTGGAAATCCTTGGGGGAGGCCTTTGTCCAGCAGTCTTTCGGCTGATATGATGATGATGATGATAATGATTATTTCAATATTTTTTTATTGCAGGTCAGTTCTAGATAATGTGTATGTAGTAACACCTTATCTATTTTATATGTTGAGTAATGTTTACTTCTGAAATGATCATGGCACAATTAAAGTGTGACGAATTAGTATGTTATCAATTTAAACGTTAAATTCGGTGCTAGCCGTCAAACAGTAAGTTAGCTATTAGTAGTATCTATTAGCTAGTGACATATATATGTTTATATGTGTACCTACATATTATACTACTGATAGAGATAACCACAAAGGCCTGCCATCAATGTTATAAATAATATAGCTATTTCGTTGTCGCGATTTTTTTATACTACTTATGGCAGACAAGCATACAGTCCACTTGATGAAAAGTGGTTACCGTGGCCTGTGGACGTGTGCAAGACCAGGGGAGTCACACTCGTGCTGCCGACCCTGCAAAACACAGAGAATTTCTGTGCCGTCAGTGTAGAAGACAAAGTAGGAATAGCCTTTGGTCTTTCTACTGACAGTACAAAAACTCTTCAGTGCGCTCTGTTTTGCATTTCACCCAAGCCTGTGAGCAATGATCTCTGTCCTGGGGGTGGCAGGTGTAGACGTCTGTCACCATAGCAGAAGCAGGCCGAGATGGTGGCGTCGCAGTACGCACGTGTTCTGCGGAAAGATGGGAACGCCACAGGAAGTCGATGGCCCTTGATATCAGATGGACTGAGCAGGCAGTGCGGTTTTAATAGGCGCTGGCTCCGGCGGGGATTTCCACACGTAAAAAACCCTGTAAACAGTGTCTACGCTAGAGCCTTGTCTGTAAATCTGCAAGGTCCAGATACCGATGATCTTGGCGGAACCCCTTGGCTCTCCAATCTTAGGTATTGATTGTCACGTGTCAATTTCAGCTGTTGTGTAATTAGCGGAAGCGTTTTAAAATACTGTTTACAAGATCTGAAGTCACGTTGTCAAGCAGGACGATTGACGATTGACGACTGTCATTATAAAAATTATATGTTCTTTGTATGTAATCATAGACAATTGGACAGATATATAATTTTAAATAAAAGATGATAACATATGTGCTGTTCTAAACCAGAAGTAAAGATGTTGTCGATTTATAAATAAACTAGCAGTTGCCCGCGGCTCCGCCTACGCCTGGATTCTCTTTTTCGTGTTTGATAAAATAAGTAACGGCAAGACAAACCCAAAGAATAAGAAAGAAGAAGATGAGAAAAAGAAAAGACGGGTTGCACTCCGGGAGTGCCGGCAGAAGTGAAAACTTTTTCTTTCTTTGTTTCTTCGTTATATACAGAGAAAAAGATAAAAAGAACATACCATACCATGCCATACCTACCTTACCATACCTATAATATAGCGCCAATCATAGAATTAAATTATCGCTATAATATCGGTAATCGTTATAAATTGTAGCCTATGTGTAATTCTGATGTATAAGCTATATTATTGTTAAGTTTCATTAAAATCCATTCAGTAGTTTATACGTGAAAGAGTAACTAACATCCATCCATCCAAACTTACAAATTTTCGCGTTAATAGTATTACTAGCTGACCCGGCGAACTTCGTACCGACAATATTTTTCCGCCCGCGTGGAGTCACATCCCGTTCCCGCTGCACCCTCTACTATATTAATCATGTATTATACATATAAACCTTTCTCTTGAATCACTCTATCTATTAAAAAAACTGCATCAAAATCCGTTGCGTAGTTTTGAAGATTTAAGCATACAAAGGGATAAAGCGACAGAGAAAGCGACTTTGTTTTATACTATGTATTGAAGTAGAATCCTGTCCTTGTTTTCAGAGTCCAAATATGTAAAGGTACCTGTACCTGTACCATATGTGAAAGTCGGCAACCGGAACGTGTCTCACCGATGTGATCACCACACAATACTTACTAGTAACAGCATACATACTATTTGCATACCTATAGGCTATATCTATAATGTACTAATATAATCTTTTTGAAGTGACAACTTCTTTAGCGGCGTTGGATGGGTAAGAATTGGTAAACACGCGCGTCAGGATCGCTTGACCTTTGAACGGTAACCGACGACTGACGTCATACAATATTAGCTATAGACTGCCTATTTTGCAATGTTCGATAAATAGAGTTGTAGTTTAGCGGTAAACGCTTCGACTGTAAGCCATTATGGTTTTAGATAGTTCCGGGTTCAAACCTACTTGTATCACAAGACCACAAGGACGCTACGCTTACGGTGGCAACTGAGAAGCCATCGCTCCTAAATTTTAGCAGAATACGAAAAGGGCAAAATTATTCCGACGATACACCATCCAAACACTATTTCATTAGTGGAATCGACCCCCTGGCCTTCTGACGCTTTTTGTGATTATTGATTATTTTTGTAATTTATTACTTTTTGTGATTATTTTTTGGTTTTGTAATTTTTTATTATATATTTTGTTTTTCTTTTTGTAATTCATTAATTTCTTCTGACAGTAAATTAGCAGAAAATTTGTGATAGGTTCTATGATTGGCGCTATATTATAGTTATGGTATGGTATGGTATGTTCTTTTTATCTTTTTCTATGTATATAACGAAGAAAGAAAATGTTTTCACTTCTGCCGGCACTCCCAGAGTGCAACCCGTCTTTTTTTTATACCACTGAGGTGGCTGACAAGCACACGGTCCACCTGATGGAAAGTGGTTACCTTGGCCTATTGAAGTGAGCAACACCAGGGGAGTCACACTAGTGCTGCTGACCCTATAACACACAGAGTTTATATGTCGTCAGTGTAGAAGACAAAGTAGGAATAGCCTTTGGTCTACCCACTGACAGCACAAAAAATTTCCAGTGAACTCTGGCTACCCTACTCACCGCCGGGAACACAATGCGAGGTTATTATGGCCGCGGTATTCTGTAGGGCGGAGGTTCTTCCCCAGTCGGACTGCTTAACTGGAAGGAAATACCGTCGTCTTCTACCTCCTACAAGTCTCTAAAATATCTGAGCGACTTGTAACATTCTTATAGCGTTTAATAACTCAGTTTTTAGTAAAGGTTTTGGGCTATTTAACAAAACGCAATAAATACATTTATAGGTAGTTCACGCCAAAAAATAACATAACATTACATTAAACATAATAAAAAAAAAGTCAGAAAGATCCAAACACAGCTCAACATTTGCATTTACGCAGCAAAATTTTTCTTGGCAATTGCTGTGCTGGCAGTATGTGGCCCACTGTGCTGCGTAATGTGGCCTTATAGCGCAAAATCAATAATAGTACAGTAGGTACCATGTACCAAGTCTTGTATATGGACTATGTGCTTGCATACTTCCGTAATAGCGTAAAAAAGATACAAATGATATTTTTTCTCTGACGCGTGTGTTCGCGCTGCTGCCGTCTCGGCTTTTGTATGACCGCGTTCAGTTACCTAATATTACCTACTCATACATAGTAACAACACAACACAATACGTTGTTAGTATATGAACGTTTCTAAGCGCGTTTTGTACGCTAACATTTTATTGGCGCGTGTTTGAACTAACTCTGACGTAATTTTCTCTCGAGATTTGGAGTTCAGGCGGCAGTCGCTCCAATAAACGCCTAATGAACCAAACCAAAAGGAGCGCTGTGGTGAAATATTAATATCCTAGTATTTTCAAAAGAAACTCTCTCTCAAAATTAGTTTCGCTCAAATTCACAAAAGTCTGTCATACAGCCATTCATATAAAATATTAAGGCGACCACTCACTAACAGTTTACCGGACGACGGCCGGACGATATAAATCTGTCAGTTATTGCATTAACCCACACACTCACAGTTTCGTTAACGATTTTGGACTGACGACTAATACGATCCGATAGTGTGTGGCCGCCAAACGATTCCGGACAGTTCTAAGCCGGACAGTCCTAGGCCGTCAGGGCGAACGAGCACAACGGGCACGTTGATCGTTTCGTGTCAGTTTTTACTAAGATTTTATTCATTTTTTGTACATACTCGGCTATATTTCTTATGCACATAGTCGATAAGATTCAAAATAGCTAACACCTATTTCCCACAATGATTAGCACGTACTTATATAAGAATAACGTAGTGCAAGCTATTTTCAACCTTATTGACATCACTACAAATCTAGTTTATTTTCTTATATTCGTGATCAGCAGCATTTATTTATGCGAAAAAACATGTAATTAAGAAAATGTCAATAAGGTCGAAAATCGCTTGCACTGTTTCGTATTCTCTATGTAACTGATATTAGACCATTACCGGCAGGCGATCGTACGACCTAAAACTGACGACTCACAACTGCTAGTGTGTGGTCGCTAAACTGACAACAGGGAATTGCCAGCGGGCCAAAATCGCTTTAGTGTGTGGGCGCCATCGGCTAAGGACTGCAGGCCGCCGGACAGATCAGGAACTGCAGGCGGACTGTTAGTGAGTGGGCGCCTTTATCCTTACTCTATTGCAATGGGTGAAAAAAAATGTAGGTATTGGTTTTAGATACCAGAAGATAAACGGACAGCAATTAATACAATTGTAAAATACCTGTAATTTGTACCTACCTACGTAGGTATACATTAGACTAGGTATAAACACGGCCTACCCCTAGCACAGATAACATAATACTAAAGTGCCCCTAGTCAGTGCCGGATTAAGCCAGCGCGGGGCCTGTAGCAAATTCAGCCAAGGGGCCCTTAGTTTGCTTTAGGTTCTTAAGTTTATAGCATTCAAGTTAAATGAGAGAATAAAACCAAACACGTGTGTTCCTGGTGTTGGTGTGTAATAATATCAGTCTGAACAATAAACTCACTATATTTTTTACTAGCGACCCGCTCCAACTACAACCGTAGCGGTAGCTGGGCCGCTCCTATCTTGTTAGGAGGGATCCTTGGAATCCCCCCTCACGAAGCTTGCACGCCCGCCATCCCACGATCCCCTCACGCAATGGGGTCTGCTGTCGGGTTTTTTGTCAACGGTTAACAGAAGTCTGTTAGCCGCTGTCCAGGGTGTGTCTCGCTTCCGCTCCCCAGGTTCAAAAGGGAAAACCAACGTAAAGGTTACCCGACCTCCCACCTAAGATAGGCCGTGCACCAAGAAATGTAAGTCGCCTTGCGTTATCCCTGACATAATTGTATTAGATAACGATGAAGATGACTAAAACGGCAATAATAGTGATTATTAATACTTTTTTGTAAGTAATAGGTCAAAATCATCGATAATAGCTATAATTAAAAATTTATTATAAATAACTTTTAGAGATAGTCCATTTACATTTTTGTATTGAAGTTCAATTTTGGTAATAAATATTCACAACGAAAAACTTGATTTTCCCTTGACTTTTGCAGACAGAATTTCAACCGCCCCGTTAGTACTGCCGTGTGGAACAAAATGCACTGTGATCGTTTTGGGCAGCACTTGGTCCAACTCCCGTACAAACACATGTCAAAAAAAGTTTGAGATCACTAGCAAAAATAAATACTTTTTAAATTTTAAATATTTGTTAAATTTTACTTTTTAAAGGAATGTTGCTTTTGTAAAATAAATTTTTTAATTAACAAAAATTCAATTTAAAAGTCCTAATACAATTTCGACTAATAAATAATTTAAAGAAAATGAGGTTTAACTAAATGTTGTGAACATTTATCATGAAATTGTTTTTATTTAGTACTAATAACTCCTCCCCTGGCTCGAACACATGCCGCAATCCTTTTTGACATGCTAAGAATTAAGTTATCCAGCATTTGTTGTGTTAACCTGTCCCATTCTTGAATAACCGATTTCCCGCCTTGTTGAATGGTTCCGGTGGCAGTTCTTTGTCTTTCAGCGTCCCTACGTCTTCTCCAGCCACGAAGACGTCGGTTGTCTAGATGAGTGCTAATTCTGGACTCGTCAACGAATTCCGCTAAATGTTTTTGTTTTCTTCATTTTAGCGAAGTCTAGCCCACTGCAATCTGCGTCGCTGTCGTTACTGTGAGTTCAGGGGTGCTCGTCAGGATCTCCTCGTTCGTAATCCAGGTTGGATTGGTGTAAGCAGATGGTCTGAGTGCTAATTTCTAGTACAGCAGCCCGCAACTCAGTTTTTATTTTAGTGGCATTGATTGTTGGCTCTCGGGCAGTCAGTAATCTGATGTAACGCTTCTGAGCAGCGGTTAAAACAGTTGGCCGACCACTGCGAGGTCGATCAGCAAAGATATCCACGCCCGCGATACCTCCGCAACATGTTCACGACACAGGATTGTGATACAGCGACTCTGCGTGCTATTTCTTTCGTAGAATGTCCTTCTTCCCCCAAAGTATTCTTGCTCGTAAAACTTCTGATAATCGCCTCGGCATCTTTTTAAATGAACTCCTTCTTCGAAAAGTCGGGAAAAATGCTTGAATCAAGTTGGTCACGTTTCTAAATGAGTGTAAATAAGGATTTCCATCTTACAGCTCTTTTTAAACAGAAAAGCAATTGATATTTTAAATTCTTTTGTTATTAAAAGATTTGATTTTAAATGAAGAATCTTAGAAAAAAAAAGGAAAAAGTTTTATTCTAACGTAACAAAAACGATTTCGTATTATCATGATCTCCAACTATTTTTGATGTGTGCAGATTGAATAAATCCATATTCATGTCAGTAAATGACATCCATGATACTTGGGAAAGAGTTATTTGAACCAATTTGTTTAAGGTTAGTTAACTGATTGGGGTTGAACCATGAGAAAGTCAGAGAGGTCAGGTAGGCGTTGGGGCGCGGGGCCCCCCAATCCGCGGGGCCCGTAGCATTTGCTACTCTTGCTACGTGGCTAATCCGGCACTGCCCCTAGTAACCGTGCAAAATATGTAGCAATACGAAATATCTGTATGTGTAGGAAAGCACAACGCCAACATATCCATAACTCAGTCGAGAACAGAGATCCAATAAAAATCTGGAAATTTCTTAGAACACTGGGAGTTGGAAAGTAACGACAAGATAACATATCTAATAAAATTTACATTAACATGGTAAATCAACACTTCTCTGCCTCGTCTAAATGTGATCAGACCAAAAGAAATAATACCATGCCATATTTTTCATAGCTTCAAACACCTGACTTCTCCTTGTTCGTTTTTGATCAAAGCTCTGATTGTGGTGTTTTTTTTTTATATAAGTATAGTTTATAATGTGGATAACTCCAGTGCGGTTGGAAATTACTGCATGAGTCGAAAGATGGTTCTTTCCATCCTTGATCAAATTCTTCCCATGATTTGCCATGTTCTAAATCAGTCACTCAATAAAAGCATAATTATTAGGTCCTTACGTATGAAATTAGCGTTTTGTCGTACTGATCAATTTGATCTGAAATATCTCCTCTTTGGTTAAGAATTCCAAATTCAAATTAATAAATTCATTTAGCTGGTTTTTTTTTCTTTGGAATACAGTCATTCATTTGTTATTTTCCTCATTATTTTTTCTTTGGCGTCGCTAATTACCGCGCAATGGAAAACATGAAATATCGGTATATCTACGAGTACGAGTTCTACCGTGGCACCAGTGCTGCAGAAACAGCTCGAAGAATTAATGATGTGTACGGCGCTGGTGTCGTTAAAGACAGCACGGTACGTTTTTGGTTTCAACGTTTTCGTTCTGGAAATTTCCACCTTAAGAACCAACCCCGTAGACGGCCGGAGATCAAAGTGAAAAACGAAGAATTAAAGGCTATTGTGGAAGTGGATCCATCACAAAGCACTTCAGAGATAGCAGCAGGCTTCGGGGTAAGTGACAAAACTGTATTAATCCACTTGAAGCAAATCGGGAAAGTAAAAAAACTCGAACGATGGGTACCTCATGAATTGAGTGAATCGAACTTGCAAACACGTGTCGGCTGTGTTACTTTGCTCAACCGACACAATAATGAAGGGATTTTAAATCGAATCATTACTTGTGATGAAAAGTGGATATTGTCGCATTGAAAGCGCTCATCGCAATGGCTGAACCCTGGAGACCCAGCCAAATCCTGCCCTAAACGAAAATTGACTCAGAAAAAGTTACTTGTAAGTGTTTGGTGGACTAGCGCCGGTGTCGTTCACTATAGCTTTCTTAAATCTGGCCAAACGATTACGGCAAATATCTTTTGTCAGCAACTGCAAACCATGAAGGAAGAACTAGCTGTTAAACAACCGAGATTGGTCAATCGCTCTAGGCCGCTGCTTCTCGACAACGCAAGACCACACACTGCACAACAAACAACCACTAAGTTAGCTGAGCTACAATTGGAATGTCTGCGACATCCAACGTACTCCCAGGACCTTGCTCCAACAGATTACCATTTCTTCCGGAATTTGGACAACTTCTTACAAGGAAAAAAATTCTCCATACCAAACCTGATGTCGTTGGTAACTTTAATCAGTGCGCTGACTGTTCTGTGCCCAGGTTGAAAACCTGACTGGAGAGAATTTAGAAGGCTGTTTTGTGTAAGGGAACTCTGCTAAGCTAAATATGTACGAGTCTTTATAGGATCTTTGAGAAAAAAAGGTATTATGGAAATAGGGCGATATTCGGAGGGGGCTGAGGGATTGCATTTTTAGGCAATGGTATAATTTGCACCTACTTACAAGCGATCAGGACAATTGTCCTCATTTTTGTAACTACTAGAGTATGGATAACGCATCTATATAAGACTTCAGGCTTTCACGGCCGGCGTTGCATGTAGAATATACTGCTTCCGGGCTGATTGGCCGTGATCGAGGTGAAACTTGCGTTCCAGACGTTTCGTCGATCACTGCGGTCGACATCTTCAGTGGCGCAGGGCCGGGCGACGACAACTTCAAGGCATCGCGTCAGTCGCACGTCAGCCGCCGGCGAGGCAAGGCCTCCGAAGTTGTCGTCGCCCGGCCCTGCGCCACTGAAGATGTCGACCGCAGTGATCGACGAAACGTCTGGAACGCAAGTTTCACATCGACCACGGCCAATCAGCCCGGAAGCAGTATATTCTAAACGCATCTATAGTTTATAATATATTAGCACAATTTCTCCTGACGAAAAACTTATAAGAAAACAACAGCATTATCTAAGTTGAAAGGTACTTTATTGATTTTCGCGTACAACAACACGATCATACCAAATAAATACATTAAATGTCCATTACAATTACTTATGTATATCTTATTTTTATAACATTAATATTTATTTTAATTGTTTTTGCGACTATTCTTAGTCTATTTTTCTTTCCTTTTTCACTTACAGCTTGAGAATCAATGATAAACAATGTTATCTATATCTATTTTTACTTTCTTACTTTAATAATGCTTGAGAATTATTCTGAATACATATTAAATTATTGTAGGTATGCAAACCTGTAAAACAGCGTTTCCCAAACTTTATTATGCGCTGACCCTTGTTTTTTTAGCTATTTTAACGTTTCCCGATCGTGACCCATAGTTTTTTTGCCCTCCTAGTACAATAGGGACAAGTTCAACGTCTTTTAATCATAAACGGGTGTGATTGGTGGTATTTTTTTATTAGAGTCATCAAATGACTTCATCTCGCCTAGGGTTCAACTAAAGGTAAAACTACAGACTACAGGGCATGGGGCTTAGCTTGACGGCCTCAACAGATACTTTTCCAAACCCCGTTTAAAGGACTCCGGACTGTATGAAGACGGAAACACGTTATCGGTAAAGAATTTCAAGGCTTTGTGGTGTGGCAGGATAGCTGTGTTGAATTTACAATAAAACAATGCTATGACCCGATATTCGTGACCCCCAGTTTGAAAAACTCTGTTCTAGAGTATGTAGGTACACATTAGATATATTTTTAAGAAGGATCTATTTTTGTTCCTCATCTCAGTCATAGAGACAAATTAAAAATATTTACTTTTGGATATTGAATATTTCTTTATCAAAATAACAATAACTTTTTGGTTAGTTTTAGGTATATTAAGGCACCACTGAGTATTATATTTATTTATTTAAGTACTTCATAATTCTAATGTATTAAATGACTAGTCCTCGACTAAAGTACTTTATTTGTATAACTAACATTATTATGTTAAATTATTATAGTCTACTCAACCATCGTTGTGGATATTAAAATGCTTACTTCAAATTGCAATTACAAACTTTATGCCTTATACAAATAGAATTGGAAGCCATTTTCTTTTCATAAATAAATATATCTTACTATACATATTCGTTTTATGCCGTTTATCTTGTCTACTGAAGACTAAATTCATATTAAATATTAATAATAACTAAAACTTAGTAAAAACAGAAACTAAAACAAAAATTCACGTAAGTTTAATAATAAACTACGTAATTAATTAAAATAACAACAATTTTAAAAATCTGTGTATGCACCAGCGACATCTAGTACGACTGGCCGGTAATAGTCTTTCATTTCTCCCCAACCGCGTGGCGCTACGTTGAAATTAGGTCCGCAAACAAGCGGCAAACGAGGGCTTTTTGGTGAAGCATATACGTCATTTAACTTCGTAGGGGCTATTGGTAAAGGTACATCGACATTTTGTACGCTAATAGTTGGCGGGGAGACGGGGAAAGGTTCCATTTTGGGGAAATTCGTGGTGTGTTTCAGCGCGGACTTTGGGTAGGTTTTCTGGTTGCGAAGGCTAGATGGCGGGCGGTACGGTGTGTCGTGGTTTGCTACCGGTGTTGGTGTTGAGCACGCATTTGATGTGTTTCGACCTGGAACGTAATAATTACACAGTTAAACACTAAATAATGGTTTAGTACGGAACATCGCCAATATAGCAGGACATCATCATCATACTGTCAGCTTGGGGACCGGTCTCCTACGCTTTCTCTTCTGGTTTATTTTGGCTTTAATGGGTACGACTGTAGTTTGATGCCGTTTGAACGTGAACCAGAACCCAATCCCGAGAACTCTCTGAGAGTTCGGCTTGCAGGTAAGTTCATAGTGGACTGTATAGTTCCTATATATAAGTACACTTTTATGTCGGACTCGAAAAGACTAAGACCTCACACCGTCTTGAGACTTCATTAGCGTGTGGGTGCGATCACGATGTTCCCATATTACACCCCGAAAGGGAGGGAGGGGGGTTGCATCGCACCACCAGCTTGGCTAGAGGCAATGAGATGCTGACTGCGCTTTTATCCCTAAATAGGGCGCCTCATAATGGCCAATGTTAGCTATCATCTAAGTAGATTTCATTATTTGTCTCTTCAAATCTGACAGCTATGAGTTTGTTATTGTCACAGAACAGATGGTTATTGTTTTTAGTCATATGGTGCTGCCATCTACAATTCGTTTTGCGTCGGCATCCCCAACGTAATAACATGTGTACTAGTTATTAAAATCAAAGAGCGTCCTATAAATAATTGTACAATAAGTCTGAGGCCGCCATCGCTGGCTCACTACCAATTCATCAATATCAGCTGCTATGATCAGTAACGCTAGCTCATGGAGGCGTCGACCTAAATAAATATTTAATGGCATACTACGATGCGCCATCTTGACTGAAATTACGAAGAGTACTCAAAAAAATATATAATATAGGTTCTAGAATACGGATGCCAGGCCAGTTAAAAAAACCGCGTTGACTGAGTATCGCACCCACGACATCTGATTAAACGCACAAGCGGTACACCATAGGCGTGAGTAACTCAGAAACGGTAGTAAGAAAATTTTTTTTTTACAATTCTATTTCTATTCTGATGCGGTTTTTTTAAAAAGGTCTCGCTCAGAATCAAAATCTTAAGTGATCGCGATTGGTTTAATAGAATTGAACGGAGATACGATCAAAAGTCATGACAACCATTCACGAGCGGAGTCGTAGATATGGGCTAGTAATTAAACAAAAAAATTAAGCAATTAACATGCGCACTATTCAAACAGATTAAATTGATAAAAGTGTATGCTCAAGACGGAATTTCAACCCATGATCAATTACCACAAAATGGTTGTACCTAGAGTAGATGTAGTTAAATACATCTGATCTAGGTACAATAGTTAACCCTACCCTAGGTGCAATAATTGTAGATGGTTGTTGGAGTGTTTCGATTGCTTAAGACGTGGCTCAGGTTGCTCAGTAGTCAGAGCATTACCCCTGTCCCGCTGATTCAATTCCCGTTTTAAGCATTCCTTTAATCAGCTAGTATTTTAAAATAATGTTGGACTCTAAACCCACCTCTTCCTTCATGCACCCATTTGACAGATCGCTTCTTCCTGTTGACATACATGCTCTGGCCCCTGCTCATGTGATTGCTGGAGTCACTCAGAGACTTGGAGATGGACCTGGCAAGATCCATTTGTTCCTTGACGGTCGGATGTACTCCGGGTACGTAGAACGCTGATGATGCGAATGTTTTTTCTGAAAAGAACATTTAGATTATTATTATAATAACATATTGAAACTATTATTGTAAAGCAGCTGTGTCTGTACATTGGCAATTAAAACATATACTTGAGGTATGTTATATTAACGATACTGAACTTAAAATTATTTTATTTTTAATTCTTGTCCGTTTGTCTGTTTGTTTATTCGCGATGGTCGCAAAAACTACTGAACGGGTTTGATGCGGTTTCTTTGTTAGATAGACACCAAGAGGTCGGAATCTTACGCATGTTTGATAATAATTTGCAGTATTTAATTGGTCAAGTCATTGAAATATGAGAAATATTGTATTATGTGTACAGCATGCAATAAATCAATATTATTTTAAACGTCCGCGATGGAGTAGGCAGAGGTATATTAGCACCCATATTTCGCCAACTATGATTTATCGGTGGGCGACCTATGCCGTCAAGTGGGCACTTAGTCATAGGCTGTATGTTTACTGTCGGATGAAGAATAACCCTGCTGCTTAGTCGCCTACTGTGACACCCCATAGGAAAAGATATGTTGTCCCTATTCTACTTCACCGGAAGCCAACACGGCAACAAGAATTTCTTTTTCCTTTATTATTTTATACGACAATTACCTACAAGGGGTCCGCGTACTGAATAAGGTTTAGAAACGCTGACCTATATTATTA
Organism: Eilema caniola; assembly: GCA_949126895.1. Lineage (NCBI taxonomy): Eukaryota > Metazoa > Arthropoda > Insecta > Lepidoptera > Erebidae > Eilema > Eilema caniola. The sequence goes on along the minus strand of OX421488.1, from coordinate 1,841,626 downwards.
TCATCTAAATTAAATTTATTACTATTATTATAACGATAATAATTATATTCTGTTTTATATGATGTTAATCTACACGATGATAATTAATTAGTAATAGAAGTGTGTAATACATGTTAGATTGTTTGATATTGTTGCAAATCGCAAGGCCGAATGTTTAGTAGTTTTGTAATAAGCATCCACTTCCAAACTAGTAATTTTGTACCTGCATTTACAAAATAAATCTAAACTATTATTATACAGTATTTATAAAAACTAAGTATTTATTACTTTATTACACTAAGTATTTTATATGTACAACTATTAAAATGATTACTACAATTTATTCAAGGTCGCCGGACAGCGCTGGATGCAGGCTTAGATTGGTCTTTCTGGAAGTCCTATGTTCAGAAGCGGACTGTGTGTGGCTGATATGGTGATGACGATGAAGTATCTATTTAATAAAACCACAGTGTAACGATACGATTATTACAAAGAGGTAAAGTTTGTGAGTTTGCGACGATGTAGGGGATAATAATCTCTAGATCTACTGAACCGATTATAAAAACATTTCCTGTGCGATTTCCACACGATAAAAAAAATACTTGGTGACATAAGAGGACAGACGACTATCGGTATCTAGGTAACGCGCGGGAGTTTCCGGTGAGATTACCATTATCGCACGATAAAAAAAAACGACGGGTTGCACTCCGGGAATGCCGGCAGAAGTGAAAACTTGAATATTAACGTTGTGCGTTTTTGACATTTTGGAATGGTTATGAAATATTTTTTCACGAATTGTTTTAATTTTTCCATATTTTAAACACTTTATAAACACGAATTTTACGAATACACAGCAGTGTGGCCACTACACAGACGGTCGAGCCATCAGCTATCACCATTCATGCATGCGCGTTGCACGCTGTTTCAACAAGCTGGATGCCAAATTTTGCTTTTGTCCGTATCTATTTATGTCGGTTTGTCAGTTCCTGCAGGGCTAACATGCGCGCCACGAGATAGCTATCTCGAGGCATTTTGCCGTTTTATGTCGATATGTCGACTGTTGGTAGCATGAAGGGCTAACATGCGCGCCACGAGATAGCTATCTCGAGGCATTTTGAAGTTTTATGTCGATATCGACTGTTGGTAACATGGCAAATTTCATGGCGATCTGTCAGATGTCGCCATAACTCGACTTCGAGAAATCATCTCTACTTAGTGTCCGCAAATTGTAACATACGTGCCCTTATTTACTCGAATTTTGACATTTAAAATGTTTGGTCTCTCGTCTTTCATTTGGTCGACGAGAAGTTATCTCGTGTAAACTTTTCTTGTGCTCGGTTCATTTTGGATCAAAATTTAGTACCTTTGTGCGACTGCAAGCCATTTTCGACCTTAATGACTTTTCCTTTGTTACGTGTCTTTTCGCGTTAATTGATGACGCTGATCACGAAAATAAGAAAAAAAAATTCGAAAGCATGTCATGTCAATAAGGTCGAAAATTGTTTGCACTATTTTTTCTCTTTTTTTCATACCTAGCATCCCTAACTAGTCTGTGCTTTCGAGCAAATGGCCGTATCGGGCCGATTTTGTCGGATAAATGTTTAAAAAATGTGTATACCATAGACAACAATTGAAAAAGTTTGACGCGACAAAATATGTCGGCGTTACTTCGCTCGAGAAGACTCGAGATGATATCTCATCTCGATTCGAGATATTTGACGACGCGCGCATGTTAGCCCTGCTGGGGGGCTAATTTCTTAACCGATTTGTACCAAATTTGCCACACATTTTTAAATTTAAAACTCGACTTTTGTTCTTTGATAGTAGGGCAAATGAGGGAGAAAATGACGATAGTTTGCGCGTTATTTAATGAACCGAACTTGATGATTTCATCTGAAACATGAAGGACATGATTTCACACAGGTTCATTTGAAAAAAAATCATACATCGGAAGGCAAGCATATGTCAGAGCATCGTCTGTCAATTAGCAGGTGTACCGGTTTGTAGGTGCGATTGGCTTGGACTCAAAGCTCTTAGTGGGGACCCCATACACTGCTTCCTTATGCCATATGCCTATGCCTAGTACTGAGTATTTTAACTGCGGTTAGATCTGCCATTACAGTATGTCAATCATCGAACTATTTGACCTAGGTTCTAGGTTCAAATCTAACCTTATTTCCAATGTAATTTAGAAAGGTCTGGCTTACAGCTATTGACTTGGCTACTTACATGCTCTAATTATTTCAAGATTTAGTGAGAAACGACTACTCGGAAGAGCTGACTCATGCATGAGTGAAGTTTACAAATACGACATTCATAGGCACTTTCGTAGAAATAATGAAGCATGAGTACTTGGTATTGAACCCAGGTATCTATTCAGATTCAGTTCAAGAATATATTAATTGTTTTACATACCTATGAATTACCTCTGTGGTTGTTCATGTGTGCTAATGACATCATGCCGGCGCGGTCAAACGGCAGAATAAAAGAGTACGAGTTTTGGATGTAACCGCGTGGTTAAATATTGTTTTTGAAATGGAAAAAGGGGTTGTCCATTAATCACGTGAGGTTCAACAGGGGGGAGAGGGGGTTCGGCAAAAATCACGAAAGATCACCAGTCCCTCTAGACAAGTGGCAATTCGCTAGCAGGCGTTTGATGGAATAGAATGACGAATGTATAGGATTTGACGTATTTGACATGCGTTAACGACTGTCATTTACGTCAAATCCCATACATTCGTCATTCTATTCCACCTTACGCCGGCTAGCGAATTGCATTTGTCTAAAGGGGCAGGTGGAGAGGGGGTATAGTGAGATATCACGTGTATTTATTTTTTCTTTTAAGATGTGAAAAAGTGAATACTATTTTTTTTTAATTAGTTGATCAAATAAAATATACGTGATTTTAGGTTACGGAGGAGGGGTGATCTAAAACCTGACGACATATCACTATGGGGAAGTGGGGGTTAATAAAGTGTTAGAAAAAGAAGATCACGTGATTAATGGACAGCCCAATACGAGTAGAGGTTACCTAAAACATCAGTAGTTTCATCAAGGAACTTTGATGGTACTAGTGACAACGAACCGGGCTATGATGATGTAGCGTGACATTGTCATACTTCGTTAGACACATTTAACGTTGTTGGATCCCTTTCTGCATCCCAATTTTATATTTTCGCTTTGTAATTCTACAAATTATTATTATTTATCTACCTATTTTAGTTGGATTTCAAACTTAAATAGCAGAAATAATAATTTGTGGCATAGATAAGTGTACGAATCGCGCAACGAAGATAACAGTAATTTTATTCTACAGTTAGGCTTTTTTAAAAACCACCGTATTATCATTATAATGTATCAAGACTAAACTATTACGGTACCCCATCATGGACTGATTCATCTCATACATTGTAATTATATTAAAATCACGTTCCTGGATACATATATTAATGTCCCAGTAAAGTCCCAGTCAACTTTGATGTGCAGTCTAGATAAAAAGTGTGCATCAGTTTGCCATCAGAAAGAGGAAGCTCGTGAAGAGAGTAATAATAGAAGCAAATTTTTGGCTGTTGTCACTGCCTACCCAGGAGGGGTAAAAGCGTGAGTATGTGGGTTCCAAAATCGTCTTTAGGAGGGTCTTTGTCGGGGAAAAGAAACCCTCAGGGAAATCTCATCATCTAAATCAGTTCGATTCGCACTATTCGAACTATTTTATATGTTTACGGCGCGTAACATAGCACATCCTACTTGATATTATAAAAAAATATATAGAAATGTATCAATCAAATAATCGATTGATTAAATGTTTTTCGACCTCTTATTACCATTGATAAGCGAAAGTTATAATATAATGTCTATCGATTGAGTTGATTGACGATCGATTGACTGGTAGGTATAACAACACAAATGGATGTCGGTTATCGCGAATCGGGGTATGAAAAATAGATGTTGGCCGATTCTCAGACCTACCCGATATGCCCACAAAATTTCGGAGGAGTTTGGCAACGAAAACTGTGACACGAGAATTTTATATATTAGAATATCGTTGTCTTCATAATATTGTTTGACTCAGAAATACCTGCGTCAAAGTCTATTTTGTAAGAACAAACGAACAATTAGAAAAGCTAATTACGCTGCGCGCCAAAAATAGTATTTGAACACTCATAAAATGGCGCAATATGTTTCAACAACCGAAAAACAGCTGTGCACTGAATTTGGGAGCAACCTAGATAATTTTATTCGAATGTACCTACTCGTATCTAGATAGTATGCGCAACTCGAAGTGCGATACGAAGTGATACGTTTTTTCGCGTTGCGTCGAACCCTGCGATTACTGGGGCAGCACCAGCCCCCTAGACAACTGGCAATTCGTTAGCCGGCGTCTTATAAAATAGAATACAATGATAAATCTATGGGATTGTCATAAACATCAAGATACGTGTCAATGCCATACATTCATCATTCTATTCTGCGATACGCAGGCCAACGATTTGCCACTTGTCTATATGGGGGCAGTACATGTTTCATTTGCTGTTCTGTCCGCTGGGACCCTCCCCTAACCACAGATAACATAATACTAAAGTACCCTAACCTAAGCTACCGAGGACCTGTATAGGGCTACAGAATACGCTGTTATATCATATTGAATAATAATATCACTTGTACTTTTCCACTTTATTATGTTTTTATTTTTAACCTGACTAGTTTCACCTAACGGTATTATCAAAGGTTTACTATTATCATTTAGTAAACTTTTGATAATGCCGTGAGTAGTGTAGAATATGTGTAGTAGATTCCACCAAGTGACATCAATCTCCAGTATAAACAGGCTGTTATATCACATTACATGATGGACTTTGAATACTGTAACGAAAATGCCTTTGACGATATTTATATAAGGAGAAATCTAATTAAATTTCACCTACCTGCCTATCTAACTCTACAGATCCAATCCATATTTTTTTTATTGGGAAGGCTTTTTTATAAGGTTATCCTATTCTGGGCAAATTAACAATCAAAGCTCCTTACCAAATTTGCGATCTTTCTTAATGATGTGCTCCTCAGCATCAGGCGCTGGCGTAAAGATCTTGTTGAGGTCCACTTCCTTATCGCCCACGATCACTGGCTTGTTCTCCATGTCCTCCTGGAAACATGACGGTGAATGATGAGGCTCAGAACATGGTAATTTTGATAGGGATGAACAATAACTACAGTTTGAATGAATGCTATAAAATTCTGTGTTGTTTTATTATTTACAATAATCTCGAAGTTTCAGCCTAAAAATGGTGGTTGTAACTAATCTGTTTCAATGCTATTTCGTAGTAAACTCTGAGTACAAAATCACGAGTGATGAGTGCCACATAGTAGCACCTCAACGCTGTGAGGTTGTTCAGCGTAATCCACAACGCGATTGGCTACTGAATGAGATTTTTACTTTTAGCCTTTTTTTCGCGCCAGGATAATCATATTAAAACATAACGGCTGTTATTTTCCATAGAAAATAATAAGAGGCTCTCTATTTATGACGTGAGACGTTTTTGAAGGTTTTCAGTAATATATATATAAAATCTGCCCCTTCAAAATCACTCTGATTTAGCCACTCTTTACCATTGTTACTTGCGCACAGAACCTTACTGTGAGCTATAATTTCCAAACTGATTTTGGAACTTTAGTCCATAGATTTTAGTAACAAAAAAAATTATCGGAAATGTTGATGATGCATCTCAAAATCAACTAAGTGGGTATGTAGACATGTGGTATCGTATTGTGATGTAGAGCATTGCGACCAGTCTATTAGGTCTTTCAATGTGTAAAACAAACTTTAAAATCAATTAGTCACATTGTACTTGACCTATTTGTACTTTTGTAGGTTCAAATGAAAATAATGGTTTTTAACGACGGGTAGTTTACTTCATTTTAGAATTGATTTCAATAAAGAAAATAATATCTAATTGCGAACCAATTATCGAACGAATCGATCGATCGTCGACCGCTGGTAGAACAGACTAGTCGACGTCGTCGTTCAATCGATTATCGCAACAATCTATCAGTATCCATGGTATTGCAAGGAAGTGACAAACGAAAGATATACAATTTTCAGTTTTACAAACTAAAATATATTTTTTACTACCATTTTAATAGATAAACTATAAAGCAATATCATTAGGGAAGTAACCAATGTTTTAAATAGTGTTAGTAACAGGAAACAGCGCAATACATTGTGTTAGACAGGCAGATAAAGTGGAAGCATGTGACAAAATAAAAAGAAATAAAAAACTCAAGGTTACCCAATTCAATGTTAACAATTCTATTACCAAATGTTAAAAATAATTACCAAAATGTTAATTTAAAGATAAATGATGCCGCGTTAAAATATAATCACATTGTATATTGTGTGACGAAATTATCAAATGTAGGACATAAAATTCATGATAATATTTACACTGATAACAAAATATACTAGTGGGTCCGGTTTAGGTCCGGTTTCATGGTGAACCTTACAGTGAGACACTCCGGTGGCTCCAATGCCTCTGGTTCTTGAGCCAAGTCTCCATCATTCTGTGTAATTATAATTGTTACAATTTATTTTCTTTTTTTTTTAATTTACTTTACGGATTTTACATCGCCACTCGTTGTTCGTTCCTCGCAGTTTTTAACATTACTGGAGTACCGAACAGTGTAAATTAAATTCCTAGTATTTTTATAATCATTAATATATATATATATAGTCTTTCTACATATCTGGGAAAAGCTTGCTCATTTGAAAATTATCTAAATGGCGGCCGATCAATTTAGTTATTTAGTTTATATATATATTAAAAAAAAATACTATTCATCTTTATGTTTACCTTTCTAATTTTTTTCGGTAAATTTACCTAAAAACCTACTATAAAAGTTTTAACATTTTTTCTCCGACAGATAGCTGCTGTTATAAAGCGTAATTTCAGCCGATATAAGCAGACAGGAGAGTGTAATTAGCTTCAGGCTGAGAACCGACACATTCCATTAAATAAGTTTGCGTACTTAATGGGTAAAGTGCCATCACCAAATTGTGACGAATGCAATGTCCCACAAGACGTGTACCATATTTTGGTGGAATGTGAACGGAATGAGGCTGAAAGAGCCATAGTTAAATATCAACATGATATAGATATTCATATTATGGGTACATGTAATAGTATTCTTGCTTTCCCGGCCAGTCTCCCGACTACTACAACAACTACAAGAATACTATACAGATTAGTTAATATTGGTACTAAGCGTAGATTGGAAGATATGAACATTGTAAGATATGTTTAAGTATAGCTCCTATGAGGGTGACATATTCACTTTGTGAACAAACCCTCTTACAAAAAAAAGATAAAAAAAAGCGTAATTTAAACTACTCAAGGAGAAAAAAAAAATTATTGCTCTCAAGCGAGCACAGCTAGTATTAGTTATAAATAATCCGTATTGAATGTAGTGAACGCAGTGATTGTACCGACAGTGCCAAACTATGTTTATTGGCACTTTAACTATGTAGATTTTGAAATACTTAGTGTATCAAACTATTTTTTTCTGTTGCCAGTACAATAATCAAATGCTTTGTTACGTTTAGATAGTTTGCATATACTTTTAATTAGTGAATAATTTCAGCTAGATTTTAATATCCAGACTCATCATCTGCCTGTCCTTATCTCAATTATTTAGTGTGGGCGCAACATTTTTTTCTTTCATACATTACTATCAGATGTTATCTTCTTCCTTGCTATATCCATACTTACGCATTCCATTTATCTTTTCTTGGTTGTACCTGCTCTAGCTCTCTGCTATAAAGCCTCTACCACAAATTAGGTAATAGTTACGTTACTTCTACATTTATACTTTGAATCATTTCAACAACATGACATCACTCTTACATAGGTATGCCTGATGCCTTTTATGTTATCAGCAATATCTAAAGAGGCTTTAATGGAAATTTCACCCCCAAGGAGATAAAATATAAAGTTATCCTAAGCGACGCTGGGGATAAGTCGCTAGTTGAAGAAAATGAATATAGAATCGGACGTAGTCTTACAAAATAATTAACATCTGGGTTAATCAATTACCAATATAATTAATAAGCATCCAAAATTATAGAACTAAAAGAAAACTTATCTAAAATAATAATTAAAACTTCCGCGAACTGAAAAACATTGATGTAACCATTTTTTTCCTGTTTGTTTTTTCATGAGAAAATCTGGGAGTTAATCGATTTTCCACTTATCATCTATTTAGATAGAGTGTAAAATTGATTGGTGTATATTTTGACGTTTACAGTTAAGGTCGGAGAATAAGTAGATTTGGCTCCGTGCCAAGTCGCCGCTGCCAGCTACAAACACTATGAAAAATTGTAGCAGACGGATTTTTCAACGAATCGAGGCCAATGCGTTTAGAAACACAGTATATTGGTTAAGGATTAGTTTCGTGATGTAGATGGATATAAAAAAGATCTTTGGACGCTACCTGGATTGGAATTCAGAGAATGATGACTAATGAGACAAAATAGATAATAGCTAATGGTAAATATGTGGGAGCGTGTACACATCAATTAATAAACTTAATATTACAAACGGACATTTCAATTTCATTTATTTCTATTGTATTATTACCTTAAAATATTGAAGCCAATTATTAGCAAATGGATAATTTATTAGTCATTGAATAAAGTACAGTTACTGGTAAAACTAAAAACATTTCTTATAACTGTTTACCAAATATTAATTAAAACTGATATCGTAGTTGTGGTGGTAGATTCTTGGAATAGATTGTACCGTCATTAAATCGAAGAAACTCTAAAGCAAGCCACCTTTCTTAGTCTTCTAAGACTAAATTAATCAGAATCGTAAACCCACTCCTATCATAAGCAAGGTTTAGAGGTAATACTAGTACTTGCAATTATTCATAATCTTTTTTAAAAACACAATCCCCCGACTTTCCTATTAAGAACAACGCACGCAGCACCCTCATGCAGTGTAAATAATTTCATCTTGGACCGAACGAATCCGCACTTTTTTCTTTACCGCACCATAAATTCTGGCAATTACCCAACACACATATTTCCATCTTCCATCCCGGGTTCTTTAAAAGAGTTTGTTCTGTTAAGAGTAGTAACAATAGATCGATCGTCATTCGCTACTATCGATTGTCGGTAGAATTGATTAGTTAACATCCATTGATAGATTCTAGTACCTACCGACTTGCCCTGCCCGGCCTTTATTGTCAACCGTCACCGTAGCTCGTGTTCAATTAACACTGATCGACAGCATCGATCGACATTCGATTGATTAGTGTGGTGAGGCATGAAAAAGCTTTTGAAGAGTCCGTCAAAGTGAAGTCCACCATTTTAGAATTATTTTCATTTACAATTATGACCTTTATTCTTGAGACTACACCTTAAGGTTCATCATCATCCGCCTGCCCAATTATTTAGTGTCGGCGCAACGTATCAGTCTCCTCAGTCTCCTGCCAGATGTCATCTCCTCAGTCACTCTCTTTTTTGTCATTCTCGTACCACTTCTCCTTTAGCTTATGATCACCTTGACGTACCCTAAATAAATAAAAAATCTAACTAATCCGAAACTTTTTGTCAAACTTTTGAACATCTACCTAGTAGGTACATTGTACGAGTAAATTTTGTTGTTCTGTACACAGACAGGCATAAGTGACATAAAGAATGCCAAGATGATGACAGATCATTCGCTATAATTTATTTCTGTTTTAATAAATTGGCAACACTTGCGTTTAAGGTCGGGTCATGCATGCACTTAAAGATTGAGAACTTCGTAATAATTTATTCATTTATTGACATCTGTCACGTTGTATGTTTTAATTTTAGTCCATAATTAATTACAGATTTATTTATATCATCGATTTCGATAAGACTTTATCAACATATTGCTTTTTTTAAGTACTCCTCATCCCCTGCCCTCATTCTAAGTTTATTTCGGGTTCCGGTTTAGGTTGGCGCAACATATATGTGTTTCTTTCACTCATCTTCAGTTGCAGTCATCTCAACACTCACTCCCTTCTTAACAATACCATCTTTCACACAGTCCATTCACCTCCTTTTAGGTCTTCCTCTCCCCTTGTAGCCATCCACTGCCATAGTTAATGCCTTCCTTGCGACATTACTTTTATCCCTGCGTACACAGATAGCAACAACGCCTGGACCAATTTGGCCAATTTTTTTTTAAATGTTCGTTGGAGTTCAAGGATAGTTTTTACGGCGAGAAAAATTTAAATAAGGGTTAAGCTGTCACGGGAACGGGAACAGAATTCCACGCGGGCGAAGCCGCGGGCATCAGCTAGTATAATATCATTCTTATACTGCGTATCACATGTCTGAACCAGGACAATCGATTTTCTCGTAACTTTTCCGTAATTGGCGCTACTTAAACTTTTTTTTAAGTACTGTATAGGAATTATATTATATTACCTGTGGTACTGGTAATCTAAATTATGTACTAGAACTCCTGTTAACTCCTCCATCTAAGCTAAATTACTTGTCTTGCAGCATGCACTGATCGATTACCGCTTTGTGTAATAATTTTATATGCAAATTTCCCCTTTATCTCGGGTAAATCCTAAGTTGAGCGAATTTTCCTATGTGCCGCAGTGCCGACGTGCCAAAGTGCATAGACGTGGTTGCCACTTTGATGGGTGACCGCTTGGTGGTAAATCATCTGAGCGCGTCCATGCTTCGGAGGGCACATTAAAAGTCGATCTTGGCTGGCAGTAGCTTTTTATACAAATTAGATGGCAGACAAGCACACAGCAAACCTGATGGAAAGTGGTTACCGTGGCCTATGGACGTGTGCAACACCAGGGGCGTCACACTCGCGCTGCCGACCCTGAAGAAACCTTCTAATGCCCTTCTTGAAGAACCCCATATTGTAGTTGCTTAGAAAAAATACTCTCTTTAAATCATCTTAGTAAACATGTCTTTGGGTGACTGCAAATATTGAAAACAAACGAACAGACAGACATTAATACAAACAATCCCTAAATAGCTCAGAGGCCAAGTACGAGTGCCGATTGACACGGGTTCGATGCCCGAGCCGACTAATTACGACCAATGCTATTCCTAGCTACTCATAGTTTATAGCATAAATAATTACTTTTGGAATCGGTTATTGAGGTTAAGTCGTACTAATGCGAAAAGCAAATAGTTCAAGTTGATTTAATGCTGACAATGTGCCGCGTGCAACGGTTTCGATGTTATAAGTAAAATGTATCAAACCTTTAGGACCTATGTTGTGTCAGGCATCAGTCAGGTTAAGGGCACCTACTTGTTTCATGAAAATGTGCAGAAAATTTGCACAAACGTCGTGCAAAACTGAGAATACGATTTACACAACGGGCATGGCGTGACGAACACATACATTAAGAGATGAATATGATATTGAAATATAATATTTTAGTATGGGGATCTTTGAGGCCCCAGTCCCACTTGCTTTTTAGAGAGGACTATGTCCAGCAGTGGATTATGATAATGGATTGATTGAAATAATTTTTTAGGTGCCGGTTGAACGTGGAATGTTTTTTCCCGGCCAGTTGAAAGTGGCAAATTTATTCACTGGTAGAAATTTTTTCGGTTAAGGGTTGTTTTTTTTTCGTTTATTCAGGTTATGCACATAAAGAGCACATATGAACGTCAAAATTTTACAACATATGTCAAGGAATAGTTAAAATAATCTGTACATATAAATAAAATTAGAGTGTCTGTTTGTAATATTAAAATAACCATTTTTTACTACATGCACATGAATATAACACGGTACATACACCAAAACAACATTTTTTACGATTTTTGTCTGTCTGTTTATTTCGGCTAATCTCTGAAATGGCCAAACCGATTTTGACGGGACTTTCATTGGCAGGTAGCTGATGTAATAAGGAGTAACTTAGGCTACCTTTATTTTAGAAAAATAGCGTTGACTTAACACCAAGCGATAACCGACATACACGCGGGCGGAGCCGCGGACAACAGCTGGTACTAAATAAAGTAAATAAATCATTTTAAAATGATTCTTTCGCTGTGTAAAGATCTATTATTTCATGTATTGTAAGCTAATATCGAGGCCGGCTGTACCAATTTGAATGCAACCGAGGCTAACGTTACCATGATGACGATGATAATTAAATACTCTAGAACATTCTATACACCGCTATCTAGACCCAAAGTAAGCATAGCTTAACTAGCTTGTGTTATGGACTCTAAAATGCGGATATACATACTTATATACATACTTTTTTTTTGTACATACATTATTCATAGAAACACCCATAGCATTGCAAATAGCTATATTTATTCATGAATGATGATAATAACAATACTCATCTACTTTCATTACGCTATAACTATGACGTCACTCTCGTTTTTCATAAGCACTTGAAACTGGCGGGCTTGGATATAAGGTTTACTTGATAGTTGACAGTAGAGCCTAGAGAAAGCTCGTAAAGTTTGAAAGCGAAGGGCTATTTTATCTGCTTACCCTCGAGGGAAATATGCGTGAGCGTATGTATATATGACGTAACTAAAGATCAATAAGGAAGGACGTTCTTCTTATAAAACATTTGGCGCTTGGAGTAATGTTGGCGGTCCTCATCCATTCACGATATACTACATACATACTTGGATCCTTACTCAATGCGTGCTAACACTGTCACTCCTCTACTCCTACGCATTGTGAGCTATCGATCTATTCTTGATAAAGATCTACAACAAAGAATTTAGTAGCCGATTGTGACGTCAAATCAGTCATCATCACCTTCGTTTTGTATTTCATGTTTTGTTTATTGTTTTATGAAAGGATTACTAGCCGTAGCGTCTACGCTTGCGTGAATATAGCGAGGAAACATAACCTATGTATATGGTATTATTTTCGAAAATAACGAACTTGCATACAAACTTTCATACCTTTCTTTAAGACTTTCAAACCTTTTTTCGTGATAAAAGGTGGCCTATGTCCTTTCTTGGTCCAGAGTAGATGAGAATAGCGAAATATTGAGAAAGAGGGAAGTATTTAGATAAGGCTTTTGTCTAATGACGATAAAAAGAAAACCAAACCGATCGACCACTTATTTATTAATTTAATTGTACATTGTTATATTTAAACAGCAGTAAAGGCTTTATTTATGTCCTAAGCTAAATATGGGCTAGCTAGATTCTCTCTGCATTTAAATTTCATCAAATCATATTAGTAGTTTAGGCTTGAAAACATAACAGACAGATAGATAGACCCTCAAATAGAATTAAGTAGTTTCGCATTTAGTTATAATATTTGTATGGACAATTTTAAATTCAACGTTACTCAGAACTATATCAAATATTAGAGCTTTGGATACCTATTTTAAAAAGAATCTCGTTCGTTATAGTTGCCAGCTCTAATTATAAAAACGAACATCTTGTTAGTATATAGGTTAATCTGTTCGTCTGTCCGTCTTCATATAGAACACTTCCAGAAGTTTCGTAATATTGAAGATCTCTTTGGTTGTTTTTTTAATTTCCTTCTTCTTAATTTGTTAATATAATCTCTTGTTTCGTTTAAAAAGATTACCAAGGATTATCATCATTGTTATCAAAGCAATAGTCCCGGTTAGGTACAGTCGACAAAGGAGATACCGTTGCACCTTTTTTTATGTAGGATACGTCAAATTGAGTTCACCTCGCCTGATGGTAAGCTGAAGGCAAAGTCTCAGGAAAGAGGGTCACCATTACATACACGTACCATGTTAATAATGGTGGCACTCAGCTTGACGGCCCCATCAGATGCTTTTTCACGCCCCGCTTAAAGGACCCGGGACTGTAGGAAGAAGGAAACACGTGAGCTGGCAAGGAGTTCCAGAACTTAATGGTGCGACAAAGAAAGGAGTCACCTATATGGTAAGGTGCGACCATATCTCTTTTTTCGACTGCCCATGCAAATCTTGCACTTTGGAGCCTGCTCTGCGTCTCTAGACAAGTGGCAAGTCGTTAACGCATGTCATAAACTTCAAATCCCATACATTCGTCATTCTATCCCATCAATAGCAGGCCAAAAAATTGTCACTCGTCTAGAGGGGCTGGCAGGCCACGGCGGGCCCCCCCCGCACCGGGTTTGATCGGGGACCGCATGGTCCCCATCTCCCGAGGAGGGCCAGACCGAGAGGGATGGCCCTGGGTCAGCCGGGGTGCGAGGGATATGTCGCATGACAAACTCACCTTCGGCATAGCTCTACGACCCAGAGACGGCGGTGCGGTTTAGTCGGTTCGAGTCCGACATAATCTACCCCTACGGCGTAAAAAAAAAAGAGGGTCTGGTCTGCTCCACTATCTCTTCTTTCTATGGTTTATATCAAAGTGAATTTCACATGAACGTCTGTCATCAAACCCCAAACCTGAGTCTACTAGCTTAGACAGTTTACAAAGGTCTTCGTCTACCAGTGAGCTCAGTATGTCACAAAGTTCAGTCACTATAAAGATCTAGGAGAAGCCGCTCGCAGGAGAAGAACAATATTGCTAATAACATGAAGTACACCTACCAAAAATATTTTGATAGGTGCTGTTCGTGGACAAGGCTAGGTGGTGTCGGCTCAGGTGCTATTCAGCTGGGTGCTCTAAGTGGATTACACCTTTGATATTTTTACTGGATCGTTCAAAAGATCGGTGAAATTATCACTAAAATGGAATATTGACTTTTATTGCGAATATATTCTTGGTTTTAGGTAAGTACTACTTTTAAATATTGAACATTTACATCTCAAATAGTATGAAAACAAATAAGCTAAAGCTTCGGGGAACTTTGGCTGAGTTGAGAATGTTGAGATGAATCCAACATTAATGGCCGTATTTTAGAATGGTAATACTCAGTTCTGAATCTCTTTATCTGAGGACAGATTGTATAGACAATCAGTCAATCTATCCTTGCAATCCGTTCTCAAATAAATCGAGATAGTTACAGGACTAATGCCCGGTGCAGTAAGCCAGCGAATCAATCCAGTCCAGTGCCAGACTGGATTATTCCAGTGTTTTAAACACTGGAATGGGTACATTTTAGGGATGGTTCACATTATTCCAGTAGCATTCTAGCACTGGATTCGCTCGCTGGACTGGAATGCTGCTGAAAGAAATTGACCCGAGCATGATAGTCGTTCTAAAACATGGCGCTAAGGCGCATACGGGCCAATGTTTACGATTTGGCCCACGGGTGTTATTGTCAACAGTACTATAACGGTAGGCATAATGCAAATGAGCATAGGCGCGGCAGCCATATCAGTCTGTTTTAAACAACATTTTTGGTCATTTGATATGTTGATCATTTCACGTAGCTATTGGTCATTTGAAGTGATTTTCATTTCACGATTGGTCATTTTGTTTTCTGCGACCTATTAAATAATACAAACAATACTTCGAACTTTCTCTGAGTTACAAGTACTAATTTAGTTGAAAGGCCGCCATTTAAAGGTATTCTAATTAGTTCTTCCAAGATCAATGACATTGGCAAAGGATTTCAAATGCATATTGTTTTGAATATTTTGTTAGTGTTCACCACTACTTGACTAGCAACATAATGACACTTTTTGTTGCTGTCAAACATAATACACGATGACATTAAAACAAAAATATTGTAATAACTATACATACGATAGGTGTTCAGAGGGACAATTTCCATCATGGGGGAGTGGCTAGAGAGGCAACACGGTAGCCTCTCGTACCGTCAGACGCAGATTATCACCGGGCACGGTAGCTTCGGGCGGTATCTGCATCTGATGGGTATTGAGCCAACGCCCGAGTGCCATCACTGCGACGCGAGCGTGGACTCGGGGCTGCACACGCTCACCGAGTGCCCGGCGTTTGAGACGCCGAGGCGGGAGCTTGTGGCGGCCCTGGGGGTGAGAGTGCTCACGCTCTCCACCCTGCTCGCGGCGATGGTCCGCTGCGCGTATGCGTGGGCGGCCAGCGCCTCCTTCTGCGAGCAGGTCATGCTCGCCAAGGAGACAGCAGAGCGGGCGCGGCGCGATGAGCGAGAGAGGCTCGCTGACATCGCTGCACGCGCCCGAAGGCGGCTCGGGCGTCGGAGGGCGCAAACTGACCTCCGCCCCCCATGAGCGCGGGCCTGAGGGTGACGGGTGGAGAGGCCCGACACCCTAGCAGAAGCAGGCCACGGCGGCGGCGCGCATCGTAGGACGATGCGCGCCTCCCCACACCGGGGTTGAGTCGGGGACCGCGTGGTCCCCCCCTTCCCGAGGAGGGCCAGACCGAGAGGGATGGCCCTGGGTCAGCCGGGGTGCGAGGGATATGTCGCATGACAACCTCACCTTCGGCCTAGCACTTCGACCCAGAGACGGCGTGCGGTTTAGTCGGTTCGAGTCCGACATAACCTCCCCCTCCGGCTCCGGAGGGGTGGGTATCCGTGGGGATTTCCCGCACGTAAAAAAAAAATAAAAAAAAATGGGACAATTTCTGTAATACTTAAATCTCTTTTTTTTACGTTCGAAGCCGGAGGGGGTAGGGAGAGGGGTTATGTCGGACTCGAACCGACTAAACCGCACGCCGTCTGTGGGTCGATGTGCTAGGCCAGAGGTGAGGTTGTTTCGCGACATATCCCTCGCACCCCGGCTGACCCAGGGCCATTCCTCTCGGTCTGGCCCTCCTGGTAGGTACGTACCTACCTATTTTCATATCATAATTTTCATTGCTTTCGTGAACGTTTTTGACATTTGTGAGATTGACACTGTATTTTGAAAAAAATATATTACGAGAAGTGACCTTCAGTTGTCTAGTTTCAGAAACATTAAGATAACAGAAGGACAATTCTCGTAATATTCAAGGTGGAAGATATTGACCTTACCAGGAGGCGAAATACTGGAGATTGCGAATTTCACTCAAAGGAAACTTTCGAGGAGTATATGAGGATTTTAGTCGGTTCGACTACCGGGTGTGGCAAGCGAGTTTTGAAAAATACTTGAACGCAGTTTTGTTACTTTAAAAAAATAAAGGAATATTTCCTTTGAGTAAAATTCGCTATTTCCAGTAGGTATAAAGAGTACTTACCCTTCTAGGTAAGTCAAAATGTTCCACCCTGTTTTAAAAAGCCCTACGAATTAACCTCGTCAGATGGTAAGGTAAAGACAAAGTTTCAGGAAAGAGGGCACACCAACAATGTTACATTGATCGCCCTTAATAATCCAAAAAAAAATATTGTTGTTCTAAACAGCTTTTCTAGTATCAAAAATCAATGTTAGTTTAGTATCGTCAATATTCTAAATAAATACTCTACAGCAATCTATAATTAAAAACAGCAATAAAATAAATACTTATAATAAAATAAATAAACATACGCTATAGGCATAGCATAAACTATATGCATAGCATATACGTTAAGATATTTTTGGAATAAAATTGTGGATCTTTGTAACATTATTACACAAATATGTAGAAAGATATAACCTTCTATGTAACCTATTGCTAAGCAAATTAACATAATACGCCTTCTATAAGTGTCGGGGCGCGAGGTGTCGTATTCTGCGGACAATCAATACATATAAATAAAATCTGAAAATTTAAACCGGTTTTTACTATATGCATATGAATAAAATGCGGTACATACACCAAAATAACATTTTTACAATTTTTGTCTGTTTCTGTCTGTCTGTGTCCCGATTTTGGCGGTACTTTAATTGGCAGGTAGCTGATGTAATAAGGAGTAAATTAGGCTACTTTTATTTAAGAAAAATTTTATGATCAATAGCGTTGACTCAACACTAAGCGATAACCGACATCCACGCGGGCGAAGCCGCGGGCAACAGCTAGTAATCAATATATTTGGCGACAGATCTATCATTTTGATGACAAAATCTAAATCTATGGACAAAATATACCCTCGAGCCTCTGCAGATGCGTAGAGATGTTGCTTCCTTGGCAGTATTTTACCGTCTCTATCATGGTGAATGTTCTGATGAGCTATTCCAATTAGTTCCACCCTCTCCTTTCCTACACAGGGCAACAAGAGCAGGGCTTAGATGTCAACCGTATACGGTGCAGAATATTCCTTCAAAAACCAAGCGGTTCGGTGACTCTTTTCTTTTTCTTTCTTTTAGTTCCCTTAGATCAACAACATAGGATTTTATGGTGTAGGTTTTCCTCTCAGAGTTCGGAGGTCAGACAGCAGTCACTCCCGTCGAAAACGGTATACCAATCAAAACAATAAGCGGATCTCGGCCTCCAAATTACAAACCTTGGACGCAACTAGACAATCTTTTGGACCACGAGTGTGACTCGCCTGATGTTACACACATCCATAAGTTACAGTAACCACTTTCATCATAAGGTGGGCCGTGTGCTTGTCTACTACATATGTGATATAACAAAAAATCGCTATGAAGATGATGAAAACGGCAAAATTTACGGTAAAATCTATTCTGGCCTACTTGCATTGTCTAAAAAGTACTGCGTTAATGCAAATAAGATAAACACATGAATATTTCCGTTAGTTAGGACCTGTTAAGACATTCCTATATGATGAGGCAGTAACTGATAATCAAATTATTTATTACTATTCGAAGAATCAAAGAATCAATTTCGTTTATTCAGTTTAGGCACATAGAGAGCACATATGAACGTCAAAAGTTAACAATTGTCAAGGAATAGTTAAAATAATCACTACATAGTATAAAACAAAGTCGCTTTCTCGGTCCCTATATCCTTTGTATGCTTAAATCTTTAAAACTACGCAACGGATTTCGACGTGGTTTTTTTAATAGATAGAGTAATTCAAGAGGGAGGTTTATATATATATAATACATGTTTAATATAGTAGAGGGTGCAGCGGGAACGGGATCTGACGCCACGCGGGCGGAAAAATATTGGCGGTACGAAGTTCGCTGGGACAGCTAGTATTAAATAAAGTAAATATGTAAATCGTTTGCAATTAATTAATTTTACTTTACAACTACGAAAAATAGCTTTGACACTACCGGTGGTATCATGGGTAATGAATACATAGATACCCTTGACATTACCGGTAGTGTCATGTGGATAGACTTATATTCTTGAGACTACCAGTAGGTAACACACAGTACGCAATCGCCAAGGTGCATTCCCGAACTAAAAACTGCGTAAAGCATTTAGAGCTATCTTCTGATGGACAAGGCTCCGAACTGGACCATGGAACTTGGTCCTTAGGTACGCGCCTACGGAGAGTATTCCTATAAAAAACACTCTAATGTATGAGGTCGGAATACTGCCAACACCTTGCATGACTTCGGTTGAGCCGTTTGCATCTTGGAGCTCAAGGGTTCCTCTTGTTTTTTTATACAACTGAGTTGGTAGACAAGCACACAACCCACCTGATGGAAAGTGGTTACTGTGGCCTATAGACGTGTGCAACACCAGAGGAGTCGCACTCGTACTGCCGACCCTGTAAACACAGAGAGTTTCTGTGTCGTCAGTGTAGAAGACAAAGCAGGCAAAGCCTTTTGTCTTCCCACTGACAGCACAAAAACTCTCCAGTGAGCTTTGGCTACCCTACTAACTGCCGGGAACACAACACGAGGTTATTGGCCGCGGTATTCTGTAGGGCGGAGGTACTTCCCCTGTCGGTCTGCTCATAATTAGTTTATTTTGGCTATTAGAGGAGCAACTATTGTCTGACCAACAGAAATGTTGGAACAAGTGAGCGGTAAACGCGTGGCAACTTTTTAGTCAATTCCTGTCCTATGAGACAGGAACTTTCGAACGCTTACTGAGTACTGTTAAGACTAGCTTGTAATAACATCGTTAAAATACCGTGAATATGCCATATTGTGCTATTACCAATTGTAGAATAAAAATGGAGAAGTCTCGTGAGTATTTATTTACAGTGAAAAAGTCACCACGCGCGAAACGATGGTGAACACTATGCTTGCGAACGCTTACGGCCGTTCTATCCTAACCGCTTGAAAAATCGATCGCTTAAAAGCTTGAATCTAGACTCATATTCCATAAACGATTTATGATAGGAGCCCAGTCGAACCAAGTGGGGTTGGGAGTACGAGAGCCAAAAAGGGACCAGGATATACTTAGGTCCTTTCTGAAGCAAAAATATCGAAAGAAAATAAGTAATAAAAGAAGAAATCTTAGATACTGCCCCAGATTGGACTCTCCTAATCGACACGTATGAAAAACACTATAAAATTCCGGAGGATGTTGGGGTTTCGTCATCTAGACCGGACATATTTCTCTACTCGAAAACGACTATATATGTGGTCCTTGTGGAACTTACTGTACTGTGGGAAACAAATATACCGAAGGACCATACACTTACAATTAAATACTATGATCTCACAAACGAATTATGGTTAATGGTTAATTTGTATGCAGTAGAAGTGGGAGCGAGAGGTATACCAGCAAAATCTCTCTATAACCTACTTAAAGATTTAGGCCTATCGAGAGCTACAATAAGCTCATTACTAGGACGAATGTCTAAAGCGGCACCAGTAGGTTCGTATCAAATTTGGTTAGGCAGGGAGGGGAACTTGGGTAGTGAAGGTGAGTGTTGATGTACATCAACAAAAGGGGCCCCTTCTAAACCTACACTTGGGTCGCAAGTCCCAGGCACTGTCCCGAGTTCCCAACTCAGCAACGCGATGGACCCGGCTCCCGCACGGAGAATTCATGGATTGCTAAGAACATCGTCTTTGTGTTGACCCCACATTCCAAGGGGAATGGGAGTACATCTGATTGACCTCCAATTTTACCATCATCACAGAAAATCCGTTCATATAAACTGGGTTTAGTTGGAGCAAGGTTATGGGGCTTTCATACATTATTGTATGTACTTGTATCTTTGTAACCAAATTGTTTATTCATGAAAATCAGTTGCAATTCTAAATTTCGTCTAAAACCATCACGGTTCACCTTGCAAAGTATTTATATCTTTAGATTACCGCTACTATGCTTGCTGTATTATTATATGCTCTAATTCACAGTTCCAAAACAACTTACATAAGATCAGATTTAGGCGCATAAACTGTAGTTATCACCTCTGAAACTTTACGCAAGAAAGCCCCTTTGGGGAGCTTGGGGTACCTCTGACTTGACTCCACCGGGGCTAACGGAAGAAGAGCTTATTGGATTTGAGTAGATTAAAGAAAGAAAGAAAGAAAGAAAATTCATTTATTAAACACACACATTTAAAAAAAAGAATTAAGAAGAATTACAGAGCTAACTGCAAGTAAGCCTGTCAATTAATCATTTAAAGATATAGAATAGAAGACAATTCGAGTGTGTGTCTAAAAGGCCGCAGTTCAGCTAATGCTTACAGATTGGTACAATCCGCAGCGCTGGTTTTCAACTGCAGCCCAGTGCGATCCAACCAGGTTGCATTCTGTATTAGCACTGAGTAAATATCGGCACTGTTTTGCTTTATACTAAACAAAATCATTAAGGAATAAGAACATTACACACCCACTCGTGAACATACACCCGTTTTGTACATATAGTTAGACATACAGTTATAATTAGTTTCAGGTATATATTTTATTTGTACATTTATATTAGGATCCTCATCTCCACTTATCACAAATTGTGATGTATTTATAATTATGTACATAGATAGGTAGAATAGATCATTCAACCTAAATTCAAGAGCTTTTTATTCTACACATACAGCCAAGAACACAAGAGCAACAAACCAAAGATACCTAAGGAACACAGAAGAAAAACAAAAAAAAAACAACAAAAAACAAAGCTTAACCACTAACAAATTTAACACAACATTATTCGCACCTTCAGTTAACCCGCAACTGCCGCATTCCCTTCCATTACCACACACACCAAACAGAAATATATTTATATTCATACGTACACCCATATACAAATATATATGCATGTAAACATACACATACACACACACACATGCACATACCTTCATTACACAACCAGGGAGAAGTCAGACCACAAATCATCCAAAAACCTCAGGGCTAGAGCCCATTATCTACCTGATTTTTGGACATTAAGCAGGATATTCTTGTACCTAGTTCGGAAACCATGTATGCCGGCGATTAAAATGGCATATATTTCATTTTATGTTTGCTATTGGAGGTGGGATATCCCCATCGGCTGGTGACGATGTGCCTTTTACGGGAGCCAGGATTAATTCAGCCATTTGGAGGAGTAGAAGAACTGACTAAGAGGTTTTAAAAAGCAAGCACTCTGCTAAGAGAGGTAAAAAATTCTGATTTTCAGACGCTGTCGAAGGTAATCTATAAATTTTATATATATATATATACCACTGAGGTGACAGACAAGCACACGTCACACCTGATAGAAAGTGGTTACAGTGGCCTATGGACGTGTGCAACACCATGGGAGCCACACTCGTGCTGCCGACCTTGCTTGTAAACACAGAGAGTTTCTGTGCCGTCAGTGTAGAAGACAAAGTAGGAATAGCCTTTGGTCTTCCCACTGACAGCGCAAAAACTCTCCAGTGAGCTCTGGCTACCCTACTCACCGCCGGGAACACAACAATAGGTTATTATGGCCGCGGTATTCTGTAGGGCGGAGGTACTTCCCCAATCGGACTGCACAATATTGTTTACCCCGTTTATAAAACACGGTTAGGATTCCTTCATCATCATTCTCATCGTCACCATCAGCATTAGTCCCAGTTGCATCCAAAGCTCTTCGGAATTCTTCGGAATCGGGACCAATCTCATCCTAAAACTCTTCCTTTTGAACTGGGTTTATACTGACTTTTGCGGGAGCAACTGCCGTTTAACAACCAACCCTTAGAGAAAAGCTTGCTCCATAGACTCTTATTGGCCTTCTATATAGCTAGGTTACGTTAGGACTAATCTCATAATTATTGCAATGGCCTACAAGGCTACACCTACTAAGTTGAATAATAATTTATAGTATTTGCGAAAGTCTAACATTGAAACCTAACTACAAAAAGACTTAATTATCTAATTATAAACAAGGAAATTCAACATTATCCGTATTCAGATCCACAATTTTATTCCAAAGCACAGTTAGCGTCATAAATGTTTGAATTAATTTTATTTAAAAACGGTTAATTCATAACGGTATTTGGTAAACACCGGTATTGTAAACATTTAAAAATAAGCGATTAACTAATTTCAACATTATTGACGCTAATAATAATAATAAAATACGCATATAAATAAAAATAATAGATACTTAATATCGTGTCCCAAATCCAAGGCGTGTGTTAGAAGCGCGATCTATTTACGAGAAAACAAACTTACCCAACTTACAGGGAACAACTTATAACTGAGGTTTGTGAGGAATTCCTTCTTCTGAGGGTCGTACATGTCTGAGGGCTTGAATCCTCTCTTCGTTATGAGGGTGCTGTTGACACTCGAGGAGCTCTTGGTGTCATCGAAGCTGTCTTTGTGGACAATCCTGTCGTTGATGGTGTGGATACTCGACATCTTATTCGAAGAGAACTGACTTTCGCTAATTGTCATCATTTTTATTGATTTTTTCGATTCACTACACTGTCACTTTGGTTCGTTACGTTTTTGAATCTGGAATAACGGTTTTTTTAGTTTTGTGTTCGATTGTACTTGTGATGTATGATGATTTTATTAATAAATAGATATTATGATGAATAACTATATATCATATCTGATACGATCACTATACAAGATATTATTTTGTCGTTATTTTATAGAACGCGTTTCCTAAATTATACCGTACGTCCGAAGTCCGCTGTAACTACTAAGAGAATGATATGATATGAGTCAAAGCCAAGAGCGTGGATTGTTGTTACACGGTTATTGTTTATTCATTTTGAAAGTATTTCACAAGTTTTCCTGTCTCATTTTTCACGTATTGAGTGAAAAAGAAAGAAATATACCGATATCAAAAGTATTAAGTAGATATTATTTTATCTGTGGTATTAGTTTTTCCGTAAAGAAAAGATATCTGTAAAAAATATATCTGTGATTTAGATTTCTTATGTTGTATTTACCTATTACAGATTATACTACATTAGATAATAGGTATCTATATCTAATATGATATTCAAGGTACTATAAGTACACAGCACACAGTGTTATGTTATCTAGGTCCAAACTAAGGATAGCTTTTAGAATGCGTAATACTGCGGTGCTTGTTTTCGTAAATACATTCATGTATGTTACCAACACATAGAAATATCTAGACCAATGCAAATAGATATATTGTTGGTAAGTATTGCTACATAATAACTACAAATATTTGAACTGAGTGGGATTCGAACTCGTACCCTCCGACGAAGCCTTCGAATCTTCTGCCACACTGCCAGCGTGCAGTCAGTCAGAGATCTCACCATGTGCAGTAAGTAATTGCGTTCAAGTTTTTATAAACTGATATTTTCAGTTAATATATCACTCATTGAAATAAAACTACTTTTAATGGATTCTAACGCGATTTATTTGTTATTATTTACTTTTAAACCGACGTTTCGGCTATTTTTCAGCAGCCATGTTCGCGGTTTGACTAAGGACGGTAGTTGTCATATAGTTTGAAGTGTAAGTTATCTCATAGTACCCAAAATCATCATGAACTGTTGGTGTTACTATTTACGCAGAATGAGCTCACTGTGTCGTAAAGTCTTACTGTATTTGGCTATTTGCTAGGTATAATTAAGTGAATGACTGGGTACCAGGCAAAACGCGATAGAATCCGTAAAAAGTATTCTATTTCAATTTAATAAACTGAGTTTAGAAGAACTTGAACGCAGTTACTTTCACTAGTGAAATTCGACCTTATCGCGTAAACACAAGTAGTTACTAAACATACGCACAACTCGACCGTCAACCATTGCAACGAACCCCCAATCTCGGAACAGATGCCAACTCTTCTCCACTTACATAAACCGCTATATTCCTTTGACATAAAGTTCAAATTCACTTACAGTTGTTCATGTTTACCAAACTGTATTGTACAAAAATACTTCAACCATATTGACGTCACAATACATTACTGTTGTTCTAAACTAAATAATTATACTATTATATCTTTAGTAATACTCAAACATGAATAGATGGCACTAGTAGACTCATTTAAAGAAATAAAAAGTTAAAACGCATGTTTGCTGACATAGAATCACGTAAATTATTTCAGAACTTAAACACATGATAATGTAAGCATATAAAACTCGTTGAAATTATAATAAATAAAGATTTTGTGACAATCGCGGTATTTTTTTTTTGTGCCATCTTGCAGCATGCTGCATTATGTCTCTAACTTTTGCAACTACTGCAGAATCTGGCAGAATCAAAATAAATTTGAGTATTTATTGTTTTATTCAGTCATATTCAATAATGTGTTAAGTGTAAATATGTTTTTTTTTTGATAAGTTAATTTTAATACTAAAAATTAGAAAAGTTTTCCAAAACAGTGTCGCCATCTAGTTATAACTCCTGAACTAAAATGCTGCCTGCCTGCTTTTCGAAGTATCAAGTGTAACCATTTTTTGTTCCTAATTGTGCATCTGTTTAAGAATTATATTATATTCCATGTGCCATATGCCGCCACTTAGCGAATGAACTGTAGGAAATACTACGCTCTCGTCGGCACCCAAGCCACAGATAATAGAATATCCAAAGCGCTGGCCCGCAAAAGTGTGGAGCGGGCCCGTCTTCTGATTAAGCGATGTCCAGACACCACAAGGACATCTCCCGTCGCGGGAGGCTCTACAGCGGGTGGAGCGCTAAGTCAACCTCTGTTAGAAATCGGTACACCTGACTGACGGACGAAGATGAATCTTGGGTTTGGGGAGTCAAGCGGCAGACTCTCCCATTAAAGTAAAAAAAAGATAAGAGGACAAGAAGCGACCATGGTTACTGAAAAAACAACCGAAAAAGTAAATAATGTCTAATAAATCGCACTAGGATCTAAATATGAAAATAAAGTGGTTTTATCTCAATGACTGACTTTCACTTAGAAAATATCAAGATACTAGGAACCTGTACAGCATCGGCACAGCGATAAAGCGTACATAGAGGTCAAAGGTTCGATTCCCACTCAACTTTTACATTTATTAGCTGTTTGAAATATGCGTTCGTCCATTCAGAGTCAAAAGTGGATGGTTGTTCACGCAGCGCCTTATATATTCTGTACAGCAATGTTTAATCCTACTTCACTACATAGTATAAAACCAAGTGCGTTCGAGATGCCGAGGCGGGAGCTTGTGTCGGCCCTGGGGGTGAGAGTGCTCACGCTCTCCACCCTGCTCGCGGCGAGCAGGTCATGCTCGTGAAGGAGACAGCAGAGCGGGTGAGGCGCGATGAGCGGGAGAGACTCGCGGACATCGCTGCCCGCCTTCGTAGGCGGCTCGGGCGTTGGAGGGCGCAGACTGACCTCGGTCCCCCGTGAGTGCGGGCCTGAGGGTGACGGGTGGAGCCGCTCGTCACCCTAGCAGAAGCAGGCCACGGCGGCGGCGCGCATCGTAGGCGCGCCCCCCCATACCGGGGGCGAGTCGGGGACCGCGTTGTTCCCCCTCCCGAGGACGGCCAGACCGAGAGGAATGGCCCTGGGTCAGCCGGGGTGCGAGGGATATGTCAAAAGACAACCTCACCTCCGGCCTAGCACATCGACCCACAGACGGCGTGCGGTTTAGTCTATCTCTCTCTCTCTCGAATCTTATGTCGAACTCGTATGGTATCCGTGGGGATATCCCACACGTAAAAAAAAATATATAAAACAAAGTGCGTTCGAGATGCCGAGGCGGGAGCTTGTGTCGGCCCTGGGGGTGAGAGTGCTCACGCTCTCCACCCTGCTCGCGGCGAGCAGGTCATGCTCGTGAAGGAGACAGCAGAGCGGGTGCGGCGCGATCAGTATATTGTATAATGGCTTCGCACGCACTGCAGCCTGAATGACTCGATGGATTTTAGCTCGAGAGGTGTCGTTAGATTCGCATTTACGGTGAGAGCGACACTGGATATATCAAAATAAAAAAATGGTGGATTTTGGTATAAAATGGGGTATCCAAATGAAGGAAATTAAAATACTATTACAAAAATAAATATTTCATAACAAAAAGTATAAAATAAAATAGATTCTTAAAAATCAAAACCCGACTAATGCTGAAAAGATCGATCGATTTGCAAATCTCAAACCAATGAAAATAATGGGTACCGCCTGCTATAAAGCTTGTTTCGATCTTTTTAACATCAGCCGGGTTTTTTTTTATTGATTTTTTGTATATGGTCTGGATTGATTGGTATCGGCTTTTTCGGAAGCAACTGCCTTGTGACCAACTCTGAGAGGTAAGTCTGCGTAAAGCATCCTCAGTTGTTAAGCAGGTGCTCCAACCTGCAGGTGAGGGTATGTCCCCTAACCCGAAAGGGCTTTCTCGATACCTAAAATAACCCACAGCAAGCCGGAGTGCGAGAGAAAATACTAATTGACCTAAGTGACCTTACTCCCTGAAGCATCGTGCGGTTTTAGTTGACTCAAGACCGATTTTTTTTTACCAGTGAGATGGCAGACGAGCGCACGGCCCACCCGATGGAAAATGGTTACCGTGACCTATATAACCACCCCGTTAGCCAGTGAGATATCGGAAAATATTGTCTCTGACGTCAAGGATATTGATAGAGCTTTCTGCAGTTAAATTTCTAATATATGTTTATTTGTTTCAATGTGAATATTAAATCTTTTCTCCGTTACGCTGACACAACTGCTTACCCCACTGTATACAGTTGCTGCAGTACTGCTACAATCTAAAACGTTATGTTATTACTGTCGTAATCACTGTACACGTACACGTAATCACAGCCACGGCCCACTTGATGAAAAGTGGTTACCGTGGCCTATGGACGTGTGCAACACCAGGGGCGTCATACTCGCGCTGCCGCCGACCCTGTTAGAACAGAGAGTTTCTGTACCGTTAGTGTAGAAGATAAAGCAGGACAAGCCTTACGTCTTCCCATTAACAGCACAAAAACTCTCCAGTGAGCTCTGGCTACCCTACTCACCGCCGTGAACACAACACGAGGTTATTATGGCCGCGGTATTCTGTAGGGTGGAGGTACTTCCCCAGTCGGACTGCTCAATTGGACGGCAATACCGTCGAGTCCTACCCCCTACTGAAACCACCCACAGACTATGGCCAACCTGCTGAAGTATGCTTTCTGTCGCTACACATGTACTCCAAGGAGCTCACGAGCGTCTCGGAGAGTGCATCAATCACAGTGTGGTTGCCAACCACAATACTGATCTAGGATCTTGACGCTGGGATCGCCAGCGCACTCTTCTGCTTATTATGGCAAATCTTTTACTGTGAAGGCCATTGGCCTATGGAATGCATTGCCGGTAGAGATTAGAGAGGCACAATCCATACATATCTTTAAAAAGATGGTAATGACTCATTATCTTTCTATAGCGTAGTCGTTGAAAACTCCTCACATTCACAATTTATTCTTTTTATTTATGTAAATATTACTGTAACTTTTTTATATAAAGACTAGCTGTTGCTCGCGGCTCCGCCCGCGTGGATGTCGGTTAGCGCTTAGTGTTGAGTCAACATAGTAGCTATAAGCATGCAAAGTCTCAACCCGATCGGTTTAAAATTGACAAAGTTTTATACAAACTTTCTTCCCCTATTTCATCCCCTTGGGGGTACAATTAAATAAAATCCTTTCTTAGCGGATGCCTACGTCATAGTATCTACCTGCATGCCAAATTTCAACCCGATCCGTCCAGCCGATTGGGCTGTGCGTTGATAGATCACTATGTCAGTCAGTCAGTCACCTTTGAGTTATATATATAATTGAAGAAGTTAATAAGCCAGGCCTGTCCAGATAGGATGGTAAGAGACTGGATGGGTTAACTCTCGTGCCTTGGAAGAGGGGTAGGTGCTTGGTGTGGGACGCGACCTGTGGCAGTACCATAGCTGCGAGTCACCTGCGCCGCACGGCTCTTTCCCCTGCGGCCGTGGCCGAAGATGCGGCTAGCCATTGCAATCCAGCGCGGAAATAGGGCCAGTGTTCTGGGTTCCTTTGAACCGGACACGACCCGAGGCGGATTATTTCAATGACAAAAGCTTGGCTGGCTGATTGACATTTTTGTAACAATTTATGAAATAAAGTTTTATTATGAAATAAAAAATTGGAAGTCCATTGTGCATTTACCTGTAACTGTTACTATGTACTATATCTGTGATAATATTAGTGTGCAATAAATAATTATCCATTTATCTATCTATCAAATCTGACTTCTTAACAACGCAATTCAAGGTGACACAAAACATCACTTTTTTAATTGATTGTGCAATTTATAGGTATTAAAAAACTGTTTATATTATTTTGACCCGCGTTCGAATCGGACGTGGCGATGAATCTGAGCGCGGTACTGGTTTTTGTGGTGTTGTGTTTAACTACATTCTATTTTTTCTACCGTCGTAAATATGGATATTGGAAAGAACGCGGTATTCCGTACGAAAAGCCTACAGTACTCATCGGAAACCTCGGGTTTATCATGACAACCAGCATGCATGATTACATGCTGAAATTGACAAATAAGTACAAGAGTCAGGAATATTTTGGAATATTCTTGGGGCAGGAACCAGCTCTCGTAATAAATTCGAAAGACCTTGCAAAGCAAGTGTTGTTAAAAGATTGGAACTCTTTTCAAAACCGTTTCGGATACCCGGGTGACAAAGACGATATATTGGGTGCATTAAATTTGTTTAATGTTAAAGTAAGTTAACATTTTCATTCTAACTATTAATATTAAACTTAACGGATGCCCGCGACCACACGCAGCCATATCGTTTTTCAATTCCTCACTACTCTCTCTGAAATCAGAGGAACATGTGGAGTGCATACGAGCGACCCCTGCCAGGGCCGCCTCCACCTTGTCAGGTCCATTAAAGGGTAAGTGTTGTAAACTCTTTTCTAACAGGGTCAGCAGCACGAGTGTGACGCCGCTGGTGTTGCACACGTCCATAGGCCACAGTAACCACTGTCCATCAGGTGGGCCGTGTGGTTGTCTGTCAACTAAGTGGTATAAAAAAGTCAACGTAGAGGTTACCTCTGTGCCCTAAGATGGGCCAGGACCAAAAAGTTATAAGTCGCCCTGCGTTATTTCTCGACACAGATATATTACGTAACGATGAAGATGATGTAATAACGGGTGTAAGGGGAACGTTCCCGAAGCCGAAGGCCCCTGGTCGTACTCCGGGTACACTACATCAAGACATTTTTCTTGATTTGGTAAAAAAAAAAAATCACCAATCATTAGGAAATCTCAATGAAACGACAATTTCATTAAAAAAAAAACATCAGTACAAAAAAGCACGCGCTTGGCGCCATTTGTTTTTTTTTTCTATTAAGCAAAGGGCGTCTAATTCCGTAGTATTTTCACCAAATCTCGAAAGAACCTCAAAAATTAAGTATTCATTGCGCCTTTTTCTATATAAGGCTATTTTTATTAGAATTGTACCTATATTATTTTTGAAAAATACCATCAATTTGACTCTAAAAGTTCGCTCAGTTCTAAAAGTTCGCTCTTTCGCAAGACTCTAAAAAACAGTTTAATTAATAAAAAAATCAAAAAAGGCAGAAGCTCCTAATTTCACGCGCTCGTGTATCGCATCATCGCTGTCAGCAGGGTGCTGGGCGAGAGAACTCCCACCCCTAGGGCCGCCAAGAGGTCCCGCCTCGGTGTTTCCCACGCCGGGCACTCGGTCCACATGTATAGCACTGAGTCCTCGCTCGCATCACAATGATGGCACTGGGGCGTTGGTTCCTTCTGGATCCTACGTAGGTAGCCTGCGAAGCACATGTGCCCGGAGACTACCGTGCCCGGTACCCGGCACCTGCGTCAGCCGGTACGAGATGTCACCGTGAGGCCTTTCTGACCTCTAGCTAGGGGGCCGGGCCACCTAAAGGCTCAGAGGGCTCCCAAGCTCAGTGGCTGTAAACGTAATGAAAAAATCTCCAAGGTTAAACAAACTTAATTCGCTACAAGTTCTTCCAAATGAGTTGCCGTGATTGGAGTTGTGTTGCAACCAATTTATAATTCCGAAAGCAAAATATTTTATTCTATATGAGGGTTGCTAGTTTGGGCTCAGTGGCCGAGCTCGGGGGCCCTCTGAGCTTGGGGGCCCTGGCGCACGGCACCGCCTTGCCCACCCATAGCTACGCCAGTAGATAGAGCTACTTTCTCAAGTGTGAATTTCCATACATGATTGAAAGGGTCCTTATTAACATCAATAGGCCTCAAGTAAACCTCTCCTGCCAGTGGGGGCACTTGCTAAACAACGGACGAGACTTTGACGCAGGTTTAAGCCTCAAGATGGGACTCAGGCGGAATAAAATAAAAATAACTAGACTAATGTTTATCCTATAGACCATCGCAGTTCGAAACACAGGCCGGTCCTGTGAAAACTTCGGCAAGATAGTCTATTTACAAACATCTTAATGCAAAATGTTTCCATGGCCGTACAGAGGAGAAACGTCTAGGCGAGGTTTCGTAGATATGACGTGATCCTCCGGATCAAAAATGTAAATGTATTTATTGTGGGTGCCATTGTGTAAATTGACTGAATTCAAATAATTATAACCAATTAAAAATTATAGTAATTTACAAACATGATTATACTTAATCCAGTTTTTTTTTGTCTGAGCAATTGATTTCCAATTCAATCCTCTTTCGCTACTTATCATTTCTTTTGTGATTTTCAATTCTCTTTTGTTACTTTTCAATTCCCTTTATTACTTTCCAACGCTCTTTTGTTACTTTTCAATTCCCTTTCGTCACTTATCATTCTTTTTTCTTTTCATTATTTTGTGTTACTTTTCATTTTCTTTTATTATTATACTTTTCAATTCTATTTCGTTACTTTTCGCAGAACCCGATATGGAGTGCAATGAGACAAGACATGGCGCCATTGTTCACGACACTTCGCCTGAAGTATGTGACAGAGTTAATGAACGAGAACTCTGCTGAGTTGGTGCGAAGGGTTCAGATCGACTATGTGGATAGTGAGAAGACTCTAGATTTGAGGGTAGGCAGTAATATGACCTAGCCATAATTTATATAATAATGTTGACAAATAATGTAGAGTTACTTAAAGAGATATTATTATAATTTTCTTTTCAATATACTTGGAAAGAACTGAAAAAAACTGCAGGTTTGTATCCCACACTCGGGGACTTCTAGTACTTGAAAGACAAACTGTACCAACTTTCAAAATTACACGAATTATTTTGGTCTGATCATCAATTTTCACGGTAATTTAAACGTACTTCTGGCCCGTTCACCTATGCACTCCGTATTAAAATCTGTTCAATAGTTCTTGCGTCCATCGCGGGTAAATAAACAAGGATTGCATTCTTTTTTGTGTTCACGACGCCAGTATCTTTTTACGCAATGTGGCTTTAAATACATTGAAATAATATCTAAAAAAAACTTAATATATTGATAATTGCGTTGATGACCTTCTCAAAGTTACTTATGTAACTATGAGATAAGTTAATTTTATAAAAACAAGATGTACTTATCAGTGTGTTTATGTTTCGTTAAGTTAGTACTAACTGCATCTAGCTTATATATTTCGGGAGGAATCAAGAACAAATGACTATCTGGGGGTACGGCATTCGAGCAAAAAAAAGGGGGTACGGCTGTACCATATACCATAGTAAACACCATACACCTTACCACAAAACCAACCATAGTAAACAATCTAATTTTTCTCAAACATGCTTGGAAATGTGAACATTATTTTAACAACCTTCTTCGAGATAAATTGAAATTGCTGTACATGCGAGCAGCGGCCGGCAAAAGTTATATGAAAATCCACATCTCGTGTCGTGTTTTAGCGGCCAAATAAATTACTATGTAAACTCATATCTGTCGTGTAATTTAAAAATGGAACCATCTTTTACTTCGTACCATGGCAACCAAGGAGGTAACTCATCCAAGGCATTATTTAAATACAGAACTGGCTTGCAAATAGAATACTGTTTATTAAGAAAAATAAAAACAAATGAACATTTCGCCGCGTGAAAAATTACTGTTGTTCGTCATTGATTTTGAAAAGTAGGTAACTACGTCCTACGTCCTTTCAGAGAATGCGTTCCTGACACGTCGCGATTGAACTGACGACGTAACTTTGTAATGCCGTTGCAGTTACGATAAAAATATTTTTGCTGGTTGTTTACCGTTTTAACAATTGATGAGCATTAAAACAACATTATCATATCAATAATTAATGAATGTTATAATTTTGTGCCAAACTGAGTATCAAATAACTTGGTAAACAATATTTTTCTAAATCTATACTGCGCTATTACAAGGTTATGTCAGCGCTTTATATTTGTAGTGCTGTGCTAACAATAACAGGCAACAATAATAATAATAATAATAATTTATTACCAAAAAGCATTGTTAACATAGCATACTCAATTCTTAAGATAAAACTAGAAATAATTATCACATAGTATTTGAGTAAACATCCGTTGCCAAACTAGGTAGAAACCTGTGTTTCGGCTTTCGGCGCCACTCCCCACGGGAACTTTAGCTTTACTAGTTCGCACATATAATATTCTTGATAGACTTATCATTATTAAAATGAATATGGAGCTTGTATGTACAATAAAAGAACAGAAGCGAATGGAAATCAGTGTGTAAAATGATGGAACAATCTTTTGTTAGTGTGAACCTAAGTGTGCGTGCGTGCGTGTGTGTGTGTGTGTGTGTGTGTGTGTGTGTGTGTGTGTGTGTGTGTGTGTGTGTGTGTGTGTGTGTGTGTGTGTGTGTGAGCACCTCACCTCGTCATACTCAAAACAACAGAGATTGTAATCAAATAGAAATAAATCTAGGATAATACTGTTAGAAGCTGTTCAGTCTCGTCGTAGCCTAAAGTTTGAAGCCACGTAACAACTGCCGCTTTACAATGAGTCTTATTTAGCGGGTAAATACGGATAATTTTATTCACCTTGTTGTAGAGATATGGGCCAATTGAACAGTAAAATCTTTGAATAAACGAGGTATGAGACATTTTTTTTGTTTCACAAACCCTATTTCTTCGCCGATTTGCATCTTTTTGCGGTTCATATGACAGTTCATTGTGTTGCTTCATTATTATGCCCACAATAAACAGCTGTCTCACCGTAAGCACCTCCCACTGCTTATAAAGTAAGAGCGTTGGAAAACGGAATGGGTGGAAACTGGCTACCTTAAGAATTGCCCTTTGGGCAATTTCTAATCTTTTAAGTATTGAAAGCCCAGTTCCACCCCAAACAGTAATGCAGTAAGAGAGTAATGACTGGCAAAACGCTAAATATATCTGTTTAACCAAATTGAAATCCGCGACATACCTTATAGTTTTGAATACAATAATTAGTTTACGAATCCTTCCAGTGAGTAACTCAGTGTGTTTAGAAAATTTTAATTGAGCATCTAACAATATTCCAAGGTACTTAATTTGTTCAGTAGGTTTTAATTTTGGGCAGGAGCAAGTACTGCCATCATATTGCTGGCAATTGTGAACGATCAAGTTATGTCCAGCAGGTGCAACACCGATTTTTGTGATAGAAAAGGTCATGTATCTAGTTTTATCTGCATTCAGTGTTAAAACGTTATCACTTAGCCATCTAGAGACATTACAGAGAGTAGTCTGAGCCTCTCTAAAGGTTTCCCCCCAAGTATGAGTAGAAATTAAAATTACTGTGTCATCCGCGTAGGATACTATTTTTCCTTTTAGGGGTATGATTTGGCATAGGCCGTTGATATACATCAAGAATAGAGTAGGTCCCAGAACACTACCTTGTGGAACACCAAAACTTACAGGTAGGTAGGTGCTTAAGTGAGTATCAATGGCTGTTGCCTGCACACGATCGGAAAGATAACTTTCAAACAAACTTAACTGTTTGTCTCTTATGCCAAATGCTTCAAGCTTACGCAAAAGTAATGAGACAGAGACCGTGTCGAAAGCCTTGGCTAAGTCCAGAAAAATTGCCAAGCATTTTTTTCGATCATCCAGACCAGTTGCAATGTAATCTGTCACAGCATGTACCGCGTCAGACGTAGATATGGCTTGTCGGAAACCAAATTGATTTTGCGAGAGTAATTTGTTTGTTTCTAAGTATGCAACTAGTCTAGTATTAATCAACTTTTCCAATATTTTAGAAATGGCTGGAAGTAAGGAAATAGGTCTATAATTGGAGACACGGTCCCTGTCACCACTTTTATAAATTGGTATAACTACAGACTTTTTCAGGCCAGTGGGAAAAACTCCCATCTCAAAACAGCGATTAAATAAAAATGTCAGAGGTGGAGCAAGATAACTATTGAATTGTTTTAGGAATTTATTTGAGATTTTGTCCCACCCAACAGCACAGTCGTTTTTAAGGCTAGAAATTAGATTTACAACTTCATTTAAGTCTGTATCCATTAGCACAAATGAGTTTAAGCAACCAAAGGTGCAGATGTTAGGGGAGTTGTCGTTATGACTTTTATTTTTTAAAATGTTTTCAGCCAGCGTCTTGCCTACACCGACAAAATATTTATTAACTTCGTCTACAGACTCCTGAGGAGTAGGAGCCAACTTCAACAAATCCCTAGGTGATGCCTTTGATTTAACAGTACTGGTAATCGTTTTAATGGCTTGCCATAGTCTTTTACTATTGTTTCCCGCCTCTAGCAATTGTTGTTTCTCAAAAGTTCTTTTCGATTTTTTAAGAAGTAAGTTACAAAAATTTCTGTAGCGAGTATAAGTAATCCTTAAGATTTCATTTTGAGGCGATTTTTTGAGCTTAAGGTGCATCCTGTCTCGATTTCGCATGCAGCGTAGCAGACCCGGAGTAATCCACGGTTTGATAATTTTTTTACGTCCTGCCAGGGGTATGTTCTGGGTATTCTTTATTAAAACTGCGGTTACCGTGTCAATGAAATAATTCAGCGCGATGTTTGGATCTTTATACGTGTACATAGGTTTGAAATCGATACTGGCTATATCATCTTCAAGGAGTTTGGAATTAGTTTTAGTTATATTTGTAATATAGTAATTGCGATTAAGTTTTTTACTTAAGCAT
The DNA here is from genome assembly GCA_949126895.1 of Eilema caniola. Taxonomy (NCBI): domain Eukaryota; kingdom Metazoa; phylum Arthropoda; class Insecta; order Lepidoptera; family Erebidae; genus Eilema; species Eilema caniola. Next base: position 1,805,611 of record OX421488.1, on the reverse strand, counting down.
AATAACACCGGTTTGTGATCAGTGAGGCTAGCTTGGATGGCAATTGTAGTAGCAGGATGTTGAGTTTTTAGTAAAATGTGATCAATACAAGTCCCGCTGTCTTCACGCGTAATAAAAGAGTGACAGGGCAGAAGAGAATGGTACGCTGCAAGATTTAAATAACGATCCTTGTCACTGTGTGGTTTATCATTAATAGATATATTTGTGTCTCCAATCACTGCAACATTTTTGACATTGCATACATTTTGTAGGATAGTATCTAACGAGTTCATAAATTGATCTAAATTATTATATGATGGAGATCGGTACAGCGCCAAAATAGCAGTATCACAACCTATTTTCATTAGCAAAGCATTTGCATCCATGAAAGGTGGCTCCTCCACAGTAAAGGCAATTTCGTCTCTAACATAAATGACAACCCCATCATTCTGCAGGATGTTGTTTTGAGTTGAAGAAACCTGAAAACCTTGCAGAAGTGGAATAAATGACGTACCTTTTAGCCTACATTCGGTTAATATAAGTATGTCTACATTTATGGTAAGCCTAGTTAGTAGTTCCTCAAGTCCAGGTAAGTTACAATGGACACTGCGGATGTTTTGCGTTAGTACTGTAAGACAGTTTGAGGAAGTTGGTACATACTGAATGCAGCTTTCCACCTGGCATTCAAAGGCACTAGAGACACTGTATGTGTCTAAATCCCTTGGTACTTCATCGAAACCGTTGAATTTTGTAATTGACATAATATATACGACTATACTGTAAGCGACTGAAAAGCCTGTAATACGAGTATATCCATTGATTACAATGACTGAATGAGCACGAGCTACAAATGTTGTTAAGTAACAGTGTAGATGTGTAGAGTGTGTATTGTAAACATAGATTAATAATTACTAAAAATAACAAAATAGGTAATACAATATAGAAGACATGAGTAACAACCGAAATCAAATCACTGATCACCGGAACTAGTCATTTGACATTTCTCAGTTTCTCGAGGTCCTGTTCACTTTCAATTTTAATTTGGGGACAGTTGGCACGTGCACGCAGATACACAACTCCTCGGGATGTCCAGCAGAATTCGTAGCCTTGATCCTTTTGAAATGTTCGGGCCAGGTAAAATAGTTTTTGCGACTTTTGTGTGAGGGTTTCAGCAACGTAAATCGGCCGGACCGGACCGGTGAGGTGAAAGTGACCGGTATTTAACTTATCACCCTTTTGCTTCGCTCTATTAAAACTTTTGACTGCCGAGAGTATTTTTTCTTTCATAATAACGGAGGTAAATTCCGCTATGATTGGAGACGAGGAATCTCTAGTATTCGGTATACGGTATATATCCTTTATTTCTGAGTCCCCAATGTCAACACGGATTGACCTTCCCATATGTTGAAGCAGTTGACACAGGTTCGATTTGGATTCAGGTTTGTCCGTTTTATTTTTCGGGATATAACGTATCTCTATACCCGATGCACGAGACTTGCGTTCCAATGTGTCGACTCTTTGCTCTAAAAGGTGAATATATTTATTTTGCTCCTTCCTCTCTTTTTCAAGAGAGCTAATTCTCGATAGAAAATCATCGTATTTTTGGGACATTGTCTCAACAGATTTCGTGAGCTCAGTGTTCTGTTCCTTAATGCAGTTTACAGACTCAATTAAATCCTTGAAACGCTTATCCTGGTCTTTAGAAAAAGTGTCGAGCATTTCCTGAATGGTGGACATGAAATTGCCCAAATCTTCCCCCTCACACTTACGTTTTTTTCTTTCTTTAGTGTTCAACGACAGCAAGTGCACATTTGGTTCCGAGTCGTGTCGTTGACGTTCTTTTCTTAGTGATAACACAGTACCAGTACCGACCAGAGACGAATCTGTGACAGTGATAGGTTCACTCATTTCAGAACCAATAGACACAGAGGCTTTAGAAGACGATGATGGGGGTGGCGTACGTTTAAGCGGCATTTTATCTCTTGTGATGTTGTTTAAGTGGCTACTCCAACGTAATGTGTACGCAAAAGAATTTCGATATATTGGGCAGTACCTCTCTTTTTCTGTAATCGGTTAACACCCCTTCTCCTATTTTTTTTCCCAATGTCGGTTAGTTAGATAGACTGTATAGTAACAGCAAAAACCAAAACAAAACAATTCAAAATTCAAAAAGAAAGATTTTTCATGCCAGGATCGATCTTAAGGCACTTGCGGTGACAGCGTACTGACTGAGGGACGTTGCTTAACCGCCAGACCAATCAGTCCTTACAAAGGCTGCTTGAAATTTTTGACCGCAGGTTAATGTTTGTAGAAAGTTCAAAAACTTTGATATTTATATTTATAGTGGTCACAAAGAATAATAAATTATCTTGAAACACACAATGCAAATGGCGAAGAACACTGTTAAAGTACCGACAAGATTGTATGTTATTATTAATTTTTGGCGCAAATAGTTTGCTTAAAGTTTGTTTTTAGTCACTCACATAATACACAACATCACCAACGGTCAAACTGTATAGATTTTAGACAGTTACACTGATTTTATACCACTCTTTACTAATTTAAAAAGACGGATCGATGCAAAACACGTCTACTCTTGCCGGGGCTCAGCGGGGGGGGAATAGTATCGTAATCTGTTCTTATACAGTTATACTTTATAAAATAATACGTTTTGTTTTTCTTTTTAAGAATTTGAAAATAATGGACTATAAGATAACTTTTATTAAATATAAAAATAAAACTACGACCAAACCGAACGCGCGAAAGAAAGTAGCATGTTTATATTTAGGTTGAAAATGCTAACCCCAAATGGCGTTACTAGCATTTTTATACTTAGATTAAAAATGGTAACCCCAAATGGCGTTATGGGCCGCCATTTTGTGACGCTAAAAAGTCGTTTGTTGTCGTTTCGTGCGCATAGGCTACGTTCTTCAAGTGTTTTCGATCTGTTTTTATTTGACTACCCGGCTTTCGTTTAATGGACTGTTTCTGCTTTTCAAACTGACATCGGCGCTAAATCGGACTTCGATTGTGTTTTGTATTGCGTTCTTTTTACTTTTAGTGCATAATAATGCCTAAACGTGGATAAACATTGAAAAGTGGAGCCCGTGAGTTAATCATCAACCTGCAAGATTAATTTGAGCGGGAGCGGCAAAATGGCGGACCCCTGGTACCTGTCGAACAAGTACAAGAACGCGTCTCTCAGGCGCTTGGAGTTAGCAAACGAACGATAACAAATATTAATAAAGAAAAGTTCGGCTCTACTGGCACGGAAGATAATATTATATGTACTCCGAAGAAGAAACGTAGAACTAAACCCGTGACAGATATTGACACCTTTGACGCCGATGCAAACAGAAATCATATATAAGGTTACTATTTCAGAAATGAATATCTCAACAGGAAAAAGCTTTTGGCATCGTTAAGAGAAGCTGGACTGTTTAGCGGGGGTAAAACTGCTTTAACCAAAATTTTAAAAGATATTGGTTTTTCGTAAAAAAACAGACAAAAGAAAATTTTTATTACAATACGACATAATTTTAAAACGGATAAGTTTTTTGAGAGAAACAAATTGATGTATAACTGGGACATATGCCACGCAGGTTCTGCAAAATACGGCTTTGTGGAGAACGCGTTACTGGCAGTTCAATCAAAAACCACAATAGACTACCACGAGGAAATGAATGCCACTACATTTAAAGAGTGGTTCCAGAACGTGCTTTTGCCCAGCCTACCAGAGCCTTCTGTAATATTCATGGATAATGCCTCCTATCACTCGGTTCAAATACAGAAACCCAACTACCCTAACTCAACTACCCAAGCTAACAAAAAAGAAGAAATGGTGACTTGGTTACAAGCAAAAGGCATTGACGCAAATATGCAGATGCTAAAAGCAGGGCTAATTAAATTAGTTGAAGAAAATAAAGCGGCAAATATGCGATACGAAATCGATGAACTGGTTCTGGAGTATGGTCATCGCGTTCTAAGAATTCCACCGTATCATTGCCAATATAACGCGATTGAGCTAATCTGGGCTCAAATAAAAGGTTACGCCGCCCGCCACAATACTTCCCCGCCATTCAGCACGAAAAAGATGATGACCCTATTAAAAGAAGCCTGCGGGGAAGTCACAAGAGATGACTGGGCAAAGGTTGTTGAGAAGACTAAAAACCTGATTGTGGAACATTTTGACCGAGACATCAGGATTGATTCTGTTATTGATAATAATATAATTATACATGTAGGCGAAGATGATGATGAAGACACCACCTCCTCAAGCGAATCGGAGTCTGATTAATATTCTGTACTCACATTCTATCAATGTACTTTATTGCATAGAAATACAGATTGTAACTTTCTAACAAAGAATAAATAAAACAATTTTATTATATTAATATTAACTTTTTTTGGTTTCCACTTAAATAACTAAAATATAAATTTTAAATGATTCCGTCAATTTAAAACGAAAATAATCTTAAAAATAACGCGGCGGTTCATTTTCGAGGAACGGTAACGAACTCAGTGTTATGTTGTGCCCATCACTAGTCGTGACTTACTGGTAGGTGTCAGGAACGCATTCTCTGATCGGCCTAACTTTTATTGTACTTTCAATAACTGCATTTTCAAATAAAAAGTTCTGCCTAGATACTACTTAGTTTTAATTTCCGTGCATTGTTTGAGAAATGCACTATACAAGTCTTGGCCACAACTGAGCGTTGCCGGGCTCCGTAATGCATGCCGGCCCGCATACTCTACGATCGTCCGGCAACACTACACTTTGCAGCCACGGCAGTAATGTATTATTACTTGTGAGATATATTGTGTTTTCATGCGATGGCCGCGTTTTGTAATCAGCATCATCATTTATATACAGCCGTACTAATGGTCTATACAGAATAAATGATTTTTGACTTTGTCAAATCTTGGAGAACATCGCCCTTACAGTTTAAATAGGTAGGTAGATATGTCATAATATTAATAAGGTCTCGGGCAATTTTGGTAATCTGAATTTTGAATGAGCCCTAACGCAAAAAACAAAATCTTGTTATTATTTTTGTTACAGAAGCTGTTTTTAATGTACGCATCGGATACAATTGGCAGCACCGTCTTCGGACTGAAGGTCAGCGCCCTGAGGGACCTCACGTCACCGCTCTGGTTTATCACGCGCCACATGGTGGAATTTACCTTCTGGAGGGGCTTCGAGCTCATTAGTATCTTCCTGGCTCCTGCTTTAGCTAAGATTATGGGGTAGGTATTATCTGATATCGGGTAGGTATTATGAGGTATGGGGCAGGTATTACGAGGAATGCGGTAGGTATTATGAGGTATGAGGTAGGTATTATAATTGACCCTATTTTCAAACTTCATTGAGATCGTGTTTTTGACATTTGGGAGTTTGAATTTTAAACAGATTTTTATTAGGAACATAGACCTTCTGTGATTGCTTTTTGGAACGAAACGGTTCATTGATCCACAGGGGTACAAACTGGGGTGCGTGGTCCGGAAACTCTACGCAATGTACCCTGGGCAACAGAGACGGTCTGGCAGGGGAGACGCCGAGAATTTTGGCCGAGGTGGAACCGGTCCTGTAAAGGACTGCTCGGAGGCTTTTCATATGTCCCTCTAACTAGCAGAGGATACAGGAAAGATCAGGCAAAGAGGGGCCAGGTTCTCGGAGCGCAATCTGGGGGCGACAGATCATGCGGTCGCCTGTCATCCCTTCGCTGACGCAGCAGTGTAACAAGAGACTAGATGGTGGTTCGATGGAGGTACAACCCTTTCCACACCTGAGGAGGCCTTGTTAGGTATCCTTACAACTTACTTACCTGATAATTGAGACGTACCCGGTTTTTTTTAAATTGTAAACCTCGAAATGGCTTTCCTTAAAGGCTAAAAATCTTAATAATGATAAAATTACCAGGAAAAAACCAGGCTCATCTGAAAGATTACCAAATTCTGTGTATGAGAAACCACTGCTGCAATTCTGAAACACTGAGGTAATTGGTTGCCATTATGACTGAAGGTCGTAGAAAGGGCCTATTGCTTTTGTGTTAGATATATATAGACAGATGTCTGTCTGTGTGTTGATTCACCGTAATTGAATCACTAATTAGTCGCTTAGCCCAGTTGGGCCAGTTTATTTGTTTTATAAGAAAGTGTTTTTTATAAAAGTCGCTACAACATTTTTCACCGTTAGTTAAGTAAGGAGGTAGGACACGACGGTATTGCCGTCCAATTGAGCAGTCTGACTAGGGAAGTACCTCCGCCCTACAGAATACCGCGGCCATAATAAAGTCGTGTTGTATTCCCGGCGGTGAGTAGGGTAGCCAGAGCTCACTGGAGAGATGTTATGCTGTCAGTGGGTAGATAAAAGGCTATTCCTGCTTTGCCTTCTACACTGACGGCACAGAACCTCACTGTGTTTACAGTGTCGACAGCACGAGTGTGACTCCCTTGTGTTGCACACGTCCATGGCCACGGTAACCACTTTCAATCAGGTGGTGGGCCGTAGTCAGCCACATCACTCGTATAAAAAAAAAATCGAACGGAGTATGTAAGAAAAAAAAAATCTTTTCCAGATCAAAATTCTTCTCGGCCCCCGCCACAGACTATCTCAGGAAGTTATTCAAAGAAGTAGTAGAGAAACGAAAGAACGTGCGCCAGCCAAGCGACAAAGATCTTCTCAACCATTTTATGCAACTAAATGAAAATTTCAAACTGCCGGACAAGCAACCTGACGGCGAGACGAGTAAGTAGAACTTTAGATCTATTATAAAAAGCCTGTCAAGTACGAGTCGGGCTCGCTAATCAAGGGTTCCATACTAATATTTAGGTACAGGAATGAGGAAACTTATGCTACTTATATAACGTGTAACAAAATTCACTCTCGGATCGTTGTGAGATTACTTGATATTTTTGAAGTGAAAACTTCTTTAGCGGCGTTGGATGGGTGAAAAGTGTTAAACTCGCGTCAGGATCGCTTGACCTTTGGACCGTAACCGACGACTGACGTCATACAACATAAGCTATAGACTGTCTGTTTTGCAAGATACGATAAATAGCATCATAGTCGACTTTAAGTCCTTATGGTTTCAGATAGTACCGGGTTCAAACCTGGCCTTCTGACACTTTTAGTGATTACTTTTTCTTTTTGTAATTTATAATATATTATGATTTTTTTCTTTAAAAAAAAATTTAGTTCTATGATTGGCACTATGTTATAGGTATGGTATGGTATGGTATGTTCTTATTATCTTTTTCTATGTATATAACGACGAAAGAAAGAAAGAAAATGTTGTCACTTCTGCCGGCACTCCCAGAGTGCAACCTGTCTTTTTTTAAAGCTTACGCAAATATCACTCTTCGAAATTTAACCAGTTTTTGAAGGATTCTATGGCAAGTTCGGCGACGACGTTTCGGCCATGTTCGTGGTTTGACCGGGGATGATAGTTGTTGCAATTTATTTTGATTTCGTTGAACCGCGGTAGCCTAGTGGTATGGGTAATGGATTGCTAAGACGAAGTCTCGGGTTCGATCCCAGGTTTTACTATGTGTGGCACACACCAATGACTTCGATGCTTTTCGAAGTTATGTGTGTATTTATCGCAGGTTTATAAGTGCCCGGTTAATGGCAATAGGCTCGCCACCTATTACATTGGGACCTGAACATAAACTGGCGAAATGTGGGCACTAGCACCTCTACCTACCCCTTCGGGGATATAGGCGTGAGTTTATGTCTATGTATTACCTTATTACATACCTGTGCAATGTATAAAATTTAGTATTAAAAACTGTCCGGGTTGTTTAAACACTCTCGTGGCATATTTACGATCTAAAAGTCCGTTTTTTGTCGTTTCTGTTTTTGTTTTTAATTGTATCCGGCGGCCTGCAGTCCTAATCCGATAGCGCCCACACTCTAAAGCGATTTTGGCCTGCCGGCAATTCCCTGATGTTAGTTTTGCGACCACACACTAGCAGTTGTGAGTCGTCAGTTTTCTGCCGTACGATCGCCTGCCGGCAATGGTCTGATATCAGTTACACAGAGACTACGAAACAGTGCAAGCGATTTTCAAACCAATGAAAAGTAATGTAAAAGAGGTCTGAAATGACTATATGACTGTCACAAGTAAACTGGATGTGATAGAAACAAAACTGTTATATATTTTTAACAACAAAATTCATAACAAAGTTCGTGTGACAAAAAGTGGTTTACTTCTGTAATCTGATTTAATTTGCGATATTCCGGCCCTTCTCTTAAAAAGTGAATCCCATTTCACATTATTTGAATTTTTTTGTAAGGCAATACTTTCGAGTCTCGCCTCGAAAGTCCCGGGACTTTGACACACGAGGCGACTCACGAACCAAACCCTAGCAAGAACAAAGTTATATCGACCAATGTGTGTGGCTGTCTTAAGTACAATAACATATTGGACGAACTTTAAAGGTTAATGATTTTATTTCAGTATTAGCAGAAGATTTGATACTGGCACAAGCGGCAATCTTCATTATTGGAGCTATCGAGACATCGGCGAGCGCGCTAACCTTCTGCGTCCACGAGCTAGCTCACCATCCTGAGGAGCAGGTTGTACTATTGTAGTTCCCGGCATATCTATAGTATATCTTGACCCCAAGTCGCCATCTCACCAAGAGTAGGTACATTTTGTGACGTGACTGGGGTCAAGTTATATATACTATATGCACTATATACATATATGTATATACAAGATATACATATATCTTCATAGAGTTATCGCTATATAGCTTTGCCTATAGCTTGAGTACGTTGGATGCTCAAACCACGGAACCGAAATCGAGGTACATGTCTCGGATTGTAACAATGTAACTGGTGAAACTTCTTTAGACCGCATTTCCCATCAAACTACCGCGCGAGGAACACAGTCGAAGGCCTTCTGCGTGAAGGGGCGTGTTTTTCACCCTGTATTTCTCCGCGACAATCCATAGGGAGACCGCCGGGTCCATGGTCCCGTGCCTGGGATGAAAACCATACTGGCACTCCGAGAGTGCACTCTCAAGTCGGATCCGGGAGTCGATTATCCTCTCGTAAAGCTTCATGGTGTGGGACATTATCTTTATACCGCGGTACCCATTGCCTTCTAAGACTCGATGGGGACTTCGTCGGGTTCGACAGACAGCTATCCGGTTCGTGATGCGTCGAAGGCAGTCTGGACTTCTGCAGGCGTTATCGGTGGTACTAGTCCTTGACGTAAAGGTCCGATGGCTGCACCTCTTTTTGCTGCTAATTCAACCGTGGAAGTATGAGTACCATCTCTCCTTCACCGCGACTTCCTCGTATAACAGATTGCCCCCAGGGTCTTTAATGCAGCGGTACTTGGATAGAGCCTGCACCGCTTTAGCTCTTATACGTACTTATACGTACCAACTTATAGATGTCTGAATCTTCTCGCAGCAATCTTGCACAGGTTCGTCTACAGCATCGGTATACTTGTCACCGATGGCTGAGACGAAACTCTGGGACTTGGCTTCATCAAGCAGCCAGTACCTGATTTTGCGTTGGTCGCGCTCAATACATTTGCCTTTGGGTTTCACGCGGAGGTGTATGACAAGGAGACAATATTGGGTAGTGAGACTCTCCCTGGGTAAATCTTTGCAGTTGGCTTCCTTAATGATGCTGCGCCTCCTGGTGAGTAAGAAATCAATCTGGGTAGCGCTCCCCTTGTGCTTGTAGGTGATAAGAATGAGATCTTTCTTCTCGATTCTCTCCTTTTTGGCTTCACTACGCCCAGCCTGTGGAGCGCAGGCACTTATCAGATAGGTAAAAATCTCATTGATATTACATACCCTTACGACCATAATTTTTCACCTTCAAGATGTCATCCTGAGGCCCCCGGGAGAGCACTACGCCCACCCTGGCCTGCCCATCAGGTGCACTTGTGTACATCAGCTGGCTGCCGTTCCCAATGAGTAGGTACGGGGCTATTGCCACTCCATCGATTGACCTTCAGGAATGCCACGTCCACCCTCCACCTGGGGAGTACATCGGCCAACTCCCTCGGGCGAGAGGGACGGGTTGCACGGGCGACCCTCTTTTACGCCGTTTTGTGGCAGCGCCCGACATTTACCTAGTTTGCTTACTGTGCCTTTCCGGGGGCGACTGCCATCCGAACCCCAACCCTAAAAGGAAGGTCAGCACCAAAATCTCGTCTGTCGTTCAGAAGCTGCATCAGTTTAGAGGTGAGGTTGGGACCTGAAGGTCTTGGTGGGCCCCAAAAGCACCCAATTTCTTTATCAAGCTCCAGCTTCACTCTTAAATACAACAAATGCTGAATAATTATTGTATAGTAAATGGACCGCAGTAGCCTAGTGGTATGGGTAATGGACTGCTGAGACGAGGTCTCGGGTTCGATCCCAGGTTTGCCATGGCACACACCAATGACTTTTCGGTGCTTTTCCAAGTTATGTGTGTATTTATCGCAGGTTTATAAGTGCCCAGTTAATGACAATAGGCTCGCCACCTATTACATTGGGACCTAAACATAAACCGGCGAAATGTGGGTGCTAGCACCTCTGCCTACCCCTTCAGGGATAAAGGCTTGAGTTTATGTTATGTTATGTAGTAAATGGAAATATTTTGTTTCAGGACAAACTACACCAAGAAATAAGCAATGCTTTGAAAGAGAAGGGAAAGACCGTGCTAGACTACAGTGACTTGGTCGAACTAACATACCTCACAGGTTGTATTAAGGGTAAGCAGTAACCATGTAACATCTCGTGCCTACAGAAAAGTCCGATTGTCGAGAAGATTTGACATCTTCTCGACAATCGGACTTCTAAATATTTGTACACACATACATATTGGTATGGTGATTCTACGATTAAAATGTGCTAGTGTTTATAAAAAAAAATAGAAGTATGTTATCCGAATTCTATAACTGATATTAAATACACGCTATGTTTAGTTTTGGTCTAGATAGGGCTGCATAATAATAACTAGAAATTGCTGCATAATAATAACTAGAGATTGATTCGTGGAACTTTTGGAACATACGAAAAAAGAATATTGCCGAATCGGTAGAGCTGTTCCCGATTACGCTAAACAACATCCATGTTTATTTAAGAACATTCAGTTTATCCAAAATAAACATTGAAAGAAAATCACTTTTTAACAGATATTATCGCGATTTAATTGGTTAAAAAAATGACTTTATTACAAGGAGTTAAACTTGCGGAAATATCAAATCAAATATTTCAGAAATCGATTTAAATAAAAAACAATTTATTGATCTAGGCGGTGCTTGAACCCGCGATCTTTGCCTTACAGGGGCAATGCTTTGACCACTAAGGTACCAGACCAACCGACTGAGAAATCTATTAGAACATTTAGCATGAAATGTGCTTAAAATAATTTCATTCAAATTTCAGAAACGTTGAGAAAGTACCCTGCTCTAGCGACCCTAGCCCGAATATGCAATAATTCCTGCAAACTGACAGAGGACGTGACAATCGAGAAGGGAACTGCTGTCCTAGTGAATGTCTACGCCATACATTATAATGAGGAGTATTACCCTGAGCCAGAGCAGTGGCGCCCTGAGAGGTTCTTGAAAACCCACGACAATGACAATCACAACTTCACATTCCTATCATTTGGAGAGGGACCTCGGGTTTGTATAGGTACGATAGTTCCTTTATTATGCCCCTTAAGTGTTAGATTAGCCCAATTGATGGAAAGTGGTTACTGTGGCCTAAGAACTTCTGCAACACCAGAGGCGTCACACTCGCGCTGTCGATTTTGTAGAAAACTTCAAACACCATTTTTGAAGCACCTTATATTGGCACAGCAGGAAGGTCGTTCCTTAGCTTCAGATTGCGTGGGATGAAGTTCGTATCATACCGCACGGTGTGCACTGTTTCCGGTCGCAACGTGTGAGGATCATACCCTGCCTATCGCGAGTAGCTATGGACATAATGTCGAACAATTAAACACACACAGCGAGGCCAAGTAGGATACTTTTCGTTTTCCTTTTTTATTGATCTCACGTTAATATAACTTCATTGATGGTAAGCTGAAGCCTAAGTATCAGGCAAGAGAATCACTACAAACACCAACAATGTTACAATAGTAGTCCTCAGCTTGACGGTCTCATCAGATGCTTTTTCCAGTTCCCATTAAAGGATCCTGGACTGGAGGGAGAAGGGAACACGTGAGTAGGTAAACAATTCTAAGACTTTTTGGTGCAGAAAAGAAAAAAGAAACCGAAAACCTTGGTTCATGATGGGAAGTCTAAGGTGGGCAACCTCTGACAGAGTTGTTCAGCTTTCTAGACAAGTAGGAATGCGTTGGCCGGCGTTCGGTACAATAGTATGACAAATGTATGGGATTTGACGTTTATGACATGCGTTAACGACTATATCTAATTTGTCAAATTCCATACATTCGTTTATACTGGAGATTGATGGCACTTGGTGGAATCTACTACACATATTGAATAATGATATCACTTGTACTTTTCCAAAAACCATTGTATTTAGTAAACCTTTGATAATGCCGTGAGGTGAAACCGATTACGTTAAAAATAAAAACAAAATAAAGTGTGTAAAAGTACAATTGATATCATTATTCAATATCCATACATTCGTCATTCTATTCTACCAAACTCCGGGTAACGAATTGCCACTTGTCTAGATGGAAAGGACGTCCATGTAGGCCTCCATCTAGCGCTCAAATTAAATGCTACTAAGCGGTCACACATCCAAATGGTAACCGCTCCTAGGTAGCTTGACTCACTGACCGTTTACCGAATTTAGTTTTCACTAGTTGATTTGTAATTTTGTAACATATTTTTTCGTTCAGGTAAACGCTACGGATACATGCAGATACGCACAGCACTTGCCCAGTTAGTGACCAACTTCAGATTCGAACCTGTTGACCCGTACGTACTGAAGTTGGACCCTTACAGTATAACTGTCAATCCCTTGGGAAATACCAAAGTGAAATTTGTACCCCGTTAAAACAATTAATGGAAAATGTCCTGTTCCCAGCAGTACCAATGAAGTACTAATTTTAGTCCCACTTGTACCATTAATGGTACTACTAGGAATATTAGTCCCACTTGTGCCCTTAATGGTACTACTGGGAATATTTATAGGTACTATATAATATTCAATTTAATGGTACTATATAATACTGGTACTAATTAACGGTACAACTGGGAAAGATGAGAAAATGCAATGGTTTTCTTATAGCGTGTTCAAGGTGTTATTCATTTTTAAATAGGGAGTGTAGTATAGTTCGTGTAACAGGAGAATTTTTGTATTTATATTTAAAAAATAATACTCGTAATAATATATACAGGGATGGAACTAGCTTTTATTTCAACACTATCCTCCTAACGATTTTCGAGTTGCGTCCAAAATTTCTCTTTGGTTATGGTTCCAATGACAAATTTTCCGATTGATCCGTTTATTGTTTATTATTGGTATGTCGACTTTTTCAATTGCGACTACCGTCTGACATTCCAAACCTTGAGAGGAAAGCCTTCGCCAATTCCTCGTCGTTTAGCAGATGCACAGACTTGCAGGTAAGGTTGGTTTGGATGAATGAATGAATGAATGAATGAATGAATGTTCAAGGTTATTAGCAGAGTCCTCTATACCTGCCCCCCCTCGACAAGTGGCATTTCGTTGACCGATGTTTGTTAGAATAGAATGACAAATGTATGAGTTTTGGCGTATTTGACAGTCGTTAACACATGTCATAAACGTCAAATCCCATTCATTCGTCAATCTATTCTTCCAGACGCCGAGTTGCCGCTTGTCTAAGGGGGCTGTTTACTAAAGGAAAAGGCTCGTGTATAGTCTTGCCTCTCGGGTTTGAGAGGTCCAACCGCAGTCACTAACGCAAAAGCCAAGATATGGCAAATTAAAAAAGTAGGAGGGTGGATCCTGAACTTCAAGGTAAAAGCTTTGAATGCAACCGGGATCTTTCTTTTTACCCGACTGCGCCCGAAGGAGGGTTATGTTTTTCGAGAGTATGTATGTAAGTATGTATGTGGAATTTGCTCATAACATTTTTCATTCACTCTACAAGATTGTTATTTAATTTTAGACTTTAAAATTTCAGAGATAAAGTCTAAAGTTAAATGGCATTGGTTACAGTGACAGTGGTGCCGCTGTGGTTTTGCCATGAAAAAGTAATAGCAGAATCAGATTACGGTCAGCTTCGGAATCATAACTTAAATGTTAAAGTTCCCGGCAAAGTAGAATAGAATAGAAGTAGAATATGGGCCACCCCTTCTCTTCCCATGTGGTGTCGTCAAGGCGACTAAGGGATAGGGCTGATTAACTTTAACATCAGACAGATACGTGCAGCCCAGACTCAGCCTCAGATGCACGGCTCGAGTCAACAATAGTGCCCGGAATACGGCGATAGGATCACCCCCTGTTACGTGGGACCGAGTGCGGATTGGTGAATTGTGGGTGTTAATTCACCTCTGCCTAACCATCCGGGGATAAAGGCGTGATTATATGTATGTATGTAAAGTTTGTAAAGATGCTTGTATGTTTGTTATTCAAACACGCTCTAACGGCTGAACGAATCCGGCTGAAATTTGGTACAGGGATAAACCATGGTCTGGAATAACACAAAAACTTTTTTCCGAGAATAGTTCTATAGGTAACGGGAACGAGATCAAGTTTTCACGCAGGTGGAGCCTCGGGCACTTGTAAAAAATTAATTGATTTAAAGTGTAAAATTGCCGTGTTGGTTCCCGGTGAGCAGAATAGGACGACTCCTGTGGGTGTTATGTCCTATCATAGTTGACGAAACGTGGTTGTTCATAAATATCTACCTACCCCTTCGGGGATTTACAGGTGTGAGTATATGTGTATAAAATTGAGAAAAACGCTTGGAAATTGTTTAGGTTACATAATGAATCACGTATAGAACAATATTAACCTGTATTTTAGTCAGATTAGTCAATAATCGTTCGATATTCAAAGAAACGACGAACAAACGACGCACCGAACGAAGAGGACACGGGTGATTGGGCAGACCAGCCGGAGTCGACCTCACGATACTTCAACCATATTAATAAAGTATTGAATAAGGGTAAGTCAAAAGCCCTCGATACCGGTAGACTTGCACGAAAGAATTATTGGAAGTAGATGAAGCTTGTGAAATGTGTAATGATACAAGCAGGTAGCGGGCCGTTTCTCTGCCTACCTCAGCGGGAAAAAGCGTGATTGTGCGTGTAGTAGGCATAGGAACTCTTAAAATTAATGCAAGTATTTTTTAATGAAATTTTAAAGCATAATACATGCTAAATATTCAAATCGATTAAAATAGGAAAAATTTAATCGGTCTAGGCGGGGTAGTCGCATATTAATGTTTAAAAATGATTGAAAAATCATTTTTTAGTTCCGATAGTTCATAAGAATATCGGTAGAGGCTCCACTGTCGCCTCAAAGACATAAAGGTGAAATTTGGATTGGTTCGGGCGAGGTCTGATAGCTTAGTGGTCAAAGGATTGCCCCGGTTAGGCAAAGATAGCGGGTTCAAACCCCGCCTAGACCGATTAAATTTTGCCTAATCCTATTCAAATCGATTTAAATGTAAGTAATAATATTTACCTAGTTGAGGTTCAGTACGTCCTTGCGTTTTTGATATCTATAAGACGAAACAAGCGCTTGATTTATAATAAAAAATATTGAGATAAAACTATTTGAGCTAAAACATTTGATTGCGATACCTCACCAAGTTTACCGGACATACACCAATCATTTATTGTACAATTGGAGCCCCCTAAAACACTGCAGGTAATCCTAGGGCCCCGAAGATCTAGTGTGGCCGTGAGTGAATGGATCGGGGCTAGCTCAACACCCAGGCTCTTTCCTTTGCCGCACCATTAACATCTGGAATTCTTGCCAGCTCACGTGTCTCCTTCTTCCCACAGTCCAGGGTCCTTTAAGCGAGCCGTGAAAAAGCATCGGATGAGGCCGTCAAGCTGAGTGCTGCCTTATTAACATGGTATGTGTTTGTAATGGTGACCCTCTTTCCTAAGACTTTAGCTTCAGCTTACCATGACGTTTACGTCGCCCAATCAGAAGACGGGCCTACACCGCACCTTTGAGGACCAGCGCTTGTGTGATCCATTGATGAGACCGTAGTGTTTCCGACGGTTCACTCACTAAATCGTGATGGAAAACGGCAGGCTATTTTAGTCTGGTTAGAGTCTGGTAACATACCCACGCGGCGTCTTTGAGCCCACGGCACGTACATTTTTCCTACCTAAACAAAAAAAGCCTCGAAGATCTTAATGGAGCCACAGGCACCACTTGAAAGCTTGAAACCAATACCTTGCATTTTAAACTACTCATTCCCTATTCTACAGACTATGGTAAACCTGCTGAAGTATGCTTCTTGCCCCTACACATGTACACCAAGGAGCTCATAAGCGTCTCTGAGAGCGCAATCAGTGTAGTAGCAAACTGGGCAAATTAAATTTGACGAACGACACGCCATCGACACTAATTTTAAGATATACATCACCAAATCTGTCTGCTTTGCAACGCAATTCAAGGTCCATTTATAATAACATACTGGTACTATACTTAGGTTTATATTATTTTGACCCTCGTTCGAATCGGACGTAGCGATGAATCTGAGCGCGGTACTGGTTTTTGTGGTGTTGTGTTTAACTACATTCTATTTTTTCTACCGTCGTAAATATGGATATTGGAAAGAACGCGGTATTCCGTACGAAAAGCCTACTGTCCTTATCGGAAACCTCGGGTTTATAATGAGAACCAGCATGCATGATTACATACTCAAATTGACAAAGAAGTACAAAAGCCAGGACTATTTTGGAATATTCTTGGGGCAGGAACCAGCTCTCGTAATCAATTCAAAAGAACTCGCTAAGCAAGTGTTAGTGAAAGATTGGGACTCTTTTCAAAACCGTTTCAGCTACCCGGGTGACAAAAACGATATATTGGGTGCATTAAATTTGTTTAATGTTAAAGTAAGTAAACACTTTATTATCCTAACTATTAATATTAAACTTGACGAACCTTCGCGACCACACATAGCCATATCCTTTCTTAATTTCTTACTACGTCCTCTGGAATCACGTGGAGAGCCTACGAGTGACCCCTACCAGGGCCACTCCCACCTTGTCGGGCTCCTTCTCGCGGGCCTTGCTTGCAGGTCCAACGTCCCACGACCCCCTCATGTAATGGATCGCTGTTACAGTTAACAGAGCTCTTAGGAGTAGGAGTCTATTAAAGGGTAACCGTCCAGAGTGCATCAGCCCCCTCGCTTCTGCTCCCCAGGATCGGCTGCGAGGGGGCTTCAAAAGGCAAGCCAACGGAGAGGTTACCTCATGCATCCTAAGATGGGCCAGGCACCAAGAAGTTATAAGTCGCCCTACGGTATTCCTCGACACAGTTATATTAGGTAAAGATGAAGGTGAATAAAAGCATTAATAATAGTGATTTTATTAATACTTCATTGTTAGTAATAAATAAAAATCATCGTTATTAGCTATTTTTTGTAAAATATTACGACTTGAATAATCAGAAAACATAATATTTGTAAATAAAATGTTCAATTAATTTCTTATAAATATTTATTTTAAACGTTTAAGGTTTAGTTTAACTTTTAAAAAATCATATTAAATTACTCAATTTAATAAATAAATAAATATCATTAATAGTTTATTATCAATATTTTTTAATAAGTACATTTATTTGTTTACAAGTTCATTTTTGGCTAATGAATATTATGTGAATGTTGTAGTATTGACGTGTGGAACAAAATGCACTGTGTATTCATTTTGGGCAGCACTTGGTCCAACTTCCATACATAGATTTACGCGTGAAATTGTGACGGCCAGATCTTCGCAAGTATTCATTTTCATAAATGAGTGATAGGGTCCTATTAACATCATAGGGCTCAAGCAAACCTCTCCTGCCAGTGGGGCACTTGCTAAACTACGGACTAGGCTTTGGCGCATTTCTCAGGTGGAATAAAATGATAATAACTGAGCACATTTTTATCCAATAGACTACCGCAGTTCGGCACAAAGCCCCATCCTGTGAAAACTTCGGCAAGAAAGTCTATTTACAAACAATTTCACTTGATCCAATAATATTTTTTTGTTTGAGTAAGCGATTTCCAATTCAATCCGGTTTTGATACTTTACATTTCTCTTTTGTGACTTTTCATTTTGCTTATTTTTAAATACAAATGCTCTTTTGTTACTTTCCAACTCTTATTTGTGACTTCCTAATACTCTTTTGTCACTTGTCATTCCCATTTGTAACTTTTCATTTGTCTTTTGTTAATTTCCTTTTCTTTTGTTGCCTTTCAATTCTCTTTTGTTACTTTAAAATTACATTTCGTTACTTTTCACAGAACCCGATATGGAGTGCAATGAAACAGGACATGTCGCCAATGTTCACGACACTGCGCATGAAGTACGTGACAGAGTTAATGAACGAAAACTCGGCCGAATTGGTGCGAAGGGTTCAGATTGACTATGTGGATAATAAGAAGCCTGTGAATTTGAAGGTAAGCTGTAATTATGCTTAGGCATAATTTATAGGCATAATTTCTTCTTCTCGTCATCCATACCGCAATGCTTGAAAACGAAAGTTTTCAATCAGTGCGTCCTACCCGTCATGACCTACGGAGCCGAGACATGGACACTCACGGCAGGGTTGGTCCATCAGTTCAAAGTCGCTATGGAGAGAGCTATGCTCGGAGTTTCTCTGAAGGATAGAATCCGCAACGAATACATCCGACAGAGAACCAAAGTTATCGACATAGCTCAAAGAATCAGCAAGCTGAAGTGGCAGTGGGCTGGCCATATCTCACGAAGAACCGACAACCGTTGGGGTAAACGTGTTCTTGAATGGAGACCGCGACTCGGCAAGCGTAATGTAGGACGCCCTCCGACCAGGTGGGATGACGATCTAAGAAAGACTGCAGGCAGATGCTGGATGCGGCAAGCTGAAGACAGGGCGCTATGGCGCTCATTGGGGGAGGGCTATGTCCAGCAGTGGACTAATATAGCCTGATGATGATGATGATGATAATTTATAAGGAATGTAATGTAGAAAAATAATGTAGAAGTACTCTAAGAAATATTATTAATAGTTTTCTTTTCAATATACAAACAAAACACTGAAAAATGGGACCTTTCCCCCTCCCCCACCCCCGGCTCGTATCCCACACTCGGGGATTTTTAGTACCTTAAAGACAAACTGTACCAGCTAACAAAACTATACGAATTATTATTTTGGTCTGATCATCAATTTTCACGTTAATTTAAATGTACCTCTGGCCCTTTTACATATCCCCCCCCATTAAAATCTGTTCAATAGTTCTTGCGACCATCGCGGGTAAATAAACAAGTATTGCATTTTTTTTGTGTTCACAAACGCCAGTATTTTTTTACGTTTGAGGCTTCACATTGATATAATTATCTAAAAAAACTTTAATAAAAAACAACTTAATATATATTGATAATTGCGTTGATGACCTTTTTAAAAGTCTCTATGTAACTATGAGATAGGTAAGTTAATTTTATAAAAACACTAGCTGTTGCCCGCAACTCCACCCGCGTGGATGTCGCTTATCGCGTAGTATTGTAAATGTTAACACAGAGTCGAGCGTTGAGGGCTTTATGGATACTCTACTCGCCTCTCTATTTGATTCTTTACTCGACTCTCTATTTGACTCTTTACTCGAGTCTCTACTTGCCTCTCTACACGATCCTCTAATCATCTCTGTTCCACTCTTTACTCGACTCTACTCAACTCTGTAGTAAACTCTCTACTCGTCTCTCCACCTGTCTCCTTGGAAAGAAAAGGGTGGTACCCGGTCAAGGGAGTAAAAATCAGATGGCGGGATCCAGAGAGTAAGGATCTAGAAATCTAGGGAAATCCTCAAAATGTAGGCAAAGATGCTGTTTCTGTAGCTTTAAAAAATTGAGTATTTGCCTCTAAATTCATGATGTTAAAAAGATGATAAAAAGATATAACAAACTAAGCAAATGATCAACGACGATGGATTGAAGAGATACTTATAACTCACTATAAAGGGAAAAATAAATAAATTTAAATAAAGTTAAACCGACTTCAACGACACAAAAGACATTCTTGTTTGCTGTGCTTGAAATACTATGATGTAATTAATTAAAATATTGTCTCTCGACTTCTCACGGAACAGTAAATTAGCTGTAATATCAGTTTTTTATAAAGTGCCTCTTTTTTGTTCCCTACGTCGGTTTAACTTGTTAAAATTGTATTGTATAATTGTAGGAGGTAGGACACGACGGTATTCCCGTCGAATTGAGCAGTCTGACTGGGGAAGTACCTCCGCCCTACTGAATACCGTGGCCATAATATCCTCGTGTTGTGTTCCCGGCGGTGAGTAGGGTAGCCAGAGCTCACTGGAGAGGTTTTGTGCTGTCAGTGGGAAGACCAAAGGCTATTCCTGCTTTGTCTTCTACACTGACGGCACATAAACTTTCTGTTTACAGGGCCGGCTGCACGAGGGTCACTCCCCTGCCCCTCTAGACAAGTGGCAATTCGATAGCTGGCGTTTGGTGGAATAGAATGACGAATATATGGGATTTGACGTATATGACAGTCGTTCACGCATGTGATATGTTGCACACGTCCATAGGCCGTGGTAACCATTTACAAAAAGGTGGGCCGGGCAAAAAAAAAATCGCTTTAAATGTTAGCCCATGTTGGACTAATCTAATGGTCTATACAGAATAGATGGTTTTTTAACTATGACGTATCTTGAAGAACATCGCCCTTACAGTTTAAGTAGGTATGTCGTAATACTAGTAAGGCCACGGAAAATTTTGGTTATCTGTACCTCGAATCTCGAATGAGCCGTAACGCAAAAATAATGATGATGACCGTGTTTCTTTTTGTTATTATTTTTGTTACAGGAGCTGTTTTTAATGTACGCTTCCGATACAGTTGGCAACACCGTCTTCGGACTGAGGGTCAGCGCCCTGAGGGACCTAACGTCACCGCTCTGGTTTATCACGCGCCACATGGTGGAATTTACCTTCTGGAGGGGCTTCGAGTTCACTGTGATCTTCCTGGCTCCTGCTTTAGCTAAGATTATGGGGTAGGTATTATATGTTATGGGGTAGGTATTATGAAGTATGGGGTAGGTATTATGAGGTAGGTATTATGGCGTATGGGGTAGATATTATGAGATATGTAGGTAAGTATTATGAGGTATAGGTATGGAGTAGGTATTATGCGGTATAGGTATGAGGTAGGTATTATGAGATATAGGTATTATGAGGTATGGGGTAAGTCTTTGATTGATCGACAGGTGTGTGAACAACCACTGCTGCAATTCTGAAACACTGAGGTAATTGGTTGCCATTATGACTGAAGGTCGCAGAAAGGGCCTATTGCTTTTGTGTTAGATATATAGACAGATCTCTATCTGTGTCTTCATTGACCGAAATTGAACCACTAGTTAGCCAGTCGCTTAGCCTAGTTGGACATATATAATAATATAATTATAATAATACCACCCGGCATTAACACTCTTTAGATCATTAAGTGGGTGGGTTAAAAAACCCGATCATTTTTTATCAACGTTTCTTGCCTGCCTCACTTTTATTGGCCTGTTCTCATTTTCAAACACTCATTCACAAGATTGCGGTTTTTGTCCGGTTCAAAACAATAAATCCACGTTTCGTCCCCTGTGGCAATGTCATAAACAGCATTAGAATGTCCGTGTCGTACTTCAGTAGCATCTATGAGCACCGTTCCGCGCAAGCCCGCTATCAGTTCATGAGGGATCCAATGACAACAACGTTTCCATACTTTTAATTCCTCGTGTATAATTTTTTGAATTTGGCTCATACCAATCCCCAATAGTCCTCGAATTGTCTCATAGGTATCCGTAGGTTTTCTTCAATTAGCCGCTTACCAGTTGCCACATTATTTACATGAAATTCGTCATGTAAAGATACCCGACCTTTCTCAAATTCAGCAAACCATCACCTCACGGTGCTCAAACTAGATGACTTCTCTCGCAAAAGCATTTTGATGAAGAGGGGCTCAGTCTTGGAGAGAGAGAGAGAACTTTTAAAATCATAAAAAATCATCGCTCTTTCGTGTTGCTTTACGTAGAACTTTGATGGGTAATAAAAAACAATTAACAAATGATTTCCCGCCAATTTTTGAAGTGAAAACTTCTTTAGCGGCGTTGGATGGGTAAAAATTGTTAAACTAGCCTCAGGATCACGTGTTAAACTCGTGTCAGGATCACGTGACCTTTGACCCGTAACCGACGACTTTGTAGGATGACATGGCGTCATACAACATTCTTAGCTACAGAGTGTTTATTTTGCTAGGTACGCTAAGAAGCTTCGTAGCTCTGCGGTAAGCGCTTCGACGGTAAGTCCTTATTGTTTCAGATAGTACCGGGTTCGAACCTGGGCTTCCAACACTTTTTGTGATTATTTTTTCTTTTTGTAATTTATTAATTTCTTGTGACAGAAAATTAGCAGAAAATTAGTGAAAGGTTCTATGATTGGCGCTATATTAGGTATGGTATGGTATGGTATGTTCTTTTTGAAATCTATCTTTTTCTTTGTATACAACAAAGAAAAAAAAAGAAAACGTTTTCACTTCTGTCGGCACTCCCGGAGTGCAATCCGTCTTTTTTTTATTACTAAGAAGGTTGCAACCTTCAAAAAATCCGAAATTCAAATAGTTCCGATTACCTATAGAAGTGCAAAACTTTTAGTGCGCCCCATGTACATTATAAGAAAAAAAAAATCTTTTCCAGATTTAAATTCTTCTCGGCCCCCGCCACAGACTATCTCAGGAAGTTATTCGAAGAAGTCGTAGACAAACGCAAGAACGTGCGACAGCCAAACGACAAAGATCTTCTCAACCATTTAATGAAACTAAAGGAAAATTTCAAACTGCCGGACAAGCAACCAGACGGTGAGACGAGTAAGTCGATCTTTAAATCTATTATAAAAAGCCTGTCAAGTGCGAGTCGGGCTCGCGTATCGAGGGTTCCATACTAATACTGGTGGTAGAAATTTGCAAAGTCTAAGCTTGTGAAGTCAAAATGACATGTCCTATATAGGTATAAAGAAAAAAGAAATCTTACAAATCGATTTTAGATTTTAGTTATAACATAATGGAGGAACTTTACAAGGTTAATGATTTTATTTCAGTATTAGCAGAAGATTTGATACTGGCTCAAGTGGCGGTCTTCATTATTGGAGCTATCGAGACATCGGCGAGCGCGCTGACCTTCTGCGTCCACGAGCTAGCTCACCATCCTGAGGAGCAGGTGCCATTACTATTGTAGTTCCCTGCATACCTATATCCTGCTTGACCCCAACTCGCCTTTTATGATTGGTGAATCTGAACTCTTTCACCGCCATAGCACTCCGTGTCTTATTATCAAAAGACACCTAAAAACGCTACTACGCAAATTGAGTAGGTACATTTTGTGACGTGACTGGGGTCAAGTTATATGCCGGTAACTATATCTAGCTAGAGTTATCGCTTTGCCTATGGTTAATGGCCTCACTACCATGGATGCCCTGCCCAAACCACGGAATTAGAATCGTGGTACATGTCTCGGATGGTGTCAATGTGAGCTTGTAGAATTTCTTTGGATCGCATTAATTGCCCTCCAAATTACCGCGCGAGAAACACAGTCAAAGGCCTTCTGCGTGAAGGGGCGTATTCTTCGCCTTGTATTTCTCCGCAACAATACTTAGGGTGAACGCCGGATCCATAGTCCCGTGCTCGGGATGAAACCCACCCGTGCTCGGGATGAAATCCATACTGACTTTCCTGTCGGTTCCGGGAGTCGATTATCTCCTCGTAGAGCTTCATGGTGTGGGACTTCCAAGCCTCGATGGGTACTTCGTCGGGTCCGACGGCAATCCGGTTCATGATGCCTCGAAGGCAGTCTGGACTTCTGCTGGCATTATCGGCGGTACTAGTCCTTAATTTGAGGAAAGGTCTGGTGATTGCACCTCTTTATGCTGCTTGTTCAGCAGCAGTGGAAGTATGAGCACCATTTCTCCTTCACCACGACTTCCTAGTATAACAGACTGCTCCCGGGGTCTTAAATGCAGTGGTACTTGGATAGAGCCTGCACCGCTTTGGCCCTGGAACGTGCCAACTTATAGATGAGCACTTGAATCTTGTCGCAGCAATCTTGCACAGGTTCGTCTACAGCATCGGTGTACTTGTCACCGATGGCTGAGACGAAACTCTGGGACTTGGCTTCATCCAGCAGCCACCACCTGATTCTGCGTTGGTCGCGTTCAACACGTTTGCTTTTGGGTTTCACGCAGAGGTGCATGACAAGGAGACAATATTGGGTAGTGAGACTCTCCCCGGGTAAAACCTTGCAGTTGGCTACCTTACTGATGCTGTGCCTCCTGGTAAATAGGAAATCGATCTGGGTCGCGCTTCCCCTGTGCTTGTACGTGATAAGATTTTAGAAAAGAAGAAAGAAAGAAATCTTTTTGAAATAGGTGTTCACGATGGCAAAATCGGCAGTCGCACACGTTTTGAGGATTTGCTCACCCTCTGTGTGTACCAGCACCAGCTTCACCCTTAAATAAACCAGATGCTGATAACTATTATAAATGAAAATATATTGTTTCAGGACAAATTACACCAAGAAATCAGCAATGCTTTAAAAAAGAAGGGAAAGACCGTGCTAGACTACAGTGACTTGCTCGAACTAACATACCTCACAGGTTGTGTTAAGGGTAAGTAGTAACCATGTAACATCTTATGTAAATTACCTGTGGAAAAAATCTATTGTCGAGAGGATGCCACGGGTTCGGTTTCCACTCAATGTAAATATTTGTATGCATTTGTATTGGCATGGGTGATTCTATGATAATATGATTAAAATGTACACATGTCTATAAAAAAACGAAGTATGTTATCCGAATTCTTGAACTGATATAAAGTACCACACTATGCTTAGTTTTGGTCTAGATAGGGCCACATCGTATATCAATGGCCACATATTAATTACTAGACAGGATTTTGTTCCAGTTAAAAATTAGTGCAACTTTTGGTACATGCGAAAAAAAAATGCCGAACCGGTAGAGCCGTTCCTGATGGCGCTAAACAACATCCATGTTTCTTTAAGAAGATATATGATTATGTTTGTCCAAATTAAACTTTGCAAGGAAACCAATTTTTAAACAGATTCTATTGCGATTAATTTGCTTAAAAAGATGGTTTTATTTCAATAAGTGATACTTGCAGTAATATCAAATTAAACATTTCAGAAACGTTGAGAAAGTACCCTGCGATTGCGACCCTAGACCGAATATGCAATAAGTCCTACAAACTGACTCACGACGTGACAATCGAGAAGGGAACAGCTGTCCTGGTGAATGTCTATGCCATGCATTGTAATGAGGAGTACTACCCTGAACCAGAGAAGTGGCGCCCTGAGAGGTTCTCGGGCACCAGCGATAATGATAAACATAACTTCACATTCCTATCATTTGGAGAGGGACCTCGGGTTTGTATAGGTATGGTATAAGTTCCTTGAATACCTATGGACATCATGTCGAACAATTCATCTGAATACAAACCATTGTATAGGAAATTCACTCTGTGTGGTTCCCGGCATAGAATAGGACCACTCCATCTCTTCTCGTGGATGTCGTAAGAGGCGACTAAGAGAACACCAAAGGATGGGCAGCGGCGTCTTTTGTGATGCATCCTTATAAAAACTTTAATACCGCGCTCGCCAACCCGTTTGCCAAGCGTGGCGAGTATGGCAAGAAACCTCCCAAATGAACGGACAAAAAAAGACCAGGCCCCTAGTCCCCGGCAGCCCCGCTATTCCTGGCTCCGGTAGCGGTCATGGTAACGGCGGGGCAGGGGGTGCGAAGAATCCCCGGCAGAGATTCGGCTACCACCCCAGACGGAAACTGGCCCTGGTAACACACAACGTCAGCACGATGAGGACTGACGAGAAGCTGCTCGAGGTGGAAGAGGAAATGAGTAGGTTACACTGGGACATTGTTGGGTTGTCCGAAGTGCGAAGAGCGGGGGAAGGCACGACAACCCTGAAGTCTGGTCACCTACTCTACCACCGGGAGGGTGACAGAAAGTCACTGCATGGTGTCGGGTTCCTCGTCCACAGGTCCCTTATTAGCAACGTCATATCCATCGAGAGTATCTCGAGTCGGGTGGTATACCTGATACTCAGAGTATCCAAAAGATACTCGTTGAAGGTCATCCAGGTGTACATGCCCACCAAGTCATACTCCGATGAAGAGGTCGAGGAAGTGTATGAGGACATAAGTAGGGCCAAACATGCTTCCAAAACCTATTTCACTGTTGTTATGGGGGACTTCAACGCGAGACTGGGCGAACGGGGCGATGGGGAGTTGAGGGTGGGGCCTTTTGGATATGGGCAGCGGAATGACCGGGGCCACATGCTGGCGGACTTTATGGAGAAAGAGGGTCTCTACGCGATGAACTCTTTCTTCAAAAAGCCACCCCAGAGAAAGTGGACCTGGCTAAGCCCGGCTAACATGGCGTATGAGATTGACTACATCTTGACGACAAAGAGGCAAGTATTCAATGATGTCTCTGTGATCAGCCGTGTAAAAACCGGTAGCGATCACCGTATCGTAAGAGGCACATTGAATATTAGCCCTAGACTAGAAAGGTCACGTCTGATGAAGTCAACACTCAGACCGTCATATGCCGATGTCCGGGACTCCGAGAGCTTTCAGCTCGAACTATCCAATCGTTTCGATTGTCTACAGGATCGCGTTTCAGTGGACGAGGTAAACAACGTGCTGGTAGAAGCTGTCCAAACGGTGGGATCTAAATTCTTTAGGTCTCGCCCTAAACAAAAACCTCAAAAAATTTCGACCCAGACCCTTGATCTCATGGCCAAACGTCGATTTATGCCACTACAGACCTCCGACGACGCTGAGGCATATAGGCGGCTCAACGGACGCATACAGAAATCTTTGCGACACGACATTCACTCCTATAATACAAAAACTATTAAGGAGACGATAGAGCGAAACAAAGGCTCCAAAGTGTTTGCGAGGAATGCGTCCGTTGGACAAAGCCGGTTGACGAAGCTGAAGACGGAGGATGGCGGCATGGCAACGACAACGGCAGAGGTACTTAGGGAGGTCGAAAGGTTTTATGCACAGCTATATACATCAGTAACACAGCCCGTTGGCATGGCTAAAGATCCAAGAGCCAAGCTTACCCGACATTATACCGAAGACATCCCGGACATCAGCCTGTACGAGATTAGGATGGCCCTCAAACAGCTAAAGAACAACAAAGCGGCGGGTGAGGACGGAATTACAGCAGAGCTTTTGAAAGCGGGCGGAACGCCGGTACTGAAGGTCCTTCAGAAGCTCTTCAATTCCGTTCTACACGAAGGCATAACGCCGGAAGCGTGGAACGGGGGTAAGGTAGTCCTTTTCTTTAAGAAAGGTGATAATACTTTGTTGAAGAATTATAGGCCCATCACGCTCCTGAGCCACATTTATAAGTTGTTTTCGAGGGTTATTACGAACCGTCTCGCCAACAGGCTCGATGACTTCCAACCTCCCGAACAAGCCGGATTCCGTAAAGGCTACAGTACCATAGACCACATCCACACGCTGCGGCAGGTTATACAGAAGACCAAAGAGTATAACCGGCCTCTCTGCTTAGGATTCGTGGACTATGAGAAAGCCTTCGATTCGATCGAAATATGGGCCGTGCTACAGTCTCTCCAGCGGTGCCGGATAGATCACCGGTATATCGAAGTGTTGAAGTGTTTATACCAGAACGCCACTATGTCGGTCCGAGTACAGGAACAGAGCACGAAACCAATTCCACTGAAAAGGGGCGTTAGACAGGGAGACGTGATCTCTCCGAAACTGTTTACCGCTGCCTTGGAAGACGTCTTCAAGCTACTGAACTGGAAAGGACGTGGCATCAACATAAACGGCGAGTATATCACTCACCTTCGGTTTGCCGACGATATTGTCATTATGGCAGAATCGCTGGAAGACTTGAACACCATGCTCGAAGACCTCAACAGAGTATCCCAACAGGTGGGCCTTAAGATGAACATGGACAAGACAAAGGTTATGTCAAATGTCCATGTTGCGCCTCTACCGGTTCATGTTGGGGACTCAGTCTTAGAAGCTGTTGACGAGTACGTCTACTTGGGTCAACTGATCCAGGTAGGCAATTCCAGCTTCGAAGACGAGGTAAATCGACGAATCCGACTCGGCTGGGCGGCGTTCGGGAAGCTACGAGATGTCTTCTCGTCCGACATACCTCAGTGCCTGAAGACGAAAGTCTTTAACCAATGTGTGTTACCAGTGATGACTTATGGATCGGAAACGTGGTCCCTCACTATGGGTCTCTTAAACAAGCTCAGAGTCGCTCAACGAGCTATGGAAAGGGCTATGCTCAGTATTTCCCTACGTGATCGCGTCAGAAATGATGATATCCGTAGGAGAACAAAAGTAACCGACATAGCCCAGCGGATTAGCTCGTTGAAGTGGCAGTGGGCGGGACACATAGCGCGCAGAACAGATGGCCGATGGAGCAAAAGAGTTCTGGAATGGCGACCGCGTACGGGCAAACGCAGTGTAGGACGCCCAACGGCTAGGTGGAAGGACGACCTCATCAAGGTCGCCGGGAAGCGCTGGATGCGGGCTGCTTTGGATCGGTCATTCTGGAAGTCTATGGGAGAGGCCTATGTTCAGCAGTGGACTGTGTATGGCTGATATGATGATGATGATGTATAGGAAATAAAACTTTGGCTTCAGCTTACCATCAGACGAGGTGAAGTCAAATTGAGGTATCCTATATATTTAAAAAATGCTACTATGTGGTCACCCATTCAAATGGTAACCGTTCCTAAGTAGCTTGACTCACTGACCGTTTACCGAACTTGTTTTCACGAGTTGAATTTGTAGTCTTATATAATTTTTAAAAGTCTTTTTTTTATTCAGGTAAACGCTACGGATACATGCAGATACGCACAGCACTTGCCCAGTTAGTGACCAACTTCAGATTCGAACCTGTTGACCCGTACGTACTGAAGTTGGACCCTTACTGTATACCCATCAATCCCTTGGGACATGTCAAAGTGAAATTTGTACCCCGTTAAAACAATTAATGGAAAATTTCAATTCCCAGCAGTACCAATGATTAGTACCATTATAAGTACTACTGGGAATTTTTGTCCCACTTGTACCATTAATGGTACTACTAGGAATATTAGTCCCACTTATACCCTTAATTGTACTACTGAGAATATTTATACTACTATAATAATATAATACTGGAACTAATTAATGTTACAACTGGGAAAGAGGAGAAAATGCAATGGTTTTCTTATAAGTAGGGGAGACAGGGGTCAAACGTAACAATTTTTGGTTAAGGGCTCATATCTCTGCAACGAGTGTTTAAATAGAGGTAGTTATTAGTCCATCTCTTTGAAAAATTATCTGGCTACACTAAATTACATTAAAAATAGAGATAAGTAAAACAATTATCGAGAAAAATAATATTTTAAAGAAAAACTCCGCCGTTACTTTAAACCCCGGTTTCGGGGCAAGAATTAACAGCACTGGGGTTGGTTTTAACAGAAGGGGCATCTATTAAAAAACAATTATTATTTAGGAAAAATATTTATTGCAGCACTATGGGCATTTGAATCACATTTTTAAGTAAGATATTTAGAAAAATTTTTGACGATATTTTTTAAACATCCAACAATATAAAACTCCAACAATTATATTTTGGATCACACATGAGTAATTATTTACCCAACTTATGTAGTAAATAAATCAGTAATTTTAAAATAAACAAATAGAAAATGAATATTTATAAGTAATTCTAACCATCAAGTAAGTTATAACTAGTAGTAACATCAGTCTTTATATAATTATTCAACAATATAAAGTCATTTTAGCTTCCGAAAAACTACAACTCGTCACCCATAGCCCCGACCTAGCACCCTATGATTTCTGTATTTTCCCCAAAATCAATGATTTGATGAGAGGTTTCACTTTTACCAACTCCGAAGAGGCAGTGATAGCGTTCAATCAGCACGTAGAAAACCATGTCGTCAGATCTGTGGTCCTACTGTTTGAAAAAATGGTTCGATCGCATGAAACAATTTTTAAATGTCAAGGAGATATTTGAGATATTTTGAAAAGCAATAAACATAATATTTTAGTTATAAGATGTTGTTTTTTTAAGTTACGCAAAACTTTTAGTGTCACCTACGTATAAACGATAAAAGACTAGTTCAAGAAACACTCTTTGCTGGGGGGGGGGGGGGGGGGGGCAAGTACTAACAAGTTAATTGTAGCCCCGATTATTTGTTAATTGAAACCCCATGACATCATTTTTCACATTTAAATATTTATTAAATCATGTATTAGTTTTATGCTATAAAGCACAGGCTGATATTGTTACTTAATAAACAAGTCACGAAACAAAAACTGGTCACTTCATTTTACAAGTTACTTAAACCAGAAATCAAAAAATAGTGAGCGTAGAAAAGTTCATTTACCTAGCAAAATGGAGCGCAGTGACGCGACCTTTACATGTGGCCCGTGAGCGCGGGCTAGTAGCTATAGGCGCGTGCACCACTGTTTATAGTGTTCGAATACTTAATTTGAGGGCTCTAAGGTTCATAGTTTGGAGACAAATAGCGTGTTAATTGTTACCCCCGTTAATTCTAGCCCCAGGCTCCCCTACTACTGTGAATGTTTGTCCCACCTGTACCCTTAATTGTACTACTGAGAATATTTATACTACTATATAATACTGGAACTAATTAATGGTACAACTGGGAAAAAGAAAAAATGCAATGGTTTTCTTATAGCGTGTTTAAGGTGTTATTAATATTTAAATAGTGAGTAGTATAGTTCGTGGTAAAGGAGAATTTTAGTACTTATATTTAAAAAATATATATATACAGGGATAGAACTGCCTTTCATTTCAACACTATTTTCCTAACGATTTTCGAGTTGCGTCCAAAATTACACTTTGGAGTCAGAGACCGGTATATTGTTTTTAATTGGTAGGTCGGCTTTTCTGAGTGCGACTAGCACCTGACCTTCCAAACCCTGAGAGAAAAGTCTTCGCTAATTCCTCGACCGTTCTTTAGCAGATGTACAAACTTGCAGGTAAGGTTGGTTTGGACCTCAAGGTTATTGGCAGAGTCCTCTATACCTGCCTACCTAGACATGTGACATTTCGTTGGCCGGCGCTTGGTAGAATAGAATGACAAACGTATGGGTTTTGACGTATCTGCCAGTCGTTAACGCATGTCATAAACTTCGGATGTGGGATGGAGAACACCCATATGGCTAGACGACAATCGATCGCCCTTTATTACGTGGAATCGAAAATCATAGTTGACGAAACGTGTTCATAAATCTCTACCTACCCCTTCGGGGATTTACAGGCGTGAGCATATGAGTGTAAAATTGAGAAAAATGCTTGGCAATCCTTTAGGTCACATAATGACTCACGCGTAGGTACATATGATGACGATGATTGTGGTCATACACATTTTTTCTGTTTAATGTTGAAGCAATATCTAGAAAAATATGCGTAATGACACCCACATGTTGGCAACTGTACCTAAGTCTAATGGATACAGTGCCCTTATCCCTTTCATCATCATCTGAAGGCCATCCCGGTTGCTTGTCAGCCACTGTAGCGTTACGGTAGAGCATTCGACTGCCACGCAGGGGGGCGCAGGTTTGATTCTCGATTTACGACGATCATTCAAGTGGCCACCAAATAAGACAAAATTTTTAGGTTTGAATATAGGTAGAGATATGTCATGGAGAACTCAAATTGACAATGTCTGTTTGAAACTCAACAGATTCTCATATGCCCTGTATAAGTTAGGTAGAATTGCAAATGAAACTGCTCTCTTAACAGCCTACCATGGCTATGTTGCCTCCACTTTGCGATACGGTGTACTCTTTTGGGGTAATGCCACAAATGTCAACGACGCATTCATAGCCCAAAAGAAATGTATACGAGCCATCTGTAAAATGCATCTAACAGATACCTGTAAACCACATTTCCAAAACCTCAATATTTTGACCCTGCCATCTCTTTATATGAAGTAAATATTTTTGTAAAGTCTAATATGCATTTATTCAAGCGCGTAGAAAGTCAACGTCGCTCAGAAAAATTGCATTTGGTGCCATCAAAAATATATGTATATGTGTATATGTGATGGCGCCTAAAATTTAATAAATAACCAGATGACATTAAACATTGTAAGAATATTGTAGGATTTAAGTCAAAACTTTTTAAATTACTATGTACCAAAGCCTTTTATTCTGTGAATGAGTACCTAAACGATCAATTTTAATTTTAATTTTTACGGTGACTCAAATAATGTTTAGTTATCTACTGACATGCTTGATATTTTGACATTTTCATTTTTTTATTTGACATCTTTATTCTGACATTATGTATGTTTTTTTTTTGTTTTGTTTTTTTATGCGATTATGATCTGACCTAATTATCTTATTGGATTCTGCACATAAATATCTATTTTATGACTTTATTTAATAATTTGTATGCCTTTGGCGTAACATAGCTGGGGTTAATATTAATTATAACATCTATTCTGTAACCTACATGCTTCACGAAATAAACGAATTTCAATTTGAATTTGATCTACATACATTTAATCAAGACTTTAACCCGGATGGTTTGGCAGAAGTGAATTAACCCCCACATTTCCCCAATCAGTGTATTCGGTCCCACGTAATAGGGGGAGAGCCTATTGCCGTATTCCAGGCACTATTGTTGACTCGGGTCATCCATCTGAGTCTTTATGAAATGTATTAAAATTACGGAAAGGAAATATGTTTGTGGTGCTAGCATTTTTTGGTTGTGGCTGGCGGCCCGTGTGCGATGACCCTAACACCAGTGATAGACAACCCAGACATAGATGGCGTGCGTTTTTAGTCGGTTCAAGTCCGACATAACCTCCTCCACCGACTCCAGAGGGGGTTGTCCGAGTGGATTCTACGCACGATAAAAAAAGGTAGAGCTACTTCAATACAATGACCTAGTACGTTCAAATAATGTGGACATGCTTCCGTAATTTCTAAACTTTAAATAACAATAACAAAGGAAGCTTACATAGCCTGTGTTTTAGTCAGATTAGTCAATATTTGTTCGATGTTCTGTGCCATACTGGTACAGCATTCAACTATTAAGTCTGTGGGTGTAAATTGGATAAGTCGTTGCTATATGTAGCTATCGCCGCCAACTAACTTAATCAGCCGTCCAATTAACTGCCTAGGCAGTTAACTAAACGGCGCCATTCAATTAACGGTCTGAATGGTGTGTGATGCCATCGACGACGTTTAACTACTTGCCTAGCCATTTCATTAAACATTTAGAAAAATGACTTATTTCTGCATGCTTTAAATAAACCATCACTAATTTTCTGCGAGTACAGATGTAATTATATGTATGTATGTTATTTTCTATCTTATTTCGAGGAAGTGCCCCATCTTACGATTGGCCTAAGCATTAGCCAGCCAGGTTATTAAATGACGTAATAAGCGAGACGGCTGAATATCTATCAGCCCCTCTAGACAAGTAGCACATTTGACAGTCGTTAACGCATGTCATAAACGTCAAATCCCATACATTCGTCATTCTATTCCATCAAACATCAACAAATTGCCACTTGTCTAGAGGGGCAGGTCGTTAACTGAATGGCGCCGTTTAGTTAACTGCCTAGGCAGTTAATTGGACGGCTGATTAAACGAGTTGGCGGCGATATAGCTATTATATAAGTAGTGCTACTACTTATTCAGAGCTATTTAGGTAAGTCATTATTTGTATTGATGCGTACGTTTTTGGTTTTATTTATGTATTTATTTATTGAAATAAACCCACTTTTTAACGGGTACTATCGTGATTTATATGTTTTATTTCAATGAGTAATAGTCGCGTAAACTTAAGAAAATTTTATGTAGGTATTTATTTATTAAAATAAAGTATCTAAGTACGTTTATTTATATTTTAGAAACCATAAACAAGCTCTTTTTAACGCGGGTCAAGATGGCGCTGTGTGATAATGATAATGTACTTGGTATACACTACAAGGGGCGAGGTGATGTTGGCGGTGTCCTTGGACATCTCCAACGCATTCAACACCTTGCCCTGGAGTTGCATCAGGGAGGCACTCGTGTACCACGATGTGCCTCTCTACCTCCGCCGCATAGTCGGGGCGTACCTGACGGAGAGAGCCGTCATCTACCCAAGTTCGACGGGAGTCGGTAGGCGTGAGATGTCGTGCGGTGTTCCGCAGGGGTCGGTCCTGGGGCCGCTCCTGTGGAACATCGGTTACGACTGGGTGCTTCGCGGTGACTTCGCGTACGGGGCCACCGTCACGTGTTACGCGGATGACACGCTAGTGACGGTGAGCGGGGCTACGCACCGCGAAGCGACCCTGAGGGCCACGACCGCGGTTGCTCAGGTCGTCGACAGGATCCGGCGGCTGGGTCTCGAGGTGGCTCTGCACAAGTCCGAGGCCATGTTCTTTCATGGTCCTCGGCGCAGGCCAGGCCCGGGAGCCAGCCTAACAGTGGGAGGTACTCCCATCGACATCAAGCCCCGGTTGAAATACCTGGGGCTCGTGCTTGATGGTCGATAGGACTTCGGACAGCATTTCCGAAGTCTGCGCCCCAAGTTGGTGCTCACGGCGAATGCCTTGGACCGGTTGTTGCCCAACTTGAAGGGCCCAGAGTCCTCCTGCAGGAGACTCTACGCGGGTGTCGTGCGGTCCATGGCCCTATACGGGTGCCCCGTGTGGGCGGACACCCTGGAGGCCAGATTCCTGCCTCTGCTCCGTACGGCGCAGAGCACGATGGCCTCCAGGGCCATCAGGGGATACCGCACGATATCCTTCGAAGCGGCGAGTCTCCTGGCCGGATCGCCACCGTGGATCCTGGAAGCGAGGGCCCTTTCGGCACTATATAAATTCCGAAAGGAGGCGCGGGAGCGGGGATTCGATCCCGAGCCCGAGGATATTCGGGCCGATAAATCCCGGCTCCACCAGGTCATGGTGGCCGAGTGGGAGCGACGACTTGGGCAACCACGCGCAGGGCACGCCGTCATTGCGGCGGTAAGGCCCATCATGGGGGAGTGGCTAGAGAGGCAACACGGTAGCCTCTCGTACCGTCAGACGCAGATTATCACCGGGCACGGTAGCTTCGGGCGGTATCTGCATCTGATGGGTATAGAGCCAACGCCCGAGTGCCATCACTGCGACGCGAGCGTGGACTCGGGGCTGCACACGCTCACCGAGTGCCCGGCGTTTGAGAAGCCGAGGCGGGAGCTTGTGGCGGCCCTGGGGGTGAGAGTGCTCACGCTCTCCACCCTGCTCGCGGCGATGGTCCGCTGCGCGGATGCGTGGGCGGCCAGCGCCTCCTTCTGCGAGCAGGTCATGCTCGCGAAGGAGACAGCAGAGCGGGCGCGGCGCGATGAGCGAGAAAGGCTCGCTGACATCGCTGCACGCGCCCGAAGGCGGCTCGGGCGTCGGAGGGCGCAAACTGACCTCCGCCCCCCATGAGCGCGGGCCTGAGGGTGACGGGTGGAGCCGCCCGACACCCTAGCAGAAGCAGGCCACGGCGGCGGCGCGCATCGTAGGACGATGCGCGCCTCCCCACACCGGGGTTGAGTCGGGGACCGCGTGGTCCCCCCCTTCCCGAGGAGGGCCAGACCGAGAGGGATGGCCCTGGGTCAGCCGGGGTGCGAGGGATATGTCGCATGACAACCTCACCTTCGGCCTAGCACTACGACCCAGAGACGGCGTGCGGTTTAGTCGGTTCGAGTCCGACATAACCTACCCCTCCGGCTCCGGAGGGGTGGGTATCCGTGGGGATTTCCCGCACGTAAAAAAAAAAAAAAAAAAAGGTATACACTACAAAAACACTTGGAATAATCTACATCTACACTACTATTATAAAAAAGAAAGATTTGTATTTTTGTGTGTATATTTGTAATGAATAAACTCAAAAAACTACAGTGCCGATTTCAAAAATTCTTTCACCATTGGAAAGCTACATTCACCCTGAGTAACATTTACCACCCTTAAACTAATACCTAAGTTGACTACGTAGTCTGTATATGTACGAAGCATTCTTGCAGCCCGACTTACCGGGTATATTATGAAAGTAGATACTATTTAAGTGGGTAGACAGAGGTCACGTCTAAATGTAAATATTTGTGAATATAAATATTTACACAGAGTGGGGAATCGATTCGGAAATATGTTTACTTGCATGGGTCTGGATTTTTCTATGTAACTATAATAGAATTATGTATGAATAAAATCGGACGTCTACCTGCATTCAAGAACACATAGTTCAAGTTTATTAATAAATACTCCAAGCGCGGTAATAAAATAGTAGAGGCAGCTCTTGAAATTGTGTAAGGAAAGAAATGGATGGTTGCATCTGCCTTCCCACGAGGGAGTTAGGCGTGAGCATATGTGGGTATGTACGTAGACATATGAAAGTGCCGTTTTATTGAAGAAATTGGAGGAAATACAATTTGCAGTAAGTACTAACATTTTAGCATTTTTTTAGGAATGTCAAATCCAAATTCTATGATTTTTTTTTTTGTGTATGAACATTACAAAATTCACCGAACAACAACTTTTATCACATTTTTGAAAAGTGGCAGCTCTAACAAAGTACCTACCTAATAAGAAATTTATCATCAAAATGGATAGCATTTATGGAAGTAGGTAGGTACTTTTTTTGAAGATCGAATTTAATTTATCAAGCGGCCATTAAAAAAATAATTAATACAGAGTTGTAAAATCTTGAAATAAACTTTCAAAGAAAGTAAAATAATGAAAATGGCTATGACTTACAGGAATAACAAACTCATGTCTCTGTAAAAAAAATTCGGTAATTTCATATGTAGGTAGGTAAGGACCTAATATTACAAACAGAATTTTTTATAATATTATGGAACATTTTTCCAAATCTGTTTTCATTCAATATAAAAATGTCATATCTATGAATTTCTGACTGTGTAACAAATCTTATATTTAAATCAATCATCATAATGACTCATAAACTTATGACAAACCAATTAATCATTTAAAAAGTTTATTGATTGCGTAGGTACCTAAGTACCTACGCAATCAATAATGAATGAAATGTTTTTCGTTGTGTAGTTAGCTACACAACGAAAAACAATAAAAAAGAAATAATTTTCATTTATCCTCATAATACCAATAATATTATATTCAATTCATTTCGTACTCAATTTCTGTGTTGTCTCGAAAAAATAATTTAATTTATTTTATAACGAACATATTATTGTGCTATTGCTTGAATGTCAATAAATAATTAATTAAAACGGTTTAGTGCATTTATTATCCAGATATTTTTCAAGGCTGTATGTCTGCATATACGAACAACAAAACGAAATAATATTATCCCACAAATCTACCCACATACTTTGGTCGAAGCCCACATGCAATGACGAAACGAAAAATAAACAAAAGTAATTAAATGGCGACGCGTCACAATACCCGCGCGAACCGAAACGCAAATTAAAAAAAAACACAAATAAATCACTGTAAAAAAATCACTGATTAAATTCCGGTGAATTTAATTACATGAATGAATCTTATTACATGGAAATTAAGACCGTATTTGTGTGAAATAGCACCGCGGTGTGCGTTCACGGAGAGGTTTTCACACGAACTAAAATAAATTCTGAAACTTCATTGCATAATGCGCAGAAAAGCTCCAGTATAGGGTGACTATGGGTTTTGAATTGTCATGAAAATTTCGAAAGAAATGCATAAACTTAATCGAGTAGAATAGGACCACCCAGGTCTTCCTGTAGGTGTCGTAAAAGGCGGAAGGGATAGATCTGTTCTCCCTCCGACCGTAAACATACAGCCCAAGGCAAAGTGCCCCTAGGCGGCAATATGCTCACCCACATATTTATTATTTTGGACCAAAAATCTTAATTGGCGAAATGTGGGTGTTAAGTAATACACCTCTGTCTACCCCTTTGGGGATTTACGGGCGTATGTGTATGTGTAATAGATTTCTTAGTGAACAGGCCTACGTCAAGCTGTTGACCGCGGCTTCCCTTTCGAACCCTTAACCAAACAATAATAAAATAATAAGTATGTATGTATGTACAGGGTTAGGTAGAGGTGAATTAACGCCCACATTTCACTCATCATTGTATTCGGTCCTACGTAATACTGGGTGATCCAATTGCCGTATTCCGGGCACTACTGTTTACTCAAGCCATGCATCTGAGGCTCTTATTTTTCATATCAAACTACAAATATTGAAGAAATTAATGTCACTAAGTTCTTAGGTATATACGTTGACAATCAAGCAGATTGGAAGCAGCATATCGAACATGTATGTAAAAAATTGAATCAATTTTCATATGCTCTATATAAGTTAAGGTACATAGTAAATGATGCAACACTATTGACAGCATACCATGGACATGCTGCTGTTACTTTGCGATTTGTAATCATATTCTGGGGTAATTCCACAAAAAAAGAGAGAGTCTTCCGTGCTCAGAAGCGTTGTATTAGGAGTATGTGCAATTTAAAACAAATCCAGTCATGCAGACCGCATTTTATTAGTCTAAATATACTAACAATGCCTTCGCTATTTATATATGAAACTGCTGTTTTCGTTAAATTAAATATTAACTTGTTTGAATTCCGCACAAGAGATCGTCACAAAGATAAATTACGAATGGGGAAAAGTAACACAAAACTACTTCATCAAAGTGTATTCTGTATAGCGCAACGCATTTTCAATAAGATTCCAATACATATCAGAAACGTAGAGACAATAAATATATTTAAAGAAAAGATGCACAAGCTGCTGGTAGCGAAATGTTACTACAATATTGATGAATTTTTAGAAGACCAAACACTTGAATAATAATTGATAAGGAATGACTATAAATAATATACGATATGACATGACTGGTATGTAACGATATAAATGTAATTTAAATTTAATGTATGATAATTTATAATTAATTAATAATTTTCTAACAAAATATTGTACGCCAATATGGCTGAACATAGCTGATCAAATTATGTAAAAGACCATCTTTGTACCTATGTTTCACAATAAAGCATTTGAATTTGAATTTGAATAAGTTTGGATTATGTCAGGTGTTAAACAGCCTTATCCCTTGTAAATTCGCCTCTAATATTTAAAAATATACATAAAACATTAGAAGGATAAGAAGTAGAATTCCGGAATACAAATATGAGGCAACGACCACGGAATTGAACCCACGACCTCTGAAATAACAGACGTCGTCACGTCATATAACATTGTTAACCATTCCTGAACCGGATTTAACAGCAATAAATAATATTTTTGTGTAGAAAAGTCCCTCTAAGTAAAAATCCCTGGCCACCTTACTTGGCCGGTCGACTGCCAGCGTCTAATTTGGTCCGGTACACAGCAACGCGCCCGTTTCACCATCCAAACATACGTTTTACATTATTTACAATTCAGACATGAATTTAATTCACCCATCTCCTTTGATATGCCACCATAACTCAAGCAGTAAATATTGGTTTATCCCAAAACTGAAAATGGGTCACGACTCACACTTCACATGACTAAATAAAAAGAAACGTTTTCGTGGGTAGAAAACGGAACGACTCTAGATTGAGATCGGAAAAAAAATTCGTGGGGTAGAAAATCGAGAGTTGATTATGGAAACTGTCATAAAAACCTCGTGTTGTGTTTCCGGCAGTGATTAGGGTAGCCAGAGCTCACTGGAGAGCTTTTATACTATCAGTAAGAAGACCGAAGGCTTGTTCTGCTTTGTCTTCTGCACTGGCGGTACAGAAAGACTCTGTGCTTACAGAGTCGGCAGCACGAGCGTGACTTTCCTTGTGTTCCACACCTCCATAGGCCACGGTAACCACTTTACATCAGGTGAGCCATATGCATGTCTGCCACTTGAGTGGTATAAAAAAAACGCCCATGTTTTCAGGTGTGTTGGTTAAGTGAACAAGGCCAGCAAGTGGTGAAGGTCACCCTATCTGACCCCCGTTTCTGCTAATTTTATGACATAACAACACCACTGTCATACCGCTTATGTTGCATAAAATGTCATGTTTCAGACTTTATGCAAAGAATTCTTAAGGTCGAAAATGAAAAGAGAAAGGGTTTATAACATTTTTCATTTACTATACATGATTGTCATTTCATTTTAGACTTTAATTGTATCAGCTTAAAGTCTAAAGTTAAATGGCATTTGTTACAGTGTGAGTAGTAGGGCAGTGGTTTTGCTTTGAACAAAATAAAAGCAGAATTAGGGCCCCGATCCCGTCACGGATAACCGTGGTTCCCGTATCCATCCGACAATAAATATACCACCCAGTTAAATCGACCGTTTGACAGCAATACGGGGCGAGCTTGCGCCCCCTATTACGTGGGTGGAATAGAAAATCATAGTTGACGATGTGGATGTTGATATACCTCTGCTTACCCTTTCGGGGATTTACTACATACATAATTATATATTATATGTATGTAGTAAATACCCGTATATTATTTAAAAAAAATATAGGTCTGAAACGTATTTAGGTATGAGAATTAATATTCGTCATCGAATCTTTTGCTAGAAAGAGCCACAAGATATAAAGGCCGATGAATTACAGGGCCATTAGTACAAACAAACTGACAAATAGCATTTTATCAAAATATATTCGGTAAATATAAAGTAACTAATGTGCATTTTTCTGGGTCTCTTAAAAAACTTCAGAGTCGCTCAACGAGCTATGGAGAGGGCTATACTCGGTATTTCCCTACGTGATTGCGTCAGAAATGATGATATCCGTAGGAGAACAAAAGTAACCGACGAATGAAAGTAGCCCAGCGGATTAGCTCGTTGAAGTGGCAGTGGGCAGGACACATAGCGCGCAGGACAGATGGCCGGTGCAGAAAAAAAAATGTTCTGATATGGCGACCTACGGGCAAACGTATCTAGTGCAGGACGCCCAACGGCCAGGTGGAAGGACGACCTCAACAAGGTCGCCGGGAAGCACTGGATGCGGGCTGCTTTAGATCGGTCGTTCTGGAAGTCTATAGGAGAGGCCTATGTCCAGCAGTGGACTGTATGTGGCTGATATGATGATGATGATGATGAATATTATTTTTAGCAAGCAGACGGCCCACTAGATGGTAAGCAATGCAAAAGCAATACCATGCAACGTAGTTCGTGAGCACTTGCAACACCGCCGGTGTTAAGTAGGTAGCATGTTTGTGACTTATACACAGAACTGCCTCGTTCAGGCACATAGAAGATTATAACAGTAAAAGGCAGCCACTGTCACTTCATTACTGTCAAATCGTGCTATTGATTTACAACAAAACAGTATCAAAACACATTTAATCAATTGGAATTCCGATCTCAGCCACTTCACGGAATCATTGGTTTTACTTCAAGGTAGAAATGAAATGAAATGAAATTTTGATGCACTCTTAGTAGATATGCGAACTATTCAAATCGAATAATAAAATCAAAGAAAAAGGAATTTAATGTAACTCAAGTCCCGCCTGAGTATTTTCTTTTTCCGATCTAAAACGAACAAACAATCCGAAATGAATTTATCATTAGAAAAAAACGTAAAATAAAATGTCAATTTATTACCAATCACGTTCTGAGTAATATCACAGATAGTATTATATATTTTTTGTAATATAAAAAACAATTCAGTATAGCGACACACAGGCAATGCGCAGCGGGTCACTTCATCTTGATTTTAAAATCTGTTATTTTATTAAACACGATATGTATATAATCCGATAGCGTTACTTGGCGTTACTACTACTACTTGAAACCATATTCACCAATCACCATTGAGTTCTCGTTACGTGAGCGTTGCCGTAAAAAATATTCGAAATTTTAGCAAAGTATTTAGACCATATTCCAACTACTTATGGTTTAAAT
The DNA here is from genome assembly GCA_949126895.1 of Eilema caniola. Lineage (NCBI taxonomy): Eukaryota > Metazoa > Arthropoda > Insecta > Lepidoptera > Erebidae > Eilema > Eilema caniola. Next base: position 1,763,566 of record OX421488.1, on the reverse strand, counting down.
TTGTCTAAAGTTTTAATTGATAGTCCCCCTCCAAGAGTTATTCAAATACCAACCTTGAACAGAGCGTTTGAAGCGTTGCGAATATTGTCAAGTTGTGTTGCCTGTGTGGCCATATAAAAATTAACTTTCGTATTTAGTATATTTCAAATTTCGTTAAATTGAAAAATGTCTATATCAATTTAGAGTATTTATTAGACAAAATAATATTTACTTATTATTATTGAAAAATACTGAAAAATAAAAAGTACAAAAACAAATTATAACAAATTGTAACGTAAATTAAAATCTAAATTGTTTGACATTACTGATGAATTACGTGTTTATACTCATGAAATAATAATATTTAGTGTAGGTGCTAAGATTAAACCCAATGACTTTTTAATGGAGTGTGTAAGTATTATGATAAGTCATTGTGATGTTAACAATGTAGGTACCGCATTATCGCAGTACCGCATACTTCGTTTTGTTCGCACTCGTGCTTGTGTTGCGGAAGTAGCGTATTTTTATGGGACCATTTTAAGCTCAAACCCCGTATCTACTGCTTTGGGTTCGTGGTGAGATGGCTGATATTGAATGAAAACGACTTTATGACTTTACGACTTATTATTTAATTTTGTGAGACACATACACTTGAGTTACATGATAAGGAATGAATGTCGGGCGCCGGTACTGTGCGGGGACGAGGGCGCTGTCATAGACAATCATAGACAACATATTTATTTTAATAGACAAATATACAACATGCCCTTTTTTCTTTAAGAAAAAGAAATGACAATTTATTTCTTTTTTGACACTTGACGTTGACACTGGCTTTGACATATGACATATGAATATAAACAAAAAGATAACCTTACTTTTCTAAACAAAGTCACGTTAAACAATTAACATTAAATTATTTAAAATTACCGTGATAAAAACATATATTGAAGTGTTTTCGTGCAATTAATACAATTAGAGTCTACATTTCAACATATTATCAAATTGAATTACATTCTATTAGATTACTTACAAATTATTGTCATGTCAATATTTAGTTTTGTAAAAGTGTCTATTGTGTACATTATTACAGAAATTATAAATCCAGTCTTTCTATTTTCTTAAGCAATCTACCTCTAGAGCTATATTTTATTTCAGCTGTTGCATCGTCACTATTGCGACTTTGTGACGGTAAAATATTACTACTTGAGCTTGCTTGAGGTAAAGTACTTGTTTCAATTGTTTCAATAGGACTTGTAAGTATGTTTTCTAAATTATCTAAATTATCATAGGACGACAATGATATAGGAATTGGATTCTCGCTTTCATATTCACTGTAGTCATGTAAACTTTCAGGTGAAACAATGGTATCATCCATATTTACAAATTCGGGTGACTTACATACATTTTGGGACTGACTTGACTTAGGACTCTTTTGTTTTTCTGTGTGACAAGAATAGTTTGATTCAAGCGACATAAATGAATCTGAGTCATTGCTAGACTCTTGACTTTGACTTTGATACTTTGACTTTGTATCAGGACTTGACTCACATATTTGAGTATAGAAGAATGTACAATTATCATCCTCCTCTTCTACAAAATAAGACTTTTTATTTGACTTATTATGTCTTTGATTAGATTGACTTGAACTTAATGACTGACTTGGACTTATCAACTGACTAGGAAAAGTTTCCTTAAAGTGAACTTTTTTATCACTCTCTTGTAAGACATTATTTTGACTTGAATTTTGACTATTTGACTTATATTTCAATCGAATATGTTGGCTATTTCTACGGTAAGTAGTATTATTACAATCCTTGACAATAAATGATCTAGGATATTTTGTTTTTGATACAATAATTCCTTCAGTCCAAATTATATCTTTAGGATTTTTCTTAAAATAAATTTTGTCATTTATGCGAAATTCAGTATAACTTTTACAATTCTTATCATAATAAAATTTTGATTTTTGTAAACTAGTTTGTTTCTTTTGATAATGTTCAGAATGCTTAACAATCTTAGGTCGCAAGTTTTTAATTTGACTAGGCAGTTTAGATCTTAAAGTTCTAGACATTAACAACTGTGCAGGCGAACTTAAATTATTCCTAGGTGTATTCCTATAGTGTAATAATCCTATGTATGGATCAGTACCAGAATAATCACTTTTTCTGAAAATATTTTTTACTATTTTCACAGAGACCTCAGCTAAGCCGTTAGACCTTGGAAAATGCGGACTAGAGACAATTTGTTCAATGTCCCATTCATACAAAAAATTTTGAAAATCAATGGAGTTGTATGGTGGACCTCCATCTGAAACTAACTGCATGGGAATGCCGTGACGTGCGAAGATAGACTTTAAATGTGTTATGACATTAAATGATCGACTATCTTTATTTAAATTGGCAATTTCGATGTAATTAGAATAGTAATCTACTACAAGTAAATATTTTTTACCTTTATATTCAAACAAGTCGGTAGCCAATTTTTGCCATGGATACAATGGTATTTCATGGGATAACATAGGTTGTTTTGTTTTATTTGCAGAATAAATAGCACATGACTCACACTGTCTAACTTTATTTTCTATATCCTGATTAATATTAGGCCAATAAACTACTCCTCTTGCCAAGTTTTTTGTCTTTTCAATACCTTGATGACTTTCATGTAGTATATTCAGAATTTCTGATCTCATAGACTGTGGAATAATAACTGAACTATTTTTGAAAATAATATCATTTATGACATGGATTTCCTCTTTGATAATCCAGTATGGTAATAACAAAGTATCACAATGTTGTTTGCAATTAGGCCATCCATTTTTATAGTATTCAATTAATTTCTGTGAAACTAAATCCTGTTTAGTATGAGACAAAAAAAATTCAAGTTTTTCTGGAGAAATAGCCAAATTAGAGGTCAAAAAATTCACATGAATATTAATATTTGAGTCTAAATCTTCTAAAGAAACTAATTCTTGGTTAAAATTATTATCATTTATTGGGGCACGTGACAAAGTATCTGAAATATACATTTCTGAACCTTTTGTGTATGTAACAATTAGGTCGTAGGCTTGCAACGTTATCATCATACGTTGTAATCTAGCTGGCACTTCGGATAAAGGTTTTTTGAATAAAGTAACCAATGGTTGGTGGTCTGTTTCAACCTGAATAGGTTTGCCATATAAATATTGGTGGAACTTTTTACATCCAAAGACTATTGCATACAATTCTTTTTCTATCTGTGCATAATTTATTTGACTTTTATTCAATGACTTGGAAGCATATGCTATGGGGTTTTTTCCATGCAAAATTACTGCACCTACTGCATTCTTAGAAGAATCGACTGACAACCTTATTGGTTTTTTAATATCATAGTGGACTAAAACAGGCGACTGACATAATACTGATTTTAATTTTTTAAATTGTTTTTCATGTTGGTCTAACCATTGCCATTTATTAAATTTTTTGAGAAGTTCTCTTAGAAGAGAGGTTTCTTCTGCAAGATTTGGAATATAGGAACCTAAATAGTTAATCATTCCTAAGAATCTTTGAAGCTCTTTGACATTAGTAGGACTTGACATTTTTGAAATTGCTTCAACCTTCGACTGATCAGGCGAAACACCTTCCTTATTAAAAATATGACCTACATAGCAAATTTCTGACATACCAAATTAGTGATGGGTAATTGTCCGAAAAATTTCAAATTCCGGAAATTTTTCAATTTATTTTTCTGAAAAATTGAAAAATTGGAAAAATAATGGAAATATATCTTTTTATCGAAATTATTAGTTTAAATGAAATAGTTTATTAAATATAGTTCATAATAAGTTGAAATTCAAAGGATTTAATGGCTTTACATGTTGTTTAAAAAAAAAAAACAAATGTGCAAAGTTATATTTTAATACAGATTCATGGTCAATGGTTTATTTTACACATTGTCGTGCGGTGTTCCACAGGGTTCGGTCCTGGGGCCGCTCCTGTGGAACATCGGTTACGACTGGGTGCTTCGCGATGACTTCGCGTACGGTGCCACCGTCACGTGTTATGCGGACGACACGCTGGTGACGGTGAGCGGGGCTACGCACCGCGAAGCGACCCTGAGGGCCACGACCGCGGTTGCTCAGGTCGTCGACAGGATCCGGCGGGTGGGTCTCGAGGTGGCTCTGCACAAGTCCGAGGCCATGTTCTTTCATGGCCCTCGGCGCAGGCCAGGCCCGGGAGCCAGCCTTACAGTGGGAGGCACTCCCATCGACATCAAGCCCCGGTTGAAATACCTGGGGCTCGTGCTTGACGGTCGATGGGACTTCGGACAGCATTTCCGAAGTCTTCGCCCCAAGTTCGTGCTCACGGCGAATGCCTTGGGCCGGTTGTTGCCCAACTTGAAGGGCCCAGAGGTCTCCTGCAGGAGACTCTACGCGGATGTCGTGCGGTCCATGGCCCTATACGGGTGCCCCATGTGGGCGGACACCCTGGAGGCCAGATTCCTGCCTCTGCTCCGTACGGCGCAGAGCACGATGGCCTCCAGGGCCATCAGGGGATACCGCACGATATCCTTCGAAGCGGCGAGTCTCCTGGCCGGATCGCCACCGTGGATCCTGGAAGCGAGGGTTCTTTCGGCACTATATCAGTTCCGAAAGGAGGCGCGGGAGCGGGGATTCGATCCCGAGCCCGAGGATATTCGGGCCGAGAAATCCCGGCTCCACCAGGTCATGGTGGCCGAGTGGGAGCGACGACTTGGGCAACCATAATCAAACCAACCTTATCACCGGGCACGGTAGCTTCGGGTGGTATCTGCATCTGATGGGTATAGAGCCAACGCCCGAGTGCCATCACTGCGACGCGAGCGTGGACTCGGGGCTGCACACGCTCACCGAGTGCCCGGCGTTTGAGACGCCGAGGCGGGAGCTTGTGGCGGCCCTGGGGGTGAGAGTGCTCACGCTCTCCACCCTGCTCGCGGCGATGGTCCGCTGCGCGGATACGTGGGCGGCCAGCGCCTCCTTCTGCGAGCAGGTCATGCTCGCGAAGGAGACAGCAGAGCGAGCGCGGCGCGATGAGCGAGAAAGGCTCGCTGACATCACTGCACGCGCTCGAAGGCGGCTCGGGCGTCGGAGGGCGCAAACTGACCTCCGCCCTCCATGAGCGCGGGCCTGAGGGTGACGGGTGGAGCCACCCGTCACCCTAGCAGAAGCAGGCCACGGCGGCGGCGCGCATCGTAGGACGATGCGCGCCTCCCCACACCGGGGTTGAGTCGGGGACCGCGTGGTCCCCCCCCTTCCCGAGGAGGGCCAGACCGAGAGGGATGGCCCTGGGTCAGCCGGGGTGCGAGGGATATGTCGCATGACAACCTCACCTTCGGCCTAGCACTACGACCCAGAGACGGCGTGCGGTTTAGTCGGTTCGAGTCCGACATAACCTCCCTCCTTTTATGAGTGTTTTTGACTGATCTGACCCACAAAACTGCCATTGTTAGTAGACAGCGATGTCCAAAGGTAAGCACCTACCGACTAATATTTTACTATTAAACAGAAATACCAACAAACTAGTAGGTATCTATCTACTTAATATCGCACGTTCGTATAACTACTCGTACACGTAGCATTATAATATATTTTTGACTCAGTGGCTTTGCCTTCGTGTGAGTTTATGTAGGTATGTTTATTTGTTTTTCAGAAAAGATTATACTAGCTTCAGATAGTGAATCAGATACTGAAATGAACTGTAATTTTGACAATATGCGTAATGAATCAGAAAATTTATTCACTGAAAATGCTGATTACATTCCAAGAAAAAAAAAAGCTTTCCGAAGTCGCCGGAAAAGACAATACTCCAAATTGCAGCTTACCTAGAAGTGATACGTACATATCAGAACCAGATGAGTACAGTCAGTACGCTCAACGTTGGTCTAGTCCAGATTATACAGTTAAAGAATCCCAAAAACAAATCCCAAATTCAGAAAAACAGTTTTGTGATGCGGCAGTGATGACAGAACCAGAGTACAAAGCGGAAGAAAATGAGAACATTAGAATTTCAAATTTAATGTTTTGTAAATTTATCTTGTATGAACTTGACCGGTATACCGGTGATGAACGGTATAATCTTATGCAAGAAATCATAAAAGTCTTTAAGAAAAATAATAAATAACAGTCTTAGTAATAGGGTACGGAATCCTAAATATGAGAAATTTTAGTATTTTGATAAAAAGTAACAAATAAAAATTTGTTATCTTGTTTTATTTTCTGATCTTGGTCGACTCCCCATTTTTTCCAATATTTGAAAAATATTTGAAAAATTGGAAAAATATTGGAAATTTTTCATTTTTTCTTTTCTTTTCATTCCGAAATTTTTCCATTATCCATCACTATACCAAATTGACATTTTGATTTGTTGAACTTCAAATTGACTTTAGAGGCACGCTCAAATAAAGATTCTATCCTTTGATTGTGTTCCACGACAGTAGACCCAAAGACCAAAATATCATCTACAAAGATAATTACACCAGGCAAATCTCCAAATAATTGATTCATAGTCCTATGAAAAATTTCACCAGATGAGCTAATTCCGTAGGGTAATCGCAAAAATCTGTATCTTCCGTAAGGTGTATTGAAGGTACAGAGATCACTACTATCTTCATCCAAACAAATAGTCCAATAGCCTGAACTAGCATCTAACTTTGAGAAAATTGATGCACCCGCAACTTTAGATCTTAAATCATCAAATGTTGGATACGGGTAGTAAGGACGTCTAATAGCTGTATTTAAATTTCTAGGATCAAGACATATCCTTAATTTACCATTTTGTTTTTCTACCAAGACTATTGAGTTAACCCATTTAGTTGGTTTAACAACTTTTTCTATGACTTGTAATTTTTCCATACTCTCTAATTCCTCTTTAAGACGTTTTTCTAAAGAATATGGTATTCTACGTACCGGGCAAATTTTAGGAGGTACATTGCTATCAATGTCTAGATGAGCTTTATATGGTAAACAACCAAGACCCTCGAATGTTTTAGCATATTTAGAAACAATTTGTTGCACTGATTTGTTCTGAATTCCATAGATTCTTTTTACAATTCCAAGTTTTTCACATGAATTCCATCCTATAATTGTTTTACAGTCACATTCAACCACAACAAAGTACAATTTTGTTTTTATACCATTTTCAAATTCACAATCAATTTTACATGTACCTACATTTGGCACTAATTGTCCTGAAAAGGTGAATAGCTTATTATTTGTTCTAAAAATATTAATTTTACAATGAGAACAAGACATAATTTTATTCAATGTGTTCTTACTAATAACATTTGTATCAGCACCTGTATCAATTTGACATTCAAGTTTATAATCATTACAGTAAACATTTATCAACCAATCTTTATTATTATAATTAGAATTTTGAATAGAATTTATTATAAACTGATTAGAAAATACCTGTGGTTCTGCGTCATTGCATGAAATATTGCTCACTTTATGATTGTTACTTTTTCCTGGCTGCCTGAAAAAACAAAATTTTGCAAAATGTCCTTGTTTTTTGCATATTGAGCAAATTTTTTCCATTGCTGGGCATTTGTGTCTGTGTACTTGACCACATCGAGTACAGTTTCTATTCTGTGACTTATTTCTGTTGTTGGATAAACACAACTGATCTCTTGTTCTACTATTATTTCGAGAATGACTATTATTTCTATTCTTTGAATTATTTCTTTGTCGTGACCTTGATCTACCCCTATAATTTTGATTTTGAGTGATTCCTTGTATAACCTCATTTTTATGTTCATGATTTAGCATTTTAGATCTTTCTTGTGATAATTCTAAGCTCTTGGATATTTTTGTTGCCGACTCTATAGTCAAATTTTCTTCTTGTAGTAGCCTTTCCTTTATATGAGTGTTTTTAATACCGATTACAAACATGTCTTTTATCAATGATTCTTTTAGATCTCCAAATTCACAAGATCCACTTAAATTATTTAAAATCGTTAGATATTCATCCGTAGATTCATCACTTTTCTGGTAGCGTGTAAAAAAATTATATCTCTCTACCGTCAAATTAGAGTGTGGACTAAATTTTTCATCAAATTTCTTCAGAATTGCCTCGAATTTGGTTTTAGTTCTGTCCAAATTGAAGCTATTAAAAATCTCTATGCCATCATCACCAATCGCATTTAGGAAAATCGCAGTCTTTTTATTGTCTGTAAATTTCTCAAATTCGTTCGCATCCATGAAAATTTCAAAACGTAATCTCCATTTTTTCCATTTACTAGATGGATCCTCGGTATTTTGAATCGTTAACGGTTTGAGTTGGACAAAAATTCCTTTGTCTGACATGACGACTATGACTTGTATTTTTTATTTTTTGAAATTCTTACTTTTGACTTACCCGCGATTATTTTTAGTTCCAACAAGCAACGTTTATGACACCACTTCTTACATTACTTCTTATATTACTTTAGACACCACTTTTGACACCATGCTTTGGGTTCGTGGTGAGATGGCTGATATTGAATGAAAACGACTTTATGACTTTACGACTTATTATTTAATTTTGTGAGACACATACACTTGAGTTACATGATAAGGAATGAATGTCGGGCGCCGGTACTGTGCGGGGACGAGGGCGCTGTCATAGACAATCATAGACAACATATTTATTTTAATAGACAAATATACAACATCTACATCTGTTCAGTTTAAGATCATTTTATAAACAATAAAAGAGCACAATAAAACCAGGTCCTAGATGGTATTTCGGTGTTAGAGCTTTGAGGTATAATAGTTTACTTTTTATTTAAATTTCCAATTCCATTGTTTAGTGTCATTTGTATCACAATAATTATATAATCTGTTGCAAGAATATTTTAAGGCAATACGATAAAACAAACTTTAGGAGTTTATTTATCTGCAAAGAAAGTTCAAATTGCAGTATGTAATTTGGTAGTTTTTATATTGATTTTCTGGTAGCATTGGTAGATTTGGTAGTTAGTTAACCATGTTGTTGCGTGGTTATTGTTACAAATAACTGTAAATATTGATTCTAGAAACGGTAACATATTGTAAATTGTGTTGCAAAATAAGATACTAACAAAATAGTGTTGTGATTTGTAGTTATTGTCTTGTAAACGAAACGTGTACATAAAATCAAAATGGGTCGCATACCCAATAACGTTATATGGGAATATTTTGACAAATCTGGTGCGCCTGAAGATAAGAAAGCTTTATGTCGTATTTGTGACGAAGAATACAGTTATATGACTACTACTGGTAATTTGAAAATACATTTGAAGAAACAGCACTTCGATTCTTACATTGAATGTATTAAAGCACAGGAAGCCAAGCAAGCGGAAGGGATAGCCGAGGATGAACAAGAAGAAGTGATATACGAATATGTGGTTGCTAACAGTCCTGCGTCGTCGGCTGAGGAGTCGGCAACGGCAAATAATAGCTATATTAAAACCCCAATGTCCTTGAAGCGGAGGAACTCGAGTGCTCGGGGCACAGTTCCTAAAAAACGCCGTAGGTTTGCACAGCAGGCCGAAGGTAAATATGAATTAGTCTTAAATCAATGGTCTTCGCTGTTTTGTGAGACTGAACAGTTTGAACTGATAGAACACCGGGTTCAGAGTATGTATAGCGCGTCAAACTTGACGATTTTCATTTGGAAATATTTTTTCTATTACATTTCTGTAGCGTGGTGGCGCTACGCAGAAGGCGCAGATTCGATCCCCGCTCAGTGCAAATACTTTGATGCACGGGAGCATGTTAAGCCGTCGCCGTCGGTCCCGGTTGCCATACAAACCTCTACAGCAGTCGTTACGGGTAGTTGAAGCCCTCAAAAATCGGTAGGTTAGTGGTTAAGAAGGCAATCTTATGCTCGAGAAGTCCCGGGTTCGAATTCTGGCTATTACACTACCGACATGAAACCACTCCTAGCACAAACAATTTAGCTTAGTTGGAGGGGTTAGAGGGAATATTAGTAATATGGATAATTTCGGTTGCTAATATTCTTTTTTTTTTTAAACTGTTCTAACTGCAATGCTTCGATATCGCCTTTGGTTTATGGAGCTCAGAATATCACTAACGTCAATAACACGAACACTAATGAAAAAAGGTTTAAAAACATTCTAGTGCCAATCAATTTTAGTATGTCTATATTATTATTTTTATCATTACTTTTCAGGCATAGCAAAAGGAAAGCACCTGATTGAGGAACTGACTGAACAGAAAATCAATGTGGCAAATTTGCAAAAAGAGTTGATCGAAAAAGAAATGGAGGAGAAGAATTTAAAGATATCTCTTTTACAAAAAGAGATGGAATTCAAGAATGAAATGTACGAATTAGAAACAGAAGAGATACAACAAAGGAGAGAAGATATACTACACAAAAAGCAATTAAATGAACTCGCAAAGCAACAAATGTTACTAAAAATAGAAGTTTTAAAAGCCACTTTAAGTAATATTCAAAAAAATGGCGCGCCTCTGGAAGTATAATATTGGTGTATAAGTAAAACTATCTTATGATATAGTCAGAAATTTACGGTTTATTGTAATGTAAAATAGATTCCATTATGATATATATGAAGATGTACTCATAGATGTACCTTTACGACGTGTACACTTAAAACAGTTACTGAATAACTAGGCTTAAGTTAAATTAATGATTCTAAACACATTGTTAACGATGTTTTTTTTTTTGTGACCTTATTGGTCATTTTGCGTTGGTCAGACTTAAAGTCTGCTGCATGTTTGATCACAATCGTTTGAGTAGAACCGGATATATATGAACAAAAGTCGCGATGAACCGTATTAGCTAAAAAAATCTATGCTCCGTTCGATTTGGGAGGTACTTAACCAAAGGTAAACTTTTCCTTTGAATGTTTTCCAACCAATCGTGTAGCGACTTATAAGAACACATAAACAAATATGACTAACTAGTCATATATCTATCAATCAATATCAATTAGCCCACTGCAGTCCACTGCTGGACATAGGCTTCTCCCAATGTGCGCTATTTCGTACGATCCTCCGTCTTCCGCATCTAGTCCGTCCCAGCCACCTTTTTCAGGTCATCGGTCATAACTAGTGGTAAAATTCCAGTTTTAAATCTTTAAAATGAGTTTCTAAATAGAAAACTATTTTCTTCTTTTTATTTTCGATCCAGGTAAATAGAAAATATTCAATCGGTCGAGGTGGGGTTTGAACCCGCGATCTTTGCCTTACAGGGGCGATGCTTTGACCACTAAGCTACCAGACCTCGCTCTAACCAATTCAAATTTCACCTAAATCTGTCTTTATGGCGACAGTGGAACTATTAATAAACTGATTTTTTTAATAAAACTTTCAAAAGACACTGTTGTTAACGTGTAGTTCAGTTAAGTACCTACTTTTCCGAGTACACATAAGTACATATGTACTTGATTTAATAAATAAAGTAAATCGAATTTAGTATTTTATTATTGTAACGGTTTTAAAATAACGTTATTCGTTACCCCTGTTAAAGATTTATTAATTTAAAAACCTAAATTCCAAATTTTGTTTATAACACTTAAGTGAAGAGAAATGGTTACCGTGGCCTATGGACACTAGCACTAGCCTCTTTTTTTTTTGTAAACTTTAGGTTATAAGGACCCTGTATCCAATGGCCAAATAAAAACTCATCTTTGTCATCATTTTTTGGCACCAACGCAAAGGGTCCATCGCGGCAATATTTAATTTTACAAAATTGGTGTGAATTCGAGTTTTTATGAATAAAATTGTAGATTTTTGAACATAACGTCTTAAACAACGCATAAAAGAGTACGAAAGTGGCACATTACAGTGACTGGTGACTTTTCGTGTTGGTGCCAAATTTCCCTAAAATTCCTAGTAAAGTCTCCACCTCTTTACTGAGGCAGCAATCATCTCGTCAATCATCATCAATAAGACAACACACATTTCAAGATAAAATAATAAACTGCTGAGTAGGCAGCATGTTCATAGCACCTTAGCCTGTTCCAAAAAAAAATCCTTCCAATCAAAATGTCAATTTGTCATAATTGTCAATGTCATGCCAACAGCCAAAAAAATTGGATGGTAAAAAAAAAAAAATTTGCCATTCTGGAGGCATTGCTATACATAGAGTCTCACAGTATCAACAAATCAGTTATTTTTACAGATTCCAAGAGTTGCTTATTAGCCGTTATAGCTAACCAATTCTCCAGTAAATCCAGATCTCCCTTAGTGCTTCAAATTAAACATTTACTTTTTAGATGCTACAATAAGGGTCTTATAGTCTCATTAGTTTGGATACCTGGACACAGCGGAATCTTGGGTAACACAGTGGTTGACTCTCTAGCCAGGACTGCTTCCACTAGTGGATCTCGTGACCAATTCAGATCCTTCTCTCAGGACTTACTTGCTCTCGCTAAAACATGTTTAACATCTCAGTGGAATGTGCATTGGTCCCAGTCCAGCTCAACTAAGGGAAGACATTATGCTTCCATCCAGAATGGCATTCCTAGTAAACCGTGGTTCTTTAAATTCCGCAAAGCTTCCAAGCGAGCTACCTCTGTTGTTTGCCGTCTCCGTTTAGGCCACGCTTGTACAAATGTTTTTCTATCCAAGATACGGATAAGGGATAGTTCTTTGTGTGAATGTGGTTTGGACGAAGGAACTCCTGATCACATCTTCTTCTCATGTTCTAGATTGAATGGTTCCCTGTATGATTTCCTACCTTCAAACGATATTCCTCTTCCTGCCAACTTTAACTCCCTCCTGACTTATGTCAATTCCCCACTAATATATATGCTATGCCACTTTATAGATTTTAACAATATTAACCTGTAAAACTGTACTCGTCTGCTCTACCACATAACTCTGTGTTTGCTTTAATGTTGTGTCCTCTTTTCAGGTACTTCAACACACTATAAACCTTTTGGCCTCTTTTCAAAATCGACTGTTTGTATGGGAAATTTTGTTACACTTGTACTTTCACAGGTTATTTCGATCAGTATAAAGACTGAGTCATTGGCGGAATCGTTGGGATCGAAGACACAAGAAAAAAAAAAAAAAAAATGGTAAAAAAACTGTACTTGTATTGTACTACATATTATAGCTTCTTTTAGTTTTGTTGATTTTGTTACGCTATCAATAATTTTAAGATTAGTGCTTCTACAACCTACAGCGGCTACCACAACTAGAAATTGAAATCAAGAAAGCTATACATTAATTTAGTGCAGTGAATGCTATCACTGCTACAAAAAGCTATTTAAATACAAAAATGCTTCGCAGAATTCCCAGAAGTCATACAACATGTGCATTATGGGAATATTTTGACAAGATCAGTGATACGATAGCTAAATGTCTACTTTGTGGTGGTATTAAGCATACCAGTAACACCATCGGCAATTTAAAGAAGCATTTACGTTGTAAACACAATGCCGTTTATCTAAAACTCTGCAAAGGTGAAGAGCGTGTTAAAGTATTAAAGAATAATCAACGAAATCTACGTGAACATGACAAGTACAGAACTAATTCGAGTACTACACCGTCAGATGACGAAACTCTAACTAAAAACTACATCATCTACACCAGAGCTGGGTCCAAAGCCTCAAGGGCGGACCCCTTACATTTCCATGATAGTTCAAAGTTTTTACAACAAGCAAAAGGTAAATATACTAACCTATGTTATTCAAGAACCCTACTTACACTATTTTTTTTAATTTTTGATTCATTAATTGACTTCCTCACATGAAAACATTTTAGGGTGCCATCCGAAGGATAGTGGCCGGCATTACAGGTCTGTCTTTAGAATGGCTGTTCCTACCTTGACAGCCGTCACATAAGTTTTTCATGACCCGCTTAAAAGAACTTAGAGCGCAGTTTGCTTTAGGATAGTTATGTAAAAAGAACTTACTCTTTCTTATCTAATATAATGCAGCAAGGAATTGAGTCTAGTATGGTTTTTGTTGCAAAATATTTCATACCATAATGAAGGTTATCTACAAGAGAAAAGTACAAACTGTTACTTAAACAAACATGGGCTTCAAGGACAGCCTCCTTGGCATAGCGGTAGTGAACGCGGCCGCTGTGCAGGAGGTGCGGGTTCGATCCCCGATCCCCCGTTCGATGCAAATATTTGTATGCATGAATATGGGTACTATGGTAAACATTAATAAAAATACACATCAAGATTGTTTATGTTTAGTTAAGTACCTTACCAAATAGAGTATAGCAGTGTTTCCCATTTTCCGGGTTGCAAGCCGGTACTGGGCCACCAAAATAAAATACCGAGTCGCACCATTCGCACACTTTACTAGTTTTCCTTAAAAATAAATATAGTAGTCTTGAAGTGGAACCAAACCTTAGGATTAAATTCATCATTTTCTGCAAACCTGAATTCTTTAGTAAAAAATAAGCAACAGCTTCATACTCAAAAGGTAATCCCAAAATATTGTATGTACCTAGTATTAATAAAACATTGCTATTAATAAATGTGCATTATCAAGGGAACCAGCTTGAGTAAAGAAGTATTCAGTCTCTCGATGGTGAGACCAACTCTTTAACCATTTCTCAACCTCAACTACTAATTTGATGACTTTTCTGCTTTACAGGAAAATCAAAGAAAAAAAGATTAATTGAAAGACTGGCTGAAGAGAAAATCTGTGTAGCCAATTTAAAAAAACAATTATTAGATAAAGAAATGGAGGAGCATAACTTAAAGGTATTACTTTTATTAAAAGAAACGAAACACAAGCAAGAATTGTCCAAATTAGAAGAAGAAGAAATAGATTATAGAAAAGAAGAGATGGAACACAATGAACATATTAGAGAGCTAGTTAAGCAAGAAATGCTGCTAAAATTGAAAATTTTAAGAAAAAAAGAATTAAAAAAAAACAAAGTAAAAGGATCTAGTTTGCCTATCCTGTGACTCTTGCCCTGGGTGTACCTGGTGCAAAGGCTAGCAATTGCAAACCAGCGCGGAAATGCGACCAGTTTTCTGGGCTCTCTTGTACCAGACAAGACCCGAGGCTGGTTATTAACATGACAAAAGCTTGGCTGGCTAATTGGAATTTTTGTAACAATTTGTCAATAATTTGATTTATATTTACAAAAAATGTTTGCCTATTATAGTATAGTATTGTCAAGTATTTGTTTTATTGGTAGTTTGGTACTAAAATATTAGTAGACATCTCTCTATCGACCTCCTAAGAAAACTGCAGCAACGCTACCAATACTGCATTCTTAGCATGCTGCATATGCAGCCGATAAATCAAGTTTTTAAAATCGAGTACCTATTTTGTATGCATGTATTATTGACATGGATATTTATTTAATCACAGTAACAGCTTAACATATCTATCTGGTGAGAAATAAAAAAACTTCACTTCGGTTCAAAAAATCGAAGATGCCCCCAGAAGGTGGTACTCATTTGTCAATCATAAAATTAAAATAATATAATGAATACCGCCTGCTATTCAACTTGTTTCAATCTCTTGAACAGCAATCAAGTTTTTTTTTATCTTTTCATAATTTATTTTATTTTAAACTATTGAGTTAATATTTATATTTTTGTAATCGCCTTCCGATTCCCTTCATGTTGACAGCCGCAGCCTAATCGATAAGCTTGATTTAAATAAATCTTTCAGCAAATCCACCGTATACCTACTTTTTATTTAAACTCCGTCCAGCCGTTATGCCTATAGAGGGGAACAAGGAAAGCTATATACAAACGCGCGTAAAAAATTACCCTCGCTTTTTTTTTATTATGCCTTAAGTCCCCACGATACCGCCAGAGCCGGAGAGGTAGGTTATGTCGGACAAGAACCGACTAAACCGTACGCCGTCGCCGTCTGTGAGTCGAAGTGCAAGGCCGAAGGTGAGGTAGCTCTTGATCTAACCCTCTTCGGATATCCCCAACTAGTCCCCGGTATGGTTGTTGCGCCGTCGTGGCCTGCTTTACCATAGATTATTATGTATGGTAGAGCTGCTTTACATTACCCTCGCTTGCGCACTAGGGTAAAATATTCAAAATGTGAAATTATATGAATTTCAATTTAAAATTACATTTATAGGTGTGTAAATAATTATTTATTTTTTGATGTAACAGTATAGTATCACGGAATGGTATAGTATTTAGCAGTATTTAGTATTAATTATTAAAAGAAGGCTGGTAACCCCGGTGTACTCGCTTGACTTGTTGGTCGCGTCGCGTGTTGTGGTATTTATATTTATTATTAACTAGATATCAATAGTTTAAAAAAGTAGTTACCCGTTTTGAAAACACGTTAATAGTGATATTGATTTAACTTAGACATTTATTACATGGACCTCGAAAGCTTTCAATATTTGTGTCAATTATAGTGCTGTGACTTGTCAGTGCTGAGAACAGAAATACGAAATGGGCCGCGCCAATGCTAGTATTTTATGGGAATATTTTGAAAAAATCGACAAAAAATCAGCCAAATGTCAAATTTGTGGTGATATTTTTCAGTACTGTTCTACCACAGCGAATTTAAAGACCCATTTAAGACGTAAACATCAATCTGATTTTAACAAAGTTGAAGTTGAAGTCCAGGAACGGGCTAGACTATTAAATGATTCAGATGAAGGAAATAACAGGATAACATATAAATACGTAGTTGATTCTAGTCCTACATCGTCAGTTGAAGACTCAGAAACAAAAACCTATAATGAAACTGCGATCAGAATCCAGTCCAAAGAATCGAGATCTTTTTCTGCGAAACGTCAAAAGCGTTCACATCATGCAGATGGTAAATACCTATTACACTATATATACACTATTATGATGACATTAAAGCAGTCCATAACTGGTTTTAGAGAAACGGAACCTTACATAATGAGGTATTTGACTATTTGTTAATAGATAATTTATTCGTAGTAGATAATAATATTATTTTTGTGTTTGTAAAGGTAATGACGAGGGAAAAAAGTTGCTCGAGAAATTGACTGAAGATAAAATCAGTGTTACAAATTTACAAAAAAAATTGATAGAGAAAGAAATGGAAGAGAAAGACCTAAAAATATTTCTGCTACAAGAAGAAATTAAACGCTTGCAGGCAGTCGATGAACTAGAAAAACAAGAAATTAAATACCGAAAAGAAAAAATAGAACATCAAAAACAAATGGATGAATTAGAAAAGCAAGAAAAGCTACTCAAAATAGAAATTTTGAAAAATAATTTAGGTAATACATAAAATCCTATCCCTTAGAAATATATTCTATCCAAAACGTACCTATTATTAAAAAATAATGTTCGCAAGTACATAATAATATTCATTTAAGGTATTTATTTCATTAGTGAAAGTACTATCGGCAATAAAACTGTAATTTCTATTTGAAACGAGGTAAACCATAGATTCCTCAAACTAAATTAAATTTTTATGGCAGCTTGGAAGTTCGTACGAGAGCGGATTCAGGCCAATCGGCGTTGGACTCTTTTCATTGAACTCCGAGCCAGCCACAATTATGTTTAGTTCGAAGTATAACGAATAAATAAAAAGTCGGCCCAAGCAATTCGAATTTTAAGACCATGCAGAAGAAGGGCACAGAACTGATATTGAGAAAGAATAAAGTACTATTTTTTATTTGACTTGTTTTCCTGTGTACCTTTAGATGCCTCCTTAATGGTACAGTGCAATTTTAACCGCTGTACACTTGGCCGTGTAACCCAACCAAGGAAACATGTTATTATGTGACACAATTCTATTAATATTATTTATTTTTATATCCAACATATTTCCTACTGTTATTTCGCTGTTTATGAGCCCCATAGGTAAACTGACCTCGGTGGTATATCGGTGTGGGCGGCTCCTTGGGAGTATGGAGGTATAGGGCCACATGGCCCATATCTGATACGTGATGGTTATACTTATAGCATTATCATCAGGTATCGGTTACGGAGCGCTAAACACCCATAGTCATCGGGGCTCATATATCCTGGAGCCTATAACTTATTTCATGTGGGTGGGTATTTTCACACTCATACCAGAACCAGAACTTGCTAGTAAATAGCGTAACGCAAACCGTTGACTGAGAATAGTGAAAATGAAACTAGTTTCATCACGGAACATAAAAAATTAGTTTTTTTTTCTGTTCCGTGAATTTCATTCTCAGTCTTCGCTAGTTTTAAAATAGTTAATGTTACATTGATCCTTTTGAGTCACCTTACTGTTGCTTAGTAGAAAATTTTGGAAATCAATATATATTGTTAGAGTATACTTTTCTGAATGCGTTATTTACGATAAATACTTAGTTACCAAACAAGTTGTCGTCTTTTTTTTAATTTATTATCCCTGGCCGGTGACTGGCGTTCCTTGGACCTTGTTCTTGTGTATAAACTTTCTTGTGTATCTTGTACTTGATGGTGATTCGATGACATGAAAATATGCTAAATTTAGCAAATTTGCATGTCATTTAGCATAACTACACACACCGGCAGAATTAGCGGAACAAAATTATGGGGGGAGGGTTTTGTTTAAGAGCTCACACGGAGATAGTGGTAGTAGATTCAGTTCTTTTTGAACTTTTCAGTGTCTCTTTATTTGTTTCTAGAAGATGTTTTAACTTTTTGTTAAAATATGATTTAATTTTCACTTTACAGTTAATTATAAACGATCTATTAATCCCCCGATTGAATTAGTTACGATTTTATCATCAGCTCAACATTGATTAAATTTCCCAGAGGCAAATAAACCAATGTATCAAAAAGAGTTCATTTTGTTACAGTTAATATAAAGGTAACTGTAAACGAGAGGTGCGGGGTTCTTATGAAGTAAGCAGCGAAACAACAGACCAAGTAATATACTCTTCAAAATATATTTGAGCTCAACAACTAAGCTAGACACAATTACAGAACAACACAGTGCAATGGTTACACAATAACCACGTGCGCGCTGTCGGGAGTGCTTATGCGTGGCGATCGCGTAACCTTGCTCGGTTCAGACTACAAACAGGACTGCCGAGTAGTGGGTCTCAGGCTAGCACCAGAACAATCCCCCGCACCGCGCGCGGACCCCCGCCTTAATTACGGTGCGCTGGCGTTGGCCACATCTGTTAGTACAATAGAGACCCATCCCTCGGCTACAAACAATGGGATCTTACCTAGTAACTTAACCTAAACTAAATATAACACAAAGAAATGCGCTAAGATACTAGGTACATTCAACATAATATTCTTAAACTATCATGAGTAGTCGTGCTCGTTAACACCACCCCCCAGTTGGAGGCTTCCACCGATAACTGAACGGTAACAAGCACGGCTACTCGAGCAGCAGGGTGACGCAGCGTCCCTGTATGTGTTCCTATGTCTACATTATGGCTACCTTATGTCTACGCACAATACATGTCCACACGTTGTCCACAATTCAATTTACTTTAGAATACACTGTCTCAAATATCGACCACTTCCACTTCACTTTCGGGCACGTTGAGTTAAATGTCCACACCTTCCATTTTACTCTCGGGCGCACTCTGTTAATTGTCTCTTTGAGCTTGGCACCTTGCCGGTTCGGGCGACGCCTAGGGTTGCGGACGCGATGGCGCGGGCTCAGAGGCCAGCGTCGGAGCAGCGGGCACCGCTTGTGGTGAGACGGCATTGCCATCCGGCGGGAAGGTGCAAAAGTTACGTCGTCCTGCCAGCGCACACGCGGCGGAATGTGTTTCTTGCACATAGGCGATGCTTGGAGTGGTGGTTGCGATAGTGCGATATCGTTCGCACGTGTTGGGGCACCTGGCGCCATGCGCAGCAAATCGTCGCCGTCGAGCGCGAGGCGCTCACGCGCACGGGAGCCATCGGATGCCACGTGCACTGCAGCGGCATTGCCAAGTGCTTGGCGCTCGCGCGTGGGAGGCACGGCTCGTACGTCAACAAGCCAGCGCGGCAAGTGCGCTGTAATCTTACCGCTTGCGACGTTTCTGGGTGAGCCGTGCAAGTCAACCTCCGCGGGGCGCTTGGTAACGCGAGTGGCGGCGGATGCGTCGTCTAAACAGCGCACCACGTGCGCTGTACAATCAGCGATGGCGACGTTCGCTATTAGACCATGTGGTTCGTCTTTCCAGACGCGTAGAGCAGGCGCGCGACGGGCGGCGGAGGCGTCATCCAAACAGCGCACGACGTGCGCTGTACAATCAGCGATGGCGACGCTCGCCGATACACCATGTGGTTCATCTGCCTGGACGCGTAGAGCAGGCGCGCGACGGGCGGCGGAGGCGTCGACCAAACAGCGCACTGCTTGCGCTGTACAATCAGCGATGGTGACGCTCGCCGATACACCACGTGGTTTATCTGCCTGGACGCGTAGAGCAGGCGCGCGACGGGCGGCGGAGGCGTCGACCAAACAGCGCACTGCTTGCGCTGTACAATCAGCGATGGTGACGCTCGCCGATACACCACGTGGTTTATCTGCCTGGACGCGTAGAGCAGGCGCGCGACGGGCGGCGGAGACGTCGACCAAACAGCGCACTGTTTGCGCTGTACAATCAGCGATGGCGACGCTCGCCGATACACCACGTGGTTCATCTGCCCGGACGCGTAGAGCAGGCGCGCGACGGGCGGCGGAGGCGTCGACCAAACAGCGCACCACTTGCGTTGCACCATTTTCATGTTGTGCAACGGTAAACTGTACTTCTTCTGGCATGTGACGAATTGGCATGCTAGGGGCGGCGGTTGCGTTGTCACTACGGCGGCGCACCTCATGTGTTGCAATATCATCACTATGTGCACCGCTCGCCGTTACTCTATGTCGGTTTTCTTTTAGCGCTGCTATATCCGCCAAATCGAGCGCGAGCTTCATCTTTACCAGGCCTAGCGCCCTCTCTTTTTCTTTCTGCGCCCTCTCTTTTTCTTTCTGCGCCATCTCTTGATCTATCTGCGCCATCTTCAGTTTCGCTTCATACTCAGCACGCATTCGTAGCACTTCGCGGCGTGCCTGGCTGAGTCTTCTTGATGCGTGGCTGGCGCTATACGGCGCGCAAACCGTGCGCTCCCAAGCCGGTGTCATCTCCGATGGCGGTACTAATTCACCGTGGTCGCTTAGACCACCCACCATGAAGCTCCTGGCTGGCTGCTTATGCATCTTTTACTGATGATGTGAGCCCGTTACAGTCTTCATTCGCTCTTGTTGCACTCCTTGTCTGTCATTTCCCACTGTAAATATGGCTACTTACTTCAATCCGGCTCGAAGGACCACTTTTGTAAACGAGAGGTGCGGGGATCTTATGAAGTAAGCAGCGAAACAACAGACCAAGTAATATACTCTTCAAAATATATTTGAGCTCAACAACTAAGCTAGACACAATTACAGAACAACACAGTGCAATGGTTACACAATAACCACGTGCGCGCTGTCGGGAGTGCTTATGCGTGGCGATCGCGTAACCTTGCTCGGTTCAGACTACAAACAGGACTGCCGAGGAGTGGGTCTCAGGCTAGCACCAGAACAATCCCCCGCACCGCGCGCGGACCCCCGCCTTAATTACGGTGCGCTGGCGTTGGCCACATCTGTTAGTACAATAGAGACCCATCCCTCGGCTACAAACAATGGGATCTTACCTAGTAACTTAACCTAAACTAAATATAACACAAAGAAATGCGCTAAGATACTAGGTACATTCAACATAATATTCTTAAACTATCATGAGTAGTCGTGCTCGTTAACAGAGTAGTCGTGCTCGTTAACAGTAACAGCAACATCTTACCCCCTTTCCAACAAAACAAGCATCATAGGAATTCATTGATATAATTGGCGGTGTAATCGCATAACAATTGATTAAAGCAAAAAAACTGTAAGCATCACAGACTTATAAAGAGTAGAGTAGGCAAGCATAAATTCTAACACAATTATTTGTTAAGCATTTAGCAGAATTTTAAAATCAGTTTAGTATATTCTTCATCGGACGAGTTGGCATTGGTGTCGATTCGGGTTGGCAAAATTCCGACTAAACTAAACTATAATTAGTTTAGTCACGTCAAATTGCGGTTTCTTATTCGGGAAAACACCAACTAACTTAATTTGACAGGACTAAACTATTTTTAGTTTAGTCGAATTCAATTTAGTGAAATCCTCCATTTTGCTATTCGGTAAGGCAAAATTTTATTCCTGTCAAACTAAAATCCGACTTATTTTAGTGGCCATATTTTTGGTCGCGATTAAACTAAACTAAACCTTGTTCTGCTGATTGTTTGTGCTGGTTGAAATTTTTAAATTACAGAAAAATGAACGTATGCGTTGTGGCTGCTTTTTTCGAGGAGCAAGAAAGGTAAATAAGAAAATTTATCAACTAAATATGTGTTTATTTGTTCAAAACTAACCTAGCAGTAAAAAATTACGCATCAATGTCATTGTGGAGAAGCAGTTGACCGACTCGGACACCATTGCCTGTCATGTTGCTGGATCGCGGGGCGAATTCCACGGCACGCCAGCCTCAACGACATAATCCGCCGTGCTCTTGTCATTGCTGGTATGCCAGCTGTGCTTGAACCAAACGGTTTGGCGCGCGACGATGGCAAGAGACTGGATGGTATGCCAATAATGCCTTGGAAAATGGGTAGGACTCTGGTGTGGGACGCAACATGCGTCGACACCATTGCCCCTACCCATATAACTGGCACTGCTAGCTGTGCCGGTGCCGCTGCAGCTCCTGCAGCGGCTGTTAAGCGGCGCAAATACTCCAATCTTATTGGAGATTATGAATGTGTGCCGTTTGGAGTCGAAACGTTTGGGCCTTGGGGTCCGAGCGCCCGCAATCTCTTCAGGGAGATTGCGAAATGTATGGCTGACGCTTCTCGTGACCAGAAGGCTGGCCTCATTTCAGGTCAGAGATTATGTATTGCCATACAACGTGGCAATGCTGCTAGTCTTCTGGGAACGCTACCAAAAGAGGCATGCGATGCGGATGAATTCCACGACGCATTTTAACTTTTAGTTTTAGTTTTTTTATTATATTTAGGATTGTGTATATATAGTAACTTTATTAATTTAATTTAATATTTGCCAATACATCTGTAATATATGTAAAAATTGTGTAACAATAAAATAATTGAAAAATTAACTATTATCATAAAGGTTGGGTTTGAAATTTATTTTAAGGTTAGAAATTTATTTGTTTTACAGAAATCGGGAAGAACGGGCCAGGTTGCTTCGGTCGAAGGATGCATCAAATCCGTTTGAGATGGCCGACCGTAAATTTAGAAAATTCTTTAGGATCATCAGCGGCCAAGTTCCTGTTGGAGATACTTGAAAATCACCTTAAATTAAGCGAAGAGGATTTTTTTCTGATTGTGACATACACACATACACATACATTGGTGTCGATTCGGGTTGGCAAAATTCCGACTAAACTAAACTATAATTAGTTTAGTCACGTCAAATTGCGGTTTCTTATTCGGGAAAACACCAACTAACTTAATTTGACAGGACTAAACTATTTTTAGTTTAGTCGAATTCAATTTAGTGAAATCATCCATTTTGCTATTCGGTAAGGCAAAATTTTATTCCTGTCAAACTAAAATCCGACTTATTTTAGTGGCCATATTTTTGGTCGCGATTAAACTAAACTAAACCTTATTCTGCTGATTGTTTGTGCTGGTTGAAATTTTTAAATTACAGAAAAATGAACGTATGCTTTGTGGCTGCTTTTTTCGAGGAGCAAGAAAGGTAAATAAGAAAATTTATCAACTAAATATGTGTTTATTTGTTCAAAACTGACCTAGCAGTAAAAAATTACGCATCAATGTCATTGTGGAGAAGCAGTTGACCGACTCGGACACCATGGCCTGTCATGCTGCAGGATCGCGAGGCGAATTCCACGGCACGCCAGCCTCAACGACATAATCCGCCGTGCTCTTGTCATTGCTGGTATGCCAGCTGTGCTTGAACCAAACGGTTTGGCGCGCGACGATGGCAAGAGACTGGATGGTATGCCAATAATGCCTTGGAAAATGGGTAGGACTCTGGTGTGGGACGCAACATGCGTCGACACCATTGCCCCTACCCATATAACTGGCACTGCTAGCTGTGCCGGTGCCGCTGCAGCTACTGCAGCGGCTGTTAAGCGGCGCAAATACTCCCATCTTATTGGAGATTATGAATGTGTGCCGTTTGGAGTCGAAACGTTTGGGCCTTGGGGTCCGAGCGCCCGCAATCTCTTCAGGGAGATTGCGAAATGTATGGCTGACGCGTCTCGTGACCAGAAGGCTGGCCTCATTTCAGGTCAGAGATTAAGTATTGCCATACAACGTGGCAATGCTGCTAGTCTTCTGGGAACGCTACCAAAAGAGGCATGCGATGCGAATGAATTCCACGACGCATTTTAACTTTTAGTTTTAGTTTTTTTATTATATTTAGTATTGTGTATATATAGTAACTTTATTAATTTAATTTAATATTTGCCAATACATCTGTAATATATGTAAAAATTGTGGAACAATAAAAATAATTGAAAAATTAATTATTATCATAAAGGTTGGGTTTGAAATTTATTTTAAGGTTAGAAATTTATTTGTTTTACAGAAATCGGGAAGAACGGGCCAGGTTGCTTCGGTCGAAGGATGCATCAAATCCGTTTGAGATGGCCGACCGTAAATTTAAAAAAATTCTTTAGGGTCATCAGCGGCCAAGTTCCTTTTAGAGATACTTGAAAATCACCTTAAATTAAGCGAAGAAGATTTTTTTGTGATTGTGACATACACACACATACACATACATTGTTTATTTTTCCTCTTTTCACGTAATATTCCCATTACCATGCCGCCAAGTTTGTTGTTTTGGTTTGTTTATTTTTTCAGAGGTTTAATTTACGGTCACGTTTGAATTTGAACACGTTTTTTGACAAGAAGTTAACTTGTCTCTCTCACACTTCAACAACAAGGACGTTGTCATTCGTTCATTGAATTCACAGATTAAAAAGGGTTTATTTAATTTAGTCGTGTGACCTTGACTAAAAATGCATGCACTATTTTTAGTTCGGTGGCCAAACCGAATAGACAAAGCGTTGAACTAAACTAAAATAAGAGAATTTTTAGTTTAGTTTAGTTTAATCGGGTGGACATGCCGAATTAACACCATTGGCAACACTGTCTGTTTTGTTTTGTGCATGTCAAATGAATGCAGAAACCAAACCAAAAATAAAAGTAAAATAAAAGTATAAGCTTACAGTTTATTATGTGATTCAATTTAAGAATCGTTATAACTGTGTAATATTATAAATAAACGACATAATGACTACAATATGTAATCATAACCTGCTACGCTTATGGACAAAATTTAAGTCACAGTACAGTACAAAGTATCCTGCTGGAAAAAGTAGATGAAGACTTTCAGTTTGTAAAAATGTCGCGCCAAAATTCTAGTGCTCTATGGGACTATTTCACAAAAATTGAAAATAGCAACAAAAGGGCCATCTGTCGGCTTTGTCACGAATCATACAGTTATAGTGGATCAAGTGGTAATTTAAAAGCTCACATAAGGAAAAAGCATTTTGAGGTATATGATGAACTCGTAGCAGCACAGGAGTCAATGAAACAGCACAATGGGAGTGCCGCCGAGGAAAAAGTGACATATGAGTACGTAGTGGAAGCTGCCAGTCCATCGTCATCGGTCAGTAATGAGCCGCCAAGAGTGACATTTATTGATACCAGTGCAGCAAAGGAGCTCCAAGCGACTAAACGAACGATAGATTCTATCAGGTCGTCCATTTCTGAAAAGCATAGAAAAATTGCTCAAGAAAACATTAGTAAGTATAATAAATTAAATCCTTTTTTAATTAAGTATTGTTTTATGAAATGAAATGTCCGGTGTTCCCGCAGTGCAATAATGGCGTTTTTGTCTGAGCTGATTTCAACCCCATCAGACCTTATGACAGGATATGTCTTCCATACCTGATTTAAAGTATCTAAAAAATCAAATCCTTAAACTGAGTGTCAGACTTGACTACTGTTTATCTCTGCAAGCCTATATTTTGTAGCCTGGAGTTCGTGGGGTCCACACTACTATGCTACACACTAAAATTTAATTTCTATTGACTTTGACAATAGTTCTTCTATCTTAATTGATTTGAATAATTTATAATGTGATAAATTTGAATAGTTAATAGTGCATTTGACTGCTACATTGGAGGGTAGGGTTCAAGTCCCTCTCAATGCAAATATTTGTTTTCAAAAATATCTCTACTTGCATTGTTCTGGGTGGTTCTAAAATTTAACGGGTTGGCTTTAGAATCGTGCCAATCGAAATAAGGGTTGTTAGGGGTTGTGTTAGATAGGGGTTTGTCTCCCCTTCTCAAAAATACTACTCTCGCCCCGCGGAGATGCGTAGTTTTTTTTTTAGGGCTTTTTAAAGTTTCGTGTAACAGAACGAAGTAATGCGTAATAAAACGCTATATTATTATTATTATGGAGGGAGAGGGAGGAGTGGAGAGAGGAACCCCTCCCGCCACCCGCCCCCCTCGCGGAGACGCTTAGTTTTTAAGTTATGATTATTTTCATAACCTAACCTAAAAGTATATTTTTGACGTAAGTAGGTAACAAGGACTAAGTAAGTTTCTGATGTGTAGAGACCCTCATCCCCAAACAAATTATTTATAATCCTAATAAATAAGCAATGGATTATTTATTGTTTTTATTTTTTTTCCTTTTTTTTAAGAGCTTTATAATATCCCCACTCAGAGTTCCCCGACTCGGATAGGTTAGGTTAGAAGGCTAAGGCGGGAGCGAAGCGGAGCTTCGCTCCCGCCTTAGCATTCGTGGTTATTTTTTTTCAAACCACCCAGAAATAGGAGCCCCGCGGTTATGAAAATAATCATAACTTAAAAACTAAGCGTCTCCGCGGGGGGGGAGTTGGTGGGAGGGGTTCCTCTTCCCCCCCTCCTCCCCCCTCCCTCCCTCTCACTCTATAATTCGATTGGCACGATTCTAAAGCAACCCCAATTTAACTTTAGTATTTGATAAATATGTCTAAAGTCCATGTATGTTAATCCACATTTTAGAACTAATAATGAAAGTTAGTTAGGCTTTAGTATTATGTTATCTGTAGTTAAGCTATGCATACTCTGGGTTTAGATAACTCTGTGTTGCAACTCCTGGAACACCAGTGGTAATAGGAATCATGTTATGAGGACCTCCCTTATAACACAATTCCTATTGGCTTTTCTTTGGACAGGTGGTTGAGATGTTTATATTTGACAACATAGATTAAGTTAAGAAGACGAAACATTCTGATGAATAAATTTTATTGACAAATGACGATGATTTGTTCACAATTAATTGAAGCTTGTAAGGATAGAAGCAGATAGCGGGCTGTTGTAAAGGTAAATATGTAACTAATATTAAAAATTCTGTTTTTACAGGTAAAGAAACCGAGAAAAGATTAATAGAGAAACTAACAGAAGAGAAAATATCTGTTGCGATCTTACAGAAACAACTCATTGAGAAAGAAGTTGAAGAAAAAAACTTGAAAGTGTTGTTACTAAAAGAAGAAATGGCACATAAGAGACAGATATATGAGCAAGAGAAGAGTGACATAGAACACAAGCAACTCATGAATGAGTTGCAGAGAAATGCGATGTATCTCAAGATAGAAATATTGAAGGCTAATTTGGCCAGTGCAAAAAAAGATAGTAGTGAAACTGAGCCTAGTTGACTATGTATAAAAGTAAAATATACTTTTTTACACATATGTTTATTTTTAATTTTTAAAGTGCATGCCGAAATATCAAGACATTTGCTTTAGTCACTACTTAGATACCGTTTTTAGAAATAGCTGCACTAACTCTAGTTCATATCTGATTTTGAGATGGCCTCCCTGGAGGGACCACGGTATCTCCCACTTGTCCCGGAAAAGAGGGGAGCGCCACCGCACCGGCCTTCTGCTCGTGACAGTCAGCTCAGCTCCATCTGTCATGCCCAGGCCTGCATTCGAACCGAGGTCGTTGAGCGACCTCCGACGTCTGAGTCATGCCTACATCTCGGACGTTGGCTCCACCCTGATCCGAAACAAACTTTCTCAGAGATCAAGAGCCAATACCGGAGACTCCTGTGTCCACTAGCCAGTCTTTCATATCCTAGAGACCTCTGGCTGACTTCGGGTCCGACATAATCACCCCCGCCAACACCCGAAGTCCGAACTGATAAGAACCACACACCGTAGTGGATCATTAATTGTAGAGAGATTGCCTCTGGCGTATCCCACACGCTCCAGTTGCGCGAGGGCCATCGAAATGGCCCTCGGGATGTCAATAACCTACACAGAAATTTATTCGTCGACTTATTCTACTAATATCATAAACGCCAAAGTTGTGAGTATGGATAAATGGATGTTTGTTACTATTTCACGTTAAAACTACTGAATGGATTTTAGTGTAGAATATACTGCTTCCGGGTTGTTTGGCCGTGGTCGATGTGAAACTTGCGTTCCAGACGTTTCGTCGATCACTGCGGTCGTCATCTTCAGTGGCGCAGGGCCGGGCGACGACGACTTGGGAGACCTTATCTTGCCTCGCCGGCGGCTGAGTTGCGACTGATGCGAAGTCTTGAATCACGGGCGTATTTATAGGCACGGTCGGACCGAGGAATCGACTCACTCGATTCTGATTGGTCGAGCGCTGTGGCGCGGACGTACTCGATCCTGATTGGTCGTTTGCACTGTGATACCGAGTGGCTCTCAGTGCTGGGTACCAATCTTTTTGCAGCTGAAATCTTTTGTCTGTTCTGTTCTCTCTATAATTTCATCTGTCAGGAACCACGGCTTGTCAAATCTTAATGTTTAACAACAAAGGATGTTAAATCCTTAACTAAAATAAATAAAATTATAAAAATTAATGCGTTGTGTAAGAAGGTAATGTTAGGGGGATGAAAATGACAAAATACCGAAGAGAAATACCTACGCTTATGTGGGCGCGTATGAAGCGATTAGGGCAAAAGTTATGTAAGTATTCCTTCATTGATTGTTCTGATTGATACATTTGCTTCAACGTTTCATTGTTTACTTGTTACAAGTAGCGGAAGCATACTGTCCGAATTACAATCTAAACTTAAGTATTCCTATAATGACTCCATGGTCGTAGCGGACCTAGTTACCCAGAAATCTCTCTAATGCTCTCTCTCTTGTACAATATTTCGACATTTTTCCAGGAGCGACTGCCGTTTGACCTACCAGTCCTACGCCAGCTTACTTTAGAGGTAAGACTACACCAGAGTTTCAGCTGTTGTTAAGCAGGCCGAAGTTGCAGATGAGGTTAGCTTGGGCCTCAAGGATGTTGGTAGGACCCTGAATACCCCGAGATCCTAGAAGTCCTAAACCTAATCTAGTAGATATATTATAATTACTTAATTTTATATATTAGCCTATGGTAGATAGGTAGGACACGACGGAATTTCCGTCCAATTGAGCAGTCCGACTGTGGAAGTACCTCCGCCCTACAGAATACCGCGGCCATAATAACCTCGTGTTGTGTTCCCAGCCGTGAGTAGGGTACCCAGAGTTAACTGGAGAGTTTTTGTACTGTCAGTGGGAAGACCAAAGGCTATTACTGCTTTGTCTTCTATACTGACGGTACAGAAATTCTGTGTTTACAAGGTCGGCAGGCAGCACGAGTGTGACTCACCTGGTGTTGCACACGTCCATAAGCGGACTGTGGTGGACCGTGGACCGTGTGCCTGTCTGCCACCTCAGTAGTATAAAAAAGATATACTTACATTATATTAAAGCGCCATTAAGTAAGTATTAAGTACTTACTTATAATAATTGAGTAAGTTCTGGTTGTTTCTACTTCAGAGCCCCGTCATCTTTTTCTTGACGTTGGAATATATTTGCCAAAGAACATTAGAATGTAATGGGTTGGCAGCACAAGTGTGACGCTCCTGGTGTTGCAAACGTCACACGTCCATATTAGGCCACGGTAAACACTTTCCATCAGGTGGACCGTGTGCTTGAGACGTACCTAAGTGGTATAAAAAAATGCTAAATTGCTTGTTAATAATGGGTTTTCGTCGATAGTGTAATAGCCAGGATTCAAATCCAAAACTAAGCTACGACTAAAAAACTCAACAACCTACCCACCATTACTATTACAGGTGCAAGTAAAGAGAAAAGATTAACAGAACAACTTGTGGAGGGAAGGACTCAGATAGTGAATCTTAAAAAGGCTGTTGTCGCCGAGGAGTTGAACGAATATAGACTGAAGTTAGATTTGATCAAGCAAGAGATGAAACACAAAAACGAACTGAATGAACTGTTATTGCAAATGATGTGCCTGAAGAGGAAAGATTACGGGGACAATATTACTGAAGTTAGGAGAAGTAAATCTGCATAATAATCACTTATCTGGTGGTATTTGTACAATAAACTTGGAAAAGTATTTTTGTCTTAGTTTTTTTTGTACACTAGCTTGCATAGATTTTTTTGACGTGCGGATATCCCCACGGGAAGCCAGCGGGGGTAGTTATGTCGGAGTCAAACCGAAACTCAAAGCCGTCTCGGGCCTAGTTAGCCACTGATTAATTTTATTTTATCACACTACTGTCCACCCCACGGTTGCTTACTAGAAGAAATCGCTCCAAGCGATAAGGCCGCCCATTGTACATTCAATGTATATGTCACCGCCAACTAGCTTAATCAGCTGTTCAATTACACCACAAACTTACACCTGTAAATCTCCGAGGGGTAGACAGATGTGTATTCGCAGAAAATTAGTGATAGGTTTATTGTGATAGCTGCACAATCCGACTTGGTTAGGTTAGGTTAGAAGCCTAGGCAGTTAACTAAACGGCGCCATTCAGCTAACGGCCTGAATGATGTTCAGCCATTTTATTAAACGGCTAGACAAATAGCTTGGATCGATGGCATTTACCTACTTGCCAAGCTATTTAATTAAACAGTTAGAAAAATGACTTATTTCTGCATGGTTATAAAAAAAATAACCACGAAGGCTTAATGCGGGCGCTACGCTTGGCTACGCTCCGCTCCGCTCCTGCTTCTAACCTAACCTAACCAAGTCGGATTGTGCAGCTATCACAATAAACCTATCACCAATTTTCTGCGAATACACATCTGTCTACCCCCACGGAGATTTACAGGTGTAAGTATGTATATATGTATATGTGTAATTGTCTATCTTATTTCGAGGTAGTGCCCCATCTAACGATTGGCCTAAGCATTAGTTAGCCAGGTTATTAAATGATGCAATAAACGAGACGGCTGAATATCATTCAGGCCGTTAATTGAATGGCGCCGTTTAGTTAGGTAACTGCCCAGGCAGATAATTGGACGGCTGATTAAGCTAAGTAGTTGGCGGCGACATATACATGCTACCTACTTGTCCCTACTGTAAATTAAATGGTGTACAATAAAGTGTTATCTATCTATCTAACCTTACACTGGAGGACACGTTTCTTTCGGGGTTGAAAGATCAGACAGGAGGCAGTAGCTCCAGTAAATGTCAGGATAAGTCAAATTATGGAGCAGTAGGCCTGGAAAGCGTAGACTTTTAGTGAAAACTTTAGATGCTAATGGGATTGACGCTGAATGGTAAAGACGCATCAGGCTAATCGATTGAATGTTATTAGTGTAAGCTTAAACGCAGGGTCCAATATAGAGAGAAAGACTTGTTTACGCATAAGAAGCAAACATATATTTCATGAAAATACGACATTAGATTTAAATAACATTTTATGACATGACAGACAAAAAACCAATAATCACATACATCATAAAGAACTGTCATGTCAAACTGAAAAAGGTTCTTTCACAGAATATATGTAATTTTGTGCAATGAGAATTACGAGCAAACTCATAGCTCTAACACTCCTCCTTAATCTCATGCACAGTACCTACCCTAAACTCACTCACACTCACACATGTAAACCCATTCCCATTACACACCATTCAAACTTGCCTCTCGGCAGCGCCTTGGTCAGAGCATCTGCAACCATTCTTTCAGTCTCGCAGTACTTCAAGTCAATTACACCAGACTCCATACACTCACGAACAAAGTGGTACCTCACATCCACATGTTTTGTTCTTTGGTGATGTACTGGATTGTTTGCGATAGCAATAGCTGATTGACTGTCTGAATATATTGTTATTGATTTGAGAGAACTCTGACCAATCATCTCAGATGTGAACCTTTGCAGGAATACAGCTTCCTTTGCTGCTTCTGAAAGAGCGACATATTCTGCCTCCGCAGTACTGAGTGCGACTGTACGCTGTTTCGTGCTCTGCCATGAAATAGCTCCTCCTTGAATCAGGAACACCCAACCAGAGTATGAGTGTCGATCACTGTCTCCTGCGTAGTCGGCATCTGCAAATCCCTGAAGAATTTCGCTTGACTCATCCTTTGCGTATATCAGTCCACGACTCTTGGTTCCTTTAAGGTATCGTAGTACTCTCTTAGCTGCAGCCCAATGCTGCTCATCATAGCACTCATTGAACTGGCTTAAGTAGTTCACCACGTGTGCTACATCAGGTCGAGTGCACACAGCCAGATACATGAGAGAGCCTATGAGGGCTCGATAGGGTATCTTGTCATCTGGTTTTCTGCCATGTGTTAGCTTCTCTAGCCGTTGACCTGGCACTGCCGGTGTAGTAACTGACTTGCAGTTTTCCATGTTGAACTCTTTCAATAACTTGTCTACATACTTCTCCCAGGGCCGTCTTAACCGGGGGTTCAAGGGTGCGGCCGCACCCGGGCGCGTAGCCCGAGGGGGCGCAGGCCGAGCTCTAAACATTTCGATATTTCCTAATTTAACCTTTAACTCATAAGTACAATATTAACGCCATTCCCATGTTTCGTACACTTACGTCAATTAAACCCCTACATGCATAAAAATATAGGCATCAACCAATATTAAAATTTACCATTGTACCTATTATTGTCACTTTTGCCTTTCGGCAAGTGTCATCCCGCTCACGATATGCAAGGTAAAATAGCTCTTATTAGGAAACTCATAAAAATTAAATTAATTTAACAGGCACGCGGCAATATCTCCATTCAAAGAGGCCCTTTGACCTAGCCGCCTGGCGTCCGCACTTTGAGCAAAATGGTCTCTATAATTAGGAAGTTAGGGTGTATATTGTAATGTAAGTTCGCGATGCGGCTCTGAGTGTCGATACTGATTGATGTCATTAGACGACCTATGACAATTGAATCTTATTGCATGAAAATTAAAGTTTGATTTTGTTTAATGCTGTGAAACGTTAAAGAAATATTAAATCCATTTCTTTTCCTTAATTTTTGAATTATTTTTTTTCATCATACCTATTTGCGATAGCCGCCGAGTGAGCACTAAAAATTCTAGCAGTTTAGACTGTGATTGATTCTAGCAAGTGGAAATTCAGTTAGGCCCACCAATATCGATTTACTTAATTGATTGTGTTGTATTTCGTAAAAAAATAATGTGCAAATGGCCATCCATAGTTTTTTCAGTGCGTACCTACTTAAATCATAAACAACGGAAATTAATACTGTCAAGGTAAGTACCTAAATTTTATTTTTAGAGTTACCTATTATTGTTACGGTTACAATTACTTACAATCATTGGGTTATAATAACTACTGTTACATTAGAACATAGTTACAATACTGATATACCTACCTACTAATTAATTAATAAAAAATAAACTTACATACCTAATTGATGCCATATCGTGGTATTTGTAATCATTAATCATAATCACACACAATAAGTACCTACGAGTGAGTTTATAATTTATGATAACTACTTTACTTGGGCTTGATATTGGTCATTTAAATTTTATTACATAAATATATTTATAAATAATAATTTATACCTATAACATATAACATTTTATTTAAGTAAGTTTACTTTCATATAATTTCATTGAAGTGAGTGAAATATTTATATGCCAAATGATCTATTTGATTGCAGATGGCCGATTTAGGGGATGGTAAAAAGAAACCATCGGGTGCCCAAAACAGAAAAAGGAAACGCACTTAAAATAAAACATTGTATTAGAGATCTTTTTACAGATAGATTACAGATCTTAGAGAAAAATAAATGAAACATCAAAAATTTATTGCGTTTTTTTTGTTGACCGGGGGGGGGGGGGGAAGGGGCGCAGTCTGAGTTTCGCACCCTGGCGCTATATAGTCTTAAGACGGCCCTGACTTCTCCTGATGTAGTTTGACTCCTTTGGAACTCTGCTCAATGCTAATCCCAAGCATTAGTTCAGCCTTTCCTAAGTCCTTCATCTCGAAGCTGGATTTGAGATTACACTTAACATTAATGAGCTGGCTTTTGTCACTCCAAAAGAATAGAATATCATCCACATACACAGCAAGAATAATTAATTTCCCATCTTGAGATCTTGTATATACACATGGCTCGTAATCAGATCTTCTGAACCCTATTCTGATTAGCTCCGAGTGTAACTTTTTGTTCCACGTTCGTGGAGCCTGCTTTAAGCCGTAAAGTGACTTTTGTAGACAGCAAACGTAATTTTCTTTGCCTTCTACCTCCATACCCTCCGGTTGTTTCATGTACACAACTTCATCTAAATTTCCGTTTAGAAATGCTGTTTTAACGTCCATTTGGTCAATTTTCAATCCTAAACGAACAGCAAGGGCTATGAGTACTCTCAGTGAGCTGTGTCTTACTACAGGAGAAAACGTATCATGGTAATCGACTCCTCGCCGCTGGCTGAAACCTCTTGCGACCAGCCGAGCCTTATACCGAGTCTTTCCCCCCGCCTCTTCTTTGATTTTAAACAACCATTTAGAATCAACGATGTTACACGAGCTCGGTCGTTTCACCAGTGACCAGATATTGTTTTTTCTGAGAGCCTCTAGCTCCTCCTCAATCGCGGCTTTCCATTTATTTTTATCAGGTCTGGATAGAGCTTCTTGAATCGTAAGAGGGTCCTCACTAACTTTTGTTGCTTGGTAAGTGACAAAGTCTGAAAATGATTTTGGCTTCCGCTCTCTACGCAGATATCGCCCACCCATCAATTCACTGTCGTTGTTTGTCTCCTCAGTATCCGATTCTTCTCTTACATCTCTTTCATCAGAAGTTGCCCATTCATCATCATCTGTCCCAACATTCTCTTTGTCAGGTATACCGCCTGGTTGATATGAATCACTCTGATGCTGCTCTTTTTCCTGAGTCTTGCTTGTTGTTGGAACCACCTTTCGTTCGATTCCCGCTGGTATTGTCTCGGGTACAATGATTTCACTGTATAGTGGCAACTCACAGATCTCTGTTTCATTTGTGGTTGTATCACTCTTACATACATATTTTTGGTCCTCGAAGAAAACAACGTCTCTACCTTTATGCATTTCGAAAGTGTTTGGATCGAATAGTCGGTATGCTTTCGTTGTTTCGCAGTATCCAACATGGATAAGCTTTTTACTTTTTGGATTCCACTTACTGCGTTTTTGGTCTGGAACATGTAGGTAAGCCTTGCACCCGAAAATCCTTAGATGACTAAGGTCTACCTTCTTCCCAGTCCATGCCTCTTGTGGCGTTTTATTACGCACAGCCACTGTTGGGGACCTATTTTTTAGGTAAACTGCAGTACTGACTG
Source organism: Eilema caniola (assembly GCA_949126895.1). Classification (NCBI taxonomy): domain Eukaryota; kingdom Metazoa; phylum Arthropoda; class Insecta; order Lepidoptera; family Erebidae; genus Eilema; species Eilema caniola. The sequence continues at coordinate 1,728,068 of OX421488.1, read as the reverse complement.
CTTCTGCCCAGAGCCGTTGACCTAGACTTGCTTCCTCCAGCATAGTCCTTGCTTTTTCAACGATAGTTCTATTAGCACGTTCCGAGACTCCATTCTGTTCGGGTGTATATTCCACAGTCAGCTGATGTACGATTCCTTTTGCTTTGCAGAACCTTTCCATATGCTGATTTACAAACTCTTTGCCATTATCAGATCGTATCACTTTCAGCTTCTTTCCGGTTTGACGCTCTGTCATCCTTACAAACTCAACAAATTTGTCGAATACCTCTCCTTTTGTTTTAAGGAAAGAGACAAAAGTTTTTCTGGTGAGGTCATCTATAAAAGTTAGAAAATATTTGTACCCTCCGTACGATTTCTCCCTCATTGGTCCACAAACATCAGTGTGAACTAGCCCCAAGACCTCTGTAGCCCTACTGGCACCAGTTTTCGGAAATGGCTGCCTCGTTTGTTTTCCTATCACACAAGCTTCACAATCTAATTTAGTAAAATTATTTGAAAAACAAACTCCCTTAGCCATTTTGTTCTTCAGTAAGGACAGGTTCCTTACTCCTAAATGTCCGAGTCGTCTATGCCACAATATCATCGCATTATCCGTAGCTATAGTTGATAAGGCTATATCCTGCGAGGAATAGGTATTGCAACTTGTATACACCATTCTGAACAGTACCTGCATGCGTCACTACTCCGACCACCTTACATCCATCCGCTTTTAAAATTTTAAAGCCAGATTTATCAAAATATACCACAAAATTTCTACTTACGATTGTGCTCACACTCAGTAAGTTATTTGCTAGATCAGGTACATACAATACTTCTCTTAATGAAATGTTTCCTTCTCTGTCAACCACGTCGCCAACATACTCACTATAAACTGTCTCACCATTCGCGCAAGCTATCTCAACTCGTTTGTTTAATTTCTTAATGTCCGATAACGACTCTCTTCTTTTAGTCATATGGTTGGATGCACCAGAGTCTAGGATCCATTCTTCAGCTCCTTCTCTCCCGGCAGTAGCCATCGCCATTGACATGTGTGCTTCTTTTTTGCTCTTAGGGTTCTTTGGACATCCTCTAGCTTTATGTGGTCCATCACATATAAAGCATTTTATTTGTCGAGATTTATTTGCTGGTTTCTGTGCTCGATTTTCTCTATGATATTTGCTACTCTTAGCTTGTAGAGCACTTGACTCACCACTTGAAGTTGCCTGATACGAGTCCTCCATTTGAAACAATTTTGTTTTGACGTAGTCCGTAGATAGTTGTACATTTGTGTTCTCTATTGCTAGCCGCATTGGTTGAAATGTTTCTGTCAACCCTTGTAGCATCAAGGCTGCCAGTAGCTCGTCATCAATTTCCTTCCCAAGATCACGGAGTTGTTGTGCTATCGTCATCAAGGCTGTGATATAATCTCTTATTGTAGGAAACTGCTCTAGCTTTAGGCTTACTAATTTAGACAAAAGCCGACAGCGATTGTTAAGACCCTTATCTTCGAATGCGGTCTTCAAAGCATTCCAGGCCTCTTTTGCAGATTTTGTCTGACGTACGTGGATCAAACAGTGTGGTTTCACCATTAAGCAAATTTTCGCACGAGCTCTTTGATCCCTTTTCGTGCCTAAAGTGTCTGTTGCAGCCGGTGTCATCATCGTATTTTCCCATAAGTCTTCGTGGATGAGATACAATTCCATCAAAAACTTCCACGTATTATAGTCTGCACTCCCATCAAGTTTTTCTATTGAAGGAAGATACGAGTTTTGGTAATTTTGCGGTCTCTCACTCGCAATTGCCGTGTTTACGGCATTTCCGTTCTCGTTATTCATCGTCTCTCTTAGCCTTCGGTGCTATCGCCCATAACCTATTAGTGTAAGCTTAAACGCAGGGTCCAATATAGAGAGAAATACTTGTTTACGCATAAGAAGCAAACATATAATATATTTCATGAAAATACGACATTAGATTTAAATAACATTTTATGACATGACAGACAAAAAACCAATAATCACATACATCATAAAGAACTGTCATGTCAAACTGAAAAAGGTTCTTTCACAGAATATATGTAATTTTGTGCAATGAGAATTACGAGCAAACTCATAGCTCTAACAAATGTTCATAGAAATAGACAAGTTAAAGTAGGTTCTTACATTAAAAACTAAGAAGAATTTGTTTGTGAATAAAGTAAAATATGTCAAATGTCATATGAAGTAAAATTTTGTGATGTCGTCGGTAGTAAACATTTAATTACTACAATAACAGCTGGATACGGGCCTCGCCAGTAACAAGACGTATTCAATTACCGAGGATGTGGGCCCGTATGAAGCGGTTAGGGGATGCCATATGTAAGTATACCTACCTCGAGACGAGACTCGTATCTTGGTCCTAAGTCGCTAGACAAAGGCACTGGTGCGCGCGGTTATTTTCGTAATACTATGCTTGGCAAATTTGAGCTCATCCATCGCCGTAGCACCCGTGCTATCTTCAAGACACCCAGGAAAAGTGTACTGCGTATGCATAGGGCACATTTTAGGACCAAGATACATGTCTCAAGGTATAGTTCCTAAACGATGGAGGGAATAAGGATCTTACCTACCTATTAGCATCTAGCCAAACAATAAAAAAGCAAGACTCGAGTAGGGCGCAGTCTGACGTAGTAGTGTGCCTTATTAGGAAACCATGCCCTATGAAAAGAATACTTGCTTGCGTCCGAAGTCAGCACCTCAAAAAAATCAAAGAAACAATTTCGTTTATTATGTTTTACATATGAAGTCCAGTTACCTTATCTTCACTCTTCCTTTCCATTACTTACCATTATGTCTTTTACGGGAGCGACTGCCATTTGACCAGCCAAACCATTATGTCAGAGGAACGTCGACGCCATATACAGATCGGCTTCTGATGAACCTTGTAAGATTGGGTTACTCTGATGCAGAGGGTGGGGACTGCTAATATGGCGCACCAAACACCTTTGCATAACCACACACCTTTGTACGCCTTAGTGGGACCAGGGGGCCAAGTCTACTATTTCAATTGTATCAAAATAACACCAAAAAGGTCGCTCAATAACAAGTTGATAGTAAACTTTCACAGTTTTTGTAGTCCACTAATATGATCAGGGCACAATAGATTTCCGATTGCAGCCAGTGGTCATCCACACTACAATTGACTTTGATTGGTAGTCTGCTGACAGGTGACAAACTAGCGGCCGCTCGGGTACGTAGTCTACTACTTTTTGACAGTTCTAAACTGCAATTGTATTGCTACCCAACGGCTTATGTTGTACGATTGTGCAACAATTGCTTTTTATCTTGACTTTTCGGCAAGTGTTGTGTTTCCATTAGTTAATTCAGTGTTAATTGATAATAAATAAGATGTTTAGAATGAATATTTTATTATTGGCTGACGAACTTGATGAAAATTTACACCAAATGGAGGTGCATCGAAACCGCCGTAGAGCACGACGATTGGCAAGAGAAACTTTTGAGCCATTCAATGATGTAACGGAGGCGGAATTCGTTAAAACGTTTCGCCTGCAGAAGTCCACTGCAAGGAGCCTCGTGCAGGAGCTTACTCCATTTATTCCCCAATCACTTACCCAAAGAATCGACCAGCAAACGATGAAAGCTTGTCCACTTTATTATTCGTATATTATTATTGTGGCAATTTCCGCCAATAACACAATACAAATTTTATTAGTGTACAAGATCATTGGGCCTTGCGTACATGATCTATTTTTTTATTTACGCCAAACAATTCAATTCAATTCTTTATAATGGCTCCTGTGCCTTAGGCAACGATTCTACGCCAAACAATAACAAAACAAACCAAGAAACTCTATATGTCAAGTCCGTCAATAATGACATCTGACAGCCGGTTGTTTTTTTAATGAGCCATGGAAACACTTTATTTTCATGCTTTGGTGGCAAATTATTATTTAATTATTAAGTCATGAGACTATAAACTAATAGTTTTTATTAAAAGTGCTTTCAGAATAAATATCCTAGTCAAAAAGTAGTACAGAGGCCTATGTTTCTCTGTGGTTTATATTAATGATATTTCTACCATTTTCTACTATCCACCCAATATAACTCTACTGCTCTTCTATTTCATTTCTATTGCGGTCCTACGAAATGTCAAAGTAGATTTATTAGACTACCTATTTTCGGACTAGTCGCCATGGAATAGTAATAGAATAGTCATAGAACAGTATTTTATGTTATAATAGTAGACTTGGCCCCCAGTTCTGTGTGGTTCCATTCTGCTTGAATACGGCCATAATATAATATTATTATAGGTACTTACTGAAGTGATTAATAAAATTAATTGTGTTTAAAGATAAACCAAAAGAAAGAATACTTGCTGAGAAGCTAGCAGAAGGTAAAATTCACATCGTGACGCTGCAGAAAACATTAATTGATGAGGAATTGCACGAAAAGAAATTGAGAGTGGCTTTGTTGCAAGAAGAAATGGACCACAAACGGGAGCTGTATGAGTTGCAGAAGCAAGAGATGTTGCTCAAGATAGAGGAATACAAGGCCAACTTGGAAACTATGAAGAGATCTCAACCAGATGAGAGAGAAACTACCGAGGAGAAAAATTGATTTTTGCGTTTTTTTTTGTTATGCCCGATCTTAGAGTAAATATTTTACATGGCTGCCTAAGGTCGATGATAATATTATAATAACTAATTTCGTCTACTCTGATGGGTCAGGTTGCACGTCACTTGGTTTCTTTTTCGCTCATCTCATGGGATGAAACTTAATATACATTATACCTAATTGTGCGATTTTTTTATTTCATTACTAGCATTTCGTGTCCTGCGTCATCTAGGCGCGAAATACCCCTCTAGTAGCGGTAGTCAATGATTCGTAGCAGTAGTTTTAATAGCAGTAATCGAACCCTCTAATAGTAGCAGTGCAGTACTCCTAGCAGAAACAGGTCACGGCGGCGCGGCGGCTCCCAGACCGGGTGCATGTCGAAGAATGCGTGGTCTCCCCTCCCGAGGAGGGCCAGATCGAGAGGGATGGCCCCGGGTCAGCCGGAGTGCGAGGGATATGCTCTATAGCTACCTCACCTTCGGTTCGAGTCCGACATAAACTCCCTCTCCGGCTCTGACGAAGATGGTATACGTGGGGATTTCCCGCATGATAAAAAAAAACCATTACGATACTTTTTCATGCTAGGGACACTGCTACTAGAGGGTTCGATCAACCTAACTACTAAAATTAGTTCGATTATAGGAGAACGGTAGAGAAGTCATCATAAATAGGTATATTTTAATATAAATGAAAGGTGAATAAAACAGTTGATTAAAATAAACAAATTTTAATTTATTGATATAATAACTAAAAAAAATATTTTACACAATACATTATAATTAGTATTATACGACTAAGAATAATTATTTTTCATTAAACATATTAAAAACGCGGACTAGCAAATAAAAATTAACTAAGGTATACAAATCCTTCAAGTGTAAAGGAATATACAATAGGGACACAAGAGCTCATCAAACCAATAGGGTATCGCGTCATTTTGGGCTTCATATCGTTACGATTAGGCTCTCTTACCCCTGATAACCATACGAACTGCTGTATCCCATCCTTTTAAGTATATTTATAGTTCATAGGTTAAAATATGGCAGTCCATTCCAATAATACGATGTAAAAGTGAGAAAAATTGGTCTGAATAGACAAAAAACCGAATATGAGCCATCAAAACTATCCATTAAATATAATACATATTATTATATAATGCTATTTTTATAGTTATCATACATTGATTCTGAAAAGAAGCCATTACAGTAGAAAACAATTTTTATTATTATTTAAAAAAGAGTCTTATCCTAGGCGTAAAACTAGCAGACCAGAGCTAATCAGATTATATCCTATTTACTTGTCCAACGTTGGCTGTACGTACTTGATATCTGTGTCTCTGTGCGGAGCCCGCCAATACACGCGCGGCCATCTTCTGCATCCGTTGGACAAATACTTTTCATAATGCAAAATCACCTTACGTATAGACAAATTGATGCATGTGTGAACATGGATACTTGAATATTATTAAAACGTGTTTAAACAACGTAATAATGCACACACCCAATGGTTATATTGATGTAAAATAGCACAACAGAGTCTGATATGCCATTTTTATCATTTTTTAAACAAACAACATTCATCTTTTTGTCTTTAGAGCTTTTATTTAAAGTTTATTTAGATAGATTTATAGTTTTCGCCGCCTTCGTGCAATATAAATATAATGATAATTGAGCACGACAAACTATAGAAATGAAAATATTGATTACCTATATTGTGTTTTCATTGATAAATATGCGAAAGCATATCCATAGAGTTAGCTCTCAAAGTCGCCAAATCTGACTTCGCCTGCCTAATACAAACATCTATATTATAACCTATCTAAGACAAAAAGGCTTAATTTAACAAAAAAAAAAAAACAATAGCGCGACAACCATCCATCAATTGTATGATTAAAAAGCCGACAAACAATTATAAAATATTTTGTGCTTAAAAACCCAACAAATACTGCAACGAATATAAACTAGTGTTACCACGAAATAAAATATTGGCATCTTTTTTTGCAGCTAGCAACACAGAATGTTCGAGTTACAAATGCCTATTTTTATTCATGTATATTATCCTTACGTACCTATAGCTAACTTAGTCTAGTAAAATGAACTGATAGGACGACGATTTGATCTTGACTCGCCCAAACATTATCATGTGTTTTATTCCTAAGGGATTATAGATCATTATGGTCTGTGTTATACAAATTTTGCACAAAACTTTTTAACATGGTAACCCTTACGTGACATTTAAAAACGCTATCATTTATGCTTATTTTTTAAATTAACCGTCTATAATTCAAATGTTCCAAGTTTTCTTTTTTTAAACGTTTCAAAATGTACCTATTGGAACCGGACTAAGTACTATGTTTATGAGAAATCTAGACATATTTAGATTACATGATATGTAATAACGTTATGGTTGACAACTAATTACACATTCCATAACGTATTTTCATATAACGTAAGCTGAACATGTTATTATATTACTCATTTACTAGGGAGTATGTGCTAGCTACATGCCATCTTTTCAAAGGGATGGTATGGAACTAGATAAGACAATCTCCGCATGTAAATGAGGCCATACATATAGGTGAAAGCCGTATAAACATATAAAATAGTGCGTAATGAAAATGATATTTATTTCTTGTTTGCGCGAGAACTAACAGTTACAATATTTAGAATTTCTTCCCGAATATCTCACCCACTTTTTTTTTAAATTGTGTTTCTCAGCTTCATATTTTACTACTTAAACGAGTTTCTGAATTGAGAAGTTATAGCTGAGTTCCGTCAACGCGTTTCGACTAAACTCAACTTCTATTTCTCAATACATAAAACCGTCGATAAGACTGGTTTTCATCATATATGTTTTACAATATTTCGGTTGAAATAGATGACAATACAAGAATATAAAGATGGCCTTGTTTATTCGATGTCGGATGTCACAGGAGAGAATAATAATCTAATCTTCATGTGTCTGCAATTCTCGCAAGAACAAGCAATCGATGACACTTATATTATTTTTCGCATCCACATTTACATTTTGAGAATAACTACTTAAAAATTCGCATCTTTATATAACATAAGAATAGTTTTTGGCCGATATTAACCTATAAATAACCGCCTAGATCACTGCTACAGTTCAAATTGTAATTAAGCATTTGAAATAGATAAGTATTATAAATATATGTGTATAAACCATGTTTTGTCCGTTTGTTGGATGAATTTGACAAACCTATCAGAGCTAGTATGCAGTCAATGCTCCCTGAAATGTGTATCAAATAAATACTAGAGTTCACAAAACCAGCGTGCTGTAATAATCTAGAAATAATAAAGATTATTTTTAATCGGCCAAAAACTGCCACCACAATACGCCAAAAATAGGAATGGTGAACAAAATGCAATTACTAAATCCGATATAGTGTACACACACGCACGATTATAATGACGTCGTGACTTCGGTAGTGTAGAATTATCCTTTGGAGTGTTACAATTTTACAAACGACCTATGCATAGAAAATCCATACTTATATTTGAAATGGGAAAGTGTATGTGTGTGCCTGTTTGTTTGTCCGTCTTTCACGCCTAAACCACGGGACTGATTTTGATGAAATTTGGTACAGGGGTGGATTACTCTTAACGAAAAGACACAGGCTATGTTTGGTCGCGATAATCGGCAACCACGCGAGCGGAGCCGCGGAGAACAGCTATTATTTAAACATTTTTACTCCATGGATAGGTCGTGTGTTGTTATAAGAGTGAAACACTTTTTTACGTTCAAATACCGTATTCTTTAAATTAGACGGCAAAATTTATACGAAGTTGTTTCTCAATACGACGACGTTTCAAAAATAGTATTTGAAACATGAGTGATATATCGATATCTAGATGATAGTGTAGTAGAGATACCAGCCACTTGAGATCACCGATTATCCTTCATATCATATTCTCGAACTTTATAAATACCCCAGCACATTCTTTAATACATTTAGTGATTAAAGCTGACTATAGAAGCAGCTGTATAATTCTCTAAGAATACAGCATGGAGCATAGCGCTGATACAGATTGTGATTGGTAGATCGCCAGTGACGTCACGAAATCCGACCAATCAAAATCTCTACCAAGCTTGTCGCGACTCTGTATACTTATAATTCGTTTTTTAAATTTCAGATAGGTAGTAAAATGACATTACCTGTGTTGCCGGTTTATTGCAATTAAAAAATAGTCCTGTGCCACCAGTATCGAAAGTTGCCGATAAATTTAATTTAGTACAGATTTTTGTCGGTTATTTTATATTTTCGTATAGATACTATCGTGAGCCAATTTTCAATTCGATAAATTTATTACGGCTGTACTCACGTCACTCGCCAGGATGCGCCCGACTAGCTCCGGACCCGACCGGAGTCCTTAATCATAAGCAGAGCACCCAGGCGCGGCGACGTCAGGTGCTTTACTTTTATTCTATAGTTAGCTTATATGGATAGTGTACGAAACTAAAAAACTTTTTAATTTTAACTTTTTTTCTAAAAATATAATAAAGCCAAAGCACTTGTATCTAGGCCACAAACATTGTCGATAGTTTCGAGCACGTCACTAAGCACTAAAAGCTGGTATCATTATTTCACAATTTGACATTTGCAGTTGTCAATTTACTATCTGAATTAAGAAAACGGACTATAGAGAGTTGAATGCCGATGAACACGATCATTCTAACAAGACGTTGAGGTCAGCCGCTGCCTTATTTGTGCAAATAATATGGAGAATTGCGTACAATATTTTTGCACAAGAGTCGTGCAAATATATGTCATGTTATTTGCACGACTAGCAGGTTCGTACTAGTTGCGGATGGCCTGAGAGTATATTTGTAACATTCCAAAAGATTAGTAGTTGAGCTTGTTTAAGCCCAAATGATGCGACCCCACTACCTACCTTACTCACATAACCAAATTATCGACGGATTTGTTGGTCGAGTAGTCATAATTAGCAAGAACGCGCCCGCAGACGGTCGTCTTACTCTATAGAATAGTCAGCACTAGTTTATACACAGAGTGTACTCAGATTTATCACGCGATTAGTCGACCGCAAGGTTCACAATACGCATTTTTACATATATGAATGTGTGGGCCGCGTCATTCCAGTTTAAACAAGCTATATATATGAGCAAGGGATAATGATACAAAATTAATTAGGATATAGATAAATTATATTGCATGTCAAGTATAAACTGTACGCTTAAAGCCTAAATGTAAAATTTAAATCTCAGTTACAATTCGTGAATGTCAAATTAGGGCGTTTCCACACGTACAGTGCTGTGTGGCTAGCTCGTAGAACGTTGTGCGCAATCGTGTGGCGTATCGCACGTGTGGAAACGCCTTTACGGAGGTACATATCATTTTCGTCAAACGAGATCATCAATCTCTTATAACAAACGGGTGTTGACTTATCTAACATAGGTATATTAAATATATAATTCAATTACGTTAGGATTATAGTGCATCTAGCGATAGTCATTCTAAGATAGTTCTAATATAATGACTGGTACTGATACCACCATATTTGGCATTCAATTCAATTTAGAACTTAAACAGGTTTCATTAGATATAAAATTTAGATACAATCATACACCGAGGCTAACATCTCGTCGTATTTATAGCACTAAAGGCGTTTTAAAAGTATTTTAGTAACCAAACTAACTAATATTCCACCTTACCCTTCCAGCTAAACTTAACTGCTTGTGTTAGAAGTAGGGTTACGTCAGTAGTGTAATGACCCGGAGTCAAACCAGAGACCTCTCGGTCGTTAGACCGGCCTCTTCTCCACTAAGCTACTGACAACTTTTGATTATAGAAAGTTTTGCTACAGCTGTATCAGCGCCTTAGTCATTACTATGGCGAAACCAAAGGAGGGTTATTTTGTGCATTGGTCTCGTAGTACGAAAGCCTGTCAACTGTGACATATATAAAACCACACAGTTTTAATAACTATCGCTAGATATACTACACAACAGAAACCGAAATAATAATTCTCATTCAATAAATTACGAATAGATACATTTATAATTAATATTTGGTTCTTTAATTACAAGTTTTTAGCGTTGTACGACAGTTGTGCGACGTCGACACCTGAAATAATAGAAATATTTGTGTCACTAATAGCATCTTCAATAATGCATACTATTTGTAATAGATACTATTTGCAAATTTGTCATATCAATATCATAACGCAGCTGAATTCAGTACCGGGCAGCAGTGACGAGGGGTCCCTCCAACCCAATTCGTGCTGGCTTCCCAATGAGTAGCATGGTGCAAACCTTTCCACCGGCTTCCCTTTTCAAAATATATGCGAGCGAATCTAGTGTTGGAATGCAACTGTAGTAATGTAAACCATCACTGGAATGTGAACATTCCAGTAAGCAATCCAGTCCAGTGGCTGGACTAGATGGAATCGCTGGTATTATACCCTTCGCTACTGCCGGAAACTAACTAATAAGTGGTTGGTCAAGACACGAGCTGTGTATACTACTTTAAAAAAAACGGTATTTCTCGTAGCTCATCGTCACTGATAGATTTAAAGAGAAGACCATTGTGTCTTGATATTTGTGATAAAATGTCTTAAAGACTTTGTTAATCGATCTTTATCAGGCGCTTAAACGTAATTCCATTCGAAAGTAAATTATAGTAGTTTATGATACTGTTGCATAATAAGGGTTATAAGACCAAGTTATGTACAGTGTCATACACTACTTTATCTACTCTCATACTATAATACATAAACTAATTTATTTTACAAACAAAATCAAACTTTGTTTAATTTAAATGTAAAATTTTGGCGCCAAGTCGCAAACATCGATTGCGCATGCGTGATTCTTTTTTTTCTTCCGAATCGGCGGATTGTTTTTTTAAAGTAGAGGTTCAGTCCAGATGGAGGTTGTATAGGTGTATCGTTAATCTCTATTCTCTAAAACTGGTATCAGCCGTTTTCTCCTGATAAACCATACTTTATTATTTATTTATTAGTAACTAGAAAATAATACAATATGAAACGTATTTAACAACAATGTATATTATCAGAGGTACTCACCAATAAACAGAAAATGATTCCAGCAGCCTTCGACCCCCAAGGAAAGGTCCCCAGCGTATAAAGTTAAACCATTAATTATTACATTATACAATATATAATTATATAACTGTTATATGAACTATGGATCGATGCAGGCGCTCACACACACACGCGCACGCAATAAACATACACATACATACATACATACAAATGTAAACTACATACCTCCCTAAAAGTTGTTTAAATGCTTTCTTGTTAAATATTGTTAGAAATTAAAAATAAATAAAGCAAGTTTTTTTGTGCGGGGCTTACCCTGACGGCTTTTGTCGTATGGCAGTATCTGTTTGTGTATGAGATGATCAATCCCATACTCCAATACGACAGGTCTTAGTCGAAACTTTTTACAACATACTTGGAATGTTTTTTAAGAAAATATTATTTAAATTGAAGTGTACTAAACAAGGTTTTTTAATACCTCTAAGATGTCATACCAAATCCTTGCAAGAAATTGTTGTAATGACTATCCCGGACTAGATGTTCCATCGTAATCGGCTAAGCAAATATCAAAATTCATATCTCCATTCTCATAGTTACAATTCAATCCAATAACATTTCATTATCAACATCCAAAGTAATCTAGTATTCAAGAAATCTGTGCATAAATAGAACATTTTATACAGGATTAGTATGATACTCAACAGCCGTCGACAAATATTCCTAACCGACAAATTTGAGTCCAATTTCATATCATATAACGATCACATGAAGTGCGGATCGTATTAACTCTATCAGCGTTTTAATACAAAACAGACATCACATAGTAAACTATTGTGCATCAGTGAGGGGCTGGTGGATAAGGGAGGGTTGTGTGTGTTGTATAGGGGGTGGATAGGGGAGGTTTAGTTCCAAATGCGCAGGAAGGAATCCCAGGATCCTGTGGCAACCGCCATGCCGTTCTCGGTGACGCCGAGACAGGAGACGCGGTTATCGTGGCCGGCCAGTATGCCTGTGGGAAGAAAATATAATGTTAGTCATATAACAGCAATCTTTAATACTTACGTAATAGTCTAAAACTACAGTCCCCAATAAAACATTCCTATTCGTAACGTAGTGGAGCATTGCGTTTGGTTCACAGAAGGCAGGCGGCCAAAGTCAAAGTCAAAAATCATTTATTCTGCATAGACCATTAAAACGGTACTTACAAAACGTCAAGTTTAAAAAAAAATCTAGACTAGTTTAGCAAATGGACCACCGGTTCAAAACGCGGCCCCGACCTGAGAAGACTCCGGCAAGAAGGTCAGCGGGCATTTTTTTTTTGGTCTATTTACAAACATTTACTTAGTCTACTTAATCTAAATATAATAGTTTGCTTGAGGAGCATAGTTGAGCGGACAGCTCATTTCCAAGATTGTTTATCATCTAAATATTCTAGGATTTTATAATAGCCTTTTTGGTACCGTTTAGGTCTTAATTACATTTTTATCTTTATTTAAAGGTAAATCTCTAATTTCATTAGGGAGCTTGTTGAAAAAGCGTATACAGTTGCCCTGGAAAGAATTACTAATGTTATGGAGTCTACTATCACAAGCTACAATATTGTTTTTATGTCTTGCGTTTATATTATGCCTGTCACAAACTCTTGAAATCTGTGCCCCAAGCACGAAAAACATTCGAATTCGTAACGTAAATGTATCGTGAAAATGGAGCATTGTGATTGGTTCAAAGTAGGCAGGCGGCATGCTTCTAGTGCTCGGGGCACAGATTTCTCAAGGCTCTTAATCTACACTACAATTATAAAGAGGAAAAAAATTATGTTTGTAATGAATAAACTCAAAAACTACTGTGCCGATTTCAAAAATTCTTTCACCATTGGTAAGCTATATTCACCCTGAGTAACATAGGCTATATTGGATTTCCACGAGAACGTTTTTACCACCCGTGCGAAGCCGGAGCGGATCGCTAGTATAATATAAGATGGAGAACGAAACGCCTCACAGTGATTCAACGTTATAATCTTCGCATTGTTCTCAGTTCCATTCAAGGACTATTCCCAATTCCTTTTGGTTGGCTTGTACAGCTTTTATGGGACTGTCATCTGACTTTCCTCGTCTGTCCATCAGCAGCGTCTTTAGACAATAGGCAATATGTTTGTAGAATATAATAGATTATCAATGTAGGGAATCAACGTTCACAACTGTTATAAACTTCAAAATATTCTCAATCCCATACACGTATCAGTTTATGCTCCCTTACGCTAGGTGGGGGGTTAGATTGTATTGGACCAAGAAGATTTAGGTGGAGCCACAATAAATCCCAAAAACTAATTAAAACATTGTGTATGTTTGTGGAAATTGTTACGTACCAGCACGTTCGCTCTTCATCGAATCCCAAACATTGCAATTAAAGTCATCATATCCGGCGAGAAGCAGACGGCCGGATTTGCTAAACGCCACGGATGTGATGCCGCAGATGATGTTGTCGTGCGAGTACATCGCCAGCTCCTGATCCGCGCGGATGTCGAACATCCGGCACGTCGCGTCGTCGGAGCCGGTCGCGAACGCGAACCCGGACGGGAAGAACTGGAATACAAACAGAAATAGTAATAAATCGGTGGTTAGAGACTACAATATGGGGTTTCTATGGGGTTCTATAGGGTCTATAGTCAGTAGGTTTCTACAGGGTCAGCAGTGCGAGTGTGCTTATCTCCCACCTAAGCGGTATAAAAAATATATTTAATGTGGCAGTGTGAAAACATCAATTGCGCGATGCAGGGTCAATAGTTTCGATGTAGTTAAGTTACATTTCACGAGATGGCGTTGATTATCTATCACAAGTTGGAAAAAAATGTCTTATTTTTCTTTCGGTGGTCGCCGACGCAGGTTGGCCGAACTACCCGGCTACTTATCTGGCCATACCGCTTTAGAAGAATAAAGTGTGATATTCCTCCGACACAGCAAGATAGTTATGCAACTTTTAAACGTGGTCACGGACTGATTAACGTTACAAAGTTGACCAGCGTCAGTACTCTGATTGTGTGATGTAGCATAGCTGTATGAACTGTAGCTACGTACAGCTTGGCTGACAGAGTAGAAGATAATAGAGGCGCCACTGTGCTATTAATATGGCAGCCCGATAGAAAGAACCATATTTCTTTTACAGTAAAATGTATTAGACAAATTGTAGTACTTCATTAACTGACAAAAGTGAAGTTTTTGATAGCATTTTGACCATATGCAAAATATTAGTTCAGTTTCTAGGACTTTCCTGTAAGACTGTAGCTGTTACTACAGTATTACTGTTACTGACCGTGACGGCGTTGATGTCACTCTCGTGGCCAGGGAAGGTCTGCTTGCACTGGCAGTCGCGGATGTCCCACAGCTTGGCGGACGCGTCGCACGCGCCCGACACGAACGTGCGCTGGTCGGGCGCCAGCGACAGCGACATGACGTCACCCGTGTGGCCGGTGAACTGGCCGCACTGCTGGCCCGTCTCGATATCCCAGAGCGCGCTGCAAGTGTTCATAGTGAGGTTAGTACCTTTCGGGCAAAGGATGTCTTAGGCAATCTGATATTCATGAATACCCTATGTTGGACTCAAATAAAACCGCACACTATGTGCGGTTTTATTTGAGTCCGACATTACCGGTATTACCTGTGACGGCCTCTGTGGCGTAGCGGTAAAACATTTGACTGCTACGTAGAGGGCGCGGGTTCGATTCCCGCTCATTGCAAATATTTGTATGCATGAATAATTATGTATATTCGTGTTTCTATCTACACTACTATTATGAAGAGGAACGATTTGTATTTTTGTATGTTTGTAATGAATAAACTCAAAACTACTGTGCCGATTTCGAAAATTCTTTCACAATTGGAAAACTACATTCATTCTGAGTATCATAATATTGGATTTCCACGGGAACGTTTTTACCACCCGTGCGAAGCCGAGGCGGATCGCTAGTGTGTCGGTCGATATGTATGTATTAACAAAAAAAAAGTATATAAGTATGTGTATCCACAGTCAAGATGACATAACAAAAGTTTATTAAGTTAATAAAACCTTCTCACACTCCGGACAAGTCTAATCCAGTCATCCAAGTATCATCAACATCATACACTGTCATTAAAACTTTCATACAAGCTCACACAAATTAATCCTTTCTATTAAGCATAACAACGTGGGTACACTGTCATCAAAACTTTCATACAAGCTCACACAACTTACTCCTTTCTATTCAACTTCTATACACATGTAAAGTGCAAGTGTACTTACCAAGACATATCGCCAGAGCTGGTGAGGATCTGGTTGTCGTCCAGGAAGCGGCAGCAGGACAGGTAGCCGGAGTGGCCGGGCAGCTCGCGCGACACGCGGACGTTGCCCTCGCGGGTCTTCAGGCTGCAACGTTACAACATTACATATAGGTACTATACGTTGGAATACACTATCTTGAAGGAAAGGTACACACTGCCATGGAAAAGAGTATACACCTTTCCATGTGTAGATGTATAGTTATTTCTTTGGCCGTGTGTACAAGCTGGGGTCATATTTACAGTACAGTAGTAGACCTTCGGGTCTAAATCAATCTACAACAAGCCAATATACATGGCAATTGATAGACAAGGTTCTTAAGAAGGCTTACTTCAAGCTGCGGAGTCAACAACAATACTTTTGCCGAAAAAGAGGAATGATTGTTGCGGTTGAAGCCTAATTAGATACAGAGATGGACTAGACTAGATTATAGATTAGTTAATTGGTTAGTATTCCCTCTGCCCTGTAAGGTCGCGAGTTGAAATCCCGCCTGAGTATTCACTTTTTAAATCTAAAATACATTAGAATATTTACTAATTCCTTTAAAATTTCATTAGATGGACTAAAACTTGGGAACGGACATTGGCCAATTTTTTCGCGAAAAAGGGGTTAAAAGCGTTCAAATAGAGGATCATAACATATTGTATAACTCACCTGTAGATAGAGCATATATTATCGAGTCCTCCGCATGCGACGTACGATCCTGACGGTGCGTACGCGCAAGTCATTACCCATGACGAGCGCAGCGGTATCGCGTGCACTTTGTTCGTCGTGTGGCTGTCCCACACTATGAGTTTGCCGTCCTGGCTGGCAGACACCAGATTCCTGTGAAAAGAATATATTTTTAGGAAAGATGTTTATTGTGGGTTACCTATAGTGAACAGGCGTTTGGGAGTCCAATGTGCTCATTTAAAGTAGCAAAAATCTTCTGATAAATAAAGAATTTTTTTTGTTTTTGTTTCAAAAATTTCTCGTAAGGTTTAAAAAAAATGCCTTGTGGCCACGAAAATAGAAACAGAATTCCACGGGGACGAAGCTTCGGCCATCAGTATTAATAAATAAACATTCTACACAACGCTATCTAGACCAAAGTAATCATAGGATTTAGAATGAAAATGGAAAATAAAATATATTACTTTTGTGATTTTAACACTTTTTAGTGTCATTTATTTTGTTCGCTACAGAAGCTAGCCCTAGGTAGGCTGGAAAAAATTGATCAATCCCTTACTTAACATTCGTACCAGCTAATTCGTTTTTCGGACCCCAAAATAAGATTGTCTTGTTTTCTTTTGAATTGAAAATGCTGGCGCTTTTTACTCCTTGGTAGTTGGTAGTAACCAACTATTTATTTATTCATTACATACATACAGTGTCATTACGGGGCAGACCCAATGCGACAGAGTAGCAACATAATTATAATAATTACAATTTCATACACAGTCATGCTTCAAAAACTATTAAAACTTCAACAAAATCATTATTAACTATTCAAAAACTATATAATAATTTTCAGAACACATTAATCTTTAAAGAAGATACAATTACCATTTCAAATATTTTTCATGAGCATGTCATATCAGAAATAATAATATAATTCAGTTAACAATATAATAATTCAGTTAATGATGTCAAAATAATAATTCAAATAATAATGTCAAAGTAATAATTCTATTAATAAAGTCAAACTAACGAGTTCGTGGCAACTTCAAATCAGTGTTTATGGATCTCACTATTGCTCCTAGATTAAAGCAGAAGCAGAAGAAGCCCTTATTTTTATCACTGCAGTTGGTTAAAAAATATATTGGATACTTGAAATATTGCAATAACAGTCTTATTTAGCCATCTGCGCCACTAAGCGACCGCGGCCAACAATAATAAAATCTATATTTGTGAAAAAAAATTTTTATCCTAGCGTTAATCCAAGACGCATCCCAAGCTTTTTAACTTGCGGTCCGCTTTACCAGTCTAACTGCGCATTTGGCTGAACTTTGATATTTTCCATCAAGCAACTGCCATGTGACCTCCATTAATCACACGCTCCATCACTTTCGAGAGAAGGGAGGTTATAGTAATAGGCCTGTAATTAAACGGTTCCATCCTGTCGCCTTTCTTAGGCAGAGGATGCACGAATCCAGTCTCACAACCCAAAGGCGATATCGAAGCAATGCAGTTAGACCAGTTATTGGATTTTTGAGGGCTCAAACTACCCGTAACGACTGCCATAGATGTTCGTATGGCAACCGGGACCGACTGCTTAACGTGCTCTCCGAGCCTCGAAAATACTTAGATCAATGCAATAGACATTGTTTTTAACTCTTATAGCTATAATATGTGCTTCAACTGTTTTAAACATTTTATCAGTGAACTAAGTTGAGTCGCTGTACAAACATGTTTTCCTGATTCTCTAAGAAAGATGGGTATTGACATAAAAAAAAATCCTAGTAGCAATTTTCTTTCGGAATTCTTTTAGGGAGGTCATTAGCAGTCTTCAGAATTGCGTGGTATTCGGTTCGCCCCTTAATTGAACTATTATTATTGTACTAGACACCAGAATCGAACCTTGCGACCTCACGCAGTCGTACTGTCATTTTGTTTAAAGAAAATATTATTATCACGTTGGTAAAATTTAGTATCACAATGGCGGACAAAATCGATTTAATCGTCAAGAGGTGCATGCGCGTTACAACTAATCCCTCCCAAGGGAGTACTTAGGTGCCAGTAAAATACCACAATACTGTAATATTGTGCGAATTTTAAACAGTTGTTTTTACGTGGCTGAGTAACGAACAAACATACTTTCACATCTAAAATCAATTTATGGTCTCGGTCAGTAATCATATAGCCAAAGCCAAAGAGCCCCCTATTACTTGGGACCGAAAAGCATAGTTGGCGAAACGTGGGTGTTAATACACCTTGCCTACGAGGGGTAGGCAGGATTACAGGCGTGAGTATATGTACATATGTATGTAAATCTGCGTTAGTTCTGGTCGCATTCGAGGTTTTTACATCTGAGTCCAGGTACTCCAGGTACTCCAGGTTCACTTTTCGGAAAAAGTTGGAACAGTCGTAATTTTAAGGTTGATTTTTTTCTCAAACAGACATACAAATCACTTCCATAAGAACATAACAAAAGAGTAAGTACTTAAACATAAAGTACAGGTCACCGAAAATTCAGGAAGGGGTACTCATTTGGCGGTTTCAATCTCAGAAGTATCTTTTTCTGATTTGGGTTTCAAATCAAATCAAATCATTTTATTGCTGAACATGTAAAATTAATTGTACATCTTAGGTATTGTGTGATGTTAAAGAAATACATGTTCTACCGATTTCGGCATGCAATATTGGAACATTGACAGTAGGTACATAAATATTAAAATTAAAGATTCAAAAAAATAGTGTCACAAAATACCACAATAATTATGAAATAAAAAAATAATAAAAACAAATGAAATAGTAATTCAATGTCAAATAATAATAATGTCACTAATTACCATACATAATTAAAAATAAAAAAATCAATATAATAACACAGAACAAATCACAAATGTCAATATTCAGTCACCATACATTTGGTTTCAATTTAGTATGTAGTCTGAAAGTTGAGAGAGAGAAAGCGCGAAACGAGCTCACATTTTTTATTTCAAACAGAAGATCATTCAATATTTTTACTCCTTCATAGGTAATATTTCTGTTTGCGTGGTTTGTACGTATTTTTGGCAAAACAAGTAAACTTATCCGACGATTTTAATTAAAGTATATGATATTTATCAGTGAAATCCAGCGTTCTTTTAAAATTATAGTTTTTCTGCAGTTGTTCACCTTTAACCGACTTCCATAAAGGAGGAGGTTCTCAATTCGACCGGTATCTTTATTTTTCATAAACATTATTACATAAAGCAAAATATCGGATTATTTTCAATAAGAACTATTAAAAATAGTGATTCGTCAATCCTATTTAAGGCTTCACGAATCTGACCACATAACCCATACTAACAGATCTTCAATGAAAACACTTGTACTGTTCCACATTATTGACATGACTTGATTTATGGTAATGGTCTCATATTGTGATTCTCCCTAAAATTTGGGAAAATTTATAAAGTGGTATCCCACTATTTTTGTCTACCCACACAGTCAATATATTACTCTAATTGACATCTGATACCCAAAAAACATGTATCAACCTTTGATAATGCCGTAAGGCGAAACCGGTCAGGAAATCAATAAATAATGTGGAACAGTACAAGTGTTTTCATTGAAGATGTGTAGCAAGTTCCACCAAGTGCCATCAATCAACAGTATAAGCATACTAACAGACTTGACGAGTTAGTATTTTTCGTAGAACATTAAACCTGAAGATTAAACCCTTAACATGCTTAGATGTAACAGAACATAATTAGTTATTTAGATAGAGGAAGCTCATGAAGTATGTAAGGATAGAATGAGATTATTTCTAGCGATTGTCTGCCTACCCTGGTGAGACTGGAGGGAAATAGGAGTTAGCATATGTATGAATTTACACAAAAAGTAGATTTTTAGAAAGTGCTTGACGAGTCGAAACCATTTTCAGGCTTGACCAATCACCAATACACAAAAATAATTGATAAAATAACTCGATGTATATCATAGTATCTATCTGTCAATGCTATGACGCAAGAGCCCTCAGCGGCGTTCTGACAAGGAGTTTCCTCAATAAATAGGTCAGTTTAATGCACGCACCGCTCGTAAAATCGGCTGACAGCTAGTTTAGCTGCGGACCGCGGAACGTGGGCTGGCTACGTCATACAATATTGGGACAGGTGACTCATGTACTCGTATGAGCCTTGGGGTCATTGTGTTTGATCGTTATTAGGTATGAACCTATATACAGTGCCTGGTTTTTTATTTGATAAGTCGGGAAGTAGAGTGAGAGGCCGGCGTTTTTCGGTTTTGTACAGCGTTCTCTCGTACATCGGACAGTTTGAACCTTTCTCATCATCCTTGCATTAGTCCCGGACACATCAGAGGTTTGCTTATAGTATGATTTGGTTTGGTTTTTTTGGCTATATTGGGGGCGAGTACCGTTCGGAGTTATGGTTGGTAGGCAACCTTTGACAAGAGTTGTTCAGGTCAACCAATAAAGCCTCCGTCTTGACCTGACGACTATAAACAGCCTAGACCGACTTTTAGGTAAAGTCCGCCCACGTCACGCTTTCACGTCTAAACCACTACACATATTTTGATGGAATTTAGTACAAAAGTGGACCTGAACTTCAGAAAGGAGATGTTTGGTCGCGATAACCGACTATTAATTTTCTAAACATATAAATTATATTTCTAAATATACTTAAAAAACATGGGCTTTTTCCTTATTTATTATAATTTGTATAACTTGAGAAAAGCAATATGTAATCTTAAATCGTTGATTTAGAGTATTCTTCTGTATTATATCACTCTGTGTTATCACAAACGAAACAGCCGTTATCTGTAGACATCTGATAAGATTGGCAATACTGCAATGATAAGGATTCGGATCTGTTTCATGTAACACACACAATATATAAATAAATAAATAAATGTTTATTGCAGAGCTTCAGAACAGTACAACTCTAAGGTATTTCAATTGTATATATTGCACTCACAGAATATTAATATTGTATAAATTAATAAATGCACACAAATTAATTGTTTGCTAATAGAGCTGTTTTACATAAAATAAAACAGTTATTATATGCCGAAAGAAAGACAGTATTTAATTGAAGAAGCTGTCTGTGATTTTTAGCATTTTTAGCGTAAATATGGTTCAAATCTTACCTGAATATCTTACTTTCGACTTTTAGTTACGTATTTCAAACTCACCAGCACTGGCAACAACTGCACATCTCTATGACATATCATAGATTCATAGGGTCTTCTCGCCAGCAAGGACCTTGCTCGAATACTGTCTTTCTTTCGGCATATAATAACTGTTTTATTTTATGTAAAACAGCTCTATTATTTGCCTTCCAGAAAGACAGTATTTAATTGAAGACCTGTTTGGTTTCTGCTGGTGGTGGTTACTGTAACGCTATGTGATAATACTTAAAACGGTAGGTATTATTAAGGGTATGAATGAAAAAGGATGCCTTGTTATAATTATAACCATAATGAAATGTTTAGACAAAAAAGCCACGAAGATGCAGCATGCTATATCATATATATAACATTAAACTTAATTACCTAAACGAGACTTGATTTTCTCAATTTAAAATCTATGCTATAGGCATGTTTACAAACCAACCTCTGAAGGTCACTGCGGATCGAAACCTACCTGAAGCCGCATCCATGTGTACTGCATCTAGGAATAGACACTAAATTGTGTCCCGGTAGTTGCTCTTACAGCACCTCTGATTGAGATAAAACAACTAGTTACATTAGTATTTGAAACTGCAGAGTTGAGTATATTGTAGCACAAACAGGCGTTCTGGTGTTCTGATATTAGCACCTGAACTGCCTATGCTATCTACCATCAGTTTTAGAATGTATTATATAATAAATTCTGTTCTTTACATATTTTTCTCTTCTTCTGTGAAGATACTGCAAGATGTATCTAGTAAATGAACTTACGCGCTAACCTGCTTGCAGCTAGAAGCATAATAATTGCAACTCTTCTAGAATTCTTAAAAAAGAGCTGTTATATTGTACTGAAACTGGAAATTAAAGTGTGATTTGGGTATCCTATCATTTCCCATGGTATGGGTTACTAAGGGATACGGCTGTTTACCAACCAATAGTAGAAATCAGCCAATGATTCTCCATTTGAGCGCAACAGACTCGCTCCATGTTATATGGAAATGAAAAATGTACATAGTATGGGTGTCAAATAATACACCTCTGCCTCCCCTTTGGAGATCCACATGCATGAATGTATTAACATATGCCATCTAGGGGAGTTAATGGCCTAAGGTTTGACTAAAGCAGTAGCTTTTAGGACTTGTTGAATGAATAAGTCCTTAGAACAATTGTCTACATTTGTAGCACAATATGCTGAGACTGCAGATTCCACTATAAAGAACTGCAGATCTTAATTGTTAAATTAATCGAATTGTAAGCAAAAGGTAAATAAATTTATTTATGTTTAAACCAAGATATCTGGGATACCAAGCACCACCCTGACCCTATAACATGAAAGAATGTCAGTGAAAATGCAATATATAACCCATAGTTTCAGGGTTACCCTGTATGCGCAGACTATAGATCAAAGTCTATAGAGAAAGAAATGGCCCTTACAACTTGGCATAAAAGTAGGTATTACTTGGTTGATATTTCTATAGACTAACCGCGGTAGTCTAGTGGCATGGGTAACGGACCGCCGAGACGAGGTCTCGGGTTCGATCCCAGGTTTTCCTTGGCACACACCGATGAATCTTCGATGCCTTTCGAAGCCATGTGTGTATTTATCGCAGGTTTATAAGTGCCCAGTTAACGGCAATAGGCTCGCCACCTATTACATCGGGACCCAAACATAAACCGGCGAGATGTGGGCGCCAGCACCTCTGCCTACCCCTTCGGCGATAAAGGCGTGAGTTTACGTTATGTTATGTTATTTCTATGGATTTCATAACATCCATTGACAGTTTAGACTCATATATAAAGCATATTTCGAGTCTCTACAGAATATCAACCACGTAAAAGCCAAAGTGTTAAAACATGTATGTATTGAGAGTGGTCGTCCGCCAACTACAACTCAATAACTCCCTTTCTTGTTTATTCCAGTACTTTATTTGTTCCCTCCCCCCCCCCCCCTCTTTAAGCAGGATAACCTCCCAGTCCCTGATGAGGGCCTGTTAGAATCTTCCGCAGATTCTTTATTGGTAAGGGTCCATTCAGGCTGTCAATCTGAGATTGACCAGCCCAGTACTCATCCCACAGTAGGGCTATTTAGAAAGTGTTGTCTCTTGTCATTGTTTAAGGATCTTCCGCAAATCCTTTATTGACAAGACTTAGTGGTAAGCTCTCAATCTAAGATCGACCAGCCTAGAGTACTGTTTAGATGGCCCAGCCACTGAGGTATTAACTGGGTGGAGGAAACGTCAATCTCAACTGATAGTTCCAGTCTGACTTAAAGCTTTGCAAGTCCTCGAGTTCCACATTCTATAGGACAATGGGTGAGTCCCTTGATCTGAAAGGGTTGGGGGTGACATGCCGTCAGTAATGAACTGCTCGATAAATTGGAAAGTTTTCTGGACACCTCTACGGGTTAAGGAGCAAGTGCTCCTTTTTGGTCCAGTTGGATGCTGTCTGACTTGACCAGTAGCACTTTTTGTACATAAGTAAAGCTGCTTAAAATTGCATCATATTGGAGTGCCACTTTTTGTTGGTCTAACTCCATTTGCTTGACAACATAAAGTTGTTCAATAGCATTTCCTAGTCCACGACCATCACGTTTGTAGTGAGTGGTCACCTTTTTGACTGAGTGTCCCTTGTGCGCTGTGGTCCCCACTCCTGAGCTACCACTGTAAATCGCACCGCACTAGGGGATAAAGAGCCCTTTTTACCCTGTTTGAAGCAATTGCATCCTGAGACAATAAAGTTGTACATAGACCTCAGGTTAACTTTAGAGTACCTTGCAACTATAGTAGAGTCAACAGCAAAAGTGGTTAATTAGAAGTTTCATTTATTATTCATTTTTTCTCTTCCTAAAGTAATCACCATTATGAAATACATTAACTTTGTTCTCTAAACATTATACAATTACTTATACATCAACTACATTGATACATTACTAGGTAATTCAATGTAGATTTTGTACATATATTTATTCTTCTTTTGCTGTTGACCTTTGCTTGGAGTCAAGTCATATTTGGTAAAATTTTGATAAATAAATCACTTATCTAAAGTAGACTGGAAATTAATGTTCCAAGTGATTCAAGGTGGATTGATCTTTGGAATTTACCTAATTCACCTATCAGTTTGACTTTCCTAAAATGTGTATATGGTATATTTTAG
Organism: Eilema caniola; assembly: GCA_949126895.1. Lineage (NCBI taxonomy): Eukaryota > Metazoa > Arthropoda > Insecta > Lepidoptera > Erebidae > Eilema > Eilema caniola. The sequence continues at coordinate 1,703,161 of OX421488.1, read as the reverse complement.
GTATATTCAAGAACCAAAATATTATTATGGGACCATTAAGATGGCATTAAGGAGATCAAAATAAAAGAATATTGATGATTTATTTAGCAAAAAAGGACCATGGCTGTGACTTGTTTCCAAAGGATTTCCGCAATCCAATTAGTTGTCGTTGCAATGGTGATGATGAGGGGCCCAAAGGGAGGGCTCTTAGATAGGAAATTTCTTTCCTTATAGGTATTTTGCACAGGAGCCTTCTGTGAGATCATTTTTTTGCATAGATGAAGAACTGCCTGGTACAATTCTTGTCATTCAATCTTCCTGTTGTAGGAATTGAACCCCATCTATTTGGGTGATCAACTGTTATGTTAAGTTCAAATTTTATTAAAATTGTGAGCGAGAAGGAGCTGTTTCTCAAAATCTAATTTGATTCCTGTTTGAATTATTTATTCAGGTGCCTATTACTTAAAATACTTGGAGTCGCTAGATTTCTTACGAGTGACACCTGTAAATCTCTTAACTTTCCTGTCTTAGGCATGGTGATCATGCTTGGCAGGTTGCAGTCCAATGTAATTTAAATGTTAAAATCTTGGTCTATTAAGATAACATGCATTTATGGTTACTACCTACTCTTCCTTTCAGATTTAGAGTGTGAACTAGAACTCTCTTTTTTAGTTTTACGGTATAACTAATAATATAATATTTATAGTTAGTCTTGGTTACAACTTATAACTTGTGACATCCTGAAAAATTCTACTGATGGCATAAGGATGTAAGAATCCGGTCACTAGACACTCTAGTCTTCTTCTCTATTAACCTACCAGGCCTTGGAATGTTATAGATTGCTATAACATTTTGTAAGATAGTTTCATGTTAATGCTATGTTAGACAAGCCTGCTATCAACTGATCAGTGCCTGCCATAATCATTACTTTTATTACGGTAACATTTGTTGATCAATCACACATTAAATAGGTGACGAAAGTGGCCAGTAAACTTATATATATGATAGTCTATATATCAAGTGTCTGCCGAGCTAGTATTGTCTGAATGACTTAAATTGCTGGGGAGTTACAATCTTTTTGAATGTTGAGGAGTCAGCCAAGCAACGATTTAAGTTTTATGTATATCAGTAACTAATGAGTGTCTTGGATTTTATTACCAATTCCAACAGGTTAATTCTTTGGTGTAAACCTTATCTTATTGTGAAATTTAAGTCTAAGTTACGTACATAAGTGGGTTCATCTCTCGAACACGTTTCGACGTGATTCGACCGGTTGAACCGCTTATTCGGGGATGGCGAGGTAAAGCTATCCTGATCTTCCGAAGATGAGGAACTGCCTTCGGATTTATAAGTACTTCGTTCTCCCTCCGGAGCAACGATCTGGAGCACTCTCGCTTCCCTCTGCGGTATTCATTTAGTATGGTACAATATCTACTTACCGAAGTTCTCAGCAAAGAAACTTCACTAAAATAATATACCTTGCAATTATTTATGTAGCACTGTACACATACAAACGGTAAAAACAACATAATTACTATGTAATTTAATTTTTAAGAACTTTTTTCTTGACTTGAAAATTTTTACACCTTACGCGGTAAAAATCACAAAACGCTATGAATCTATGATATGTCATAGAGATGTGCAGTTGTTGCCAGTGCTGGTGAGTTTGAAATACGTAACTAAAAGTCGAAAGTAAGATATTCAGGTAAGATTTGAACCATATTTACGCTAAAAATGCTAAAAATCACAGACAGCTTCTTCAATTAAATACTGTCTTTCTGGAAGGCAAATAATAACATCATATATTTTGATCTCCGGACACGGTCAATAATATTGAGTCAATTCTGATTAAAATATTAATGTCAGTAGCTTACGTGTATATATGTACACATTTATTGACGTCAAGTTATTGATGGTTTTATATGACCGTAGCCGGAGCCCACAACAACACAACAAAATATAGTTTGTTCTATAAATACAATTATTGTTGTACCAGGATACAATAGATCACGCTATTGGTAAGTTAACTGATTGGGGAAAAACTTCGCAGTAGTAAAAAATATTTAAATAAAATAAGTACTTACCGTCAAATTTGAGTGAATAGGAATATAGGAATCAAAGAATAAAATGGTCAGTTAAATTTTTCAGTATTTGTCTCTTTCAAGAGATTTTATGAACTATTTCTGATGATGATGAATTTTTTTTTAAAGTATATTAGCATACGGACCGCAACCCCTCCAAAAAAAAATTGCTTGTGCTAGGAGTGTGTTCACGTCGGTAGTGTAATGGCCAGGATTCTGACCCGGGACCTCTCGATCATAAGGCCAACTCCTTAACCACTAAGCTACCGACGCTTTTAATGATGATGATGATGATGATGATGATAATGATGATGATGATCATGATGATATAGGAGAACCTACTGCACTTTGTGACGGACTGCACGTTTACTGTCGGATAGAGGGAACAGCCCTATCCATTATTCGTCTTCTACTGGAAGACATGGGGTCGCCCTATTCTACTTCCACAGGGAACCAACACGGTAATTGTAAAGATAGGACACGACGGTAGCGGTTGAGCAGTCCGAGTAGGGAAGTCTCCGCCCTATAGAGTACGGCGGCCATAATAACCTTGTGTTGTGTTCCCAGCGGTGAGTAGGGTATCCAGAGCTCACTGGTGAGTTTTTGTGCCGTCAGTGAGAAGATTAAAGGCTATTCCTGCTTTGTCTTCTACACTGATGGCACAGAAACTCTGTGTTTACAGGGTCGGCAGCACGAGTGTTACTCCTCTGGTGTTGCACACGTCCATAGGCCACGGTGACCACTCATCAGGTACCACCTCAGTGGTATAAATAAAAAGGCAATTCGATCAAAATTTAGTGATCATTTTCTTTCCATATCACTTAACCCTTATGTCCGGTTCACAGTATTCCAGTCCCGCGAGCGCATCCATTGCTGGAATGCTATTGGAATAATGTGACCTATCACTGGAATGTGCCAATTCCAGTCCAGTGAATTTTTCAAGCGCGTTACTGGGTTGGCATAATGTGAACCGGGCATAATACACGAAGGTTTGTTATACAAGTGGTTATTACCTGGAGTCGCTGCCCCAATGCATCGCATAGATCTTAGCCAGGTGACCGCGCAGGGTGCGTCGCGTGCGCATTTGTATGCGGCCGATCGGCTCCAGGTTCGCCGTGGCTTGTGACAGCGACGTGTCACATGCCGCCTTCCGCGCATCCTGAAATGGACAGAGTTATTAGAATAGAGAAACTGACTCGAGCTTCGGTTATGGAGGTTTAAGGTTCAGACACCTATTCAGCATATAGTTCCCGGTAAATATCTTGACCTCAAATTGCGATAGAAACGAGGCTCTAGGTTATTATAATGAATATAATCTATGACTGGTGGATATGAGCTCCTCCGCCACCATAGCACACCGTGTCATTCTCAAAAGACACCCATAAAAACGTATTCAGCGCAAGTGCATGTTGTGCCGTGTTTGGGATCACGATTTCTTGTCTCGATATACAGGGTGGAAGATTTTAACCTTACCTGGAGGGGAAGCACTCTAAATACTGGAGATAGCAAATTTCACTCAAAGGAAACATTCATTTATTTTTAATTAGAAACAAAACTGCATTTAAAGATTTTTCAAAATTCGCCTGCTCCACCCGGTAAGTAAGTTTCGTTTTTATTTTACGGGGTACGTATTGAATTTTTGAGCAATAAATGATCGATCGTAACGACCAATCGCTTTTCATATAAAGTTATATTGTAAAGGCGCAACCTTATCTCCTTTGTCGACTGAATGTAAATAAACAGCGGTTCTTCAAAACTCTCACTCATATATTACGAAATTCGAATGTAATACTAAGTTAAAATCGGTTCATCCATTTGGGAATTATGATATCTCGAACAACACAGATACACAAAACTTCAAACTTATTACACCTGTCGTTTTTCGTCGGGATTAAACATAAAGTTAATTTGTATAACATTTTTCCTATAGCACCATTTTGTATAATATTGTCACATATTTACCTACCTCATTAATCGGTTTCAATAATGAGGAAATAGGTTTTCATTTTAATATAAGGTCTTTAAAATTGTGCAACACCTGCGTACGCGCAATTTATTGCCAATATTACATTAATTAATAGCTTCACAAATGTACTATTGTGTTCAAACAATTGTATAATAGTAATGTACTTGAAACAGCTTCGTGTATGAGCGGCAACACTACAGGCCAGTCGTTTCGATCGGTCTGAAGCGACGGATTGTAACGATGTGTCGTACCGTATTATGGGGCCCATTAACATGCAATAGCTAGGAGTTTTCATGTTGACGTGTTTAAAAATTGGAATGTTCGAAACTGCAGCGTACTTTGAGAATGCCGTAAGGCAAAACCGGTCAGGTTCAATAATAAAATATTGTGGAAAAGTACAAGTGCGTATTTAATATGAAGGATATGTAATACTTTTGTGATTGACAGAATACAAAGTGTGACTAATCTACAAGGCTATTACTCAGCCTGTGATAACCAATTGCATCAGGGTTTTAGTGGCGGAAATCCATTGTAAAATACTCGTTAGGAGGACATTATCCTCGATTTGTCAAGACCCACAATGTAAACAATCGGTGACGACTCCCAATAAATTGCAACAGACAGATGGTAAACAGTTTACGTTACATTGTGGTCGATGATTGGAGGATGAGTTTTACGAAAAGGGTGACCCTGAGAGCGTTTTCACATTCATCCGATATCCGACATCGGTGTCGGACGCCGATAGCCGACATCCGACAGTCGACACCTTGTCCGGTTTTCACATTTATCCGATAAAGTCCGGCCACTTGCTCGAAAGCACAGACTAGTTAGGGTTGCTAGGGATGAAAAAAAATGGAAAAAAGTGCTAGCCTTTTTCGACCTTATTGACATGACATGTTTTTCTTAACATCAAGTTTTTTTTCTTATATTATTATTCGGGATCAGTGTTATCATATCAATTAAGGCGAAAAGACACGTAACTATGAAAATGTCATTAAGGTCGAAAATTGCATGCAGCCGCTGTATTACTCTCTTTGTGATCCGATATCGGGCCGAAACAGTGGTGTTGGCTCCGACAACCGATATCGCGCCCAATAATGTGAAAGAGTGATACACGTGTCATACATTTGACTTCCTTCCGTATTGAATGTAGGATATCGGATATAGGACAATGTGAAAACGCTCTGACACGTATTTGGGGATAAAATCTGATCAGATCTAGGTCTACAGCAGTCACTGAAGTGGGGATATGGGAGAGACAAGTACTTACCCGAATAGCATTTTTAAGGGTCTCTGCCTCTTGACGCAGGCTGTCTAATTCGTTCATGTTGCTGTTATCACAACTAGCTTCTTTGTACCGACCGCTTGACGACCGCGCCGCGTACTATATCCACGCAACGCACCGACCTGCAAACAAACAGAATAAATCATTAGATTGATATGTATCAGGATATTGCAAGCTCTCTCTCTGGTTAGAATGAATCTCTGGAGAGCATCGCATTTGCTACCGACTTCTTTCACCAGGCTTTCAGAAATCTGGACATGGCCTCCCTGGCCAAGTAGAATTCCATAAAGGAACTTCGACTACAGGTGTCTGAAGCAGTGAAAACCCGTCTAGACCGGGTTTCTTAGGCGGAAATGCAGTGCCAAGGAACTCATGATCGTCTCTGAGAAATCTGAGTCAGCCTTTTGGATTACATTCTCAAAAATCCAACCAAAAGAATTGTGTGATTTCCGTAACATTAACAAAACATGATTGGATCCAAAAATAATACAGTAATAAGTGAAATCTGCTCAATAGAACTGCCTAAAAGAATCCCAGATTTTATTTACCCAAAAGAACTTGGAATAAACAAGAAGTTTTATTTGGCTGGCGCCATATGATCGAAAACAGTACCAATTGGCCGTCTGTCATTGGCGAGCGAATGCTAACTCGTAACTTTGACGTAATCACGACGTCACTATTTAATACAATGTGGTGTTTTGTAACAAAATATTAAAATGGGTGTTTTGGAGATTATCAAGATCATCAGAGCCCAAGCCAACCAACCTCACCGGTAAATTGGTGCACCTAACTGACAAAGTTGTAGCACAGGCTTTTAGTTTCCCAAACCCGCGAGAAAAGCAGTCGCTCTCATGAAATCCGGCCAAGCTAAATCAAAAATAAGTGAGAGGTCCCCGGGCTCTGAGGTTAAAGTCTGGAATCTAGCATCCTACTAATATTATAAACGCGATAGTTTGTAACAATGGATGGATGGATGGATAGATAGATGTTTGTTACACTTTCACGTAAACACTATTGAATAGATTTTAATGAAACTCTACAATAATACAGCTTATACATCAGAATAACACATAGGCTATAATTTATAACGATAACCGATATTACAGCGATAACCCACGCGCGCGGAGCCGCGGGTAAAATCTAGGACATGCCACATGACACCGTCTAAATGCAAAGTAAGCATCTACCTTACAATATGGATATTAGAATGTGGATTTACTTACGAACCCTCGAGAAATTCAAATAGATATATACAAATATTCGCACCGAGCGGGAAACCCATCAAAATCGCCTACTATTGTGATCCCGATTGAGTCGACACAATGTTTTTCAAACAGATGCCAATATCGTACAGCTAAGAAAATACTTCGACTTTGCTGCTCAATAAAGTTTATGGCTTCATTAGCGCCCTTATTCAGATTGACCAACCGTAACGTAACTACGCGCGTTCGTATTAGCGGACATGTTTAAATTGGGTTAGGTTTACGCTAGTTCTTTCTTCTATGTTGACCAATCAAAATCTACCGACTAATCATGTTATATTGATGGGCAAGTTTCGTTACAAAGTACTCAGCTGCGCAAAGCTCGTTTTTAGATATATTTGGTGATTACAACTGCCTATATAAATTGAGGGATCAATATATACCTCGGAAGCTCGTTTACCCTTCGTCATTTCCGCCATGGTACACTGCCAATTTAAAAAAGATTTTAAAGGAAAAACACAAGTTCCTAAAAATATCACAAATATGGTAACACTAGTGATTATAATAGCTTTAGTTTACTACGGAGGAGGGTTAAACGTGTTGAGGAGGAGTGCTATCGTGCGTTCATCACTAAAATGGAAGAGTCTATAATTTTGAATCCAAAGTCCTTCTGGAAATTTATAAAATGTCACCCCTATACGGTGCAGAACATTCCTTCAAGAACCAAGCGGTTCGGTGACTCTTTCCTTTGTCGCACCATTAAGACCTGGAATTCCTTGCCAGCTCACGTGTTTCCCTCTTCCTACAGTCCCGGGTCCTTTAAGCGGGGCGTGAAAAAGCATCTGATGAGGCCGTCAAGCTGAGTGCCACCATTATTAACATGGCACGTGCATATAATGGTGGCCCTCTTTCTTGAGACTTTGCCTTCAGCTTACCATCAGGCGAGGTAAAGTCAAATTGACGTGTCCTGTTTATAAAAAACAAAAAAAAAAAAAAAGGTTCTAATACCCTCCCTTCCACTCTTCACTATAATGGCACCTCGGCAGATTCTAATGAAGGAATTTGTAACATTTTTGCTTCATACGTCCAATCAACATTCCTCCCGTCGTCCACTCAAATGCACAATAGTTCTCGCCATGAATATGAATGTCAGCTTAACGCTCAGACAATAGGTGACATTGAGGTACTCCCCGATACCGTCTTTAAATTGCTTAAATCAGTGAATCTAGCCAAGGCTGCTGGGCCAGACGATTTATCACCTATATTTATTGTCAACGGTGCTGAGCAGTTGACCGAGCCGCTTGCCCTTCTGTACCGGTGGTCAATCTGAGAAAGCACTGTGCCCAATATTTGGAAGTCCACGTTTGTGACCCCAATCAATAAGAGTGGAAAAAAGAAGACGTGAAAAATCACAGACCTATATCTAAATTGTGTATCTTTGCTAAATTGTTAGAGCGCATTGTGCACACACAAGTATATGACACACTAAAGAGTATTTTCATTCTTGAACAACATGGCTTTATCAAAAACAGGTCAACCACAACAAATCTATTATCCTTTATAGATCTCGTTACATCACAGATGATGGGGGCGGTCAGGTGGATACGGTGTTCACTCACTACAGTAAAGCCTTTGATCGTATCGATCACCAAATACTTTTTCAGAAGTTAATACGTGCTGGCATCCACGGAAATTTGTTTAGGTGGTTTTGCTCATACATTGAGAACAGGTCGCAAGCCGTCGCAGTGAATGGATCTGTGTCAACATGGCATACCGTAACCTCTGGAGTCCCACAAGGTTCATTACTGGGCCCTCTTTTATTTAACATCTTTATAAATGACATCAACACGTGCTTTCTTCACTCGCAGTTCTTAATGTATGCTGATGATGTGAAAATCTTTAAGCAAATTATAGTTGATACTGACTGTTCTGATTTGCAGCAGGATCTATTAAGATTTGAACAATACTGTACACTTAATAATTTAGGAATTAACACTTCTAAATGTTAGACAATAACTTTCTCTCGTAAACGTGAATTTAACTACGCCCTGAAAGGAGTTACACCCGTAAGAGTGACCGAAACCGTGATTTAGGTAAAATACACGACTCTAAATTAACATACGAAAGGCACATCAATAACATTGCCACTAGAGTACTTAAATAAAAAGTTAGGTTTCGTGATGAGGTCTTGCTCTCAATTCTCAAGTGTAAAGCCAGCGAAGATACTTTATTGCTCATACGTCCGCAGTATCCTCGACTATTACTCTCAGGTCTAGAACCCACAGTACAATGCTTACATAGAAAGATTGGAATTAGTGCAGCATAAATTTGTCAGGTATTTGCAATTTAAGTGCAACGTATACGACGACAGTTATGAAAAGAGGTGTAAAAGGCAACACTTACTGCCGCAGATATTGCATGCTTAGTTAAAATGGCACAGAACAAAATAGATTCTCCCTGCCTTCTTGACAAGCTACAACTGAGAGTTCCTACTAGATCGGTTAGGATGCAATAGCCACTTCATGTTCCCCGCGGTACCACAAACTACCGAAACAGTGAGAGCGGCTGACTATGTTAACAAAATAGGAAACCACCCTGAATTTGATCTTTTTAACACGAGTCCATTCTCCTATAGTCGCTTTATCTCTAAGAGGTGGTTTGAGTCGGTTCTCTGACTATTAACAACGAAATTAATCCGAGTTACAACTGTACGGGCAAGCACTAAATATGTACATGCGAAAACTTCTAAATGGTTTTAAGTTATCCAGTCAGTTGTCATTCATCCTCTGAAACCCATTTCCAACTCTGTAGGAGCCGGCTTTTTAACTGTGACGCGGCTGAACTTCTATATTTTATCATAGACTATATTAAACTATTCATAGGCTTGCGTTATTGGTCGATCAATCCCTTTTTAATCGACTTCAAAAAGGAAGGTTCTTAATTCGTTTGTATTTTTTTTGTTGGCCAATCAGTGTAGTACAATAGCGAACTTTTTGACGTTTATTTACGAAGTTTGCCAGTAACTAAACTACTGCCAGCTATTGAGACACATTGTCAATCAGAATAATGGCCCGGAGGCGATTTTGGCACGAGCTTCGCTCTACTACGGCACGGAGTTGCTAAATTCTTTTATTTTATGGAGTCATAATTGTTTTGTTGAAGTGATGTTGTTTGTAACGTCATGTTTTGTTATTAAAAGCGGTTTTCGAAATTGAGAATGTTGGAATAAGCTGCATTAGTAAGCTTTGAAGCGGGTCTGATTCCCGGGAATCAGACGTAACAGTCGATCTTGCTATCGCCAGATATAATTATTTTTTTATATTGGCTTGGAAGTTCCTAAGGTACCTTCCTTAGTGGTACCAAGAAAAAAAGGATATTATACTTAGTCCTATTTAATATCTGCTTCAGTGTTTCACCTGCCAATTAACGGAAACGACTCTAGTGCGAGGTTTCCTTTCAGAACTGGGTTTCAAACGGTAGTTAGGTACTCCCACAAAGAATAAGCAGAAGAGCTGACTGCAAATTCCAAAGTACAAGATATGCCGATGATGAAGACGCCAGACAAAATAAAAAACCTTGTCTAAAGAAATTATACACAGTCCTAGCTAATATAATAACGCAATCATCGCGCCATTGTTTCAGATCGATTGTCCTGTGTGACGCCACTGTTGCACAACCGACGCGGAGCATGTTATGAGAGGAAGTAAGCTCAGAAATATGACAAACCTACCTTTGTTATGTTTTTTAAAAAGCCTACAGAATTTCAATATTTTTCGTATCTTAGCGTAAGTTTATTATAATATAAGCAAGATTGTTTAATCAGGCAAATGTAAGTGCCTTCGAAAAGCCTAATAAGGACTAAGTTATTTCCGGTTGCAACTAAAGCTTACTCCTCATTCAACAATGCATCATTTTCTTATTTAAGATCACTTGGGGTGATGTAAGACATTACAAAGTATGACCTAACAGTTGACGATGCTGTACAAGAGAATAGTTGGCGCCCCAAGATTATGAAAGCCAACTGCGTAACGGGATAAGGCTAGGACAAAAGAGGATACTATCCATCAACGTTCAGACATTTTGAAGTTTAATTTCGTATAAAGTAATGAACTTATCTACATAAATCCTGAAACCATTACACGCATTTTTAGGCAATCGTATAAAAGTACACATGGAAACTTTGTTGAACACCTACGTCACATGAAAAGCAAAAATATCTTCGAGACTTGAACAAGCCTAGATGATCATTATCGGAAAACACGCCCGGAAAACCCGCAACGAATTCCGCACCATAGCGACGCGTCCTGTACAAGTATGGGTGGAATTTATTTATAAATGTGCGGAATGTCTGTAGCGGAGCCGTTGAGCCGCTCGCCTGGTTATCTTGATGGGGAGATAGGGGTATCAAAGTTATGTAATTCCATAACACATTATCTAAAACTACTACCCGTAGAATACATACTTTAAAGTTGTGCAAAAAAAGTCCAACTGAAGAAGGTTCTTTAAGAATGATGATTAAAATAAAAGAAGTACGGATTTTATCGCAACCTATTTGGCGTTATTTTTACTCGACTGCGTCAGCGAAGGTTATATTTTTCGCGTATTTTCGTAATGGGATATTTTAGTTCTACCCCACTCTGACACCATTAAGCGACATTATGACCCTAACCTGTCCATTAGTACCAGTTAATGGTCCCTTACACATCTCAAGTCCAACAGATTAACCCTTCCCTAGAATACAGTTATATCTCCTTACGCAACCTCGTCAACTACTTCTTGTATAAATAGTCCATAATCGCTTACCTAATCGACACGTAATACACTACGTTACTAAGAACAAAACAAGTTCAATCACATTCTAAATCCCCTTTCGTAATCACCTTTGATCCATATACTATAAGGATCAAAGGGGATACGAAGATTTTCCATTCCTCAACACATTGTATGCCCACATTACCTGCATACAACCCTGATGCTACGACCGTGACATACATCTTTCGCTTCCTGCTATGTTTATAAATTATTGCTTTGGGTTTTAGGTATTCTTGACATGACCTTTCTTTAGAATTTCCTCGATCTTATTACATACCTTTCGTAGGATATATAGGTCCTTCATTATTATTACCACTGAGCATTTATGAATTTATACTTGGAAAAATGGTAGTGTCGAGCAGGTACGTTTATCTTACTACTATTTCAATATATGCGAAAGTTAGGATGTTTGTTACTCTCAATCACAGAACGGCTGAAAAGATTTGAATGAAATTTGGCACAACATATTCGCGTGGGTCGCGGGAACGGGAATGATGATGACTTTTTAAAAGGAAAACTTGACCAGACGTGTTCACACAGGTAGTTCTACTAAAGCGTGCGTATAGGTAATAAAATTCTATTTTGCAATGTATGTCTAATATTAGTTCTACGCTATTGTTCTAAGTGTTTTCCAACACTGTTTATGTTACACTGAAGAATAGGGTTGCCACTTAAGGCAATCTTCACATAATTATAGAACAAGGTCGCATCCCGCTACCTGTCTTTATACGCTTGGATCTTCTAAACTACGCAATGAATTTTAATGCGGTTTTCACCATCATTCTACCTTCGCCTAGACTTTGTTAGTAGTAAAGTCATTTGATTGGATGTCCTTGGCCTAAGGTGTCCAATTTAACTAGCCAATCTAACCAGATAGCTGCGATATATAGACAAATAAAGGAAATTGTTAGACAGCTATGTTATGTCTACTAAGTAATGTCACCTGAAGTTGTAACCCGGTTTCTCGGAATGTGACTCGTAGATTCCAGTACTGCCATGGGTGGTACAAAATTGCTTCTAAATATTAAACGTACACCGGCGAGAAAAAGGCAATGTAATACCTATGAAGTTAGTATTTGAACAAGATGCGATGCGGCCCTACCAAAAAGGCTGCGTCCATACAATTACGAGAAACGGGGCAAAACGGGGTACAACAAACAATACAACGCAATGAAAGCCATTAGGGTAAACATTCCCATGGAAATTAGCTAGGTTGAAAGCACAAAGACAGAATTGCTTATCAACCAAATACAGGTACAAATAGTGTGTGTTTTAGATACGTTTGTGCTCGTTATGTAAATTGGGAAACAATTGTATTTTATTTCGACAACCTCCGTGGCGTAGCGGTAGTGAAGGCGGCCGCAACGCAGGAGGCGCGGGTTCGATCCCCGCTCAGTGCCAATAATTTGTATGCATGAATATGGGTATTTGCATTTGGTCTGGTCGTGCCTCGGAGAGCACGTTAAGCCGTCGGTCCCGGTTGTCATACAAACATCCATGGCAGTCGTTACGGGTAGTTGGAGCCCTCAAAAATCCAACAACTGGTCTAGCTGCAATGCTTCGATATCGCCTTTGGGTTGTGGAGGTCATATGGCAGTCGCTTCACGGAAAATATCGAAGTTTAGCCAAATCTACAGTTAGACTGGTACAAAGTGGACCCCAGACTCCAAATTGAAAAGCTTTGGGGATTTCCAGCATGTAAAAAAAACACTAGCCGAGTGTATTCACAGGCATCGATGTTCACTTATCCCATCAGTCTTTCCACCTCAATAACACAAAGACCATTTTGCCTTACAGAATACAATACAATGATTCACTAAACAATACAATCCAATAAGGACAATGTATTAAGGTACATATGCGCGTAAATTACTCACAAAGAAATAAATATTGACGTGTTTCTGTAATTGTGTTGTTTCCTTGCGGTTTAGTACCACCACAGAACGTTTACCAGGATGGTTAAGTTAAAGTTTACTCAGACGATCTCTACTTAAGTGCGCTGTAATTGCAGTCTAATTATGGAAATGGTAATAATGGAATTAAACGAAGGGCGCATGCAACTATGTCAAAACGAAAAGTTTAAATTTAATCCGATGGTAAATAGAATTATCTTGACAATTGAAATAAAAATCAGGGGAACTTGGGGGTGAAAGCTGCGACCGGCATTTGCGCAAGGATGATGACGTCAGGAGTTAGGGAGGACAACAGAAAATATGGTTATCGTCAACAGAAGCATCACACGTCGACTGCACCTAAATGGACGTTCACAGAGGCAGTAAAATAGAAGGCGGTGTGATATTAATAACTGGATCAGTCACTAGCATAAAAGTGTGCATGCGTGACTTCTGCATGCGTCTGCAGTTCTCGTATGCGTTCGGCTTCGAAATCATACCTTAACGAAAAACAAAAAAGTAACTCGGAGCCGAATTCGATAAAACAAAACTGTAAGATTCCATTTTTACCTGACTACCAAGGAAAGGTTATGTCTTTAGAAAATAAGTTCTTGGGAAGAGTTGTACGAATAGATGGACAATTGAACAAACAAAAGACACACAAGCTATGACTAATGCAGGGCTTTTCACTGAATCATCCCCACACGCACACACCCCTTGTTATTCTGTTCCCCGTTATTTTAAACTTTCATACGGTACGAGTCTCCTAAATATGGCCACTTTAATGAAATCAATAGTACTGTGTTCTTTCTGTTTATAGATAAATTACTTCAATTGCTAGTTATTTTGTAATTTTCAGGCAAAATCGATCGATGGGTTTTGTGCTGTTACAGTTCAGATTTATTGTCTTTATACTGGAGGAACATCCATCAAACGCTATAGTTATAAGTTATCACCAATAATATAATATATAATAATCGACACGGTGTTCGTGTGCGTGCAACTAGCCGTATTTGTACGACTCTACGAAGCTCGCACGAATCGAGACGAGCTGCTCCGAAATCGGACGAATACATATAAGCAGCTGTTTATGAGAAAGTATATAGGTGTATAGGTATTTATGTACAACAGTGAATAGCTGTACTTGTAAAATTTGTGTAAAAAGTGTTTTGAATATGAATGAACAAAGTGCATTTATTATTAATGAAGAAAGTCACGAAAAAATAGTAAAAGAAAATGAGTGAGTACTCTATATACATACATTTTATTATTATCACAAATGCAGTATTAATTTTGAATTATAAGCGCCTGTGGTGTGGCCCTAGAATAGCGCCTGTGGTGTGGCCCTAGAATAGCACCACCCCATCTCCTCCCGTGGGTGTCGTAAGAGGCGACTAAGGGATTCAAATACCGGAGGATGGGCAGCAGCATCTTTCCGCGTACTAGCCACCAAACTGCGATCGCCAACCCGCCTGCCAAGCGTGGCGATTACGGCATAACCCCCCATGGTGAACGAACCCAACAAACGGCCCCTAGTCCCCGGCGGCCCCGCTATTCCTGGCTATGGTAGCGGCCATGGTAACGGCGGGGCAAGGGGTGCGAAGAATCCCCGGCAGATGCCAGGCTACCAACCCCGACGACCTTTGGCCCTGGCAACGTACAACACGCTCACACTGCGAACCGACGAGAAGCTCGCTGAACTCGAGGAAGAATTGAGCAGGTTACGGTGGGATATCGTAGGATTGTGTGAAGTCCGGAGAGAGGGGCAGGACACCATGATCCTCAAATCCGGTAACCTGCTCTATTTCCGGGAGGGCGACATACTGTCCCAGGGTGGTGTCGGGTTTATCGTCCACAGGTCCCTTGTCAACAACGTGGTCCAGATCGAGAGTGTTTCGACGAGGGTAGCGTACCTTATACTCAGAATCACCAAACGGTATTCGCTGAAGGTCATACAGGTACACGCACCGACCTCGAAACACCCCGACGACGAGGTGGAGACTATGTATGAGGATATCTCTAAAGCCATGCATAGCTCTCGAACACACTATACCGTTGTGATGGGGGACTTTAACGCGAAACTGGGCAAACGAAGCGACAACGAGCTGAGAGTGGGGCAATTTGGATATGGAAAGAGGAATGCACGTGGCCATCTGCTGGCCGGCTTCATGGAGAAGGAGGGCCTTTTTATGATGAACTCCTTCTTCAGAAAGCCGGAACAGCGTAAGTGGACATGGCTACACCCTAACGGTGTCACAAAAAATGAGATTGATTTCATCTTGTCGACGAAGAGGCACATATTCAATGATGTCTCCGTGATCAATTCAGTAAAAACAGGAAGCGATCACCGGATGGTAAGAGGCACATTGAATCTTAGAACAAAGCTCGAAAGATGTCGACTGATGAAGTCTACGCTCCGACCAGCACCTATCCAGTTCCAGAACCCTGAGCACTTTCAGCTCGAGTTGCAGAATCGCTTCGAATGCCTGGGAGATTGCGAAAATGTGGATGATTACAATGACAGATTTGTGGAAATTGTCCAAACGACTGGGTCTAAGATCTTCAAAGCCCGTCGTTCAAAAGGAACCAAAAAGATTTCGGACCTCACCAACAAACTTATGGAACAAAGACGAAATTTGGTTCTGCAGTCCTCTGAAGATGCTACTCAGTATCGGCGTTTAAACAGACAGATCTCCAAGTCCTTGACTCGCGACCTACGCCAATTTAATACGACTCGTATTAAGGAGGCGATTGAGAGCAACAAAGGCTCAAAGGTTTTCGCAAGGGATCTGTCTGTTGGTCAAAGCCAACTGAATAAGCTGAAGGCGGAGGATGGCAGAATTATTTCGTCAAAGCCGGAGCTGTTGGAAGAGGTCGAGAAGTTCTACGGACAATTATACACGAGTGTACGGCAATCTGTTAATAATCTGGCCAAAGACCCAAGAGCCAGATTGACCCGACACTATACCGAGGATATCCCGGACGTCAGCCTGTACGAGATTAGAATGGCTCTCAAACAGATAAAGAACAATAAGGCACCGGTTGATGATGGGATCACGGCTGAGCTTCTAAAAGCTGGTGGAACACCGATACTTAAAGCT
The DNA here is from genome assembly GCA_949126895.1 of Eilema caniola. Lineage (NCBI taxonomy): Eukaryota > Metazoa > Arthropoda > Insecta > Lepidoptera > Erebidae > Eilema > Eilema caniola. The sequence continues at coordinate 1,686,843 of OX421488.1, read as the reverse complement.
CTTCAGAAGCTATTTGATTCCGTCATACTCGAGGGACGAACGCCTAAGGCATGGCACAGAAGTGTGGTGGTACTCTTCTTCAAAAAAGGTGATAAAACCTTGTTGAAGAATTATAGACCCATCTCGCTTCTGAGCCATGTCTACAAGTTGTTTTCGAGAGTCATTACAAATCGTCTCGCTCGCAGGTTCGACGACTTCCAGCCTCCCGAACAAGCCGGTTTCCGAAAAGGCTTTAGCACCATAGACCACATACATACGCTGCGACAGATTATTCAGAAGACTGAGGAGTATAATCAGCCACTCTGCTTGGCGTTTGTGGACTATGAGAAAGCCTTCGATTCGATCGAGACCTGGGCTGTGCTACAGTCTCTCCAACGGTGCCAAATTGACTATCGATATATCGAAGCGCTGAAGTGTTTGTACGAAAACGCCACCATGTCAGTCCGCCTCCAGGATCAAAGCTCAAAACCTATCCAGTTGCAGCGAGGGGTGAGACAGGGAGACGTTATATCTCCGAAACTGTTCACCGCCGGCCTGGAAGATGTTTTCAAGCTCCTGGACTGGAGAAGTCTCGGCATCAATATCAACGGCGAGTACATCACTCACCTTCGATTCGCTGACGATATCGTAGTCATGGCTGAGACCTTGGAAGACCTAGGTACAATGCTCGAAGACCTCAGTAGAGCCTCCCAACAAGTGGGCCTCAAAATGAACATGGACAAGACGAAAATTATGTCAAATGTCCATGTCGCACCCACTTCTTCTTTAAAGGTTGGAGACTCTACACTCGAAGTTGTCGACGAATATGTTTACCTGGGACAGACAGTCCAGTTAGGCAGGTCCAACTTTGAGAAAGAGGTCAATCGTCGAATCCAACTCGGCTGGGCAGCGTTCGGGAAGCTTCGTAATATCTTCTCGTCCAAAATACCGCAGTGTCTCAAGACTAAAGTCTACGATCAGTGTGTGTTGCCAGCGATGACCTACGGAACTGAGACTTGGTCCCTTACTATGGGCCTCATAAGAAGGCTCAAGGTCACCCAAAGGGCGATGGAGCGTGCTATGCTCGGAGTTTCCCTGCGTGATCGAATCAGAAATGAGGAGATCCGCAGGAGAACTAAAGTAACCGACATAGCACACAGAATCGCCAAACTTAAGTGGCAGTGGGCGGGGCACATAGCTCGTAGAACAGATGGCCGTTGGGGCAAGAGAGTTCTCGAGTGGCGACCACGCGCCGGAAGACGCAGTGTAGGCAGGCCTCCCACACGGTGGACCGACGACCTGGTGAAGGTCGCGGGAAGAGCATGGATGCGGAAGGCGCAGGACCGGTCACTGTGGAAATCCTTGGGGGAGGCCTTTGTCCAGCAGTGGACGTCTTTCGGCTGAAATGATGATGATGAATGATGATAAAATAATTATGTACATATAAATAAATATAAATTTAATTATAATTGCATAAGTTGATACAAAATGCTATGCAATAGCTTTACCGCGGCAGTCCCCGAGTGCCACACGTCTTTTTTTATAGGACACGTTGATATGACTTCACCACGCCTAGTAGAAAGTTGAAGGTAAAGTCGCAGGAAATGGTCACCATAACTGACAACCACAATATTAATTTTACCAACGGTTATGAACAATATAGTCTTGGAAATATGAAAATTTGATAACTAGGATTTTTAAATGTTTGTATTGGATTCAGAACAATTGGAATCACTGACGAAATATGAACTATTTTGAGAAGTGATGCCAATAAAATGTATATTTCGAAAAATATTATATATCGACTTCGTTATTGTGAATTCCATATTCCCTTTTCTTGAAGCCGGTTCAAAAGAACATTTAATTCGGCACAGATATTTCTGAAAAGCATCCTTAGCCATAGATGGGTAAACATAGTGAATATAAAACACCAACAAAAATTCGGTGGAACTGTAAAACAAACAGAGAGACAGACAGTAAGGAAAATGTTGAGGAAACTAGCGTTAGTGGGAATACTAAAAATATATGCTTTATAGAGAAATTCTGTTTACGCCGAACCTATTGACGGTTGCTACGCGTAGGATGTTTTATTGTAAGCGTTTATTCGCAGCTATATCTGAAAGGCATATGCTCTTAGAGGATGTCATTACAGTATCGGTAGCCGGCTTCGAACCCTGACATGCTACCGACTACTCTAGTACAAGCAATTTAGCCTATATGGATATTAAATTGTACGAATAGGTCCTCTTTTTAGGGGTAAGGCGTTTTGCGAATAAATGCATTGTGCACTAAGCCAGTTACGTTAGGTTAGGAATATTAGTAATTCCAGTTTCTCACTAATATTTAAATAAAAATTATTACAGAAGTTGAAAACGGTAGGTTAAAATTGATTTGGGCACGTGGAACGAAGGAGTACCTACTGTCAGAATGACGTTAGTTAGTATGTTTGAGGTTCCTCAAACTTTAGAATATTCCAGGAGAACGTGAATAACTGACACATACCGATAAATACTCTACGAAACACGAAGTAAAGTTACCTAAGTGTAGCATTTACGTACAATGAAGTTACAGGGCCTATCATAAAACTTATTTTCTTAGTTCCGGTCATAAGTCCTGGAGAAATGGTATCATGAAATATCAGACTTCGTTCGGCCTTACCCGGCCGAACGAAATTCAAAGTAACTTTATTGTCAATGCTATTTCTTTCATATGATTTGAGATTGACATGGTCATTCACGTTAATAGTGTAAGGCTGAGATTCAGAGACGAGTCTAAGCTTGAACTTACGCTTCCATCTGTCGAAATCAACGGCTTACCCTTAAATTTGTATTCAGAGACGTTCGGAACACGACTTAAACTTAGCGTAAACTAAGATAAGCCAAGTAGTCAATATCGACTACTTAAGACGGAACTAGCGCCACCAAGTGGGCTAAGGTGTAATTAATATCGACAATAGATAACTGTGATTAAAAAGTTGTCAAATCTGAATAAACTTCATCATTTAATCGCGCGCGTGCTTTTATTTTCTCTTTTACATTGTTAAATTACGTATTAGCATCATAAAATGGAAAATATCGAAGACATTTCTTCATTGTTGGGTTGTAGGTTGTAACATAAATAAAATTTTGTATTTATTGCGATCCTGATTTAATTTTTATGTACGCCTGGCTACACAGTTTCATAAAACCGTAACTCACCGATGAACGTTTTGCTTTTAAAAATGGCCATAGAGAAAAGAGTGTAAACTAGCTAAGACCGACGTAAGTTTGACAGGGCCTGTGTCTCTGAATACGAATTTTGAAGATGCGCTTAGCCACGACTTGGCTTAGACCGGTCTTCGCCCGTCTTATGTTCATGTCTCTGAATCTCAGCCTAAGTGTGTAGTGCTGTTAAGCGCCATGATCCCAGTTCACACTGTTCACAGTGATCATGGCGCTTATATCAGCGCCGAAATATCGGATACTCAATAAAAACGAACAATATGGTGAAAATTCCGGTGAGTGTTACGCTATTTCTTTCGTTCCTGTATCGTGCGGGCGAGAATCGGATGTACAATCGACAAAAATCAATCGACTCGGTTACACTTTTTCATACAAAGTTGTTTCTAAAATTGCAACCGCATCTGTTTGTCGACTGTACATATAAATGGTAGTCCACACGGCAAATACTTCATTCCTACTTAACAACTAACATACATTTTAATAGCTTGCGCGGTAAATTGTAGAATGCGCCGTGACTTATGCATTTGTGAGTAAAACTGTAAGAGATATGGGTAGTGTACGTCACACGTTCAAACTGTACGTAAGACTGTTTACTAAGTCGTATTTCACCTATTCGTTCAACATCATTATTATTTATCTTTTTATAAATTTGTTCCTGATGATTTGGCTTATATGTTAGTTTTCTGCGGGAGTGACTGCGGTCTGATCCCAATCCTGGGAGGAAAGCCTATGCCAGCAACTTATCCCTTTTTTTAGCAGGAGCACTGACTAGCAGGTGAGTTTGATTTGGGTCCCAAAGGTGTTGAATGCGCCGCACACATAAAAGACGGTAGTTATAAAAAACTCACAATATTTTTCTAATCCCAGAATAAATGTCATTTACCAAACAATCCTAATGACAACACATCCCATATTACGTGTATGAACCAGAGCAGTGGACTGCGGAGTTTTGTGTTGCGCCCGCTCATATACAGTTATAAACACTCGTTTAAGTAATCAACCCATGTGAGACGGAAATGCAACCGAAATGGAAGCATGCAGTAATTTGTTGCGTTCGTGGGGTTATTGACTGCGATTACAGCTAGGTGAATGTAGCTATATGTACATATAGCAAGGTAGGATATTTTATTCATGACTATGACTTTAAAAAATCCGTAAGAACCTTTTACAAAGAGAAAGCTGAGGAAAAGATGAATGAAATCGATAAGTCGTTTGATAGTTATGGCTTTAAGAAGAGAAACAGGGACTCATTTTTATGATCTCAAATAACGATGACTTATCATCTATTTGTGTAAAAATGGGTCCCTGTTTAGGTACCCACCCTGCCTCTGAAGGTAGGTTTGAATAGAAGAGATTCTCTGGACACAAGCCAGACCTCACCTGCTAATTGAAAGATGAGGCTCTAGCGTCATCTTGCCTCTTAGTAGACAACAAAAATAAACCAAATCATAGGAAGATCTGACACTAGAATCCAAAGTTCTGACTTCGTATGCTATCGGGATTGGCACTCGAATGAAAGAATAAGAGGTAATCTTACACCCGTATTCTTAAACGTTACCGCAAATGCCACTCCACTCAAACTCAACTGTGTGAGCTTTGAGGGTTGCTTCAAATGTCCCTCAAGTTCGGTATTTTTAGTCAAACTTTTGGAGTTTACGTTTTTCACTCAACTCGACTCCACGTGAGTGAACCCCAGATAGAGTGGAGTAATTACGTCATCATACGTCATCAATTAGTGTCAAAATCTGTGTCTTTTTAATCTATGGTTATTGTCAAAGACGATTGACAACATCTCACATTAAAAAGTAAACAAAAGTATTTGTATTTTCATTGAATAACAACAATAACAGTTACATTTTAACAACAGTTAAGTCGCCGATTGTCTTTTTATGAGGGGCGAATACATTTTTATGACGGGCGAATATATTTTTTGAGGGTAAAGGATGGTAAAAGTGTAAATAGAGAAAGCTGATACATCTGGCAAACCTTTTTTGTACTAATTTGAGGATGTCTTCTAAAGTCCAAATTCCACAATGCATACTGGTACAGTCTACGTTTAGCTACCATGACTTCAAAACAAATATCAATAGTAATACTTATACAAATTATGTAAACACAAGCTCCACACTCATTGGCTATCCGGGTGCTAAGAAGATTGCATTTTAACCGAGGAATATAATTGAATTGAAACAAATATAAACTACTGTGTCTTTGTCGTTTCTGGAATTCCATATCGTCATACACTTCTAAAGTATTGTCTGCATACCTTAAATACTTCCTTGATGGGTAAGTGATAAGTTGTATCGTCAAATATATAATTTAAATAGTCTTCAAAACTGTTTTCTAGCGACATTTCTTCAATTTTATGATAGATCGAGGTCCCGAGTGGATTTTAAAGTAAGGTCGTGTGCTAACTTCAGATGACGTTTGTTTACTCCACTTAAATGAGGGAATTTGTCAAGTGAACTTGGGGTGGAGGGATTTTTTGAAACTATAACTGCCAAATTACTCAAATGTGGTCGAGTCGAGTGGAGTGAAATCTCGAGGAACGTTTAAGAATACGGGGGTTACTCTCCGTGACGTATTTTGTACCGACAGCTGTCCGCCATCGGGATTCAGTCGTCTACTGGTAAGAAAATTCGATTTTGTTAAAAAAGTGCAGACATGTAAATTAGCCGTCGTTATGATTGTGTCCATGCAAGTTTACTTTCTTTGCATGCATTATCATAGCAATAAGAAATGTCGAATTTATTTTAAATAGAAAGAACAATACCTATATAATACCAATGATAGATTTATTGCACAATATGTTTTCTTTCTCTCTTTTCTTCTTGAGAACCACCAACATTTCGAATTTATCGCAATTAGGTATATGAAAAAAAAAAAGAACTTTTGCAGCTGTAAAAGGTCGGTTCGCGACAAACAGACATGACAAAATGTCTGGCTTACCGCTTAATCCTCTTGTTAGTTCCTCAGCTGCACAAAACTTTACTTTCAAAAAGGACATTTAATTAGGATGGAAAGCCGATAACAGGATTAGGGAGGCGCTGTGTGACCTATATACGTAATACGTATAGGTAGATCAAATTGTGCGTTGCTTTACGTATTTGCATATGTGATTACTTGTCGTGATTGACTGATTCATCAGTCAAACCTGGGGTTACAAATTCCAAATTCTGGTAGTTGATGCCATTTATGTATAGGTATCAGTAGCGTGGTGTCCCTACAACACCTTTCCATCGTAGAGATTATTAAATTTATACTAGAACATTTACATGGTCAAAAAAGGGATAAAGTACAGATAAATAGGTCAAAAAGTACCCTCCTTATTTTGCTTAGCCGCAGTCGGGAAAATTTAACGAGCATCAGCAAGCACAAACATAAAATCTGCATATTATTTTTTTCAGTTTAAAATCTCTACTACTATTAGTCTGAACAGACTTCGAAACATAACCCATATTCAGATTGTATTCACCATAACGGTACTAACTCAGAACAATATAAAATATACATGGGTGTAGTCGAACTCACCCAAAAATATCTCACCCAAAATCAAACTCACTCAAAAGTTCTAAACCAAATATCATAACATTCAATTATATATGGCTTTAATTAATATTATCATAACCTATACGAGTCCGATTGTACAGCTTTTTATAAAAACAAATAGTAGAATAAAACAATTTTTGTGTGAGTTGTATTTGGGTGAGTTCGATTTGGGTGAGTTTGATTTGGGTGAGTTCGACTACTAGGGATATACATGATTCTCAGGTTAGAAAAATAAATAAATCAAACCTGTAAATTTTGTCAAAATTTTCTTTCCGCCTTTCTTTCATTGAATATTCCTTTTATTAAGGAGTTCTGGATCGTATTTGTAGTAAGTATAGCAAGAACTCGTCTTGTACGGGTTAAGTAGATTGAATTGAAAGTGACACGGGCACATATAGACCCATAAAACACCTATATTGCATTTACGTGCTCTCCAAGATGTCTAAGGAATTATCAGATCGCCGAGGTATATGAGTGCTTTCTGAAAGCTTCTCCAATCTCAATCAAGATAAGTTTGATATGTGAAGAAGATTGCAGGGATTTCAGAATAAGGTTACTAAAAACATTTTAAAAAATAAAAATCTTTTTCTAAAAACCATACAAAAAAAAGGTTAGTTATCATTAGCGTTTTGTACTTATTCAGTCGGAGTTCGATCAAGAGTCTGCTTAAACAATTTTTTTTTTGTTTTAGTATTTCTAGCTTTTTCTGGGTCGACTACCATCCGACCCACAAATCCCGAAAGGAAAGCCTACGCCTGAACCTCGTCCGTCAATGAGTAGGTGCCCCGGTTTCCAGGTAGGTAGTTTGGCATTCAAAGTGGTTTATTTCGACGTAACATATCAAACTATGTAATATTTTCGCAAAACAGACTGGTCCAGTCGTTTGGCCACAACGCCTTTAATATACGGGAAGAAAGGACAGAATAGGTAGTAAGAACAATTGTTGCCGCAAGCAGAACAATCAATAATGCTTAAAGACGTCGTTTCAAGGTGAGATTAACATCGATTGTAGACACGAAGATGATCACGAACGGTTAACTCAATCAATTAATATAATTAGGGGTCAAACCTTCTCAGCTGCAAGCCCGCAACAACGCTAAAATGATGACGATAATGATGTAAATCGTTTTTCGAGACATAAGGCGAAGAAAAATCATTGAAGTAGTGAATCTATCTAGTAGTAAATTAGCAACAAGTTATGTATTAAAATGATAATTAATTATTACCATTCACGTTATTAACTTTCCAGTGTTTTGAATGTTACTAACAAAATTCGACAGGAACAACGTTATTATATCACGGTAAAAGAATTGAACTTATCAGAACATTTCTCGGTTACGCTTATGGTTAAGAAGTATTTCTAAATCTGTGGGTGGCTACCATGTGGCTACATTGTATCGTAATTGCTTTTCTTAGTCGCAAGTAATGTGGCCACCTTATTGCTGAATTTTTGCTTATTATGCCATATTGTTTATCTCGTTTAGCACTTTCTGTCGCATCGCGAATGACAATCTATTGTACCCTCAGCCTAAAAAGAGGTTTATTTTTACATTTCGTAGTGATTCTATTCATTGTTGTTTTATGGCGTCAAAAGAGATTGAACGATACGTTGAGTGAAATATGGAAGGAACAGACATCGTAGGAATCCTTGTTCCATCCATTTATTGTGCGTACTGATAAGCAGTGAAACTTGTAGCTTGAGTTTCGGAAACCGTGAAATCGTCGAGCCAAGTATGGGCTCTTGGCAAACGTGTTCGATAGTCGACCAGATCATCACTTACACTACCAGCAAGTGAAGTAGTGGTCAAACGTGGGTCTATCAATGATAAAAGATGATCATGTATTTTAATATTTGCGACCGTCATCAACGTCATCATGAATCATACGAAACACCAGTTGCTTTTCCATAACTGGCCTAAAGCGCGTTTTTCCTGTTGCTCTTTACAAATTAATTGATGACCTAATATAGCAACTTTGTTTTTGATCATTATTATATCGCATAATAAACGATACATAAACAAAATGTCAATTTTAATCTCTGATCTCAATCAGATTACTTAGTCATTGCATTGAATGCCGCAATCTGGCTTAACTAGATGAGCAGTGCTTCTCTGATTGGTGGTTACGCCGATTCACGCCGTTTGCTAATAGAAGTATTGGTAACGTATGACTATCACAAGTCTCGACTGCGGACTGCGGTCGATATAAAGGTTATCGACAGAAATGTTGTTCTGTAATATTTTTGTTTGGAAACGGGAATTAATCACAGCCCTGTGAGTGAAATAGAAGAAATGGCGTAAAGCGAAACCAACTCAAATGTGTCGGCTAATATGAACGCGTGTGTTTACGTTATGGCGGTTAGGTAATCGATGCATAAGGGCTGTCGACGAATAGAAATAAAAACATTGGATACGTATAACGTGGTAAGGATTTTATGATAAACACATTATAAAATCTAACCAGTAGAAAACTTGCTATTTAACATACATACATAATGTTCACACGCCTACTTACCTTCGGATTAAGCAAAGACAAACAGCCCGCCATTTGACTCCATGTAAGCCTTTCATGCAAGCCCGTCGGTTTCGAGTAGGTTCATCTAACATCCCTCTTTTTAAATTATGTTAATTTGATCAGCGTGTGTAGCGCGAGGTCAACCCCGGCTGATCTGCCCATTAACCTGTACTTCACATACCAGGTGTTTCATTCGTTCTACGTGCCCAAACCTAAACTTTACAATCCTCCCTTTGTTTTAAATTGGATAAAAAAGCTACAAGCACAGGAAAAAGGCCTACATAAAAGAAGGTTTCGTACCCACACCAAGCAACTTGCAACTTAAATTCCACCTGCCCCATAGTGGGAACAATGCCGCCATTCACGTATGCCAAGTGAGCCAAGACAATAGGATTGTGCCTGCATTGAATCGAGTTATGAAATGTTTGAGCTATTGTTGACAACTGTACCTAGGTCAGGTCATTGATTTTTTTGAAACCTTAAAATAAAGCAAAGAAGTTTGCAAAATGAAATATGTAAATACTCTTAACATATTCATATTTCTGTCAATGTTTATTGGGGTCAAATAAATTCATCACAGTTTACAGTCATCTCAACATTCATCCCCTTCCCAATCTCAATATATCATCTTTCACATGGTCATCCATCTCGCCATAAGTCTTCCTCTCCCCAAGTAACCGTCTACATCCAGGTTAATTCCATATATATGAATTAGGCTGATTTCGCTCGAAATTTCCTATTTCATAATGATTGCCTGATATATTAAAAAATATTAAGTTATCTGTGTATGCTACAAAAATTTAAAAAGCTTTGTCTTGTTGGAGCTCCCGGGCAAAGCGGGACTCAAGCCGCTAGTTAGAGATATAAACATTCGAAAGTATTTCTCCAACATGTTTGTACATACAGATAAAAAATAAATAAACAATGTCTTCAACGCGAGAGTCACGGAACGCCTCAATATCTTATAACCCATCGGCCGAGCCATTTCCTAGATAAAACCGGAACATCCAAACAAACGCTAACTTATAGTCAATGTAAAAATAATCAATTCACCGAGAGTATTGAACATAATACAGTACTTTCGAGATATTGTAAGAAACAGAATTTATTTACATGTGTTTTCGCCATATTGGCATTTGAATTTCAACACGAGCAAGCCACGTCCGTCAATCATGTCGGTCAATTTTCAATACCTTTTCACACGTTAGTGTTGCGTGAACAAGGCCGGAATAAATAATACATTTGCTAGAAATAGGAGGCTCTCGGATATATAGATTACAGGCGAGCGTCGATCGTACGAACGAATTGAGGGACACTGGTATTCAGAAAACAGATTTAAGATGTATAAATGAGGTTGAGCGGCACACGATATTTGACAGAGATTCGAACGGGTGGCAAAATAATAGTTTGAGGGTCGAAACCGTGCAAGGAAGTCGAAAAATGAGGTCCAAAGTTGGTAATCGTGCGGATAACCGATTTAATCAATCGATTACATACTATCGACAGGTTTATACCAGGATTGTAATGTAAAAAAGAAACATGCGGTCTCTATCTTCTCAATGAAAAAAGTAGATACTGTAAGAAATGTGTGTGTATGGTAAAATGAAGAAACAAATGAACCCGGAAACCTATAATATTCTATTGGGATAATCGTGAAATGTGTAAGGTAAGTAAAGGCTGTTGCCTCTAGAGGATAAAATCGTATCTAACTTGCCACACTTTGTAAACCTTTGTAAACAAAACCATTGTAATTACAGGCAATTAGCAAAGAGTAGCCGTGAGTTCTCATTGTCCGATTCTTTTCTAGCAGGCTTAGCGTGCTGTCTTGCAAATCTGGCTATTTATAACAATAATTCTGACGGTCATAAGTGTTACTTTGTAACCTACATGAATAAACATATCAGATTTGACTGAAAAGTTTATTTACAGTAGAGGAAGGTCGTGAAATCTGCAAGAGAGAATCCTTGCAGATTGCAGAATGTTAGCCCTGCCTATCCCGAAGGGTAATAAGCGTGAACATATTGTGTATGATTTGACTGAACAGCATCCGTAGCGACCGCGGGCGGCGGCGCACAGTGGATCGAATCATACAAATCGGCGGACATAGGAATCTTGAAATACTTTTTACTGATTTAAAAAATACTATTATTGCCAATGCGTTTATCTTAATAATTGTAGTCGAAAACAAAGGGACACGTTTTTGATTAGACTTCAATTTTAAAAGATATTTGACAAAAACTGATTTCAATGTATGGAAAAGTACATTAAAAAAGGGATAGCTTGCGATTTTCGCGTGTTTTCTTATTTTAACGCTTATAGTGACATTTAATGGGTTGTTAGCAAAATATCTGCCAAACACTTTAGGTACCCCTAGGCACCCCTTTGCGAGCTATATGACAAAATATCGTTTTTCTTATTTTCTTTGAGAAAATATATGTCTAGGTCGTTTTTTAACAGTTATAATTGTTAATAAACTACATTTTAGCTTAATACTAATACTTACTTAGTACCACATCAAAAATAATATCATCGTGAGTTTTTGTGATAATCTTATAAGGAGACTACAATTTTGTCCTAATTCTTTAGCAACATTTTTCTAAAGTGGTGACTAGTATTTACAAGTTTGTACATGTTCAAAATTTGTACAATCTTGTATTTGCATTATTAAAAAATCCTGTTGCTCTTCTTTTTGTATTGTTTTAATTTACTCATAATTACGAACTCATTAGTCAATTAGTATTTCGGTTAAATTTGTTTATTGCAAATGTGCCATTAGATAGTAATAATTAAAGTAATTAATTAGTGTACCTACTCTTTTCTCTTGTACTGAGAAGTCATTACCAACGCTTATTAGTATTACCCTTACACTAATGAGGGTAATTAGTAAAAACTTATAAAAGAACAAAACGTAATGTGATAAATCAGTTCTACTTTGGACACCCCCTGGAACGATATCATAATGTCTTTCCATGGCTTTGTCACTTACTTGGATCTTTATGTTGTTTTACGCACCCATGAAGATATTCACGATCACCTTTATTTATACAATGTTTTAATATCAAGCTCTAGCTTGAACTTGTGTGAAAGTGACTTAAAGGAGTTTCAGAATTGGTGTCGCCAATTCTGCTATCGATTAAATTCGAAATGGAAAGTTTCCAAAAATTGTCATGAAAAATTCATGAAAAAGAATTCTTCATGGCTTGAGTCTAATATACAGTGGCCGCAATTTATTAAAGAAAATATTTCAGTTCCCAGTACCAGTACCGAACAATCAGTTTTTATGAAATCCACTGAATTAGCAGAATTTGAAGAACAGTTACCGTCTACCTCTACAATGGATGCCTCAACATCTACTGAAAAGATAGTTCGGAAAGTATTCGAGGATCTTAGTGACCGTCAAAAACGTAGACGAACGGAAGGAGCGCGTACACGTACAAAAAGTGAAGTCACAGAGCTAGTGTTCTCTACTGTTGCAGCTCTTAAAGCAAATGGAAACCAAGATGTTGCTGAAATATTAAAATATTTAATAGAAAATCCAGAATCAGTTTCCAGTATAAAGGATATAGTTGAAAGTGAATCACAAACCTCGTTGACAGAAATATCAGCAGTGCAAGCATTAGCATTATACGTAACAATGAAATTGTCTAAGTGGCGATACATGGCTTTAAGAGAATTTAGCCTAAAACAGGGTAAAACTAAGTATCCGAGCTACTACAAGATACAAAATGAAAAGAAGAAGTGTTATCCAGACAAAAATTATATAATTGTTACAGAAACATCCGCTAAAATCCGTTTACAAGCTCTTTTGGATCTTACGTCAAAAAGACTTGTTGAATCTCTACCCGATTCTCCGGCTATCGACAACCAACACCTCGTATTAGTGAGCAAATGGGGCTTTGATGGTGCTTCAGATCAAAGTATTTATAAGCAAAAAAAAGTAATCAAGAGAGTATGAATAGAGTGTTTATGGCCAGCTTAGTGCCAATAAAATTAAGTAAAGAAGATGGAGAAATTATTTGGCAAAACGAGCGCCCTTCTTCCACTTTTTTGTGCCGGCCAATCATGTTTAAGTTCATGAAAGAGACTGAGTGTAGCGTGCTAAGTGAAATGAACTTTTTTGAAAATGAAATTTCAGAATTGGTCCCTACAAACTGCGGAAATAGCAGTATAAAACATCAGTTGCTGTTAACAATGATAGACGGTAAGATAACGTCATATATTTCGGGCACAGCAGCATCTGTTTGTGATATATGCCAAGCTCGACCTTCCGAAATGAATAACTTGGCTAGATTAAAAGAAAAGCCAGTCCGTGAAGATATTTATAAATATGGAATAAGTTCTCTGCATGCCTGGATCCGGTGTATGGAGTGCCTTCTACATATTTCATATAGGTTGGATTTTAAAACATGGGCAGCAAGAGGCGATGAAAACAAGACAATGATGGAGGCAAAAAAACGCCAAATTCAAGAAAAATTCAGAAACGAAACTGGACTACTTCTTGATGTGGTAAAGCAAGGATCTGGTACAACAAACGACGGAAATAGCGCTCGTCGATTCTTCGGTGATCCAGAAAAAACGGCTTTATTGACTGGATTAGACGTTAATCTGGTCCGAAGATTCGCCGTAATTCTTCAGTGCATATCGTCAGGCGAAAAGATAAACATACAGGAGCTTGAGCTATATTGTACACAGACAGCAGAGCTTTACATAGAATTGTACCCTTGGTACTACATGCCATCAAGTATTCATAAGTTGTTAGTTCACGGACCGCAAATTATTCAACATTTATCTATAGTTCCGATAGGATTTCTTTCGGAAGAGGTATCGGAGTCAAGAAATAAAGACTTCAGAAAATACAGAGAAAACCATTCACGTAAAATAAATAGCATTGCTTGCAATGAAGATGTTCTAAATAATTTGCTCATTTCATCCGATCCAATTTTAGCACAAATACGGCCACGAATGGATAAAAAGCAAAAGAAGGCATTGTTTAAAGAAACTTTAAATCTACTCATTCTAGAAGTTTCTGAAATTGAATTCATAGATACTGATGAATTGTTAGGCTCTGCGCAAGAAGAAGAAGATTTAGAAACGGAAGCTTCAGATAATGAATAATTTTTTTTGTCTACATATTTCTTATTTTGTTTGATTACTTAATGTAAGTACATAGTTTTAATTTAATCGTCTTTGTCATATATTTTTGTTTATTTTAAGCTACTATTTTTAGTTTAAGTATATAATTCTAATTTTGTTTTTTGTTTTGTTTAAAGAATAAATTAGAAATATGTAGACAAAAAATAGTAGCTTAAAATAAACAAAAATATCTATCATATATTTTTATTTATTTTAAGCTATTATTTTTACCACTTTTGTTTCTATAAGTAAGTTTTTGTATTTTTATAACTATAATATTTGTTTTATAAAACGCGTTATTGGTTTATTTGATTAAATACATTGTTTTCTCCAATCTTAATGAAAAATCACTATAAAATACAAAAATGTTGTTAAAGAAGTAAGACAAAATTATTGTAGTCTGCTTAGTAATCTGCATAAGTATCTCTCAAAAACTCCCGATCCCGTATGCTAGTCATATTATTTTATGTGAGTAGGACAATACTAAGCTAAAATGTAGTTTATTAACAATTATAACTGTAAAAAAACGAACTAGATATATATTTTCTCAAAGAAAATAAGAAAAATGAAATTTTGTCAAATGGCTCCCAGAGGGGTGCCTAGGGGTACCTAAAATGTTTGGCAGATATTTCGCTAACAACCCATTAAATGTCACTATAAGCGTTAAAATAAGAAAACACGAGAAAATCGCAAGCTATCCCTTTTTTAATGTACTTTTCCATACATTGAAATCAGTTTTTGTCAAATATCTTTTTAAATTGAAGTCTAATCAAAAATGTGTCCCTTTGTTTTCGACTATAATTATTAAGATAAACACACTGGCAATATTAGTTTTTTTTAAATCAGTAAAAAGTGTTTCAAGATTCCTATGTCCGCCGATTTGTATGAATCGATCCACTGTGCGGCGCCTCGGGGTCGACAGTCGCTACAACTCGCATGCGCCTAGCTCGAATACATCGATTTTTGCTTGAAGTTTGAATTTATACAATTCCCGACATGTATTGCAACAATGTATTTTTACAATTCCCGACATGTATTGCAACAATGTATTTTTATATGTATGACTTATACAGAACATTTTATTAATTCTCGAATTCAAATAAGTAGTAGACATGCATATAGTCACGCTAGTTATCACTCAAAGATTAAGCAGATAAACACCTACATGAGGGTAATATGTTAAAGGTAAGGTATTCCGCTGTCATCGACGTCAATGACCGCACGAAGAGGTGACGAAATGAAGGAGAGCGATCCCGTGTTCAGCACTGAAGCTGTTGGTCTGATTCTTTTTTCCTAAGCAAATGAAATATTTAGGAATCAATTTCAATAAAAACTATACAACTCCAAGCCAACACTTCTTGGGCATACCGCTCCCACCGTGGCGCCAGTGGGGGCGACAAAGCCAGACATTAGCTAACCCGCCGCCACACCAGCGAAGACAACCCCATTTTTCCGCGATGTCACACACATGAAGATAAGTACCAGTATGATATCCAGTAAGAAACTCTAGAACCGACCAAGGGTCTCGGTAAGCCCATTATAACCAAGTCCCAACTAAAAAATGTATGCAATATGAATATAATAGGTATATGCTTTGACGTAACATGGCTTCGGACGGCTGTAGTCGCATAAATAAAAAATCTGTTGTATGAATAATATATGACCGTAAAACTGCTCCAATACATACTTAATAAGACAACACACACTTCAAAATATGGATTCTTCATTTATATGTAAAAGGACGTCACTGTCGCGACAGTATGATAAAATTTTAGATTTCTTTTATATTACTAATGTAGCAAACATACACACAATTCGGTCGGATGAAAACTGGCTTTAAGTTGTGTCTTCCATTCTTTAGATAAAGAAAACGAGGAAAGGCCCCTGGCAGCCTAAGCCACTTCATACAGTAGGAAACGATAAAAGTGACGTGAGTCGCGTATTGTGTAAACGCGACTGGCAACTTGTTCACAACTCGAGACTTGCACAATATGCTACTGGAGAGTGGAAACACTTCACTGTGTGGACACCGGAGACCGGACAGATGATCCATGCACGACTTCTGCGGGCCATTTCATCCATAAAGTGGAAACTAAGACATTTTCTTAATTTCTTACAAGAAGTAGGTATTTCAAATTGAAGTCTAATCTTGTTTCCACCATTTGGCTGATACTTGTTTGCAGTTGTAGAAAGACGGTCATCGGTACATACGACCGGTTTTCGGGATACATACGACTCAGTACGTATGAGAGATACTCCTGGGTGATATCGAGGCTACGTTAGTCCGCGACTCACGTTGTCTAAAGGGTTCCTAACATAAGCAAGGGTTAAGATTCGTTTCGTTATGATGAGTTACGTCATAGATCATCAGACAAAATGCGGTTGCTGACGTTAGGTTCGCCCCCTGTTGTGTGGGACCGAAAATGGATGTTAATATATCTCTCTACCAATTCAAGGATACATGAAATATACTCTTGATGGAGCAAGAGTTTAAGGCTGAAACTGGCAGCCAAAACCGGGAAAAAAATTGGCAATCAAATTGTATAGCAGCCAAAATCGAAAGCCAAAACTGGCAACTAAATTGTATAGTAGTCTAGTATAATTTTTGGCTGCCAGTTTCAGCCTCATAGCAAGAGTGCATGGGCTACAGCGACTGTGTTAATTGCTACCTTAAGAAATGATATAAAAAAGCGTATGAAGTGTAAAAACAATTTGTAACAAAATCGTACTATTTAGCATGTAACAACGATGTGCAGAGGTAGCACACAGTAAGGACTAAGGTGCCGTATAACATAAAAAGGTATTATAGGTAAAAGCGATGCACTGCTAAATACGTTTCAATTACATACGACTGTTAAAAATGTGTTTTAATTGTTGTAGATTTCATTTAGAGTCCTTATTTAGATTTGACAACCGAAACGGAAACATGTATGATAATATTTATCCCTTGCGGTTTGTATTATTCAAAAACTTATGCCAGTCAATAACTTTGCTGCACTAAGACTTGTTTTTGTTTTAAAATCTAATAATCCCCCTAACCCCTCTAGTAAGTATTAAGTCCTCAGTTAAACTAGTTGTGTTAAAAGTGGGGTGACGACGGGAGTGTTATGGTCAGTAATCGAATTCAGGACCTCTCGATCCTAAAGCCGATCCACTTAGCTTCTTCACCAAACCGCCTCTTATAATCCACGATGTGAAAAAGCATCTATGAAGACCCTCAAACTGAGGACCACCATTTAGCATTCATCATTGCTGGCATATCACCTACAGTGCCATCACGAGTAGTGCGAAGTCTTATTGACGTGTATTACATTTCTTTTTTAAAATATCGTAAGTAAAATCACCTCAATACAACACACTACATGGTCACAAATAGAAATTGTCAGTATAATAATAAAGCAATATCATGATTTTAGAACCGCAGCTATTCTCAAAACTGGAAAATTTCACAATTCACAATAGTAACGTTAAACAACTAAAATATATCACTAATATTAGTACCGCACATTTTTAACTGAATGGACACACTATGCTATGCTAAGTATATAACAAAGTAAATACTGGAAATTTTCACAGCATGAATGCTAAACAACAATGACACAACTTACCTAGAAGCACAATGAACCGTGTAAGCAAAACATTATTATGACGTCATACAAAACCACTAAAGGAAACCCCTTATTCATGAAAAAGTGTTACATCTTATACTCTTTTACTGAGTAGTGTATATGGCCCTACCAAGGCGTTTGAGGTTAAAGATTGGTTTGGTAGATAAGGTTGGAGATTGACAGATGAGGCTTGGGGTCTTGGGGTTAAGGCTTGGAGATCAGAATGCAACCGGGCACAACTTTTATCATGATGACCCGACTGTGCAACGCGTACATATGTCATTTCCAGTTTGATTTCACAAGTCATGCTACTTTATCAATTCGATTTATTGCCATAATTGCTTCACACATCACAAAAAATTTGTTTGAATGCTACCTGACTGTATTAGAAAATGAAATTATTCAATTCCACACAAAAAAAACTGCCCAATTAATATTGAAACTGTTAATTTATGTTTGTATAGCTTTTAACTTGATAAACACTAATTATGTTATTTGGAACATGGCACATATTAACCACCATAGTGTTTAGAAATATTTCATTTTAGTACATGCTAAGGTAAGCATTTTATTTAATTTGTAGGTATAGCAGAATTCCTCTTTGGACATCAATCAATATTGTTAAGGAACTATTTCCAAATACAATACACTCTTTGGTATACATACAAAACCATACTTACAGTTAAATAAAAAAAAAACTTAACTAAACAAAATGCATTTTTCTTAGATTTCGTAGTGACAGAGGAATAGTTGAAATGTTTAGATTTTATGATGGCTTAAAATTAATTAAATGAACGTAACAAGTGTTTCTCCCTCGTGCCCTGATTAAGGTGTCTGGGAAAATCTAAGAAAAATGCCTTTTGTTTATTAAATTTTTTTAAATGATTTAACTTTAAGTATGGTGTTGCAAATTAATGTCAAAACAGGTTAATTTAACTGTTGTTTCATGTTTAATTATTATTTGTTTAAAAATAAAGTTAACTATTATATACTCTCTATTTTGTGTTCCGCTAATTCTGCCGGTGTGTGTATGTATAGCTGCTTCCACATAATCTTCTACATGGTAACACCTATAATTTTCACCTGCTGAATCTTATTTTAATACTTATGTTATACAAAAAACAAATAATTCATTACTTTGCAGCAGACCCCAAACTCTCAGGCCAGAACCCTGGATGCGACTAGCATTATTACAAAGATGATGATGCAGTGGCACCATCAGGATTGACTCAATTGAATGAAACCATGGGTTGCCTGGACAGAATGAACCCACCTGTAGCATGTGTGGGCAATTTCATCCGTCCCAAGGAAACATACATACACCCTAAATAATTTATTTTTGAGAGTTTTCAATCTTCCATTTTTGTCATGTAACTGTGTTTGTAATGTCACAAGTGCAAAACATTTTGTCATTATGCAAATGTTAGCTATTAAAATAAAATCTAGAACTTTTTGTTACAATTCCCTCTGTAAAATAGCAATAAAAGTGTTTCACAAACTAAACTACATACAATATGTGGTAGTAGTAAGTAGACGCAACAATGTGTGGTGTCAACATTCAGTCTACTAAATAATTTGCATAGAATTTAGATATGCATGGGTACACACACATACAAATATGAATATTTTATTAGACAACTAACCAAAGATCACATTAGACAGGAAAAATTTAATCAGCTCCGGTGGGATTCCCCAAGACAGATATATAGGAGAATTTGGATAGCTTCAGGCATGGCTCAGAGGCTCATTGGTCAAACCATTCTCCCTGTAACGGAAAGGTCGCGGGTTCGAATCCTGCCTGAGGTGATTCAATGAACGATCTTAATCAACTAAACAAAGTTTCAAGGTTAAATATCTATGAAAAAAGTAACCACTCAAGGTGAAATATCTATGACAAAAAGTAACTACTCAAGGTTATTTTTTATACTAGCACTAACAGTAAGGAATACTCATAGCTACTATTTCTTAAACAACTAAAGCAAAAAAATACCAATCTATGTCTGGCAAACAGTAAATGGTGGTCACAATTGCAAAAAAAAAACAAAAGAATACAACAATGTCTTATGCTATCATTCTGAAAGAGTGCTATTGCCCTACTTTACTACAGCTGGGTAAGTTTTGGACACATATTGCCCTACTTACCAATAGAATGACATTACAATATACATGTGGTGTTGTTCAAATATTTCTATACTTAGGTGATCACAGCTGGGTAAGTGCAATTGTGGATTTAAATTTTGAATTGTAATTGGAATGGAATTTAATTGAAAAAAGTAAAATCTATAGAATCTCATTAAAATGAGTTGAAAATTTTTATTGCATCCTAATTTACATAACAACATTACAAACAATAAACTCTCCAAAAAAAAGCTTCAATTCTGTAAATGAATGTCAATCAACAAGTTGAAATTGGTGAACATGATACTTTAGAATTCAGTAAGTAGCTCTAAATTCTGAGGTATCACAATTTCATAATTGTTAAAATCATTATTGAGTCAAAGTCAAAGATTTTAATTCAGTCTAGAACATCATGATTCTTTTCTTATTGACTTCAATAATAAATTCTCCTTAACCTAAGTTTACCAATAAAAAAACAAAAATATGTATAGATATAAAAAAATAAGATCATTATGTAGTTATGATTTTACAAGGTGAAGTTTAATGACAGTAGATGAAGTGTATAAAGATAGAAGCATATGGCGGGATGTTGTCTCTGCCTACCTCGGAAGGAAAAACATGTGATTTAAATCTTGAGCATGAAATTTATTGAAGGAATCATAAAAAGGAACCCATTAACCTGTCAAGTGAGTAAATAATAGACACAATAGGTAAACAATAGACTCGCGGTGCAATCGCACCGCTTGGGATCTTAGACTTTAAGGGAACAGGAACAGTTTTTAAGGTTATGTCAATGACTCCACGCAACATTGATTTAATTTTACAATAGCAGATGTATATGCTCTATAGTAACTGAATATGAACTGTCAATGCATTTCAAAGATGAAATGAAGACATACTTTGTACTAATGGGCTGTTAACAAAAATGATTACTAGGACAAGCCTAACCTGCAGGATGATCGAACGGACTTGACAGCTGAATTCTCAGTGAGATTTCAATTGCGCATGCTGAAACGTTCCATCGGCAAATATAGAGATCACCCAGAATTCAGCTGTCAAGTGTGTTGATCAATCGAAACATTCTTACAACATATACCCGTTTCTGAACTTTAAAATGGTTCTAATACACTAATTCATATTTTTACTATCAACATGTCAACGTATGTATCCACAATATGAAGAAGCTTTCTATACACTGAAAGTCTACCAAGTCATAAAATATTTCCTATTAGAATACTTCATAAACAAACCCATAGATATAATTATTAGTATGGAGTGGTTTTGTGTTTATGACATCTTATATTTTCAGTTCTTGGTAATAATAGAAGTACAAAAGCAATTTATATGAAGTATTAACCTTTTCTTTTAAGGAAAGTGATTGTTATTTCCAATAACTTTGTAATCAATTCCAACAGAGCAAATGTCATAAACATACATGTATTTATGTGTTCAGAATACTGTTTTAATAGATTAGATATGTCCAATTAATATTAAATACATTGCATGTCATTAATAATGAAACTAAAAAATAAAAAAATAAGGAGATATAAGCTACAGTAATACAGGGTGTGGTACCTACAATTAATTGGTCACTATTTATGTACATGGTAACTATTAATTTATTTCTTTTAAGCACCTTCAGTACCTTGTAATTGCCTTTGTAGACTACAATATGTCACCATGAGTTATATTCCATCTTGAAGTACAATAATGTGATCTTTTAGTACAATAATTGTCTAATAGTGCATATTATTGCCAAGTAAGCATTTAATCTTCAGATCTTACGTGAAATAAGACTGGGTTGACATTCAAATTATCGCTTAGAGCCGTGTGAAGTGACCATGTTATCTATGAGTAATGATTATTATTAAAAAAAAAGTTTTGCAACTAAAATACGCTTAGATTGCGTCCTAAATTAAGACACTGGCAAATTGGCGCTAATAAAAGGTGAGAAGCGGTTGGAAGCCACGAATCGATGTCGTTTCGTCTAGCAACAGGGCTGTGGCTACATAGGCTCATATACATACTTATAGGTATATGCACATCCCTACTTTAACCGATAATGTCTAATATCCTTTCATCCGGTTGCCCTTATCGAAGTCCTAGAACTCCGTAGGTGGCATACGTGACCTTATCAACCTAATAACACTCACATATCAGTACTAATGCGCGTTACACGCAACGTTTTGCACCGGCGAAGCTAGCGAATACACCCAAAAGAAATCACTGTTTCAACCTGTCCTCAACGAGTACGATGACAATAAAATTAAGTTAATACGACTACACACCGCGAATGGACACATAAGCAACAATAAAATGAGCGATTTAACATGTAAAAATGATAGCAGGAATTTACCCTTCTGTCAGCAATGTCCCTTCGATCGTCGCTCCAGCGGTTTTTGGGCGCTTCCTATATCACCATTAAGACTGGATTCTCACTTTTTGGCACATTTTGTATCGTATCAACGGCACCACACAGTATCAAGAATTAATCACAAGTATTTATCACGGAACAATCCACCATCAGCTTTTCATATACCTTCAAGCTCGATCCTTTTCACAATTCACGGCCATTTGCAAATTGCGTCAAAGTTCCTGGAACGTGATTGGTGTACTCTGCGCTAGTGTAGTTTAGTCTTGTAGCGGCATCTGCTGGTAGGAATATTAACAAGAAATGCCGTCAATTAAATATTATCTTTATTTCTTGCGTCATAAAGGCGTTGGTAGATATAAGACCTTTAGAAATGCATGGAATTGGGTGCGGTACGGTTCATTCGAGAACCCTGTGACGTCAAACTGGGCGTGAGAATAAAAATGCGGGCGATTTAAAAAGACCCCATAAATAATTTTTTGAATGTTTTAGAGGCAATTTAACCTGTCGTGGTATTATTTATAAATATATTCAAAATTAGTGACTTACAACGAATACAACAATATACTTGGGATTATTTAGTAAAAAGGTTAAATGCATTTTTTAACTAAACTAAAACCTTCGATCGCCGATTTACGTTCCGGAATAAGCAAAAATGTTAGATCATTAAGAAAATTGTAAGAAAGATCAGAGTTTGTATAATTTATTAAGTTAATGGAAAAAAACTAAGCAAGAGCTTAGTTAAAGGATTAAGCACTTTAGACAATATAAGTAGAACGAAATGTATAATAAATGTGCAAAAAAAGTCATAATAGAACATTAATGCATAATAAATAAACAAATATTACATTATACCTACAATAGAGTTTCAAGAGGTAATGTATATATTTTGCTTTTCTGTTTCTTTCATATTTTTAAGGCTAGCAATAGAAATGCTACAGCCCCAAGAGTTTTGGCGGGTACACCAAGATGGACGTATCGTGGTTTTAATAGTGGATTTTAAACGCAGCGTCTTGGACAACTTAAAATATTACAATAAAATTGACATTTCGTATATCTTCTAAATCTCCCTAGGGAGCTTTTAGTAAAGCCCCACACCTTTACTGACGTAGCAATTATCATTCATCGTCATCATCATCATCAACTCATTATAAATACATAACAATTAAATAAACACATGGCTTAAAGGTCTTGTAAACGTGGTAAAATAATTCGCTAAAAAAAAAATACGTCAAAATTTTTAAAGCTTGATTGGCGCAACTTGGCGCAATATTCTTATACCATTTCCTGATTCGTCAAAATTAGCGCATGCGTAGCTGCCAATCGCAGAGTTGACTTTGTGTTTTATTGTCAAACGTAATTTATCAGTGAATGCCATTGGGTGGCAAGTTGCGTTGTTTATTATTGTACAAAAATAAAATAATAAATCGACGCATTAAATTGTGCGTGTGTCGTGTTCTTGGAAACATTTAAATAAAATCATATTCGCCAAATCCGTGAAGTAGGATTTCGTTGAAGTGCATTTTTTATTACTGTAGTTAGTGTTTGAATTATTCGCTATTACCATTGTATCGGTAAGTATTACAATGATTACTTGACTAACAGTGTTATTATACTCTCGATGGTCTCATTACAATGAGGTAACAACAACTGGTCACTACATATAAGAATCTTATTAGGTAATAATTCGGAAGTCACCTTTCCCTTTCAAAAAGTCTTGACCATATAATATGTTCGTAGTTACAATTTTTATTAATTATGTAATGTATAAGCTCGTAGTTATGGTTTTGTACTCATTTCTTTCATTAAAAGTTGATGAACAAACTACGTACTTACATAGTTTTAATAATAAATAAATAGAACTGTATTCTAGAAGCACGCTAGTAATAAGTAGTATGTTATTGTTTTTGATAAATATTTTTTATTCCTTTTTTTCACTAATTATAAAGCTCAATTCAATATAATTTAAATAGTTTTAATCCTTAGTGGGAGACTGATATCTAAGAAAGCCTGTCACACAGATTACCAGGATATAATAGGTAAGGAAGAGTGGCCAGGGGAAGATCCAGTGAAGATCAGCTACATAATAATAGAAATAATTGAATGTAATACTAAAACTGTAACAGTAAGCAATCTCCTCTTATTTATATTCTTACAGGAATAAGAGTCATTTTCTTAAAAACATAAATCCAGCTTTCACATTCTTTTTAAATAGCAACTGAATATAGTATGTTATTCAATATAACCTTGTTTAATAACAAGTAGAATTAAAAATTATTATAATGTAGTAATAGATTATGTTGGCATGCATAAAACTCATAGATTGTCTATTTTGGTAGCCACTTTTAGATAAGATTATAAATATCATTTTAATTAGAGATGGTATTAAACAATTAATTAACATTTATAATAAAATATAAATTTGAGTTTTAACTTTTAAACTAACTAACCAAAGTTTTAGCAAGTTACCAAACTTTACCATAATCAAATATAGCCATTTTCTGAAATCTTCCTGGATGCTCCCAACCAGTTAGTGGTCTCAGGTCTTCAGATGCCCGGATGTAAAGTGGCCATTGAGGCATTTTCCATCACACCCTGGCATGCTATGCTTCTCCCTGCATACCCAAATATAGCCTAAACTATCTCTAGTTTCACTCTTTCATTCTGTACATTGATAATCAATTTCTATTATCAGTACTCTGACATAATAATGAAGTACAATCCTTTTAAAATAATCTGTCATATCACATTTTAATTATGTTATCAACTGTACCCACAATCTGTTATGACCTCTATGACAATGAACACTACTTAGCTACTGTACCAGTAGGTATTATTGAAATATATTAATAAAGCAACATTATCAATTATTATTTTACATATAAACATAATAAAAGGTTCAAAGTACAGCTGTCTTGTCCGACATTTTGTGGTAAATGGAATATTATTGTGTTGTGTTAGTATTGATATTTGCTGTTAATTACATAATAAGCTTTTTCAAAAATAGTTACATTTTTATCGTTTTTTTAAAAGCTTAAACTTTTTGGCCATGCCAGCTGACTAGCCCATCCACAGTGATCAAATATAGGAAACTTTGCCATTTTCCCAGCCCTATGGTTATGCCAATATTGCAGTTGCATCCAAAGCACTTTGGGAACCAAGGTCGAATTCTCCTTCTTATGTGGCAAATCTTGACTTTTACGGGAGCGACTGCAGTCTCGCCCACCTTTAGAGGAAAAGGAGGTAGCTTTCGTAAGATCTTGATGGGGCCTATACACCTCATGCACCACGCACCCACCTATAGGTACTTGACGTACGCCAGGTTTTTCCTGCAAGCAAGCGGAGCGTAGCGGCCGATCATCCGCGCAGTGTACTCGTCATTAGTAATTTAATATGCAATAACTTGTATTAGCGTTCCGACGCGCCAAATCTGCGAGGGTACTTCGGAGAAAAGCGCATCCCAAAGGGTTTGGATTGTGACACTCATTCAGGAAGCAGATTACCCAATGAGAATCTTAAATGCGATTGGGACTCATGCAAAGTTTATGGAGTAATGGAGTAAATAGAAATACGTGAGTACTATCGTACAACATCAAGGATCTAAATTAGCCCAAGCCCAATTGAAGTTACTGTTCTGTATTACAATTTCCAATTTTTGCTTATTGACCGCGTTTTCGTATGATGCTAGCTCGTTGTCCACCAACAGCTAAGTAACCCCATTTGCCTGTCAAACGTCACCTTGACTCTCTTGAGTCCTTAATTTTGAATTCTAAAAAAGGTAATGCTTAAATAATATGCAAGACCTTTAGAGAGGTCATTTTGACCTTGACATACATTTCGTGACGCAGGCTTTTATCCATCCAGTTAATCTTGTTATAACGAGACTCCGTTTCCACTTCTAAACTTGGCTCGAGAGAGCAGACAGCTCTTTTCCTCATTTGAGCTTCAAACCCGGTTGCAGAAAACGCTTCGGAGCCCCAGGTGCCCGGTATCCTACTCCTAACTACCAATGACCTTCAGTAGAGAAGGAGGAGATTGCGACTGCTTTAACCTTCTTATGAGTATAAGCGAAATATTCATCATGTAACGGTGGTGTATGGTTGAACGTCCGGTCCTTTGCTAAATAGAAGAGACTTTATTTATTAATATAAACAAAAACAGACATAAATTCAATGTTACAGTTATGTTAAATTTATTTAATTTACTAATGTAACATTCTTCTCGTGTTTTTTTTTATATTTTTGAATTTATTTTATTGGTAAGTTGAGGTTGGTTGAGTAGTCTAAAGAATAGTAGCATCCATTACAGATGCTGTTTCTAGAATATCGTTAATACCTATATTATACCAGTCTCTATGGTAACTTGACGGTTTCTACAGATGCTTTTTCACGCATTTTTTTTTATATAGGACACGTCAATTTGACTTTACCGCGCCTAATGATAAGCTGAAGGCAAAGTCTCAGGAAAGAGGGCTACTATCATAAACATGTGCCATGTTAACAATGGTGGCACTCAGCTTGCCGGCCTCATCAGATGCTTTTTCACGCCCCGCTTAAAGTACCCGGGACTATAGGAAGAGTGAAACACGTGAGCTGGCAAGGAATTCCAGGTCTTAATGGTGCGACAAAGGAAAGAGTCACTGAGCCACCTAGTTCTTGAAGGAACGTTCTACACGTATGCGGGTGAGGTGTTGTCCTGTATAGGAAAGGAGAGGGTGGGACTAATTGGAATAGCTCATCAGAACATTCACCATAGTAGAGATGGTAAAATACTGGCAAGAAAGCAACATCTCTACGCATCTGCAGAGGTTCGAGGGTACTCGTGACCTCAGGATTTCCGATAATGCGGACCGCATCGCTTAAAATGCTTAAATGATCTGGGACTGTAGGAAGAAGCAAACACGTGTGCTGGTAAATCTAAGTAACTCCAAGACAAGACAAGAATAGTACTCAATAGATTTAGAGGTTATGCAAAGAAGGTAATAAAGGCACTTGGAGAAAAAAAAATCTGGTGTATTTGTGTCTGATCTAAATAAGCGAATACTTATTATTTTCTATAGTAACGAGTATTATTTCAATTGTGTTCAAATGATAAGATAATGGAAATACGTCTTTGTTTCTTTGTCTGGTCACAGTCCGTTTTAAGATAGCTTAATTGGACTTAATTCTTTTGTTCTTATGATTCATTTTCAATTGACTGTATTTTGTTATGTTAGTCATGTTGAGTTAAATTTAGCATGGGCATGTTGTGATTCGTTGGAAGTCACGAAATATGAATTTGTTGAGACAACATTGGTAAGCTTAAAAACTAAACGTTATTCGTAGAAATACATATTTTAAAAATGGTTTCTTCCAACGTTGCGAGGCGTTAATGGCAAACAGACGGAGTATATTTAAAATAGAACCGGCGAGCATATAAATATTAAAACTAATATAAGTAGGAGGTGTGAAAATGGATCAGAATTCCACGCAGGTGGTAAGGTGCATCAGTTTTAGTAGGAGGTAGGACACGACGGTATTCCCGTCCAAATGAGCAGTCCGACTGGGGAAGTACCTCCGCACTACAGAATACCAAGGCCATAATAACCTCGTGTTGTGTTCCCGGCGGTGAGTAGGGTAGCCAGACCTCACTGAAGAGGTTTTGTGCTGTCAGTGGGAAGACCGAATTCTTTCCTGCTTTGTCATCTACACTGACGGCACAGAAACACTCTCTGATTTCAGGGTCGGCAGCACGAATGTGACGCCCTTGGTGTTGCACACTTCCATAGGACACACGGTAACCACTTACCATCAGGTGGGCCGTGTTCTTGTCTGCTAACTCAGTTGTATAAAAAAAACCCACGATATTTTTTCCGGTTTCTACCCACTGGTAATAAAAATTAAAATGAAGAAACCGGATCTTTAATTGGTCTCAGTACCTCTGCACTCGTGTAAGCAGTGGTGTACCTGCTGATATGTAATCAATAGAATTAAAACAAACGATTGATCAAAATCAACATTATAATCTAGCAAGCTTTGAAGACAAAACCAGGATTTATAATAATAGACCCGATAAAAATATTATGGTAGAGCATGATTTTTAGAAAACACCATTAAAACTTACATACATACCTATAGTACAAAAAATAAATAGTACTATGTACGCGAAACAGTAATAATACTAGTACTAGAAACAGTAATAGTTCTGGAAACTCTCTGTTCGAACAGGGTCGGCAGCACGAGTGTGACGCCCCTGGTGTTGCACATGTCCATAAGCCTCGATAACCGTTTTCCATCAGGTGGGCCGTGTGCTTGTCGCCCACCTAAGTGGTATAAATAATTATGAATACCGGAACTGCATTCTTTGTTTGCCTGCATCCTTCAGTGTTTGTCCATTCTGTTTGATGGACGTGATATTACGGTGACAAATAGTTGCGGCAGCAGGCAACACCGCAGTGACGTGACTGTCACTCGCTCTGTACATAACTATGGGAATCCGCTCACATGTTGAAGTCCATTACAAAAATGAAGGCGATTTGTCACCCAAGAACAGATTCAGTGAACGCATGTTCGGTGACAGCAGATGACAGTAACAATAAGTCACAGTGACAAAAAATCACAATCAGCGGCGGGCCTTACACTTGCACTGCCGAATCTGTAGAGAACTTTACTGCACCTCTAGACAAGTGCCAATTCGCTTGCCAGCGTTTGATGGAATAGAATGACGAATGTATAGGATTTGACGTTTGTGACAGTCGTTAACGCATGTCACAAACGTCAAATCCCATACATTCGTCATTATATTCCATCAAACCTAAGTTAAAATATGGCAAAATTATCACGTTCCTAGTACAGAATTATGCCGTAACTACAGCATTTTGTGTGCTTGTCGCCCACCTAAGTGGTATAAATAATTATGAATACCGAACGTTCGTGCCATCTTTACAAAAAAAAGTAAATTTTCGCAGTCATGTAACGATTTGTACACAATTGTTACAGTGCGGTATTATTGCAATTACGATTTATCCATGACCAACAGCAGTAAAACATTAAATATTACATCGATTCGGTAAAAATTACCATAATTTTGTTGCGTGGCGTGTCTAAAATTCAACGAAATAACTAGCTGTTTTTTTTATACCACTTGGATGGCAGATCAGCACACGATTGGAAAGGTGTTACCGTGGCATATGGACGTGTGCAACACCAGAGGTGTTAGGCTCGCCGCTGATTGTGACTTTTTGTCACTTAGTCAAGTGCAATGAGAACTATACTGAGTGCGCTCATTATGGTGACGTGAGTTTAGTTTGGTTTAGTTTAATTTACCTGGGCTGTTCCGCACTTAGCCTCTTGATTGGGCCATTGTGCGTACCATCTTACCTCTCATTCCAACCAACCTAGATCCTCCCAAAAAGCCAGCAGCCTTTTCAGGTTTCCACATGCTTCCCGGAGTGACGCTGGTGACTGGAGGAATTTTGCCCGTTGTGCGGCCACGCTCATGCACTCTGTAAGCACATGCCGTGGCGTTTCTTCTGCCCCCATGCATCCTCTGCATAGGGGGCTCTCCGTCACACCTATTGTAAACAGATGCTTGTTTAGGGGACAGTGACCGGGCAAGATGCCTGTGACCTTGCGGATCTGGTCCCTTTTTAGCCTAATGAGGTATCGGCTAAACGTTTTTGATGCTACCGGAACTGCATTCTTTGTTTGCCTGCATCCTTCAGTGTTTGTCCATTCTGTTTGATGGACGTGATATTACGGTGACAAATAGTTGCGGCGACAGGCAACACCGCAGTGACGTGACTGTCATTCGCCCTGTACATTACTATGGGAGTCCGCTCACATGTTGAAGTCCAGTACAAAAATGAAGGCGATTTGTCACCCAAGAATAGATTCAGAGAGTGCATGTTCGGTGACAGCAGATGACAGTAACAATAAGTCACGGTGACAAAAAATTACAATCAGCGGCGGGCCTTACACTTGCACTGCCGAATCTGTAGAGAACTTTACTGCACCTCTAGACAAGTGCCAATTCGCTTGCTAGCGTTTGATGGAATAGAATGACGAATGTATAGGATTTGACGTTTGTGACAGTCGTTAACGCATGTCATAAACGTCAAATCCCATACATTCGTCATTCTATTCCATCAAACCTAAGTTAAAATATGGCAAAAATATCACGTTCCTAGTACAGAATTATGCCGTAACTACAGCATTTTAGGAAGTCTAATCATATAATGAGTTCTTTAAAAAGGCCCGTAATCTTCTCGCCCCTGCCGCTTATAATCTTCTCCTCTTGGAAGAATTTTTCAAGTCGATAGAAGTTAATAGTTCTAAAATCTAGATGAACATGTACAGTAGATAAAAGATGTAAGTATACACCTGTTCATATAAAGTTGTATGCAAAGGTGTATTACTTATATCCTTTGTCAACTGTACATAAGTACCGTATACATTCATTATACTATCTATGAAGCTGTAATAAAAACAGACACTTATATGCTTTTTTATATACAGAACTATTATATTGATTTAAAAATATCATCTTTATTACAACTTGCGTGCCTATAGAAATATTGTAAGTAATTTTATGCGCATTATGTAACTGTTATTTAATATAATCGTATTGTCGTTCTGCCTTTTGTAACTACGCCGTATGGTGACCAACATTGGAGATTTGTAAGGACTGTTCTTTTTATACAGACTGATGTTGACATAAGTTTGAATGTATTTTTTATACATTGGATATAATAGAAATGATCTGCCTGTTTAACAAATATAGCTCTCTCCAAAACACACAATGTAAGCGATAAATACAATTGAGTATCGTTAAGCGCAGTGCGTAGAACGAAACTGTGCGTAAGAAAGGCGTTGCGAAGTCCCAAGGTATTAACATTTTAAATATATGAGCGCCACCCTTTCTTGTCTGGTGGGCTTCTAGGATGCAAATGAATGATATTTTTAAAACATAACATACACTTATGCAAATATAACATATTCTAAACTGCATTCAGTCTTGAAATAACTCTATTACAAGTATTATAAATCTCCACATCACAGCGTAAGCGACTTCGTTTTTTACAATTTACACTATGTAAAGATAGTAAAATTAAACTCACCCACTGCTGGTATGACATTATACTGTCCTGAACACCCCTCAACGCATGGTGCTTCCACCTCTGCGTGTACCGAGGCGGTTCTTTACCGACCTCGGTACTCTGCAGTCACGAGGACTTAGATGAGCTAGGGTTGCTGATTGTTCCTCCATCATCATTATCAGTAATGACAGCAATCTTGCTCACGATCTGTTAGCAATACTCGCTGCGCAGGATGTGTAGTAAGACTTGTGACGATACTAAATGTAGTCAGCGACATCTAGCGATAGCAAGCTGAACTAATTAGAAACTGATAATTCTACATCGCGCTATTAGAGTGCTGACGGTTATTATATTATCGATATCGCTTGCCAGGGTTTTCACTTTGATTACAGGTAGGATGACCCCCCCTTAGCGTGGAAGGCCTATCACACTGGTCTTTTACGAGTTTCTAAGTACCAATACTATCATGCAACAGGGTCCCAATTAGACCTCATCAGCTAGCCTGTACATTTACTGATTGACTGTCTCGGCACTTTCCTCTCGTGTTTTGAGATCTACAGCCTCCATGGTGTAGCGGTAGTGAACGCGGCCGCTACGCAGGAGGCGCGGGTTCGATCCGCGCTCAATGCAAATATTTGTATGCATAAATATGTGCATTGGTCTGGTCGTGCCTCAGAGAGCACGTTAAGCCGTCGGTCTCACTTGCCATACGAACATCTATAGCAGTCGTTACGGCCCAACTAGCAAAAACGTCGTATAATTCCAGTCTTATAAGACTTCAAGTTATGTAACAGTTATATAGTGGTATGTAGCTAACTATTATGATATATAGATGTTTATCTTACGACGGTTTAGTTGCGTGACTGTAATGTCTTAATATAAAGTTGAGTAAACGTTTTCAGGACTAACTTATGCGACGTCGTACAAAGGTGTCAGTGCATATGTTGTGTAAGCGTTTTCAGGACTGATTTATATGACGTCATATAATGGTGTGAGTGCATATGTTGAGTAAACGTTTTCAGAACTAGCATATATGACGTCATATAATGGTGTGAGTGCTTATATAAAGTAAACGTTTTCGGGAATAGCTTCTACGACATCGGATAATGGTGTCAGTGCATATGTTAAGTAAACGTTTTCAGGTCTAACTTATACGACGTTGGATAATGATGCCAGTTATGACGTTTATTGGACAATGTATTGGTCATTTAAACGTTTCGGTTAAATAAAAGGTTTTCGCAAAACAAACGTCGTTGTGTGTGAATCTTAATATAACATTTATATAATTAAAACGACGCTTAAACGTTTGTGCATGACCTTTATATAACAAAACAATTTTGGTGGAAGCAAAGACTAACTAAGACTTGTATGCGATTAAAATGTTGAATTTCAACCGTTACATAACTTTAAGTAGCCATCGACACGAAAAGAAAATGAATGTATTATAAACGGCCGCGTTAGATTTCTGTTCAAGATGAGCAATGTTTATTAGATCCTATATGCAAGTTATGATCAGGGAACCCTGAAGTCGGTTCAATATGGCCGCGGTGTCATGGTCTCAATGAAAAGTCTACACGACGTTTTTGTTATATTAGTGTAATATAGAGGTTGCTATGTAACGTAAACAAGATGGTTGGAACTTTACTATGAGAAAATATTTCGGATAATTAACTTAAACCATTGAAATACAAAGAAATAGGGGAGGGCGTTAAAAACTTCACAACAACACATATATACATTGTCATAAAACTAAAGTTCCCTGAAAGATTAACCCCTATTATTATATCAAACTCGCTTAAATAATGAACATTAAAGATATTTTGTAATCATGGCAATTAACTTCTTTTTCTAATATTTTTTTATACACACACCGGCGAGCACAATTAATATAAAACGATTCGATGAATCAAAACCAGTTGTCGTTGAGTCGTATTGTTAGACACTAGTGCAACGTTTCAGTCATTAGAAAACCTCATTATAACTGCTATGTGACATAAGCGGTCACTTATGGGTCTCATAACAACCAGTATTGGACCGAAAAGTCGGTTTGTGTACTTTTACTTAACTTGTATATAACAATCGACGGTCTTTGACTGACTTCTACATAACTACTAAACGATTATATTGTCCTTTAATTTGGGCCCATTTCGCGTTTTATAAACGTTTATATTTACGTTTATGCGACAAATCTTAAAAAACTAATTGAAAATGTAAAACGTTAACTTAACTATTATAAAACATTAATTTGTTAGTTGGGGGGTAGTTGGAACCATTAAAAATCCAACAACAGGTCGAACTGCAATGCTTCGATATCGTCTTTGGCTTGTAAAGGTCAGATGGCAGTCGCTAAACGGAAAATGATGAAGTTCAGCCAAATGCGCAGTTAGACTGGTAAAAGCGGACCCCAGAATCCAAGTCGAAAGCTTTGAATGCGACTGGCATTAACTCTAGAATGAAGAAGAAGATTGTATATTGTACATACAAACACAAAAAGTATTTGCATTGAACGGGAATCAAACCCCCGATCTCAGAAATACCACTCAAACGGTCTACCGCCACGCCATCGGTTTTTATATCGTTAATGAACTTTTGCAGTGGGTAAAAAACGGAATTATTATTATTCTTTTAGCTTGTGGGTACAGTTTGTGGGTAAGAAACGGAAGACCTCTTGTAAATTCGTCAGCGTTCAGCAACTGTTATTGCAGACCGTACATCTTTAACAGTATTAAAACAGTTATTCATTTTAAACTGTACCGCCTAGCCACGGTCAATAACTTGCGACTTGTATTTAGGAACATACTCGAATAAAGTTTTCTTATACTAGTGGCGGTTAGAAAGTGCACCATCGCTGCCTACCTCGCCATGGCCGGCAGCGAACACCGCGTAATGACCTCAACTGTACAATCATCATTTTTGTAGGGTGCCTTAGTGCAAGCCAATAAAACTACTAGAACATAATTATCACAGTTCTATCTAGAGAACCAAAGTAAACCCAGCGTAACTAGCTTGTAATATAAATCGCAACAAAAATAAATGTGAAATGAGAGCCAAGCCATAATATGCCTTGGTGTTGACTTCAACGACAAAAGAAGTGAGATCTAAATGGATGCCAAGTTCAATAGTCAGTCCTGAAATTTATATACAACAACAGAAAATATCATATATTCTTATAACTTAGGATAATATATTGTAGCCCAACGTCTGACTTGGCTAGTTAGTTCAATCAATCAATTAGCCCACTGCAGTCCACTGCTGTACATAGGCCTCTCCCCAATGTGCGCGATTTCGTACGATCCTCCGTCTTCCGCATCCAGTCCGTTCCAATCACCTTTTTCAGGTCATCGGTCCATCTGGCTAGGGGGCGTCCTACCCTTCGTTTGCCTTCTCGCGGTCTCCACTCCAGGACTCGTCTGCTCCAACGGCTAGTTCTCATATACTAATTATTATGTTCGATGGCTAGTTTCTACCAGCAAGCCAAATTTTCGGAATAATTAAATAAGAACCGATAAGTAACAGGTTTAGAACTTATGAAGGCTAGGCATTTCCTTGCGGCATTAAGTCCGCTAATGTACATCGTGAATAATAACCTTTTTCAGGTCATAGCTCTATTTATTTTAAATACCTTTATTTTTTAAATTTAGCTCTCCATTTTTATTCTACAGTTGGAAATAACAAAATGGCATTCGCGGTATTTTTAACGATTTTCTTACAAGTTAGTCTTTAAAGTAACAAGTAAGCGTTCGAAAGTGCCGGTCTCATATTGACCGAAAAGTGGCATGGTTCTATCCTAATATATTTCTGTTGGAGTCTCTATAGAGAAGCCTGCACCAGAGTCTCGTCGGCAATCAATAGGTGTACGGGCTTGCAGGTGACGTTGGCTTGGGTTCCGAAGATATCAATGGTGCCATGCCATTCATAACATACTGTACGCTCTAACTCTTGCTAAAAATACAAGGAGGTAGGACACGACGGTATTCCCGTCTAATTAAGCAGTCCGTCTGGGGAAGTACCCTACAGAATACTGCGGCCATAATAACCTCGTGTTGTGTGCCCGGCGGTAAGTAGGGTAGCCAGAGTTCACTGGAGAGTTTTTGTGCTGTCAGTGGGAAGGTCAAAGGCTATTCCTGCTTTGTCTTCTACACTGATGGCACATAAACTCTGTGTTTACAGGATTGGCAGCACGAGTGTGACTTCACTGGTGTTGCACACGTCCATAGGCCACGGTAACCACTTACCATCAGGTGGGCCGTGCGCTTGTCTGCCACAGTATACGCCGCCGACTCACACTTGACCGTTTCATTGTGTAGCTGCGTCACCGCCTCATTACACGCTTCGCTTGTTTATTGGATGTGTTTACATTTGTAACTTTTCAAATATTTGTTTTACCACTACAACGGTAGCTTGTAGAATTATTTATTTCAAGGTGGTCTATGGCTAGTGTGCCATTCGAACAGGGCGCAATTCTCGTAATAAACTCTTTATTATTATCTCGATTTTTTAAATCTTGAATCTGTCAAAAATGGTATCCTCATACATAACACAATTTTCAAGATGGAACATTAACATCATGATCGTTATTAACATTCGAAAGATTGAAATTAGATCGAGACTTAATTTTGAATA
Organism: Eilema caniola; assembly: GCA_949126895.1. Taxonomy (NCBI): domain Eukaryota; kingdom Metazoa; phylum Arthropoda; class Insecta; order Lepidoptera; family Erebidae; genus Eilema; species Eilema caniola. The sequence continues at coordinate 1,650,651 of OX421488.1, read as the reverse complement.
GATTTAATTAGAAGAATTTTTACTCAGAAATTCGTTCAATCTGTTGTAAATTTGATTATTTATATTGAACTAGCTTTTGCCCGTGTCTCCGCCCGCGTGGATGTCGGTTATCGCAACCAAACATAGCCTATGTTCTTTCGCATGGTCTAATCTACCAAATTTTATCTAAATCGGATCAGTGGTTTAGGCGTGAAAGTGTAACATACAAACAGACAGACAGAGTTACTTTCGCATTTATAAATATTAGTATGGATATGAATTTTGTTGAACAGTGAGTCCCTCTGCTCCTCCTTTACTTGATTTGTTTTAGCTTAGAATATGAAGGAGCTACTTCCACCTGACCTCCCAACTCCAAAAAGAAAGCCTGCACCAGAACATCGTCTGTCAATTGGCAGGTGCACAAGCGTACGAGTTATCATATTTGTTTCAGAATTGAGTCACTATTTTTGTTCCAAAAATTTCGTCTAATATTATACACAGAAAGCCTTAATATACATGTAAATAAATGTCATAACACTAATAAGTTGTTTGTTGACTGCTCGTAGTTCCAAGGTCATACACCAGACACCCGCAGAACAGGTTGAAGAAACCACTTTCTAGTGGTAATGTTAGGTGCACTTATTAGCGCCTTTCTCTCTAGTTTTACGCTAGTACCTATTATAGGTATTTAAATTCCTAGTCGCCTACTGTGGTTAATTCTAAATAACCTTACTAAGTACTTACTGTTAAAGATAACGAAATTTCGAAAGTCCCAATAAGCTGAACATAACTGGATGGAATTTTTACAGAAATTATTGTAGCGTTTGGCCAGAAGTTCTCTCTATGCCCACCTATAGAGAGAACTTCTGTACAAACGCTCTTTCCAAAACTTGACCATGCCCACAGTATTGTCCGTTGCCCTACACAGATACTTCCGTTTCTTACCCACGAGCTAAAAGAATAATAATAATAATTCCGTATTTCACCCACTGCAAAAGTTCATTCCGAATTTTACTCTGACGTATTGTAGCTCGGGGCACGGTGGGCAAGAGAGCAAATGCGACATGGTTTGGGGAGGAGCCCCGTAGTCGTAGGGTATTTACCAGTTCTACCACTGGTCAATATAACCTCATTTTGTCATATTTTCCTTGTAGCGGCCAACTTGGTTCTGCAGGCGGCAGACGGTTTAGGCTTTTCCAAGCTTGTCTCTGGTGGAAAAAACATTGAACGGACCGGGATGCAATTTCGCGCAGAATAATATTGTAGCGTGTGTATGGGGACCCACCAACTCTTGCTAATTGATGCAAGAGGCTGTAGTCCAGATTTTCTTCCAAGTTTTGGAAAGGAGGAATATGACACGGCTTTTAAGTACGACAAAAGATTAGAGTTTTCATCCCGGGTACAATGGATTGCGAGAACAGGTTCATTCGAATTCATAACGTAACCGTATCGAGAGAATGAAGCATTGCGATTGGCCGCCTGCCTACTACGAACCAATCACAGTGCTCCGTTCTTTCAATACGTTTACGTAACAAATTCGAATGTTTTTCGTGTGAAACCGCGGGCTACAGCTAGTAATATCGTTAGGTCACTTGCAAGTTGTAAATACCTTTAACTGGCAGGTGCAATATCCAACGTTTCACAACGTAATGTATTCATGAGCCGGTGCCCTGCGCTGCGTTTCCGAACTGGCACTTCCTTTCATTTCTGTTGCAACACTTGGTATTTACGCGGTAAAATATACCTGAACTGTACATGGCTACTCGCAGTTGCTATGCTGCATTGCTTATTAAAGAATGTGGATGTTCCAGTATTCGAGCATCCTTCTAATTTTTTGACTTTTGACTTTGACTAATAAAACATGTTCAACAGTCAGTCACGATTCGGCAGATCTTAGACAGAACATTCGATCGGGAGATTGAAGTCTCTCAAATGAAAAAAGGGTATTTTCGTAGCACAATTTTCAAGAAAAAAACATTGATATCGTGATCGCTGTTGACATTTGGGAGATTAGATGGCGACTAATTTTAAACAGATTTATTGATATCTAGCGATATCCGCCCGGGCTTCGCACGGGTGGTAAAAACTTTCCCTCGGAAATACAATATAGCCTATGTTACTCAGTGTGAATGTAGCTTTACAATGGTGAAAGAATTTTTGAAATCGGCACACTAGTTTTTGAATTTATTTATAAGAAACATACACACAAAAATTCAAATCTTTCCTCTTTATAAAAGTAGTGTAGATGGATGTAGATCACAAGAATTGACTCTCAGGTTACACTTATAAGTTATAACGAATAAATAAAAAGGGTTGTACGGATCTGACTGAAATTGGGCACAGGAATAGATATTATAGACGTGAATAACACAACTCTTATTCTTGAAATAGGTTCCCGAGGGACGCGGGCACGGGATTAGAATTTCACGCAGGTGGAGCCGCAGTTAGTTTATAATGTAACGTTTTAAGGCTGTACCTTAATTACTTGATGAATTTATTACCAACATCCTATGCCATTGTATTATTATGGAATAAATCTAATTTATCACTTAAATACATGCGCAGGCACGCCTTGCCAATAAATAGCAACGGATGTGATGACACAGAAAAGATAATCAAATAGTAAAATCTTTTTATGGATAGGAATTCTTGGATATTTTATTTTATTATTATATTGTATAAAAACTCTCGTGGAATTCTGATCCAGTTCAAGCTACTGTAATGAACGGGGACGTAATCCGGTGATAAAAAGTAGCTTAAATGCTAAAGGTATATCTGTCGCAGCCAACTAGCTTAATCAGCCGTTAAATTAACTGCCTAGGCTCATTACTAATCGGTGCCGTTCAATTAGCGGGCTGAATGATGTTCATCCAATTGAATAAACGACTAGGCAAATGGCTTGGGTCTATGACGTTTAATTACTTGCCTAGCCATTTAATGAAACAGCTAAGAAAATGATTTATTTTCGCATAAAAAATAACCACGAAGGCTTAATGCAGGAGCTACGCTCCGCTCCGAGGCCTTCTAACCTAGCAGCCATCTCAATAAACCTATCACTAAATTTCTGTGAATACACCTCTATTTACCCCCTCGGGGTTTTACAGGCGTGATTATATGTATGTTTGTACGTAATTTGCCCCGTTTATTAAATGTTGTAATAAACTTTACGGCTAAATATCATTCGGGCCGTTAATAGAATGGCGCCGCTTAGTTACCAGCGTAAGCAGTTTATGATTAAGCTAGTTAGCGGCGACATAATCTATAACTCTATCCCTGTACGAAATTTCAAAGCCTTTCAGCCATTTGAACTTGATTAAATAACAAATATCCAGACATTTTTACAAACTTTCATATACTCACGCCTGTGAATCCACATAGGAGTAGGTAGAGGTGTATTAGCATCTACATTTCGCTAACTAAGATATTCAGTTCAACGTTATAGGGGGCGACCTTATTGTCGTCAAACGGCCACACAAACTTACGCGTTTATAATATTACTAGTATTAACTAGTTACGCCCCACGATTTCACCCGCAGTTTATTTTTCGGGTCAAGAAGAGTATAAATTCCTACGGTTATTTTTTTTTTTAAAGTAAAGGTTATGCACGTAACAAAATAATGTCTGATAATATAAAAATCAATGTTTATTTGTTAGTATTTGACACGGGTGTTATAATAACGATAAAGTTTGTCAACTTATAGTTCCCACTTGTGGAGAGAATAGGTATGGGTAAAATACAGTTATGTGTTATAAACTGTATGCGTTGTCCAGACTCTAAAATGGTAACAAGCAAATGATGAGTTCGGTCATCACGAAAATCACCATTTTTTATGGAATAAAATACGTCTTTAATAATCAATTCGTTATAATAAATAAATAAATATTCTACGACATTCTACACAACGCTCTCTAGACCCAAAGTAAGCATAGTTTAACTAGCTTGTGTTATGGGTTCTAGAATGCGGATAAACATACTTATATACTTTTTTATATATATTCCTAATAATTTTATTGATATAAATAATTGATATAATTAATATAAAATTATAGTATTGACGTCTCATTAGTAAATAGTTAGCTACTTACTTAGTTATTCAAATTTAATGTTTGCGGCGTTTTTAAAAGCCGCCATGTTCCTGATTGGCGTATCTTTAGTTTATAGTAGGTACATCATTTTCAGGCCGTCAGTCCATTCAGATGGGAAGCGTCCCACCAGCTTGCCCCCAAGGCTTTTATGGGAGCGTTTGCCGTCAATTTCTTCATTAACTCGATAGATATTAGATAGCAATAGTACTAAACCCTTTGACGGCAGAGATTTCTTTTTTTTATGGCCGTGTTGGCGAATCAACCATTGAACCAGAACCCTTACAGTGATGAAGATAGCAATAGTACCAAACCCTTCCCGAGGAGGGCCAGACCAAGAAGGATGGCCCTGGGTCAGCCGGGGTGCGAGGGATATGTCGCATGACAACCTCACCTTCGGCCTAGCACTACGACCCAGAGACGGCGTGCGGTTTAGTCGGTTCGAGTCCGACATAACCTCCCCCTCCGGCTCCGGAGGGGTGGGTATCCGTGGGGATTTCCCGCACGGAAATAAAAAAAAAAGTACCAAAACCTTTGGCGCCAAGATTTTTTTTTTTTAAATTGGCCGTGTTGGCGAATCAACCACTGAAACAGAACTCTTGTGGTGATGAAGATAGCAATAGTACCAAACCCTTTGGCGCTAAGATTTCTTTTTTTTAATGGCCGCGTTGGCGAATCAACCACTGAACCAGAACTCTTGTGTTTATAAAATTGTAACTATTGCGTTTTGTTACTCAAGCAAGCGGTTAATGGGCGCAGGCTTTTCGCTGAGGGCTGGGATTATAGACGGTAGTCATTCCCGTGTGGACCCCGGAGTCAAAAAGAGTCTATTTCACTTTTGTGGATTAAGAACCCATTAATACTATGCCTACCTAGAATTGAAACCAGGCTCAACCTTATGCCAATCAAATTATTTCGTCGACCTATCACTGAGTTCTGTAGAAGGTTAACTGCAATTCTAGTTGCGCCAGTCGCCTATTACTAGGTTCATATTTACTATAAATGGTATATTCGAATGCGCTTCTCGTCGTATAAAATACTTGTTACTTGTTACCCACGGCTTCGCCTTATCATCCCTTCATTTCCCTTCTCCCATATTTATTTAGTGTCAGCGAAACGTGTATTTTTTTCATTTTTCTCTGGTTGCAGTCATTTCAACATTGACTTCCGTCCTAGCAATATCATCTTTCACATAGTCCATCCATCTCATCTTAGCTCTTCTTCTTCATTGGATGTGAACTTTTCTGCTGCCTTTGAACGTATCAAATAAACAAATACATTTTTTTATAGATACCATTCCGATAAAAAGTTAATGTATTTTTGTCGTTTGAGTTTGAATGTTCTATATCTGTTATAAGAATAACTTTGGGTTGAGTGTCTGATGGCTAACCGATTTGTATGAGTCATTTCATATTTATACGCAATTTGCTCCTGCTCACGGCTTCGCCTGCGCGGAATTCAGAATTGGGAAATGGTAGTCGTTTCAACCGTTCCCATAAACAAATCAAATTGAGGAATAGGTGTAGGCGGACTTCGGTTCCGAGATGAAAACCTTCGGATGCAACTAGGTACAAGGTTCATATGATGAAAATGATGAGAATATTAAATTTTACTAAACACTTAACTAGTTCCCGGCGGACTGGATAGAATAGGGCTCTCCCATCTATTTCCGTGTGTTTCGTAGAAGACGATTAACGCACAATACAGTGCCCCGAGCACGAAAAACATTCGAATTCGTGACGCAAACGTATCCAAAGAATGGAGCTTTCTTTTTTTTTTTGAAAGGAATATTAGCAACCGAAATTATCGAAATTACTAATATTCCCTCTAACCCATCCAACTAAGCTAAATTGCTTGTGCTAGGAGTGTGTTCACGTCGGTAGTATAATGGCCAGGATTCGAACCCGGGACGTTTCGATCGTAAGGCCGACTCCTTAACCACTAAGCTACCGACCGATTGCGATTGGTTCACAGCAGGCAGGCGGCCAATCACAATGCTCCATTCTCGCGATACGTTTACGTTACGAATTCGAAATTCGAAAATGTTTCGTGCTCGGGGCACTGAGTTCCATCCGATAGTAAACACGCAGCCCGTGTCAAAGAGTCTGCTTGACGGCCAGAAGCTCGCCACCTATTACGAGTGACCGAAATTAGGTTATTAATACACATCTGCCAACAGGATTTTACAGGTATGAATACATATACATATACATACAATATATGTATTTCTCAAATACTAAATTCAAATATTTGAGCATCAAAGCTTAGAATTCTAGGTACTATTCTTAACTTTAGCAATTTGACTGACTTTTGCAACATTGTGTTAACTTATAAAGGTCACACTTGCGGGATTTCTGATTGTTCTCAACTGCGGTGAAGTCAAATTGGAGAGTTATACGGAGAGTGTGTATGACCGAATAAGATTTTCAAGCCCCTTATCACCCCCTCACCTGCGAGTCAGTATATCTACTGATAGAAGAACGAAGCTCTGACCTGAAGAAAAGCCCGCTTCCTTTTCTTTCTGATAGATCATATGATTATCAGTAGATGGCTTCCACCGTCGCCCCAAGGTAGTTGTATAGGAGTATTTCGAGTGCTCAACACGTGGCTCATTAGCTCAGTGGTCCGAACATTCCCCTTGTAAGGTACTGGCCACTGGTTCAATTCCCGTCTGAGCATTCACTGTTTCTAATTTAATACGATTTGAATAATTGCTTAAAAAATTCGTTAAATATTATTATGTTTCTAATTATCCGAGTGGTGATGGAAAATCATCACCCTATCTCATCGGAAAAAATTGTCTCTCCCTCTGTTGGAGTCTAAAATTAAATGGCTTTTTGTAAAGTGAATGAAAAAGTGCAATGAAACATTTTTCATTCTATTTTGAACTTTAATAATTCATACTAATATTATAAATGCGAAAATAACTCTGTCTGTCTGTCTGTATGTTACGCTTTCACGCCTAAGCCACTGGACCGATCTTGATGAAATTTAGTATAGGTGTAGATTAGATCTTGATAAAGGACATAGGCTATGCTAGTATAGCAATAAAGTCTACAATTTAATTCTCTTTTTTGCAGTGTAGGTATGACAGTACATGACGAGACATTCTGGACACTATCTGTTACTCACATCGTTTAGCGCTGCGTTCTAAATAAACAATTAAGATAAGACAGCGATGACCACGACAGACGAATCTTTAGTTAAAACTAATTTTTATATCGACATTATGTGCTTAAGTGATTATAAATTCATTTATTTCTTTTTCGACAATACAAGCACAGTACAGAATACCGCGGCCATATGAACACTACACGACACGAGGTGTGTCGTGTAGTGTTCACGGCATTGAGTAGAATAACCAGAGCTCACTGGAGAGTTTTTGTGCTGTTAGTGGTAACACCAAAGGCTTGTCACTGACAGCACAGAAACTTCCTGTACTTACAGGGTCGGCAGCACGAGTGTGTTGCCCTGGTGTTGCACACGTCCATAAGCTACGGTAACCACTTTCCATAAGGTGGGCCGTGTGTTTATCTGCCACCTAAGTGGTATAAAAACAGTATTGTAAGTAGGTATGCTTCTTAACTTAAGTATGTCGATGCTGTTGCCGCTGAGGGCAATATAGTGTAGTGTTTGATAGTGTAGGCAATGTTATTGGCATTATGTTTAAGGAATCTTTTAGTAATATAACCTAAATATAACGGAATCTAACTGGAAATATTCGTGGTTCGTCGAATCACTTTTAGACGAGTTGATTGACATGAACTGATATACTTGTCAAGAATAAACTGGAAACAGTTTGTGAAACAAGTAGGAATGTGTTTTTAGTAGATACTCACTTAACTGTTTAAAGTGTCGTTTCACATTGTCGACCATATGAGACTCACTTATAACTATATCAGTAACCTTATCTCTGTTAAAAAACAATAATTATTTTTGCAAAGGCCTCACTTTACTTTAAAAAAATAAGGAAAGTAAATTAATGGACTGACGCAAAATAGATACATTTATCGAATAGTTGGTACATCTGGCAACCCTGATTCCGGCATTTATTGATGAACTGGTAACCTTAGATATGCATGCACTGTCATTTGTACTTAATTAAGTGCTTACGAAATTATTGTGATTATAACTTAACTACTGACCTCGATGGCAAGCGAGTGCGGAAGTTACTACATTACAATCACATCGTCTTCTGAATTAGAGTTCTAGAACCGAACCTGCAAATGAATAAAGGAAATGTTTTATGCGAGAATATCATAATAAAAATGAAGATATCAGTAATAGTAGTTTATGCAACTGCCATATAAGAAGGGGTATTAAAAGCCGAATGCGAAAATAGGTTGACTCGAGTGTTTTAATACCTAAGTTATATGCAGTTGCATACACTACTTTATCTTCACTCATAGTCATAATTCTTGGAAGGCATATTTTGTTGTACAATTTTTTGGACTTTTCTGGCAGGAGACATTCTGTTAACGCCAATGCCGCGTCTAGAATATCTGGCGGAGTGAAAATCTCGCCGTCACTACTTTCTTCTCCAATCATATTTTAATCACTTACAGGATTTTTTTTTTAAATGTTATGCATATGCGTTTATAAAGTGCGTATGTATAGAATCGTCTTTGAATTCGTATTTCGAATTTTTCGATTTGAGTGTAGATAAAGATAATAACGAAATATTTACTTCTAAACTATTGTAATCGTATCGTATATGTATCGAGAGAATCGAGCACTGTGATTAGCCGGCTTCATACACACACAGGTTCACAGTCTGTAGTCAGGCGGCCAATAGCAATGCTCTCTTCTCTCGATACGATTACGATACGATAACAATAGTTTTGCATGCCAGGGATAAATTAGTTCGTAGATAACGTCGTAACGAAAACGTTAATTTACAAACTTCAAAAGAACCTGTCTAGACAATTTACCAACTATTAATTACTAGCTTGTGCCCCCAGTCCAAGCATAGCCTATGTTCTTTCCCGAGGTGTAATCTACCCCTATACGAAATTTAATTAAAATCAGTTCAGTGGTTTAGGCGTGAAAGACGGAAAAACACACACATACACACACAAATTTTGGGAATAGACCCATACTTTAGGCAGGTATAAGACTTGGGTAGGTGTTTCTTTTTTAATTTCTACCTACTAAGTTTATATTCACAAAGAAACATTATTTTGCCAATAGTCTGAACGAATCCATAATTGGTCAGCAGCACCCCTGATAAATACATCCGTCGATAGGCCACGGTAACCACTTCCCATCAGGTGGTACTGGTCTACCATCTGAGCGGTATAAAAACAAGATGACTTTCAATTTCCTTTATTCAAATATGTCTGTATGTACTAATGTCATAATAATAGTTGTGTTTTTATTATCATTACAATAAATACACTTGCACATTTTTTTTACTATTTGTCATGCAAAAAGGAATGTTAATTTTTTACTCCAAACTCCAACACAAATCTAATGAGGTTATATCAGTCAGAGATGATACAGTGTTACAGCTTTTTTTTACATTTTTTTTTTAAATAAAAAATGGCGCTGATGGCTGGAGGTCCTTGGCCGATTTCAACTTAATACTAGTGTACTGTGATTTGCTGCTGCAAGGCGAAAGCATCGGATGTGACCTGGACCCTGATTCTGCTATTATTTTTATCATAGCAAAACCACTGCAGCCAATTACACACTGTAACCAATGCCATTTAACTTTAGACTTTATGCTTATACAATTAAAGTCTAAAGTAAATGACAATCTTGTAGAGTGAATGAAAAATGTGATAAACTCTTTCTGTTTTCATTTTGGACTTTAACACTCAGCCATTAAGTCTCAAATTCTATGTCATTTCATACAAGGTCAGCGGTACGACAGTGGTGTTGTTATGTCATAAAATTAGCAGGTTCGGGGGCCAGGACTAACGCAAGGATGATGATGATGATCGCTAAACGCGTCATCCTCAAAGCCTTTTCTCAACTTAGTTGGAATCAGCTATCAGTCTAACTACGAAACGGTCGAACTTCTAAATTTTCTGTGAAGCGACTGCCACCTGACCTCCCCAAGTTCTAGTAAGTTTCTTCAGGGTCGGCAGCATGAGTGTAACGCCCCTGATATTGCATACGTTCATAGGCTACAGTAACCACTTTCCATTAGGTAGGCCGTGTGCTTGACTGCCACCTCAGTGGTATAAAAAAACAAACCAGTGACGATATTGAAATGCTGTAGTTAGAACACGTTGTCGGACTTTTTAGGACTCTAACCGTGATGACAGACACGGAACCACAATTTGGATCGATTCATTGCTCAAAACGCCCATACCTATATTCAATCGATGGATCGCTTTGACAATCCTTTTTCACTATCGATCCCACAACGAATCGATCGAAATTCTGGTTTCGGATTGTCATATTTGGATTGAGATCGCAAATTAGGACCGGCCGTGTATATGACAAACGGGGCCGACTATGGCTATCATTTTTTAACTCATATGCATTTATTAAAATGCTGTTACTTTAACATTACCGACGACAGATGAGAGAACAGATACTTAAACTTTTATTTATTAGTGAGATAACTAACCACGCATGAATGCGTAAAGAAACATTGTTGTAACCGCCTGTAATTATTCAAATGAACCATTGATGAGGTTCCATTACTGAACACTTATTATTCCACAAAACTTCCGAGTACTGACGCAACTTCTTTGTTTCAGATACAACACCGGCACACGTAAACCCAAGTAAGTACCTACTGATTTCATTATAGCTGTCGGTTACAGCAATAAACACTTGTAAACCCAAGTAAGTACCTATTTCTCCTTTTGCATCTGTCGCTTAACGCTATCCACAGTGCTAACCACGCGTAACGCCAAGTAAGTACAAGGTGCTGCTTAAGTGCTCATCTAATGTTTTTGACTGTAATTTGTAAACTAATGAAAAACTTAGTTTTACTTTTGGATGTGTATCTTTGACGATCAATTTATTTTTGTCGATAAGTAAAAATATTATGAATTGATTTCGAACGTGATGACAAGTCTTGAGGTCTTGTCTTGTCTGTTTGAGGGCTTCAATAGTTTGAGACTTGTTGAGGTAAACCTATTATTTCAAGAAACCCTATAAAAATAAGTAAGGTTCTGGCCATAGCAAATCATCAAAACGATTATTTATCTGCTAATTTTACAAGCATCAAAGTAGAAAGCACAAAGGATCTTTCGACACGCCGATATCTTTTACGCCTCCTGATATCAATTCCATTGTAGCCGTCAGTTACCGCACTAACCACGTGTAAACCCAAGTAAGTACTTGTCTCATTGTACCTGTCAGTTACCGCACTAACCACGTGTAAACCCAAGTAAGTACTTGTCTCATTGTACCTGTCAGTTACCTCACTAACCAAGTTTGTCTTCCACTATCGTAAACATGAGCTTACAACGAACATGCATAGTTTATACAAAATCAATCGACCGTCTCTAACAATGGATGTTATATCTACTCATCTACTTAGTTCTTGAGTTATGATAACATTATTAGGGATCTGCCATCCGACCAGGCAAGGTGATCACGCCTGGCGGGCCGCGGCCCAATGATTGTCGTTGGGATGTTGTATATCTATTGTACCAGCGCGGGAACTTCACTTTCGCGATGCAGAATTTGTAGTGTCGTAGTAGTTCTTGATGTCGCTAGATGGCGCTGGGTACATGTGGTATCGCCACAAGTCTTGAGGTCACCAACAACCGTTGCAGTTACGTAGAGATAAATTGCCCCTTTGGCATTTTTTGACTGCCTGTGTTATGGCGAGTGTTTCAATTGGTTCTTTCAATTAGTCAAACCATCTCATTTCTTGTTCGGGTAGTTGGAGCCTAAAAAGTTATAAAACTGGTCTAATTCTAAGTCTAAAATCCCGTATTCTAGATGCCACTCAGTTGAATCTCTGTTAGTCTAATACATTACTTTTTAAACTACGGATAAAGGGCGTGCTGCATGCGTCTGTAGTTTTCGTATGCGGTCACCTTCGGAATCATACTCGGAAACTCATTCCTTTGTCAGTTTAAAAAAAAAACCGTTTCACTTGACAATCAACCTAATGATATGAATTCCTTTTGCCTAGCTAACACACATTTTTTCGTAATTTCATTGTGCTATAGGGCTTAATGGAGTCATTAAGAGTATGTTGTCCGTACGTGGGTAAGTAATTTGTGCCCATTTGTGTCCACAATGGCAGTAAATTGACCAACCAATATTAGCTATGCAGAGTTCTTTGAACAGCCCATTAGAGTAATCCACCTCGCCAAACCCTGTTCTATTGTAAGGGGCACATTAAAATTGATGGATATCAGATAGCGTGCCCATCCCTTTTTAGGGTTTGAAGAGTAACTTATGGAACTGAAATTCACCAATGAGTATAAAAGCGTTTGGCTCGATTTAAACTGCGTTAGTACATGTTTTCAATGAGTATATCAAAATCTTTAAGGTTCTTTTTTTTACATGCAGCCTGATAACTTCCTTGCAGAAGGTTGCGACCACGTTAAAGTTACCCTAGCTGCGGGCTAAAGTCACAGCCCAAGCATTGTATAAGCAGTATACCTGTTGATACATGGGTAATGTTTGTTTTTATACAACTGAGGTAGCAGATAAACTGGTTACCGTGGCCTATAGACGTATGCAACACCAGGGGAGCCACACTCGTGCTGCCGACCCTGTAAAAACAGAGTTTCTGTGGCGTCAGAATAGAAAACAAAGCAGGAATAGGCCTTGGTCTTCCCACTGACAGCACAAAAACTCTCCAGTGAGCTCTGGCTACCCTCTCACCGCCGGAAACACAACACGAAGTTATTATGGCCGCGGTATTCTGTAGGGTGGAGGTACTTCCCAAGTCGGACTGCTCAATTGGATGAAAATACCTTCGTGACCAACCTCCTATCTTTCACACAGTCCACCCATCTCCTCTTAGGTCTTCCTCTTCATTGGATGGCTTGCCGCTGGTAAGTGGTCTTTCCCATAAATGTCAAAACAGACTAGTTCATGAGTTGGAGTAGTAGAACAGTTCTCCTTGGGCTTCAAGGAAACTTTATATTATATGTAACCGGGATTGGAATGTTATTACTATTTTTCTTTCTACATTCTTCTTTACTCTTCTTTCTCTACATTTTCCTACAGTCCCGCCCCGCTTAAAAGGCCGGGGGTCGTTTATGCGGGGTGCGGGGCGTTAAAAAGCCTCTGATGAGACCGTCAAGCTGGAGACCACCACTGTAACATTAATGATAGCCCTCTTTGGAGCCGAGAAATAACAAAAACAAATTAGAAAGACAACGTTGGGAGTCCATCTAAATAAAACAGTAGGTAATCGATGGGTGAAACCGCGAGGTACAGCTTTAGACTTTACCTACAGCTTACTAAGGCGAAGCGAATCATATTGACGTGTCCTATATAAAAAACATTAATATTAACTCAATCAATGGATTAACTTTAAAAAGCTTCAACAAAATCCCCATATTGTTATCTAAGTCGTATGTGATGGGTGATGGCCCACATAGCATTGCGCAATATTACACTGTGTCAATGTGCGCGCCGACCCGCGCCCGAGTACAAATGCCTAGCTTTCGTTCCGGCTTTAGGGATGTCTATCAACGCACGTGATGTCGATAAAATAATACTATCGGGCTATTTAGTGTTTGTTGAAAGATTGATTACTTTCTAGCTAATAACTGATAAGTGATAATAATATTATTAATTAATTATCACTGCTACGTTAGAGGTCGCGGGTTTGATTACTGAGTGCAAATATTAGTTAAGACGCAATTGGTTTTAATCATGATTAAGTAAACAACATCAGAGCAAAGTCGCTTATGCCTTATGCCTCCTGCCTTTTCTGTATTATTCTCACCTTAGAAGGGCTATAAAGATTTCCTAAACACTTAATATAAGGTTTTGACGTCATCTTTCTCACGTGTATTAAGAATTGTAACTATTTAAACAGTTAAGTACATAAATCAAAGTTTTACAATGTGAATTGATAAGCGGCCAATTCTTTTTTATGCTTCACACTGGTTTTATTGTGTGTAATAAACATTTCAATCGCAGTTCCGCGGCAATAATAAATGTATTAATATTATATTTTTACCTCGTACTAAAGTCTGATTTCACCTCACTTTTCAGTTCAGTTCAGTTCAGTTTTTGGTTTATGGCTCCGCTTGCATATTGCTGCGACTCTGCCAGTGTCAACGTCCAGGAGTGTCATAAACTTCAAGATAAAGTGATCAGTTCAAAAATAATTAATTAATAATTTGCAAAGAAAAGAACCTCACTATTCAGAATATGATTTAATTTACATGACGTTCTCCAATTTTTTATGTTACATCTTTACTACAGATTAAACTAAACTAAACTTAAATTAGGAAGGCTCTGTTCAAAAAAAAAATCGAGTAAAGGTACGCGAGACAAGCAAAAAGGTTATTCAAATTCAAAAACCGTTAAATAATCGTCTGATCGCGGATACTGTCAAATCAAAAATAAAGCAGCCGCAGAAACGGCCTCGGTTACTGAATCGCGTTCTTTAAAACATTATATCGCAAAATATTCAGATAGGAAACACTTTTTGTTTAATGACTAACATGTCTCATAAAAGTATGTTGTAAAATAAATTACCTATTAAAAGTAAAAACTATCGTCATTCATTTTTTGCTGATGTACGTCAATACGCACGTGTTTGTTTTTTTTTTTTAAATAAATAATATCTAATCAAAACTAGAAACTTGATTTATCATTATAATTAAAGGATATGCGTACAGGTATTATGATGTCATTCGTCTGTGTTACAGTCAATCGTAAATTATGTAACTAGGATATCTTATCTTCTTATATTAATTTTTTAAGACCCGTATCCTAGAAAGATATTCAGTTTTGGAATGTATTAACTGATGCCCACGGCTCCGTCCACGTGGATGATGGTTATCGCGACTTGTGGTTATATTTTCGGATTTACTCTTCCAATTGCGATCATACTAATTTAAGATTGACCTGGACCATGCAAACAAAAGAACGTCAAATGAAAATTTGCTAGTAATTTTCGCGTGATACAAAAAAAATATATATAAAAAAATGTTAAAACATAAGTAAAGTATTTTTTGATGAAACACAGATGATGAGAAACTACCATTTTCTTACATAAAACGAATTTTAAGTGGCAAAATGACACATTTTCAATGGTTTGCCGGTTATTAGTTTATACGGTTGTAAGCTTGAAACGACAGCCTCTGTGGCGTGGCGGTAGTGAACGCGGCCGCTACGCAGGATGCGCGGGTTCAATCCCCGCTCAGTTCAAAAAATTGTAATTACATTGGTATGGCCGCGCCTCGGAGAGCACGTTAAGCCGTTTGTCACGGTTGCCATACGAACTATAAGGCAGTCGTTACGAGTACTTGGAGCCCTAAAAAGTCCTACAACTGGTCTAACTGCAAAGCTTCGATATCGCCTTTGGGTTGTGGAAGTCATATGGCAGACGAAATCCGCAGTTAGACTAGTACCTAAAGCGGTCCCCAGACTCCGAGGTGAAAGCGTCGGATATGACTGGAATTAACGCTAAGATGAAGGAGAGTCTGTATTCAGTTACAAGCTAGTAACCTCACCACTGAATGGCCTTGTTGGGCTACTGCCATAGTGGTACAAATAATTAATAAACGAAAACTTAATAGGTATTACACGAGAAGTTATCCGGCTACTTGCGTAATATACTGTTCTTGTACTATGTCCTTCACGTGACCTATTTTGACCTTATAAAGTATAAAAAATTGAATAAAACCAAGTATTTATAAGCAACATCTTGAGACTTTTATTGAAATATAACATCATCGTTATCATCTTATCGTATATATGATTATATATGTATACATAAATATGATTGCATACTAGACTTTCACCTCGGTGCTCGAAATTCTTAGGTGGCAGACAAGCACACGGCCCACCTGCGCGGAGAGTAGTTACCGTGGCCTATGGACGTATGCAACATCAAGGACGTCACACACGCGCTTCCGACGCCTGTGTAGAAGATAAAGTAGGACAAGCCTTAGGTCTTCCGACTGATAGCAAAAAATCTCTCTAGTGAGCTCTAGCTACCCTACTCACCGCCAGGAGC
Organism: Eilema caniola; assembly: GCA_949126895.1. Taxonomy (NCBI): domain Eukaryota; kingdom Metazoa; phylum Arthropoda; class Insecta; order Lepidoptera; family Erebidae; genus Eilema; species Eilema caniola. The sequence continues at coordinate 1,634,459 of OX421488.1, read as the reverse complement.
ACAACGCGAGGTTATTATGGCCGCGGTTTTCTGTAGGGCTGTCGGATTGCTCAATTGGACGGAAATACCGTCGTGTTCTACCTCCTACAAACTCCTTGCGTGATATTAGTTCCAGTAATAGAACAAGCAGTGGATTCTTATGTACGAGTAAGTTATGAAGGTGTTTAACTATTTGGCACTATTAACAAGTTTAGTATTATTATGATACCTAATTCTACCTAATTCTAATGCTAATCTGCGTTTTATATTATAACTAGCAGATCTCCGCCCGCGGGAAATTTTGATCCCGTTCTCGCTTCCCGTGGGAACCTATTACCGGCATAAATAAACCTGTGTGTTATTCCAAACCATAATCTATCACTATACTGAAATAACAAACATTCAAATATCTTCATAAAATTTCTTATTTATATTATTTAGAAAACGGGAATTAACGCGATCAATTTGGTCAGTCAGCCTGTGACCACGGCCGGTGTAACCTGGTCGAAACGACAACCTCTGTGGCGTAGCGGTAGTGAACGCGGCCGCTACGCAGGAGGCGCGGGTTCGATCCCCGCTCAGTGCAAATATTTATATGCATAAATATGTATATTTGCATTGGTCTGGGTGTTTCTATGTATAATATGTATGTATTTACAAAAAAAAAAACTATCTAAGTATGTTTATCCGCATTCTAGATTCCATAACACAAGCTAGTTAAGCTATGCTTACCATGGGTCTAGATAGCGTTGTGTGAAATGTTGTGGAGTATTTAAAAAAAAATAATTAAGTCTTATTTATATTATTAGTAGGATTTAGTAGGATATGATTGGAAGTAGGATTAAATACCAATTTTCTGTAAAAAAAAGTAGTTTTATACTATAAGCTGTGCTTAAGGTATAATATTATCGATACATCGACTGCACAGTGCACATCCCTACTGCCCTAGAGTTATGAGTGTTATGACATGTCGTTTGAAATGCGTTTACTTTCATACTTTGGCCTTTCAACATTGTTATTCACTATAAGTGAATTGCGATTTATACATCATACCATACTGCATTATACGCATGAAGTTTTAACAGAATTCATTTAAATCGACGGCGTTCTAATTTGTCGTTACAAATTCCATAATTATTATAACAACTTTTGTTTAATAGCTTAGTTAAAAGGCAAGCCATGAAATATGAAATGAAACTACAAAAAATACTATTACATTATTTGTTTTTTTATTTTTTATTTTTATAGTAATATTAGGTTCGCGTTTGACCACTTTAGCTTTTACGAGTATTAGATAATAATCGTTATAGGTACTCATAGCGATTGCTCAATTGCGTCCAAACTCCAAACATTGCGCTTTTGAGCCAGAGGTCTGCTTACTGTTTTTGTTTGAAATTTTGAATTTATCTGCTGCGACTACCGTCTACCCAACCCTGACAGAAAAGCCTTTGCTTAGGAGGTGCACCGACTAGCAGGCAGCAGGTAAAGGTAGGTTGGTGTGTCTGGACATCGCTCAATCAGAAGACGGGCCCGCACCTTTGCTGGCCAGCGCTTGGGTGACCAGTCGACGAGAGCGTAGTATTTCCGACACAGTCGCGGCGTATGGCACACGGCAGGTTGTTTTACATTACACTACCGATGTAAACTCACTTCTAGCACGAGAAATTTAGCTTAGTTGGGTAGGGAATAGTAGTCATATCGGTTACTAATATTCTTCGTTAAAAAAAATAGTCTATATTTGTAACAGTGTTCGTGATGGTTTTTTTAATGTGGTGAGAGTCCCACATTCCTGCACGGTTTCCTCGAGCTCGCGAAATGCGGAAGGTACATTTTTCAACAAAAAAGGGCCTTAAAGATGTATGATCACGGAAAAATATGCAGACGATGTCACTGCTAGAGAAGGAAACTCGAGATAAAACACTGTACTACCCGTCTGGCGAGCGTAGAAACAGTAGACATAGGCCTCGCAACATTGGGAGAGGCCTAATTGATTTGATTGATTAACACCCACATTTCGCTGACTATGATTTTCGGATCGATTAAGATAGGAAAAAGTGAATGCTCAGGTGGGACTCGAACTCACGATCTTTCCCTTACAGGGGGAATGCTCTGACCACTGAGCCACCGAGCCACACCTGAAGCTATTCAAATTCTCCTATACTACCGTCTTAGATCGTGGGTTAAAATCCCGCCTGAGCATTCACTTTTTCCTATCTTAATCGATTTGAAAAGTTAGCATAGTAAATGCTTCAAAATTTCATTCAATATGATTTTCGATCCCACGTAAGTAATAGGGAGAGGGCAAGCCTATTGCTTTCAAGCGGGCACTTTGTCATGTGCTGTATATTTATTGTCGGATGGAGACCAGCCCTATCCCATAGTCACTGTACCCACGAGAAGGGATTGGGTGGCCGTATTTTCTACTCCACCGGGAATCAACACGGCTTGACTATTAGACATAGTTTTTTTTCTATGTTTAGTTTTATGAACGGTTGCAACACCAGAGTGATATAAAAACTAAGTGATAAACGCTGGACATTGTACTCAGATAATGCATAACTAGTTGTACATTCCGATATCTTCTAACTATGTACTACTCGTATTTACATCCAAAAGGGAGTCTGATGAATCCATATTGCCCTACCAAGATCTTCATTTTCGTTAAAGGTATGATTCCGAAGCTGTACCCCATACAACAACTGCAGTAAATACTCGAACATTACTTGTAAAACTTTGATATAGATAAAGGGAACCATTGAGAAGCCGCAATGAATTAAGCGTATCTACTGCGTGCATCTGCAGTTGTCGTATGCGGTCACCTTCTGAATCATACCTTTATGATCTTGATTTGAAGGATGAGGTGCTATCGTAGGTTGTTCTCCCGGAGTTGCGGGTGAGAGGGCAGTCGCTCCCAAAAAAGCTGAAAGCAAATCTGTGGAAAGGAGGAGTGTGTGAACGGACTCTAGGTTCCAAAGTGCAAGCTTATCCGGATTTGGCTTCACTTTAATTTCTCAGTTCAAAAAGCGGTTTTTAACTAATAAATAATTAAAATAAAATATTTTATATTGGACACGTCAATTTGACTTCACTTCGCCTGATGGTAAGCTGAAGGCAAAGTTTCAGGAAAGAGGGTCACCATTACATACACGTACCATGTTAACAATGGTGGCACTCAGCTTGGCGGCCTCATCAGATGCTTTTTCACGCCCCGCTTAAAGGACCCGGGACTTTAGGAAGAAGGAAACACGTGAGCTGGCAATGAGTTCCGGGTCTTAATGGTGCGATAAAGAAAGGAGTCACCAAACTGCTTGGTTCTTGAAGGTATATTATGCACTGTTTATATTTTGAGTACTTTGTTCGCCCAAATCGATTTGTTGCTGACGTGTACGTACAGTACACAAAGAAGTCATTGACGCTTGCCCAACAGGTATCGAGGTTAAGTAGCAGTATGCTTTCTGCGTATTGACTTTGTGCTTCTAGAACCGAATGTTTGTAGACTCTAGTAGCCACTTACCATAACGAGGGATGTGTGCTTGTTTAGCGTATTTGACCATTGTGTGAAGATGACCTACTGTTCTACTTTATTGTGTATTACTAACTGTTGCCTGCGACTTTGTCTGTGTGGCTGTCGATTATTTCGGCCGTGAGGTTGAATAGTAGCTTATTTAAATTTTCTTAACACTAAAGTGGAAGACAAGCATACGGCCCGCCTGATTTTTTATTTATTTATTTATAATAAGTACTTATACAGCTTATGAAGTAATACATTGTCCCACAAAACCGTACAGTGGCTTATGGACGTGTGCAACACCAGGGGCGTAATACTCGTGCTGCGGACCCTGTAAGAACCTTCGATGTCGGTTATCGCGACCAAATATAGCCTATGTCCTTTCTCAAGGTCTAATCTACACCTATACCAAATTTCATCAAAATCGGTTCAGTGGTTTAGGCGTGAAAGCGTAACATACAGACAGACCGAGTTACTTTCGCATTTATAATATTAGTATGGATTAATGAATGTGCACGTAAAAAAAAATCATACTTAATATTATTCTAAGTTCAAAATATTTCAATGTTAATATGTAGTGTAGGTTTTTATTATTATTTTCATATATAATGACTAGGTACAGAATATAATTATTATATTCATGAATATAAATGTTTAAATACTGAAACATGCTAAGAAAGGAAAATTAGCAGCGTAATAAAATAAGGTACCTTAGTATTTTACAAAAATTCTGAATGAACATGAATTAACATATTGCTATGTATGTACTTACCCACTTGAAAATAAATAAAATAAATAATTTAACAAATCTACTGTTAATAATTCATTTAACAAATTTGATACTTTATGATAATTTAAATTATACAATATTCTGTTCTTTACAAAGGTTAATCTTTATTTATGATTACCTCATGACATATAAGTAACTAGCGACCTGCCCTGGCTTCGCACGGGTCTCAAAGCCGTTTCCATGGATTTTGAGAACCAATATAGCCTCTGTTACTCATGTAGAAAGAGGCTTTAGAATGGTAAAAGAATTTTTTAAATTGGCCCTATTTTGTCTGAGCTTATTCCTTACAAACAAACTTACAAATCTTTCCTCTATATAATATTTGTATAGATAAGTATATACCCGCGGCACCGCCCGCGTGAAATTTTGATACCGTCAACGTCCCGCTACCTATACGGTATTCCTGGAATTAAAAGTAGCCTATGTATTATCCCAGAGAATACCCTATCCCTGTTCTAAATTTCAGCCAGATCCGTTAAGCCATTGGATCGTGATTCAATAACAAACATGCAATCATCTTCACCAAATTTTCACATAGAAAAATTAAATCGGTCTAGACGGGGTTTTCATTTCACATTTATATTATTAGCAGGATGGATTGCCTTGCCACCTTACCTTAAGGTTCAAGTCAACTTCACCTGACCTTCGTTGCACCTACTAAACAACGGATTAGGGCTCTGGTGCTTCCGGAAAAGCCGGCACAAGTGAAAGGACCCACGGACCCAAATTGCAACCTTCGTACGCAACTGGGCAATTGCTTATGATGATGATTTATTATCATCATCATCGTCTCTCGGAGTCGATAGAGAGAGGTGATAGAGAGTCACACTCGTGCTGCCGATCCTGTTAGAACAGAGAGTTTCTGTGCCGTCAGTGTAGAAGATAAAGCAGGACAAGCCTTAGGTCTTCCCACTGACAACACAAAAACTCTCCAGTGAGCTCTGGCTAGCCTACTCACCACCGGGAGGGCTTTTTAGTTGCCAGTCTAGTTCGAAATTTGAAGTTCGAAATTTTCCAAGAAGTGAATGATGATGATGACTGTTGAATGCAATAAACTTAGCCAGCATCAATTAGCAGGTAGGTGTGAATTCGTGCGTTTTTGTTATTTTTATTTATCAATAGCATTAGATGACTAAAGTGTGAAATCAAGTACAAATAACAAAAATACATTCATACAAATGAAATGTATTACTGAATAAATAATATACAGTCCTATGATTTTTTTTTGCTATTCTGCACTTCGTTTGGTTAGGTACTTAACTAGAGATTAACAATCTTTAGCAGAGATTAACAACTGCAGTGATCGACGAAACGTCTGGAACGCAAGTTTCATATGGACCACGGCCCGCAAGTAGTTAAATACATTAACAATCTTGATGGTGTCTTTTATTCAATATTTCTTATTTAAAAACTCAGTTAATCTTTAGTTATTTTAAAACTCAGTTTAAATATGAAACACGATAAAAAACCAAAATTGAACAACTAGTTTAAACGCTAGTTTATTTGTTTAAAATGGGTTCATGTAAAATAACATATCAATCATAAAATCTGTCCAATTGAGCAGTCCGACTGGGGAAGTACCTCCGTCCTGCAGAATACCGCGGCCATAATAACCTCGTGTTGTGTTCTCGGCGGTGAGTAGGGTAGCCAGAGCTCACTGGAGAGTTTTTGTACTGTCAGTGGGAAGACCAAAGGCTATTCCTGCTTTGTCTTATAACCTGACGGCACAGAAACTCTCTGTGTTTACAGGGTCGGTAGCACGAGTGTAACTCCCCAGGTGTTGCACACGTCCACGTCCATAGACCACGGTAACCACTTTCTATCAGGTGGACTGTGTGCTTGTCTGCCACCTCAGTGATATAAAAAAAAATACTGAACGCTATCTAGACTATTGCGATGCAGAAGAAGGAGGATCGTACGCGTACATTGTGAGAGGCCTTTGTCCAACATTGGACTGCAGTGGGCTAATTGATTGATTGATTGATTGATTGATCTAGCTAGACTATTCTAGACCCAAAGTAACTAGCTTGTGTTATAAGTTCTATAATACTCGGGATGTACTTGGATAACATTCTCACACGTTTTTCTATATTTCTCACGAGTTCGTATAAATCTTCTGTGATGCCCTTGATTATTCCATATTATAGTAGTATTTTTGGTGATTTTATATCTATATACTTTTTGCTGTTAATAGCACCTATGAAAAATATTAATAAGCTCTTCACAGATTAGACTACATGCTTTCACGTTCGTTATAAGAAATCGTAACGATCGAACTGTTATTTCGTATTATAATTCAATCCCGTTTGTATCCAAATTTTAAAGCCAAGGTTCCGCACTTCTTTTTTTTTACATGGTTGGGTTTATTTAACAGACAAACATACAAACTACCTCTACATGCACATTATAGGGTTGTATTGAATTTCCAAATAAACAACATTAAAATTCACTTCCTTAATTAACTTCGAATACAACAATTCAATTCAAATCTTGGTGTACGGTAACAAAATGAAACAATAACAGTCTCCTTTCAAAGTAACTATAAATGAATGGATATTTTTATTAAAATAAAAAACAGATGTCAATCATTCACAATAGTTTTGGTACTTAATAAAAAAGGTTCTCATAATAATAAATAATCCAAGACGTACTCATCATGACACATGAATGGATACTTACAAGAAAAGTTTCGGTAAAAAAAGAAGTCGGTTAAAAAACGCAAAGTACTAAAACTATGGCGTCCCTGGATTGGAATGCATTCCATCTCGATTTATTTGATGTCATTTTATTAGTTGAACTGGGCCCCCTAAAATCCAACCACACGTCCTGCCCCTCTAGATAAGTGGCAATACGCTAGCCGGCGTTTGGTGGAATAGAATGACAAATATATGGGATTTGACGTTTATGACATGCGTTAACGACTGTCAGATACGTCAAATCCCATACATTCGTCATTCTATTCCATCAAACGCCCGCTAACGAATTGCCACTTGTCTAGAGGGGCTGCTAGCGAATTGCCACTTGTCTAGAGGGGCTGATCGTCCACCTGAATCTCGTGTCGGGCGGACACACGGAAACAAATTTACTGGCGTAGCTAATTAACTAAAAAAGCTAGTTCTGCTAGACACATGGTTGTTTTTGAAGTGAAAACTTCTTTAGCGGCGTTGGATGGGTGAAAAATGTTCAACTCGCGTCAGGATCGCTTGACCTTTTGACCGTAACCGACGACTGACGTCATACAACATAAGCTATAGACTGTCTATTTTGCAAGATACGATAAATAGCATCGTAGTCGACTTTAAGATTTTGTTTCAGATAGTACCGGGTTCAAACCTGGCCTTCTGACACTTATAAGATTATTTTTTCTTTTTGTAATTTATTACTTTTTGTGATTATTTTTTCTTTTTGTAATTTATTAATTTCTTCTGACAGAAAATTTGCAGAAATTTAGTGATAGGTTCTATGATTGGCGCTATATTATAGGTATGGTATGGTATGGTATGTTCTTTTTATCTTTTTCTATGTATATAACGAAGAAAGAAAGAAAGAAAATGTTTTCACTTCTGCCGGCACTCCCAGAGTGCAACCCGTCTTTTTTTTCTTAACACTCATTTTGATGAAACTTCTTGTTTTGTTTACTTATCTTTTAGTGCGGTCATCAAACTGTAGGTTAGGTGCAAGTGCACTCCAAAAAGTAAGGAAAAGTGACTTTGCTTATACTTTGGAATGCATGGATGCAGATGTTTGTTACTCAATCATGCCAAAACGGCTGAGCTTCATCATCATCATCATCATTTCAGCCGAAAGACGTCCACTGCTGGACAAAGGCCTCCCCCAAGGATTTCCACAATGACCGGTCCTACGTCTTCCGCATCCATGCCCTCTCCGCGACCTTCACCAGGTCGTCGGTCCACCGTGTGGGAGGCCTCCTTCCGGCGCGTGGTCGCCACTCGAGAACTCTCTTGCCCCAACGGCCATCTGTTCTACGAGCTATGTGCCTCGCCCACTGCCACTTACGTTTGGCGATTCTGTGTGCTATGTCGGTTACTTTAGTTCTCCTGCGGATCTCCTCATTTCTGATTCGATCACGCAGGGAAACTCCAAGCATAGCACGCTCCATCGCCCTTTGGGTGACCTTGAGCCTTCTTATGAGGCCCATAGTGAGGGACCAAGTCTCAGTTCCGTAAGTCATCGCTGGCAACACACACTGGTCGTAGACTTTCGTCTTGAGACACTGCGGTATTTTGGACGAGAAGATATTACGAAGCTTCCCGAACGCTGCCCAGCCGAGCTGGATTCGATGATTGACCTCTTTCTCAAAGTTAGACCTGCCTAACTGGACTGTCTGTCCCAGGTAAACATATTCGTCGACAACTTCGAGTGTAGAGTCTCCAACCTTTAAAGAAGAAGTGGGTGCGACATGGACATTTGACATAATTTTCGTCTTTTCCATGTTCATTTTGAGGCCCACTTGTTGGGAGGCTCTACTGAGGCCATCGAGCATTGTGCCTAGGTCTTCCAAGGTCTCAGCCATGACTACGATATCGTCAGCGAATCGAAGGTGAGTGATGTACTCGCCGTTGATATTGATGCCGAGTCTTCTCCAGTCCAGGAGCTTGAAAACATCTTCCAGGCCGGCGGTGAACAGTTTCGGAGATATAACGTCTCCCTGTCTCACCCCTCGCTGCAACTGGATAGGTTTTGAGCTTTGATCCTGGAGGCGGACTGACATGGTGGCGTTTTCGTACAAACACTTCAGCGCTTCGATATATCGATAATCAATTTGGCACCGTTGGAGAGACTGTAGCACAGCCCAGGTCTCGATCAAATCGAAGGCTTTCTCATAGTCCTCAAACGCTAAGCAGAGTGGCTGATTATACTCCAATGCTGAGCTTATCCGGATGAAATTCGACAAACTGATAGATATAGTTTGGAATATCACACAGGCTACTTTTTATCAGTTATATTAGTTTCCTTTAGGATTTAGGTGAGTTCCTTCACGCGGACGGAGCATTGGGCACGAACTAGTCATGTTTCTCCCTTTGTTCAGTCTTCTATGCATTGCTGTTATTCATGCAATGAAAAAGTAAATTAATGAAAATTTGAATTAGAATTAAACATAATATTCTAGAACATTTTACACATTACTCTCCAGACCACAGAAAATAAGCATGGTGCAAAAAAAAACTAGCTAGTGTTACGGGTTCTAAATCTAGGTAGGTATACATCTATATACCTATATCTATACATATAAATAAAATTGGAGTGTCTGTTTGTAATATTAAAATAACCGTTTTTACTACATGCATATGAACATAATACGCACCAAAATAACATTTCTTACAATTTTTGTCTGTCTGTCTGTTTGCTCCGGCTAATCTCTGAAATAGCTCGACCGATTTTGACGGGACTTTTATTGGCAGGTAGCTGCTGTAATGAGGAGTAACTTAGGCTACTTTTATTTTTAGAAAAATAGCGTTGACTCAACACAAAGCGATAGCCGACATCTACGCGGGTGGAGCCGCGGGCAACAGCTAGTTGTAGATAAACATACACATTTTATCATCTATGCATTATCTAAATAAATAGAAGTGCATAATGCCGTGAAGGTTCCTTAAAAGTTAGATTTATTTTAGTGCCATAATGCAATAAAAGTAAAGCAAGCTAATTAATTTTATTTTTACATCCTGCGTACCTACATTTACAATTGCATTATCACTAGCGGACCCGCCCCGGCTTCGCCTGTGGCTTATGTAATTTATTAATTCTCAAATAAGGGAATCTGACAGATTTGTTGCCAAATTCGATTACTGCTCCGCTCCCTTGTATAGTAGCGTGATCGTGATTGTATATAGTCTATAATCCTTTCTCGATAAACGGGATTTTCAAAAAAAAAGTTAAGTATATACAAAAAGCAGTAATTTTTGAGTGCAGCGCATTAAATCAACCAAACAAACAAACACTTCACCTTTCTAATATCAATATAGACTAGTAACTGATGCCCGCGACTCCGCCCTTGTGGGTGTCGGATGACGCAATTCTTTTCTCAAGCGACTACAATATGGGGTTCTTCACGAAAGGGTACTAGAAGGTAGAACCTTCTAATGCCCTTCTTGAAGAACCAGGGTCAAGAACAGGGTCGGTAGGGCGAGTGTTTCGCCACTGTTCAGCAGATGGACCGTGCGCTTACCTGTTAACTAAGCTGTTTAAAAATATCTCCAGTTTTACTCAACCAAATGCGATTAAAATACGGCGTGTTTTAAGTGTCACCAAGAACTTGCTACGTAAAAAAACCGCACCAAATTCCATTCAGTAGTTTTTACGAACTATTATAAACTAAAAAAAACTCAAAAACATAATTTGTGTTCAGCATTGTTAATGTAATCTATTATCTAACATTAGTTAAGTATTTTTTATGTACAGACACCACAAATTGACAATTTTATAACAGTATGGATTAATGTTAATTTCTTAGATTTTTTATTAAAAGCAACGTTAGGAATAGTCTCATGGCCTAGACTTGTCTCCGCTTCAGTGAAATCGTACCCTGATATGAATTTTAAAACACTTACAAAAAATAAAAATCTTAATATAGGTATATAAATCTCGTGTCACAATGTTTGTCCTCAATGGACTCCTAAACCACTTAACCGATTATAATAAAATTCGCACACCATGTGCAGTTCGATCCAACTTGAGAGATAGGATAGTTTAAATCTCAAATTATAGTCCGATTCGCGATAACCGACATCCACGCGGGCGGAGCCGCGGGCGATAGCTAGTTATACTATAAAATAAAAGAAAGAAAATTTGTTTATTGTGAATCACAACGCACATAGTTAGCCAATACATCCAATCTTCTTGGCTGGCCCTTTCATACAACTACATACATAATACCATGGGGTACCGATACGAACAAAATATCTTTAGTAAAATCCAAAAATTAATAGATGGCACTAGTAGACTCATTTAAAGGAAAAAAAAAAATTAAAACGCTTACTTGTTGACTTAGAATCGCGTAAATTATTTCCGAACTTAAACACATGATAATGTAACCATGTAAGCATAAAAAAACTTGTTGGTAATGTAATAAATAAAGATTTCGTGACAATCGTGCTATTTATTTATTTTTATGCCATCTAGCAGTCCAGGGCATTATGTTTGTCACTCTTACAATTACTGCAGAATTTGCCTGTATCAATATAGATTGGAATATTTATAGTTTTATTAAGTCTTGCTTTTAATACTATAAATTATGAAAAGTTTGCCAAAACAATGTCGCCATCTAGTTATAACTCCTGAACTAAAAAACTGCCTGCCTGTTTATTGAAGTTACGAGTGTAACCATTTTATGTTCCTGATTGTGCATCTGTATAAGAATTATATTATCTGTGATAATACATACCTAATAGGGGGCCAAATTTATTGTTGTTCAGCAGGCACTTCGTCATCGGCTATATGTTTAGTTTCGAATGGAGAATAGCCCTATTCTTTAATCGCCTTCTAGGATATCCTGCTTATTTTTTTCAGCAGCGCACATGCGCGAAATTGCTCCTGTTACGCCAAGTTTTATTCACGATGTTTGCCGATATATCTGTCGCAGCCAACTGGCTTAATCACCCGTTCAATTAATCGCTTAGGATCTTTACTAATTGGTTCGGCTAACGGCCTGAATGATATTCAGCCATTTGATTAAACGGCTTAGCATAACCACGAGGGCTAATCCGGGAGCGCATTAGCCTTCGAACCTAATCTATCCAAGTCGAATTGCGCAGTTTTCTCAATAAACTTATCACCTACTTTCTGTCTTATTTCGGGGTAGTGCCCCATCGTATGAATGACCTAAGCACAGCTAAGCATTAGCCAGCCAGTTTATTAAATGTTGTAAGTTGTAATACACGTTACGGCTGAATATTATTTTCAGGCTGTTAGTTGAATGGTGCCGTTTAGTTAACAGCCTAGGCAGTTAATTAAACGGCTGATGAAGCTGGTTGGCTGGGAAATATCTATACCGATATAAAGTACTAAAATATGGGTGATTTCTTTTAAAAGCGCTGTCTTAATTAAATAAGTTCAACTATCCGTATCGCAGTTTATTTGCTTGACTTTGGTTGTTTCACAAAGACGGGTGAATGTTTTTTGTTTAATTTTTGGTTGCTTATATATACAATTTAAATGAATTATAAGACAACTATTTTAATACAGTAATATAAATATGACGGCACGTTAATAATTGTGTGATTAGAGTGAATCAAATTCACTCTGGCGTAATGCAAGACACTGGTGCTCTATGATGTGTCATGTCTCTGTCTATGATCGAGTGTGACGTCTTTCGTTCATTCGGACTGTCAGTTTGAGTTTGACAGATCATTGACTTTTGTGCGGCGCTCAGAGAATTGAGATCAATATCGCTGTGGAGCTCGACCGGGCACCATGTGTCTAGCAGAACTAGCTTTTTTAGTTAATTAGCTACGCCAGTAAATTTGTTTCCGTGTGTCCGCCCGACACGAGATTCAGGTGGACGATCAGCCCCTCTAGACAAGTGGCAATTCGCTAGCAGCCCCTCTAGACAAGTGGCAATTCGTTAGCGGGCGTTTGATGGAATAGAATGACAAATATATGGGATTTGACGTTTATGACATGCGTTAACGACTGTCAGATACGTCAAATCCCATACATTCGTCATTCTATTCCATCAAACGCCCGCTAACGAATTGCCACTTGTCTAGAGGGGCTGCTAGCGAATTGCCACTTGTCTAGAGGGGCTGATCGTCCACCTGAATCTCGTGTCGGGCGGACACACGGAAACAAATTTACTGGCGTAGCTAATTAACTAAAAAAGCTAGTTCTGCTAGACACATGGTGCCCGGTCGAGCTCCACAGCGATATTGATCTCAATTCTCTGAGCGCCGCACAAAAGTCAATGATCTGTCAAACTCAAACTGACAGTCCGAATGAACGAAAGACGTCACACTCGATCATAGACAGAGACATGACACATCATAGAGCACCAGTGTCTTGCATTACGCCAGAGTGAATTTGATTCACTCTAATCACACAATTATTAACGTGCCGTCATATTTATATTACTGTATTAAAATAGTTGTCTTATAATTCATTTAAATTGTATATATAAGCAACCAAAAATTAAACAAAAAACATTCACCCGTCTTTGTGAAACAACCAAAGTCAAGCAAATAAACTGCGATACGGATAGTTGAACTTATTTAATTAAGACAGCGCTTTTAAAAGAAATCACCCATATTTTAGTACTTTATATCGGTATAGATATTTCCCAGCCAACCAGCTTCATCAGCCGTTTAATTAACTGCCTAGGCTGTTAACTAAACGGCACCATTCAACTAACAGCCTGAAAATAATATTCAGCCGTAACGTGTATTACAACTTACAACATTTAATAAACTGGCTGGCTAATGCTTAGCTGTGCTTAGGTCATTCATACGATGGGGCACTACCCCGAAATAAGACAGAAAGTAGGTGATAAGTTTATTGAGAAAACTGCGCAATTCGACTTGGATAGATTAGGTTCGAAGGCTAATGCGCTCCCGGATTAGCCCTCGTGGTTATGCTAAGCCGTTTAATCAAATGGCTGAATATCATTCAGGCCGTTAGCCGAACCAATTAGTAAAGATCCTAAGCGATTAATTGAACGGGTGATTAAGCCAGTTGGCTGCGACAGATATATCGGCAAACATCGTGAATAAAACTTGGCGTAACAGGAGCAATTTCGCGCATGTGCGCTGCTGAAAAAAATAAGCAGGATATCCTAGAAGGCGATTAAAGAATAGGGCTATTCTCCATTCGAAACTAAACATATAGCCGATGACGAAGCCTGCTGAACAACAATAAATTTGCCCCCTATTAGGTATGTATTATCACAGATAATATAATTCTTATACAGATGCACAATCAGGAACAAAAAATGGTTACACTCGTAACTTCAATAAGCAGGCAGGCAGTTTTTTAGTTCAAGAGTTATAACTAGATGGCGACATTGTTTTGGCAAACTTTTCATAATTTATAGTATTAAAAGCATTAATAAAACTATAAATATTCCAATCTATATTGATACAGACAAATTCTGCAGTAATTGTAAGAGTGACAAACATAATGCCCTGGACTGCTAGATGGCATAAAAATAAATAAATAGCACGATTGTCACGAAATCTTTATTTATTACATTAACAACGAGTTTTTTTATGCTTACATGGTTACATTATCAAGTGTAAAAGTTCGGAAATAATTTACGCGATTCTAAGTCAGCAAATAAGCGTTTTAACTTTTTTATTTCTTTAAATGAGTCTACTAGTGCCATCTATTAATTTTTGGGTTTTACTAAAGATATTTAATTCGTATCGGCACCCCATGATATTATGTATGTAGTTGTATGATAGCCAAGAAGATTGGATGTATTTGCTAACTATGTGCGTTGTAATTCATAATAAACATTTTCTTTCTTTTATTTTATAGTATAATTTTTATTTTGTGGAGGTGTTTTAAAATTCATATCAGGGTACGATTTCACTGAAGCGGAGACAAGTCTAGGCCATGAGACTATCCCAAACGTTGCTTTTATAAAATTGTAAAAATACTGTTATAAAATTGTCAATTTGTAGTGTCTGTACATAAAAAAATACTTAAATAATGTTAGATAAGATTACATAAGATTACATTAATAATGCTGAACACAATTAATGTTTTTTTTTGTTTATTGTTACGTAAAATCTACTGAACGGAATTTGGAGCGGTTTTTTTTTAGCAAGGTCTTGGTGACACTTAGAACACGCTGTATTTTAATCGCATTTGGTTGAGTAGAACTGGAGATATTTTTATACAGCTTAGTTGACAGGTAAGCGCACGGTCCACCTGATGGGAAGTGGTTACCGTGGCCTATGTTGCAATACTAGGGATGAAACACTCGCCCTGCTGACCCTGTTAGAACCTTCTAATGCCCTTTTTGAAGAACGCTACGCAATTCTTTTCCCAAGCGAATATTGTAGTCGCTTGGGAAAAGAATTGCGTCATCCGACACCCACGAGGGCGGAGTCGCGGGCATCAGTTACTAGTCTATACTAATATTACAAAGCTGAAGTGTTTTTTTGTTTGGTTGATTTAACGCGCTGCACTCAAAAATTACTGCTTTTTTGTATTTACTTAACTTTTTTGTATTGAAAATCCCGTTTATCGAGAAAGGATATAGACTATATACAATATCGATCACGCTACTATACAAGGGAGCGGAGCTGTAATCGAATTTGGCAACGAATCTGTCAGATTCCCTTATTTGAGAATTAATAAATAACATAAGCCACAGGCGAAGCCGGGGCGGGTCCGCTAGTGATAATGCAATTGTAAATGTACGCAGGATGTAAAAATAAAATTAATTAGCTTGCTTTACTTTTATTGCATAATGGCACTAAAATAATTCTAACTTTTAAGGAACCTTCACGGCATATGCACTTCTATTTATTTAGATAATGCATAGATGATAAAATGTGTATGTTTATCTACAACTAGCTGTTGCCCGCGGCTCCGCCCGCGTAGATGTCGGCGATCGCTTTGTGTTGAGTCAACGCTATTTTTCTAAAAATAAAAGTAGCCTAAGTTACTCCTCATTACAGCAGCTATTTGCCAATAAAAGTCCCGTCAAAATCGGTCGTCAAAATGTTATTTTGGTGCGTATTATATTCAAATGCATGTAGTAAAAAACGGTTATTTTAATATTACAAACAGACACTCCAATTTTATTTATATGTATAGATATAGATGTATAGATGTATACTTACCTAGATTTAGAACTGTGTTTCTGTGGTCTGGAGAGCACTGTGTACAATGTTTTAGAATATTATATTTAATTCTAATTCAAATTTTCATTAATTTACTTATGAAAGATTTATTTTTACTTATGAAGACTGAACAAAGGGAGAAACATGACTAGTTCGTGCCCAATGTTCCGTCCGCATGAAGGAATTCACTTAAATTTTAAAGGAAACTAATATAAGTGATAAAAAGTAGCCTATGTGATATTCCAAACTATAATCTATCAGTTTGTCAAATTTCATCCGGGTAAGCTCAGCCTTTTTGGCATGACTGAGTAACAAACATCTGCATCGATGCATTCCAAAGTATAAGTCACTTTTCCTTACTTTTTAGAGTGCACTTGCACCTAACCTACAGTTTAATGACCGCATTAAAAGATAAGTAAAGAAACAAGAAGTTTCATCAAAATGAGTGTTAAGAAAAAAAAGACGGGTTGCACTCTGGGAGTGCCGGCAGAAGTGAAAACATTTTCTTTCTTTCTTTCTTCGTTATATACATAGAAAAAGATAAAAAGAACATACCATACCATACCATACCTATATTATAGCGCCAATCATAGAACCTATCACTAATTTTCCGCAAATTTTCTGTCAGAAGAAATTAATAAATTACAAAAAGAAAAAATAATCATAAAAGTGTCAGAAGGCCAGGTTTGAACCCGGTACTATCTGAAACATAAGGACTTAAAGTCGACTACGATGCTATTTATCGTATCTTGCAAAATAGACAGTCTATAGCTTATGTTGCATGACGTCAGTCGTCAGTTACGGTCTAAAGGTCAAGCGATCCTGACGCGAGTTGAACATTTTTCACCCATCCAACGCCGCTAAAGAAGTTTTCACTTCAAAAATCAATGAATGAGTTCACACGTATACAAGGTCAAAATACCCTTTGAGACACAGAAATATATTAGGATAGAACGGCCATACGCAGTGTTCACCTTCAAAGTACCGCGTGGCGTTCGCTGTAAATAAATACTCACGACAGACAAGAAATACCTTTATTTCTCAAATTTAGCTCTCCATTTTTATTCTATAGTTGGGAATAGCACAATATGGCATATTCACGATGTTATTACAAGCTAGTCTTAACAGTACTCAGTAAGCGTTCGAAAGTTCCTGTCTCATAGGACAGGAATTGACTAAAAAGTTGCCACGCCTTTCGCGCTCACATGGCCGTTCTACTATAATATATTTCTGTGAGGTTTATGTCTATACCGTCAAAGCCACTGAATAGACAAAACCCCGCCTTCAAACCTTTAAACCACGATAGTCACATCCATGTTCATTGACAATTACCATTAAAGCATGGAGCTTGGTACCTTACGCCAGGGTTTGTCAAACTTTAACACTTTTTATAGGTAAAAAGCCCGCGTTACAGCGGCTACGTTAACAGCTCGAATAGTGCCCCGAACACGAAAAATATTTGAACTTGTAACGTAAAAATATCGAGAGAACGGAGCATTGTGATTGGCCGCCTGTCTCCTGTGAACCTGTGTGTGCGAAGCCTGCCAATTGCAATGCTCCGTTTTCTTAATATGTTTACGGTAGAAATTCGAATATTTTGCGTGTTCAGGTACAGGTTTTAAGTTTAAATTAAGTATCGTATTCCATTAACTCTGCGGTGGTTTTTTCAAGCGACTACAATATGGGGTTCTTCAAGAAGGGCATTAGAAGGTTTTTCTTTCGGGGTCGGCAGCATAAATGTAGCTCTCCTGATATTGCACACGTCCAGAGGCCACGGTAACCACTTTCGGCTGTGTGTTTGTCTGCCACGTAAGTGGTATAAAAAATGGTTGCATATTAGAAAATCAAAACTTTATGAGCAAATTTCAAAAGAACAATAAACGAAATAACAAAATTTTAATGAGCAAATGTTTTATTTAGAAAAAATTAAAATCCCAATGTATGTGACATCAAATGAACGACTGATCAAAAGTAGATGTAATTTTAAAATATCAAATCATAAATCATAAATGTAATTTTAAAATATCAAATCTATTATCATATTGATTTAATTAATATTATCATATTGCTTTAAAAATTGATTTATTCTGCATAGTCATAAAAAAATAACCACGAAGGCCATTCTAACCTAACCTATCCAAGTCGTATTGTACAGCTTTTTATAAAAACAAATATTAGAAATCCATTTGATAATTAATAATTTATTCAGTAATCCATTTTGACGTTTAAACGATTTGGTCAATAGTGTAATAAATAATTTAAACATTGATATTCCAGACTTTGGTCAGCTGAACTTTTGATCAAATGACCATCGTTATTTTAAACTGTGTTGATTTGTACGCTGTTCTTTGCAACCATAAAAAATAACTACCCAAAAACCCAAAAAGATTTTAGAAACGCTGGCCTAAGGTTTCAAGGTCGTTGTCCCTATTGAACTGTGGCTTGGTAGTCTACCTAATGACTTCTTAAAATCGTACTTTTATGTGTGTGACATAAGCGTCATGGGACATGTAATGATCACGCAATGAAGTGTTGTGTGGTAGGTACCTACAGTCAACAAAGGATAATAAGTATAAAACTTTATGAAAATGTGTGCTATGTGTCGACTGAATATAAAAATGAAAGAGAATATGTTTCATTACAGATCATTATTACACATACACAAAGAATGAAAATAAATAAAAAGGTACATAAACATAAAAAAAGAACACAATCCATTTTGCTCCCATTTTGGGGATGTTTGGTGGGGCATTAGAAGGCCACGGTAAACACTTGCCATCAGGGCCGTGTGCTTGTCTGCCACCTAAGTGGACCACGGGACATATATCTTAGACCTTCAAAATGTGTACTATACTCGCAGTACACGCTTTTTGGAGTGTTTTGAGGATAGCACTACGGTCCTACGGGCGGTGGAATAGCTCAAATTCCACAAGTATATATGTATTATTAAAAACCAATGCGCCTCGTTTGTCCTGGTTTGTGTCGCGTCACGCCTTAGAGCAATTTCATCCGATATCAAATTTTTTTAGGATCGACTCCTTAACCACTAAGTGTGTCGGACGCTGATAGCCGACATCCGATAGCCGACATCTTGTGCTGTTTTTACATTTATCCGATAAAATCGGCCATTTGCTCGAAACGCTTTTTAGTCTCTTTGTGATCCGATATCGGGCCAAAACAGTGGTGTTGGCTCCGATAACCGATATCGGGCCGGACAATGTGAAGGGAGATACATATGTCATACATTTGACTTCCTCCGCTATCGGATGTCTGATATCGGACAATGTGAAAACGCCCTTAGTTCCAAGATATAAAAAATTACAAACTAGAATGGGGCAATTGTTCTTGATTATAATATTTCATTGCAGAGGCAGTTGCAGCAAGGTGATCACGTACTAAATATTAAATTGCATTATGTTACCGACGTGAGGTCTAGATGCACCTGTAATAAGTTGTGAACATTTGTTTTGACTTACGCATAAAAGTTACGAGATCAGGCATTATTTGTTTTTTTTTTTACTATTACATGTCGGTTATTATGAAAAGAAAACATATTACCGAAATCTAACAGGTTAATACACAAATGTGTACTTAACTTAAGGCGGACAACCGATAGTCGCGATTCCCTCTTAAAATAAAAAAGAACGTGATGACACGATATAAAATTTTCGGGGGAAATCGCGACTATCTGGTATCTCCCTTAAGTGTGAGTGATTTAATGTGTAACCATAAAATGTCGGATACCTAGCAACCCTTTAAGATATAGGTACGGGTCCAAAATTGTTCAAGGCCACCTCATCGATAAGCCAGTACATCTGCCGATTAAAGTATGTGACTCCTCTCAAAGGTGGGAGGTCATATATTATGGCAGTCGCAATAAATCCAAGACGTGGCTTTATCCGTGATCATAAAATGCCGGATATCTCTAACCCTTCGAGGAAATACTACAACAGATTTTTTTACATAACAATATTTTGGAAAGGCAGAACGTATTCTGTGTATGACATAACGAACAAATATACCGAGTTATATCTTTATCTCGCTTTAAGCCCCAAAACACGGTGAGTTGGCCAGTAAGTACACTGGCCCCCCGATTCTACTAATTTTATGATATAACAACACCACTGTCATACCGCTGACATTGTATAAAATGTAATTAAATTTTAGACTTTACAGAGTAGTTCTTAAGGTTCAAAATGAAAAGATACAGAGTTTATAACAACTTTCATTCGCTCTACAAAATTGTCATTTAATTTAAGACTTTAAATGTATGCAAGTAAAGGCTAAAGTTTAATGGCAATCATTAGATCGTCTGTGGTACTGGCAGTAGTTTTGCTTTAATGCCTTCCCCCTTCCCCCTCCTATTGACGGGTTGTTCTGTTATTTGGTACGCACCTTTAGTTCGGACAATAATACACTTTAAATCAATAAAACAGTTCGATTTGCTCTTAATCCTGCTAATATTTTAAATGCGAAAGTTTGTGATTATGGATGTAAGGACGGATGTTTGTTACTCTGTCACGTAAAAACTACTTAATGGATTTTAATGAAACTTTACAATAATATAGCTTATACATCTCAACAGCACATATGCTATATATCATCATAATAATACTCAAGGGAGCGGAGCAGTGATCATTATTATATCAACAAATCCTTATACAGAGAAGTGACAGTGTTGTTATTTCTATTGCTAAGCCACGGCGCTGTGCATCGCGCAAGCGTGCGGACTTAGCGGCCGCCACAAATGATTTGAATATAAAAAATTACGCGTTGATACTTCGTACAGGGATGGATAAAGCTTAGGAACGAACATAAGCTACCTTTTATCGCGATAGAAGGGGTTAAAGGGGGGTTAGGGATGAATGTTTGTAATTTTTGAAGATATCCTGATGAAATTTGGTACAGAGGTGAATTAGATCTTGGGGACACTACGCGATAAGCGACATGCACGCGGGCGTAGCCGCGGGAAACAGCTAGTGCTTTAATATTAAGAACATTTTGAGACTTTGTTCATCAACATCCATCTGATGCTGACTGTACTTGCCCTTTGTAAGACTAACGACGGCCGGTATTGTTTCGTAATCATATCATTGGCTTGCGATTACATTTTGTATTAAAAAAAGTCTTAGTATCAATTTATATTGGAAAAATCTAATGCTCAGGTGGGACTTGAATTCGCGACTAATGCCTCAGGCATGAATAATATTCAAATTCATAACGTAAACGTATCAAAAGAATGGAGCATTGCGATTGGTTCACAGTAGCAGGCGGCCAATCGCATTGCTCCTCAACTCGAATATTATTCGGGGCACTGTTCTTTACAGAGTGAATACTCTGGCCTAATAAGCCACGTCTTGATTAGAACTTCTCCTATACAACCCTCTTTAGGCGACGATAGGAGTCTTCTACCGACAGTCGTATGTACTTGGCGCAGAGCTCAGTGGTCAGAGTATTTCTCCTCAAAGGGATTGGTCGCGAGTTCATGTCCTATCTGATATTCAGAGGTAGGACACGACGGTATTTCCGTCCGATTGTTCAGTCGGACTGGGGAAGTACCTCCGCCCTACAGAATACCGCGGACTTAATAACCTCGTGTTGTGTTCCCGGAGGTGGAGTAGCCAGAGGTCGCTGGAGAGTTTTTGTGCTGTCAGTGGTTAGACCTAAGGCCAGGGCCGTCGTAAGGCTATATAGCGCCAGGGTGCGAAGCTCAGACAGCGCCCCCTCCCCCCCGGTCAACAAAAAAAACGCAATAAATTTTTGATGTCTCATTTATTTTTCTCTAAGATCTGTAATCTACAATAAATATAGGTACCTACAATATTTTATTTTAAGTGCGAGTCGGACTTGCGCACGAAAGGTTCCGTTAAGGTCGGTACCTACCGCTACCATATTTTAAGTTAGGTATGTACCTATAACCTCTTTTTATTTTTGAGTTTTGTTGTTATACCGGCACTGTAATAAATTATCTATGAAAATTTCTACGGTCTATCTGTATGTTTCCTTTGTAACAACAACTAAATAATAAATTATTATAAATTTACTAGCTGACCCGCCTCGGCTTCGCCCGTGGCATACTTCAACCCCGTAGCACCTGAATTGTTTTGCCTTCTCGGAACTTCTCCACTAACATTTGAACTTTATTAAATGGTATTAAAGTTCAAGTTTTATTACGAATAGTTTGTAGAGAATATAGAAAAGTGTTCGTTTTTAGACTTAGACAATTTTTTTTTCGATATTGGTGGGCCTAAATTTCCACTTGCTAGAATCACAGTCTAAACTGTGCTAGAATTTTTAGTGCTCACTCGGCGGCTACCGCAAATATAACGAAAAAAAAAATTTCTGAAATTAAGGAAAAGAAATGGATTTAATATTAGGGGTTAAAGTATGAAATTGCCGATTTGTACTGACAAATTGAAATTCGTTTTTTTTTTTAATTTAAATTATATTATATTTACGTATTTATTTAATCAAAATAATTACCATTATTATCTATACATTGCTGCCATCTAGTAGGAAGGTCATTTATGCCTTTGCGATAGAACTCTGGTGATCTAGATTCGACAAACTGTGTGAAAGCATTTTGTACTGCCTCCTGAGAAGAAAACTTTTTATCACATAGAAAATTGTCCAAATCACGAAAAAAATGGTAGTCTGTTGGAGCAAGGTCTGGCGAATACGGAGGGTGACGGATAGTTTCTAATTGCAGTTCCTGTAGAGTTAAAACGGTTTCTCGTGCTGTATGAGGTCTCGCGTTATCATGGAGCAATAATGGTGAAGATCGATTCATGAGTCGGGGCTGTTTCACTGCTAGTTTTGCTATCATTGTTCGGAGTTCGGCACAGTAGACATCTGCCGTTATTGCTTGACCAGATCGTAGAAAGCTATAGTGAATAACACCATGCTGAGACCACCAAACAGTTACCATTACCTTTTTATTGGTAAGCTTTGCTTTAGGACACTGTTGTGGCGTTTCACCTGGGGTCAGCCATTGCATTTTTCGCTTACGGTTATCGTAAAGAATCCACTTTTCATCACATGTCACAATTCGATCCAATATTCCTTCATTTCTGTATCGATTCAACAAGGCAACACAAGTTTCATCACGCATTTCTTTCTGCAGATCAGTCAAATCATGAGGTACAAATTGTTCACATTTTTTTATTTTATTGATTTGACGCAAATGAGTCAATATTGTTGGTAAGGTAACGTTAAACCATGCAGCTAATTCCTGGGTAGTTTGGCTCGGATCGGCTTCCACCATGTCTTTCAATTCATTGTTATTCACCTGTGTGGACGGCCTTCCTCGTGGTTCGTTCTTCAAATCAAAGTTTCCATCACGAAAGCGTTTAAACCAAAATCGCACGGTGCGTTCATTAGCAGTCCCCTCTCCAAACGCAACATTGATATTGCGAGCTGTTTCTGCCGCGTTAGTTCCGCGTCGGAACTCGTATTCAAAAATCACTCGAATTTTCGAAGTATCCATCTTTCTTGTCTAAGCTGAATAAAAAAAACAACTGAAAGTCGATAATCGAATGTTGCACATTTTTAAATGAAGAACTACATAGGTACCATGTGGAAAAAGTTTCACTCAAAAATCTCAAACCATGAAGGTTCTATGTCAATTCGAAGTAACTATTACAATGAAACGGCAATTTTATACTTTAACCCCTATTATTTCTCTAACGTTTCACAGCATTAAACAAAATCAAACTTTATTTTTTATGCAGTAAGATTCAATTGTCATAGGTCGTCTAATGACATCAATCAGTAACCGACACTCAGAGCCGCATCGCGAACTTTCATTACAATGTACACCCTAATCGCCTAATTATAGAGGCCATTTCGCTTAAAGTGCGGGCGCCTGGCGGCTAGGTCAAAGGGCCTCTTTGGAATGGAGATATTGCCGCGTGCGTGTTAAATTAATTTAATTGTTACATATATCAAAATAAGAGCTATTTTACCTTGCATATCGTGAGCGGTATGACACGTGCCGATAGGCAAAAGTGACAATAATAGGTACAATGGTAAATTTTAATATTGGTTGATGCCTATATTTTTATGCATGTAGGGGTTTAATTGACGTAAGTATACGAAACAGGGGAATGGCGTTAATATTGAACTTATGATTAAGGTTAAATTAGGAAATATCGAAATGTTTAGAGCTCGGCCTGCGACCCCTCGGATTGTTTACCTCAGTGACTCAGTGCCCCTCGGGCTACGCGCCCGGGTGCGGCCGCACCCTTGAACCCCCGGTTAAGACGGCCCTGCCTAAGGCAAGGCTATTCCTGCTTTGTCTTCTACGCTGAAGGTACAGAAACTCTGTGTTTACAGGGTCGGCAGCACGAGTGTGACTCCTGCCCTTGGCGCAGTATTTTAATGACATGTATTATATAAGTATAATTCAAATCGATTTGCGACTAGAAACTAGGTGAAATAAATAAACCTGAATTTGTAATTTAATTAAATATTACAAATTAATATTTCTAATGACCTTTTAACGATTTTGATGATAATTAAGGCAGCTAATGGCAAGCTGCTACCTACGGCCACAGACGAAGCCTTATTAGGTTTTTTAGAGTGTTAACACTATGCAAGTGTTGCAATCCTCGCAACTCTAAGAAGCAGTAGTGAAGGCTAATCATTTAAATTATTATATTTTTGATAATCTTATGTATGTATGAAAGAATATATTTCACGAAAAGCCTTGGGCGTCATCTAGTTTATCATAAAACAAAAAATCAATTAAAATTTCGCAGCACATTCCAGCTGCTTATCTATATATAACTAGATCAAGCGTGTAACCGATTATTTGGTGAATGAAATAACTCCAATCTGTAGTATGCAATCAATTCATCAATTAGGCTATTGTAGTCCACTGCTGGACATAGTCCTCTCCTAATGTGCGCCATTGAACCCGATCCTCCGCCTCTCGCATCCAGTCTGTCCTAGCCACGTTTTTAGGTCGTCAGTTCGTCTAGCTGGCTAGGATACAATGTGGAAATTATCTACCCAGCAGTTATCTACTAAAATGCGTAATTATATTTCTCCGGCGAGGGATATGTCGTGACAACCTCACCTTCGGCCTAGCACAACGACCCACGGTCGGTGTGCGATTTAGCCGGTTCGAGTCCAACATTATGGCTCCGGAGGAGCGGGGGGGGGGGGGGGGGGTTTAAAAGTGGGGACTTCCCGTGAGTAAAAAATTAATTATACTTTTCCGCACCTTGTGGTAATGTGCTCAGAACTAGCAGTGTTAGTTATGATGATGATATTAAATTGATCAATTGATTAAATATAGGTACTATTATTGAAATTCTATAGTTAATAAGGAAAAGGTATCTCGTAAAATTTCATTACATTGTTTGGGGGTGTAATAAAAAATTGGTTAAAAATGATTGTAACAACAATCATTATTTCTGATAGTTCGTACGACTATCGGTAGATGGCTCCTACCAACACCCCAAGACGGTTGTATAGTTTTGAAGTGAAAACTTCTTTAGCGGCGTTGGATGGGTGTAAAATGTTAAGGAAGCGTCAGGATTAGTTGACCTTTAAACCGTAACCGACGACTGACGTCATACAAGATTAGGTAGACTATCTATTTTGCATTTTACAATAGATAGCGTCGTAGCTTAAACGGTAAGCACTTCGACTGTAAGTCCTTATAGTTTCAGATAGAATCGGGTTCAAACCACCTGGCCTTCAGGGATTTTTTGTGATTGTTTTTTCTTATTATAATTTATTACTTTTGGTGATTATTTTTTCTTTTTGTAATTTATTACTTTTTATGATTATTTTTTCTTTCTGTAATTTATTATTTTTTGGGATTATTTTTTCTTTTCATAATTTATTAATTTCTTCTGACAGAAAATTAGCAGAAAATAAGTGATAGGTTCTATGATTAGCGCTATATTATAGGTATGGTATGGTATGTTCTTTTTTTTATCTTTTTCTATGTATATAACGAAGAAAGAAAAAAGAAAATGTTTTCACTTCTGCCGGCACTCCCAGAGTGCAACCCGTCTTTTTTTTTTATACCACTTAGGTGGCAGACAAGCACACGGCCCACAAAGTGGTTACCGTAAACTATAGACGTATGCAACACCAGGGGCATTACAATCATGCTGCCGACCCGCTTTAGAACGGTCAAATCGTGGTTCAGTAGTTCAGTGGTCAGAGCATTCCTCCTGTTAATAACTATTCGCGGGTACAAGTCCTGTCCGAGCCTTTCACTTTTTCCAATCTAAATCGATAACTCATAATGGCTGGCAAAGTGATGAGGTTTATAACAAGATTAAGGTTGTGGAAATAGGTTACTCCACTACTAGGTATAGATAGGGCTTCAGTCTACAAACAATAAGTGACTGAAATTAACATTCTATATATTTTCCCAAGCGACTACAATATGGGGTTTTTCAAGAAGGGTATTAGAAGGTTTCTTCAGGGTCGGCAGCGCGAGTGTGACGCCCCTGTCGTGGCATACTTCCATAGGCCACGGTAACCACTTTCCATCAGGTGGGCCGTGTGCTTGTCTGCCACCTAACTGATATAAAAAAAAGACGGGTTGCACCCTGGGAGTGCTGGCAGAAGGGAAAACATTTTCTCTTCGCTATATACATAGAAAAAGATAAAAAGAACATACCATACCATACCATACCTATAATATAGCGCCAATCATAGAACCTATAACAAATTTTCTGCTAATTTTCTGTCAGAAGAAATTAATAAATTACAAAAAGAAAAAATAATCACAAAAAGTAATAATTTACAAAAAGAAAAAATAATCACAAAAAGTAATAAATTACAAAAAGAAAAAATAATCACAAAAAGTGTCCGAAGGCCAGGTTTGAACCCGGTACTATCTGAAACCATAAGGACTTAAAGTCGACTGCGATGCTACTTTTCGTATTTATTTTGCAAAATAGACGGTCTTATGTTGTATGACCTCAGTCGTCGGTTACGGTCCAAAGGTCAAACGATCCTGACGCGAGTTTAACACTTTTCACCCATCCAACGCCGCTAAAGAAGTTTTCACTTCTAAAATAAATGTAAATTTGTTCAATTATGTCCACGGCATGGGTTTCTTAACGAAGGACCTTAAAAGATTCCTACGGGGTCGACAGCGCGAGTGTAACGTTCCTGGTATTGCACACGTCCATAGGCCACAGTAATAGGCCACGGTAACCACAACCACTTTCAACAAGTCGTGGGCCGTGTGCTTGTCTGCTCTTAGCAAAACTTAGTTTCGCTATGCTGACTTAATTTACTTTTTCCTAGAATATTTACAATCGATTAAGATAGGAAAAAGTGAATGCCCAGGTGGGACTCGAACCCACGATCTTTCCCTTACAGGGGGAATGCTCTGACCACTGAGCCACCGGGCCAGTGGTAAGGGAAAGATCGTGGGTTCGAGTCCCACCTGGGCATTCACTTTTTCCTATCTTAATCGATTTGAAAAGTTAGCATAGTAAATGCTTCAAAATTTCAATCAAATATTTATAATATTCTGACTGTAATGTAATGATTTAGTCATGACCAGTGCCAATAACTACACTTTATTACAAAAAATGAATTATGTTTCTATATGTTTCCTGCAAAAAACTAATTAGTTATATTATGGTGTCATTAATATCATGCGATTCAATTAGCCATATTTCATGTTTATATTACGACATAGATAATTGGAATTTGTGTAAATACTTACTCGTAACTAGAAAACTATATCTATAGGTACTTGATATTATAAAGCTAAAGAGTGTTTATTTGTTTGGTTGAATAAGGTCTTCAGGAACTGCTGATTCGAATTTAAAAGGTGTTTTTTGTTTTAAATAGTCCTTTTATTTAGGAAGATTATCTGGCTTCTACTTAAGGGGTGGAGCAGTAACCATACAAGTCAGCAAAGCCGACAGATTCACGAACATTATTTCAAAATTAATAAATTAATGCCGACTCGATCAGCTGTGTCCTCTCCTCCCGCGCTCCCCCCGCGTTCACGCGTATGATGCGTGAACATTGGGTAGTATGGCTTTAAGGGGTGATAAGGGATTTCGATGTATGTCTTGTTTCGGGCGAAAGTAATGTCATGTAATGAGATAGGCATTATCTATGGAAGTGGATGGCTATAAGGAGGGAGGAGGGCCTAAAAGGAGGTGGATGGACTGTGTGAAAGGTGCTATGGTTAAGAAGGGAGTTAATGTTGAGATGGCTGCAACTAGAGATAATTGGAAGAAATATACATGTTGCGCCGACCCAAAATAAACTTGGGATAAATGCAGGAGAATACAGCCCCTCGAGACAAGTGGCAATGCGTTAGTCGGCGTTTGATGGAATAGAATGACGAATATATGGGATTTGACGTTTCTGACAGTCGTTAACGCATGTCAAATGTGTCAAATCGCATACATTCGTCATTCTATTCAATCAAACGCCGACCAACGAATTGCCACTTGTCTAGAGGGACAGATAGTAAATTGACAACTGCAAATGTCAAATTGTGAAATAATGATACCAGCTTTTAGTGCTTAGTGTCGAGCACGAAACTATCGACAATGTTTGTAACCTAGATACAAGTGGTTTGCCATCATTATATTTTTAGAAAAAAGTTAATATTAAAAAGTTTTTAGTTTCGTACACTATCCATATAAGCTAACTATAAGTAACCTATAAAATCTGTACTAAATTTAATTTATCGACAACTTTCGATACTGGCAACACAGGTTATGTCATTTTAGTATCTGAAATTAAAAAAAAAAACAGACTATAGTCAATGTTTGTTGTTCAAAACTTTGAAAAAAGGCGGGATATTTGACATGACGTTTAATTTGTTAGCCTTTGTTTGCTGATTGTTGGCGTGCTTGGCACTTACACAGGTACCGTCTGTATCTTAAACCCAAGTCGTGTGAGAAAAAAGGCTCTGACGCGTGTGGTTTTATTTTTATTTTTTTATTATACAACTGAGGTGGCAGACAAGCTCACGGCGCACCTGATGGTAAGTGGTTACCGTGGCCTATGGACGTGGTTTGGTTTGGTTTTGATGTAATCTGTGATTAATGGATTTGAGCTCCACCGCCGCGGCCGTACCACCCCGTGCTATCCTCTAGTCACCCAAAAACGCGTTCTGCGATATGGAGTACACTTTTTGTGATGTGTTAGGAATCAAAATATGTACCGGTACCTATACTTTCGGGATTAACAAAAGATGCATTCATTTTACAATAACAATATGAACGCTTCGTGTCGTTACTTGTACAAAAGGCTCACGGATACTGAGCATTGTGGAGATAGGTCGTCGACCCGGTGATAGTACCTGCACGAAAAACTCTTTTAATTTTTTTTTTTTTATTACGGTTTATTTTATGTAAGTACTAGCTGATGACCGCGGCTCCACACGCGTAGACATTGAGCGTTTGTTACGCAATCACGGTCTGTTAGCTTTTTATTATGACACTTTTGTTTTATATGTAGGACACATCAAATTGACTTCACCTCGCCTGATGGTAAGCTGAAGGCAAAGTCTCAGAAAGGAGGGTCACCATTACATACATGTACTATGTTAACAATGGTGGCACTCAGCTTGACGGCCTCATCAGATGCTTTTTCTTCGGGCAAGGAGAGGGCGGGACCATTTGGAAGAGCTCATCAGAATGGTCGAGAAGATAAAATACTGCCAAGGAAGCAACATCTTTACGCAGCTGCAAGGCTCAAGGGTGATTGTGACCTCGGGATTCCCAATAATTCGGACCGCAAGTCGCTACAACCTGTCGTCGAGAGCATCTAATAAGTACTTTGCGGGGCCCTCCCAGAGATACGAGCAGTATTCCACGTATGACCGAATTTGTGTCTCGTATAGAAGACACCGCCATACGTTTTTAAATCACACGATGGTAAACTGAAGGCAGGGTTTCGGGCAAGAGAGTCACTATTACAGTACGCCTAGCACGACACGACTATCGTAATCGTATCGTATACGTATTGAGATAACGGAGCAATGCAATTGGCCGCCTGCCTACGGTGAATCTGTGTGTATGTGAAACCGACCAATCGCAATGCCCCGTTCTCTCAATACATTCACGATAAGATTACTGTTACGAGCGTGGGGATGGGTTTAAATAGAAAATGCGAGGACAACCGTTGAAGACAGATTTTATTCAGCTACACTTCAATTACAGCAAAGCGCGTAGAAATTCGAAAACTCTTCCTTACACAATACACAGTCACTTGTATAATCGCAGTGTATAGCTTCGCACACTTTATCGCTTTGGTCGCTTCGAATACTAGTAGTAGACTAACTTGAGCGGAGGCTGTTAGCTCGCCTTTTATATCGGGCGCGGCCGAGTAGCGAAAGATCGAGAAAAGACAGGAATGTTCTGAAAAAGACAGGAACTTTCTGGAAGGTTCTATTGGGTCTTGTGTCTCTTTCTAGCCTGACGTCTCGTTCTAATCATTCGATTCCTTCTAGAACAGTGACGTCAAGGCATGCTGTCTCTTTCTTTAGTGCCGTCTCGCTCACTCCTATGGAAATTTGGCCATATATTGAAGTGGCCAAGCGCCGGGCGTAGCATTACGATAGTTGTTCGTGCTAGGGGTACAGATACTAACAATGTTACAATGGTGGCTGAACAGGGAGATAACAGCACTTACCTCGACTGTTCAGGATAGTGTGAATCACTTAGTGTTCATTGACGTCAGAATATAGGAAGTTGCTATAAGTCATGTTCATGCGTGAACAGTGGCACTCAGCTTGACGGCCTCATTAGAAGCTTGTTCACTCCCTGCTTAAAGGACCCGGGACTGTCGGAAAAGAGGATATGTGTTGCTAGTAAAGAATTTCAATATTTTGTGATACTTGTTGGTAAACTGCTTTCGTTGAAATTTGGCACAGGGATAGATTATTCTGGAATGGAATATGTAGGTTCCGCGTGGGATCAGAATTCCTCAAAGTCAAAGTCAAAAATCATTTATTCTGTATAGACCATTAAAACGAAACTTACAAAACGTCAAGTCCTCGAAGGCGGAACCCCGAACTATGGCTAGTTAAAAAGTAATTGTTCGCAGTACCGTTAGGTTACCACAACTGTAATTCATACGAGCTTAAAAAACTATCGGTAAATATCTAGTTGGACGCTATTATTGTTCTTACGAGAACCTAGTTTTAACCGACTTAAAAAAAAAGTAAAACTGAAAGATTCAGGAATATACTGAAGGGAGATATGAGTTAGGATTACTAACCAGCCTCCTTAGACAAGTCGCAATTCGTTGGCCGTATGACGAATGTATGGAACTGACAGATATATTCACGTGTATGACAGTCGTTAACGTATGCCAATACTATACATTGATCAATCTATTCCATTCTATTGTGCACACGTATTGCTGTGTAGAGGGGTAGGTCAATCTAAGGATGGGTGACCATTATAAACACAGTGACACGTTTTGATTTCCTTCGTCCAGAATTATAAGTATTTTTCCAGAAGCTATCAGAGTAAACATGAATACAAATAAACCTGCTTAGTTTCCGTGCAAAAACCGGTAATGGATCTAATTAATATTGATAATAAAAAAAACTGAAGAAAACCTGCTTATTATCAAATATAATTGTGTATCTCTTGTTACAATAAATCATCATAATTATCATCTACCTGCACATGTCTCGATCGTGAATAATAATTGAAAAAACCTCCGGTTTCAAATCGGAAAAGTATTCGTGGGTTGAAAATGGAAACGTCAAATTATTTAGGGTCGGCGCTACATGTCATACTCCTCCATAAATTTCTATAAGATGTCATTATTTCCACTACCTTCGTTGCCATATGCTCTTTCACCCAATCCATCCATTCCTTTGGCCTACTTCTACTTCTAAAGGCCCCTACGTGAATACTTTGAACCTTTTTTAAAACTATTAAGTATTTAAGGTCACTAGAGAGTTTTTGTGCTATCAGTGGGAAGACCAAAGGCGATTTCTGCTTTGTCTTCTACACTGATGGCACAGAAACTCTCTGTGTTCACAGGGCCGGCACGAGTGTGACTCCCCTGGTGTTGCACACGTCCATAGGCTACGGTAACTACTTTTCATTAGGTGGACCGTGTGCTGCCACCTCAGTAGTATAAAAAAAATCCTAACAGAGACAAATTACAAACTCACCCTCTAAACCTTTTCCCAACCTAGTTGAAGTCAACTTTCCATTCTAACTGCGATGTGGCTGAACTTCGATATTTTCCGAGAAACGACTGCTCTACTACTGTCCACCATAACCTCTCAAATCTATGATTGATGAATTTGAGCTTGTTCACCGCCATAACACCCCGTGCTATCTTCAAAAGACATCCAAGAAATACAATAGAGCACATTTTAGGTCCAATATATAAATTATGTCACCCAAGAAACTTGTACTGCGAGTATTAAGCACATTTTAGGTCTAAGATATATGTCTCAAGGTACACAATCGTAAATCAATCTAAGTTGCCCACTGTACTAATGAACTTCGGAGATTTTCAAACTAATTCGTACGTGACCGCCAGCGAGCCAGCGTGCGCCAGTCCGCCTGCCGCTTTCGATCGCTGCGCACGCGTTTACCACAGTTATCGATTTTAATCATTCTGATATTCGAGTTCTAATCGATTTAAACTTGTGTTGTGTTGTTTTGTGATTTGTTCTTTTAATAAAGAGGATTATTTAAGGTGAGTTTGTGAATTCTATTTTAATTTTTGTTTAGTTAACGACGTCTATTTTATGAAGAGGAACATTGTATAATGATCGTAGGTTTAAGTATCATTGCAAATGCCGATTGTCTGTCTTGATCACGGAATTATACTTAATCGTTTGTAACCATAATCACCTAGTCGCTGGGCAAATGTATTTTTTATAGGCAAGAATATTTATATTGAAATGAAGTTATTTATAATGGTAATATAAGGGCGTAATTCTTGGCAAATAGTGTTATTTCAATGTATAATATTCGCAGAAAGAATATTTATCGCGAGAAGTCTTAATTTTTTTTTGTTTTCTAAAATATTGATAGGTACCTAAATAACGTAAATACACACCTTTATCTTTCCGGGCGCAGGCAGAGACAATACCCCACCAAAAACTTTTCACCATAAATGTTAAAGCAGGGGAACTACCTAGCTTTTATCTGCAAAAAAGAATTCGTCTAAGCAAATCCAGCAAAACATCTTTATTTTAGGGCTATATCACTTCACCTTAACTGATGGCAATGTCTCAGATGTGAGGGTTACCATCACAAATACCAATAATGATACAATGGTGGCCTCAACTTGACGGCCTAATCAGAGGCTTTTTCAGGGCCCGCTTAAAGGACTTTGGGCTGTAAGAAAAAGGGTTATTATTTATATTCATACAAGTTATGTTATGTTCATTGGACTATCGTTAGTAAATATACATATGGCATACATATAAAATAATAGTTTAAATTAAGTAATCAAACAAAGAAATTGTAAACACGATAAGGCCGTTCGACCATTGGCCGGTGACCCAACTACATGAAGATATTGACCATTATCTTTTATTAATTTATTTCTGACGTTTTGCAATTGCCTTTTCAGTGGTCTCACTTCCGGTCATTGACATTACAGGTGTTTTTTTTAAAATATATATAGTACACGTCAATTTGCTTCACCTCGTCTGGTGGTTAACAAGTAAAGTCTCAGGAAAGAGGGTCACCATTACACACACGTACCATGTTAACAATGGTGACACTCATCTTGACGGCCTCAGCACGAAAAGAGGATTGTCGTCGCAGTACCGCGTGATACCCACCGGTCCCACTAGCGCTGCGACCAGAATTCCCCTGCCCGGCAGTGCACTTGCTGACCCCTGAACACAATCCAACCGAGATTGGATTATCATGGAGGGTTTTACGCAATCGTACGCAGTGGATTTGTGCCCTCAAATTTCTACCACCAGTAAAAATAGGGCACGTGGGGCATAAAGATGGTCCATTGTTTGTAGAAGTGTACCACAGTAGTCCACAGTCACCACCTTCCGTATCCAGGTAGCTCTATGTTACCCGGTTTGCTCTGCAGCAGGCGACCTGATACCTTAATCTATAAAGGGACTTCCAGGTTGCACATTGCCGCTAGCATTAGAAACAGTTTATTGAATAAATTCTTTGTTATATAGCTCTGGTTCTTGACACAATGTTCGAATCAATCAATCAATTATCCCACTGCAGTCCAATGCTGGACATAGGCCTCTCCCAATGTGCGTTATTTCGTACGATCCTCCGCTTTCCGCGTCCAGTCCGTCCCAGCCACCTTTTTCAGGTCATCGCTCCATTTGCCGAAGGGGCGTCCTACGCTTGCGTTCTCGCGGTCTCCACTCTAGGACTCGTCTGCTCCAACGGCCATCGGTCTTCCGACAGACGTGGCCAGCCCATTGCCAAAATGTTCCAAACAGTATTCAAATTTATATTTAAACTATGTTAAGACTAGAGAGAGGTCCGTTGTTACCAAACTTCCACAGTACATCGGCAGAGGAGATAAGTGTACACCTTTTCACGTAGATTTGTACTTACTTGTATTTAAAGGGATAGAATAGATAATAGTATCTACTATGTAGTAAAGGTTTATATACTTAGGTATCTCCTTTCGTACTTGGCTGCCTTCAAATGGGGATGCCGACGCAAAACTAATTGTAGATGGCAGCAGCATTTGACCAAACAACAATAACCATCTGTACTGTGACAATAACAAACTCATAGCTGTCAGATTTTGAAGAGAAAAACAATGAAATCTACGTGAATGACAGCTAACATTGGCCATTACGAGGCGCCCTCTGTAGGAATAAAAGCGCAGTCGGCATCCCCATTAGAAGCGCGAAGCAGCGCTGCAGTGGCGCGTTGTGGCGCCCCTCCTAATTTTCATACATTTTTAAAGCGCTGCTCAACGCCACAAGCCTAAAGCCTATGATAGGGGACACGCTGCTGGCGCTGAGTAGCGCTTTCAAATATTGTTTTAAATACTAATTATATTCGTTCCGTCTGTACAAAATTATTATGATTTTGATAAACAACACGCTAATTTCAATCGTTAATTACATTATAAGATAATCACTTAATTATGTAGTTTCAGAAAATTCTTTAGATAATGGAATGTTATATCTTTTTAATCGGGCATAGTCGCGGCCTCGGTGTCCATACTAATATTATAAATGCGAAAGTAACTCTGTCTGTGTTTCATTTTCACGCCTAAAACACAGAACCGATATTGATGAAATTTGGTAGAAATAGGGGTAGATTAGACCTTGAGAAAGAACATAGGCTATGTTTGGTCGCGATAACCGACATCCGCAATAATAATATCGCAATAATCGATCAATAATCGCAAACATTTGACAGAAAAGTGTTGTCTACTGTCATGTCAGTAGGTAGTTTACGCTCTTTAGTTTTGCCGTCGACATGTAATTGGTAGGTACATGTGAAATACATGTTTATTTCTAACACTTCTGTATTTTCCGCCCCCAGACCCAGTTTCGCTGTAACAAACATGGTTGTTAAGCCTAGCTCAGCTTACCCGTCTATTTGACGTTCTATACATGTACCTACTTATAAAATAAAGTTCTGGTTTGGCTATCCGAGTATCAATAAATCAATGAGCCCATTGCAGTTCATCGCTAGACATAGGCCTCTTCCAACGCAATTGCTCTTGATCCTCTGCCTTTCGCAACCAATATAGGCTGAAAAAATCCTTCACAATGCGTAATCTGAGGATTATTTTCACGTCAAATCAGTCTCGAAACAATTGTTCTGCTATGATTATCTTGCATTTTGGCGGCCTTTCTTATTATAATACGCAAGAGGCCGTGTCTCCTGTCTCGAAACACAAGACAGGATGCCGATTTGAACCACCTCAGCCCCTTTATGCGGGTTGTCCAACCGTGACTTCAACACGCACTTTCGTATCAGAAACTACAGTACGGTACACAACTCTATAAATGCGATTGATTTTTTTTTTTTTTATAAATAGGACACGTCAATTTGACTTTACCTCGCCTGATGGTAAGCTGAATGTAAAGTCTCAAGAAAGAGGGCCACCATTATATACACGTGCCATGTTAACAATGGTGGCACTCAGCTTGACGGCCTCATCAGATACTTTTTCACGCCCCGCTTAAAGGACCCGGGACTGTAGGAAGAGGGAAACACGTGAGCTGGCAAGGAATTCCAGGTCTTAATGGTGCGACAAAGGAAAGAGTCACCGAACCGCTTGGTTCTTGAAGGAATGTTCTGCACCGTATAGGGGTGACTGCACGTGTCGTCCTGTATAGGAAGGGGAGGTTGGGACTAATTGGAATAGCTCTTCAGAACATTCACCATGGTAGAGACGGTAAAAAACTGCCAAGGAAGCAACATCTCTACGCATCTGCAGAGACTGGAGGGTACTCGTGACCTCAGGATTTCCGATAATGCGGACCGCACGTCGCTGCAACCTGTCGAGAGCATCTAATAAGTACTTTGCGGATCCATCCCAGAGATGTGAGCAGTACTCCACGCAGGAACGAATTTGTGTCTTGTAAAGAAGACACCGTTGCTCCGGCGTGAAAAACCGTCTCACTCTGTTCAGGACTCCGAGTTTACGCGAGGCTGCTTTGATGATACTCTCGATGTAGTTTTTGCTGTTCAGTTTGCAGCGAACATCCATACCGAGGATATTGAGGTTGTCCTGCAGTGGCAGTGGCGTGCTCTGAAGAGTGGGAAGGGGAAGGAAAGAAGATACCTTTGCTGTAAACGCACATGCCTGCGTCTTCTTGGCATTGAACTCGACCAAGTTCTCAGAGCTATATATGTCGCCACCAACTAGCTTAATCAGCCGTCCAATTAACTGCCTAGGCTGGTAACTAAACGGCGGCATTCAATTAACAGCCCGAATGATATTCAGCCGTAACGTTTATTAAAACATTTTATAAACTGGCTGGTTAATGCTTAAGCCATTCGTGAGATGGGGCACCACCCCAAAATAAGATAGAAAATTACACACCTACATATACTCACGCCTGTAAATCCCTGAGGAGGTAAGGAGAGGCTTAGAAATTAGTGATAGGTTTATTGAGATAGATGCGCAATCCGACTTCGATAGGTTAGGTTCGGTCGTGGTTATTTTCTTACCCGACTAAGGGTTATGTTTTTCGCGCGTATCTTGTATGTATGTATGTTTGTAATATTCTTTATTACCTTATATCTTCTGAAACAACGTACTGATTTCAATGATTCACATCTCAAATGAAAGGTATTTATTGCCCAAGTGTTCTTGGGTACATAAAATATGAACGAAATCTATATACTATGTCTGTTTTTTAGCGCCAAAATGTATGTGGTCAATAAAAAAGATTCACTCAAATTTATCAAGTGGGGTATCAAAATGAAGGTAATTAGAAGACGATAACAAAAATATACATATAAAATGTCATAACTCAAAATAATAAAACGAAATAAATTATTAAAAATAAAAATCCCGACTGATGCTGAAAAGATTGAAACAAACTTTATAGCAGGCGGCACCCATTTGCAAATTTCAAACCAGATGGAAATTGATGGGTACCGCCTGCTATAAAGCTTGTTTCAATCTTTTCAGCATCAGTCGGGACTTTTATTTATATTAAACATTATCAATCCAAGCCATTTGCCTAGCCGTTTTATCAACTGGCTGAACATCATTCAGGCCGCTAATTGAACGGTGCCGTTTAGTGACCAGCCTAGGCAGTTAATTGAACGGCTGATTAAACTTCTTGGCTGCGACAGATATACGTTTACGTCATAACTCGTAACGTGAAAATACGTATTAGTTTCATACATTTATTCTATTCTGATAAATTAATATTGTGCACATTATGCAAAAACTGTCTCATAAAGCGCAGGCCAGACAGAAGAGACTTAAGACGAGGACGTGTCGCGGGCAGGGCGGAGACGAGACACGGACGCGACTTTTGAAATTATATATGAGAGACGGGGCA
Organism: Eilema caniola; assembly: GCA_949126895.1. Classification (NCBI taxonomy): domain Eukaryota; kingdom Metazoa; phylum Arthropoda; class Insecta; order Lepidoptera; family Erebidae; genus Eilema; species Eilema caniola. Next base: position 1,596,405 of record OX421488.1, on the reverse strand, counting down.
CGGACGCGACGTAGTCGCACAGTCAAGACTCTTTTCGGCGTTCAACAGTTTGATTTTGACACGACATGTCTTCTTCTGAAGATGAAGATGTACTAGCACTGGTGCATCTCGCTAATATACAGAGGGTTAGACGTTACTGGGTACATCCAGTGTGGCTAACCAATGAAGACAATAGATTAATAAAATAAAAAAATAGAATAAAAAAAAATATTGCAACTCAAAACCACATCAAAACATTCCACCTCAAGACGGTACACGTGACTGCACGTGACTGACGGCGAGCGAGCGAGAGCGACGAGACCTGCTCACAGGAGCCGCCCCGCCCGGGATGCACGCCACCCCGCGCCCCGTTCTCCCCCGTCCTCGCCTCGGCTGCGTCTGCGCCCCGTCTCTCCTGTTTGTTTTATGCAAAAGACGCAGACTAAAAGTGTTTGCGCCCGCGCCCCGCCTGTTCTGTATGTTTTGCGTCGCGACGCTTCTATACATTTTGTATGAAAGGGACTCGGTAGAGACAATTGTCCGCGTCCCGTCTGCGTCTTACGTCTCTTCTGTCTGGCCTGCGCTTAAGACACAGGATATCCTAGTTCGGGAGACAGGGTTCATTAAATTTTGTTACCAAAAATATGATACTATCTAATGAGATATTATATAATCCAGCATATAACTGTCCTAGTACTACGGACAACGTTCATCTCACATTGTCTAAATATGTTTAACTAAGATTAGATAACTATTTTTTTTAAATTCTATTCTAGGGGAACTGTTCTGCTATGTTAAACTTTCAATCTTCTAATAAAATTAGTTCCACCTTTGTAAGTGTAAATAAAACTGTCAAAAAAAAAATATTTAGACGACATACAAGCTTGCAAAATTAACTGCTTATTTTACTAACGATAATAATTCACCGTTTGTAACAGTTCACCGATTGTGACAATTCACATGACGGTGATGATGTTGACACCTATATTGGCCAAGTTTTCACCTCTCTGTCGACAATCTCGGAGTGTCGACCACTGTTTTGTAAGTGCCGTTTTAATGATCTATAATGATCTATATCGCCAACCAGTTTAATCAGCCGTTCAACTAACTGCCTAGGCAGTTAACTAAACGGCGCCATTCAATTGACGGCCAGAATGGTGTAAAGGTGAATTCTCTTCTCGCCTCGTCTCGTCTCGCCCCTCTGGTGGAAAATCACCTTTAAGCCATTTAATTAAACAGCTAGGCAAATAGCTTGGATCGATGACGTTAAACTACTTGCCTAGTCATTCAATTAAACAGTTAGAACAATGTCATACTTCTGCATGGTTATAAAAAAAATAACCACGAAGGCTTAATGCGGGAGTTACGCTCCGCTCCGCTCCCGCATTAGCCTTCTAACCTAACCAAGTCGGATTGCGCAGCTATCACAATAAACCTATCACTAATTTTCTGTGAAAACACCGCTGTCTACCCCCTCGGGGATTTACAGGTGTAAGTATATGTATGTATATATATAATTTTCTATATTATTTCGAGGTAGTGCCGCATCTTAGGATTGGTCTAAGCATTAGCCAGCCAGGTTATTAAATCATGTAATAAACGAGACGGCTGAATATTATTCAGGCAGGCCGTTAATTGAATGGCGGCGTTTAGTTAACTGCCTAGGCAGTTAATTAGACGGCTGATTAAGCTAGTTGGCGGCGACATATATATAGTTTTTTTCAAAGACCAAGGCTTTTTCCTGCTTTGTCTTCTGCACTGACGGCATGGAAATTCTCTGTTTAACAGGGTCGGCAGCACGAGCGTGACTCCCCTTGTGTTGCACACGTCCATAGGCCACGGTATCCACTTTCTATCTGCTAGGCCGAGTACTTGTCGCCAACTCAAGTTGTACAAAGAAATGACTTTATTTTACTTGTCATTCGACTGATGTCATTCTAAACTCTTCTCTTATCCTCAAAGACATTATCACGATTGTTTTTATTCTACTATATTCTCATAAAAATGTTTGTTCTATATTTTATGAGCCAGCACGGTCAGTCAACTACTAATAAAATATGTGTCCAAAACATAAGCAATTAAAAATAATATGTACTAAGAATTCGAGGTCTCAATAACTAGACTGACGGCCACATGTTGAGTAGCTAAATATTGTAATGATTGCATTTAATACACTGAAATATTTCATAACATAACCTCACGCCTTTATCCCCGAAGGGGTAGGCAGAGGTGCTAGCACCCACATTTCGCCGGTTTATGTTTAGGTCCCAATGTAATAGGTGGCGAACCTATTGCCATTAACTGGGCACTTATAAACCTGCGATAAATACACACATAACTTCGAAAAGTATCCAAAAGTCATTGGTGTGTGCCATGGATAACCTGGGATCGAACCCGAGACCTCGTCTCAGCAGTCCATTACCTATACCACTAGGCTACCGCGGTTATCATATTTCATATATGTACTTTTTGCCTGGTGTGCGATTCTCTAAGCATATAGCGTCGAACACAGCGCTGACAGCCTTGATAGAGCCTGTCATTGGTCGGCACTGGGTGACGTCACTGGAAATCGACCAATAACAGTCTATCAAACTTGCTGCAGCGCTTTGCTCGGCACTGTTTGCTAATAGAATTACACTGCTGCACTCTTTGAAGGAACATGCAGAGGTGACACACATAAACTACTATGTGTGTATATCTCCACATGTAAAAGGAGTAGGTACGAGGATATTTGAATTGTCAAAACCCTCGGGGCCTAACCGCGCCTGCTGATTAATGGATGAGGCGTTCCTCTCGGGGCTCAGCCCCTCTAAACAAGTGGCAATTAGTTGGCCATCGTTTGATGGAATAGAATGACGAATATATAGGATTTGACGTTTCTGACAGTCGTTAACGCATGTCAAATGTGTCAAATCCCATACATTCGTCATTCTTCAAACACCGGCCAACGAATTGCCACTTGTCTAGAGGGGCAGACTTAAATTAGACTTCAGATGAATCAAAAGAAAGAGAGAGTATTGGCTGGCGCCCGGGTCCTACCAGCGTGGCGTGAAAAAGCATCTGATGAGGTTGTCAAGCTGAGTGTCACCATTGTTACATGGTACGTGGCTGTAATGGTGACCCTCGTTCCTGAGATTTTGCCTTCAGCTTACTATGCGAGGTGAAGTTATAATGACGAGTCCTATATTTAAAAAAAAAAATACAAAAGTTGGATGTCACCGGGATCGTCTCATCGCATAATGTCCTTTTCTCGAAATGTCCTTTCTTATAATGTCCTTTTCTGCATGGATTTCTGCATGGTTATAAATAAAATAACCACGAAGGGTTAACGCTCCGCTCCGCTCCCGCATTAGCCTTCTAACCTAACCTAACCAAGTCGGATTGCGCAGCTATCACAATATATAGACTGTAATCCTGTAGTGCACATATTTTAAGAAAGGGACATTATGAGAAAGGACATTTCGAGAAAAGGACATTATGCGATGAGACCATCGGGATTAATGCTGTTATGATGATAAGTTGCTTAACTCAATCATTGTAACACAATATCCTTCTTGTATTATCTATTATTTATATCCAAGTTTTGTGAAAGTTTAATAAAAAAATGTATCAATAATTACACCTTTGTATTTATTAATATTTTCTTCGGATTCGACTGGGATTAACGGAAGGATAATGTAGATGATATTATATGAGTATTTGATTGAAATCTGCTTCGATGTCACTATATAAAGAACTAACCTTGAATTGAATGCAGACTGAGTTAATTATTGCTACAATCTGTCTGGTATTCATTTAGCGAAATTGCTCAAACGCAGCAAAGTTTATTATACTCTCCAATTGTGTTTATTATAATCGTTTCATTATCAGAAGTACTGTATTGGCTAAGTTAGGGGAATATATGAGTTGATCGTCAACTCCCTCGCAATAAACTCGCACGATCGAGGGAGATGGCACAAAATAATTTAATTTATTTTTCTATTCGTCAACTCGCACGACACTTCAAATCATTGCTGATTTGGTACAGTCAACTATAAAAGTCTTTTGGAATGTACCTTTCGATTCCTGATACAAAAAAAAACTTCGAACTGATTTTCAAATATGAAATGAGGTTTGAAACATAAATGTGAACTTTTTAGACCTCCTGATGCCCGTTGATAGCTTAGTGGTTAGGGAGTCGGTCTTACAATCGACAGGTTCCGGGTTAGAATTCTAGCCATTACACTACCGACGTAAAACCTCTCCCCACATAAGCAATTTCGCTTACCTGGAGGAGTTAATAACAATATTAGCTAACTAGTACTTTTTTGAAACTAAAACACGTCATTCACCTAACCACTATTTAGTAAAATATCTGACAATAGCACCCCATGACGTCATACTTTGTACTAGTTACCACAAAACTTACCGTTTTGACGTTTAACAAAAAACATGTCTGCTTTGATAGACAACTAAGTGAAATAAATCTTAAAATTGCCTAATAAAAACGATCTTAACATTAAAATAAAGTGATGTACCTACTTATTTTTATTATGTTGAAACTTCAATAAAAAAGTAAAAATTTTTTTTGCTCATGTAAAGTTTTTTAACTGAGGTCAGAGGTGGTCGATAACTCGGAATGTGCTAAAAATCGATGTCGACTGTACTATAAATTCTGTTTCTCATAATGTATGGTATATTCTTGTAATCCTTATATCGAGTCAGCCACTCCAGCTACTTGCACCTTCAAAAAAAAGTCCTTCTTGCTCTTTGTCACGGCTTTGTTCACGAGGATAATGCTCATAACAAAAAATAGGTGCAAGCAATTTTCGACCTTGTTGAATCCAAATAGCATCTAGTTATTTTCTGATTATCGTCTGTCTATAAATGTCAAAAACATGTGTTTATAGAAATGTCATGAAGATCGGAAGTTGCTTTTTTGTTACCTGTCAGAATTTCTAAATAATACGCTCCACTTGGAATAAATAAGCAAATATGTGCATTAATGTAATTACCTAAAATGTATAGAACTACGAAGTAAATGAGTGAAACAGACCAGAATTTGAACCCGGTAGTTATTATGTGTCCATAATTGGCGCTCAACAATCCGATGAGATCACTGTCGCTGCTCAAAGGTGAGAAGTCATGAGGAACAAAGGAGAAATTGTTAATGTTTATTGTAATCTTTTGCGCTAATTGCGAAAAATGACAATTGGTTGTCGACTTCAGGATATACAAGTGAACTTCATTGCTTTTCCTGTAATTTAGTGAATGTTGGGTAAATTATTTCCTATACTATATGTTGCCCTCAGCTCTTCGTTCTGATTCTGATTTCATCGGAACATATTTCATTCCAAAAAATTGTCTATGTACTCTGTAGGTATTATTCCAGATTTAAGCTATTCCTGCACCAAATTTTAGCTAGATCGGTACAATTGTTTGAGCGTGATTAAGTAACAAACATCCAAATCGCACGCACGCGACCCACAGAATAAATATATCAATTGACTACGGAGAGGTAGACCTCGGGCAATAAATTGATAAATAGCTTATTATGTCCTATTACTAATCTTATTCTAACCATATTATTTCAGACAAATTCGTACAACTATTGGCTCGAAAAAATCGAATAGCTCAAAAGTTCAAAATTAGCTTGAAGGTGTAATAAAATAAAATTAGCAGATAAATAAACAAAAACAAAAACAAATATGAACACGATTCAAAGGCTAAAACATGAATAAAAAAAAAAAAACATCAAACTTTCTATGGTACCATTAGACGCGGAATGCCAAACTTGGTCAAACCGAGTGAAAGTTGTGAGCCGGGAGTTTATAACATGATGTTCTGAATCTAACTACATAAAATATATCTAAGAGTATGTATGTCTGCGTACGCGGCTTTGGGAGATAAAAGTACATCCTTCTTAATGAAATAAAAATATTAGGCCGCTCGACGGACGCTAGTACCTACCAGAGTGATCTTGCAGGCGAGAAAATCTCCTCGTCTAAAATTAGCCTTTAGGCTTTGCTGTCGGCTTGCATCTTGGGGTTGGAAAGGGAGGGGTATTTCGATTTTCTGCCTCTGGAGTAAGCAGAAACAACTGGCTCCTATCTGCGTCTGTCTTTAGACTCATCACGCGAAATGCAAATCAAAGCAATTTATAAAAAAAAAATATAATGATGACCTTAAACCTTGAATATGACGGATATATCAACTAATTAATCAATATTAATATCAAAATGAGTAACAATGTCACGCGTCTAAGTCTAGTAGGTTCTGTACATAATAATAACACACGAGCGAGCAATTTCAAGGTTCTTATCGATTCATGAGTGTCTATTCGTCTAAGATCTTATTATGTGACTTATATAACTGGTTGTCGGCAACGAGGTCGTGTTGACATTCAGTTTTGCGACCCTGGAAAGCATTTTTTGACACTAGTCACTGGTCATCTTATTCAAGTTGTACAACTTGCCTGGAAAACGATCATAGGTTTAATTCTTTTAAGAGTTCAGCTTTATTGAAGTGGAAACTTCTTTAGGCGCATTGGGGAGTCAAATGACGTGTCCAATTTATAAAAATGCATGATCCTCGCCTCATCGTCGCGGTTAAATTCTATACGGCCTTTCTATAGTATCTATTTGACAAATTGTAGCAATACACATTTGACAAGTTAGGAATCTGGTAATGTTGGGCGGTAACTGATTGTTCCCACAAAATGAGTCGTCTTGTCAGAGTTAGCCAGTTAGCTAGGTATTGCTCTCAGTTCAGTCGAATAACCCCGAGACGAACTTACACAAGAGACTCGTATTTGGCAGGTGAAGTTCGTATGGGCCCTTGAAGGCCTTGAACACCCAAACAACTAAAGTGACTTGAATGAAATTTTTAAACAATAGTATGCTAACTTTTAAAATCGGTTAATATAGGAAAAAATTAATCGCTCAGGCAGGACTCGAACCCGCGATATTTCCCTTGCAGGGAGAATGCTCTGACCACTGAGCCACCGAGCTACGCCTGAAGCAATCCATTGTATCCTACACAACCGTCTTAGGGTGACGGTGGGAGCCATCTACCGATACTCGTACGAACTATCGAAAACAGATGATGTTACAATCATTTTTTAAACATTGTTTTTTGTATACTCCGCCCAAACAATTGAATGACATTTTGGAGCAATTAGTATGCTAACTTTTCAAATTGATTAAGATAGGAAAAAGTGAATCGCTCAGGCGGGACTCAAACCCGCAATCTTGTCCTTACAGGGGGAATGCTCTGACCACTGAGCAACCTAGCTACGCCTCTATCCTATCTTAATCGACTAAAGTTACTAAAGAAATAGATTTAGTAAAGAAAATCGCCAAAACACGATGCAGTGAATACAGACGTGGACGGAAGCTGTTGGGCTTACGTCCTACATTTAGAAAGAAGAAAGAAAGAAAGAAAATACTTTATTCAAACACAAACCTACGAGATACAGAACGAGAAGGAGGAAATATACACACAATTACTCATGCTGAATAGGGCCAGGTTCAGCATACGCCAGACTTGTGCCTGACGCTGGTTTTCAACCAGGCCCTTTGTGATCCACAGATGTCAATCAGCTAACCCGGCAAAAAAGAAAATAATTATCAAAATACGACAAACACAAAACATTAAGACCGAAAGCGAGTCCAAGGCACCATAACTGAAACATTCGTACCATACGCCATGAAGTGCACAGAGCAAGAATAATACATTTAGTATTTGAAACGCTTGGCTCATAAGTCTTTGGTTCTCTTTAAGGGCAAAAGTCTATACCTGTTTCATGTCAATATATAAACACGCTTTATTGAACACAATCGCTTTTGTAATCGTTTAGAATTGTTGAATTCTCTACGTTTAGCTAGATGATTGATGGGTGAATATAGAACCTTGCTTCCGGAATACTGATACTGCTTCCTGCAATTAAAAATCTGAACTAAAATACTGAAGGGTGGGAACACGGCCTCCGGGCTCCGATACACAAGTTTTGAATACAACCGAGATTTATGTGCTGGTGTGCAAGAAGTGCATCTGTAATGGTGGCCACTATTCTTTGGACTGCAGCTCAGCTTACCGTCAAACGGGGTGTAGTCAATTTGGAGACATTTTGTTCTTTTTTTAGGGTTCCGTAGCCAGATGCCAAATTCGGCATATCTGTCTGTCTGTCCATAGGTATGTATTTTAAGGGTACCCCATACTTAGAACTGAAACTCATTTTTTTCTGAATTGAATAGTTTGTGCAAGAGTCACTTCCAACTTCCAAAGTGGTAAAATGTGCCCCCCCCCCCACCTGTAACTTCTAATTAAATAAATATTCTCTTATAAAACTCTGATAAAACTAAATCTCTGATAAAACTAAAAAAAAAAATATATGATGTACATAATCATGTAAAATTCCCACGAAAATTGGTTTGCACGAGATCTAGTATTTAAGTCGTTTTTTTAATACGTCATAAATCTTAGACCGCAATTTACCTTTCATTAAATCAAATTAAAATTATTAAAACATCGATTAAAGTTACAACGGACTACACGAACTTCTATATTATGGTACTTGCTGCTACGGAACCCTTCATGGGCGAGTCCGACTCGCACTTCGCCGCATTTTTCGATGTTTCTTTATTTCATGTTACTTTTAATAAAACGTATAGAGCTATTAAAAATACCTTGCGTTTGCTAAAGGACACGAATTATCTCTGGCGGAAAGTTTTACATCCTAACTTTAACCTCGCTCACTGCTTACCTTGCTGTTAAAGACAGCGTGAATATTTACCGACGACGTATGTAACCTTAATCATAATATTTTTAACTTACTTGAATGCAAAAGGTTAGATTGTATATCATAATATGTTTTGAAATATTGCAAGAAAACATTTCAAGATGCAGTGTCTTTTAGGATTTATGAGCTTTTTCAAATGGTTTAATCACGACACGAACACGACGACGAACGAATAGGACGGTATTTCCGTCCAATTGAGCAGTCCGAATACCGTGGCCACAATAACCTCGTGTTGTGTTCCCGGTGGCCAGTAGGGTAGCCAGAGCTAACTGGAGAGTTTTTATGCTGTCAGTGGGAAGACCAAACGCTATTCCTGCTTTGTCTCCACACTGACGGCACAGGAACTCTCTGGCGTTTACAAGGTCGGCATCACGAGCGCGACTCCTCTGGTGTTGCACACGTCCATAAGCCACGGTAACCACTTACCATTAAGCAGGCCGTGTGCTTGTCTGCCACCTCAGTTGTATAAAAACATTATAAAAAAAGTTCTTTCGCCGTATTAATATTTCCAGGCGATTTTGCTATCGAAACTGTCGATTTTTTTAAAATTCGAAACGACTACTAGGTACTTACGTTACTATCTATTGCTGTTTATGTAAGCTAATTCATAAACGATAACAAATACTCAACAATACTGCTCTTATTATAATTGCTTTTTACATTACTACTTTCTATTGTTGTTTATTGTACTATTACACCAAAATAGAACCAATATAACTTAACTGTAGATAAATGACATACATATATGCAAGTTAACTGTAAAATGCACCTTCCTAACTTAAAACTTCTTCAAAATGGCCTCTACCGCAAATCGTCGCAATTTTGCAAATGTCAAGTTAAATTATTGGCGAAAAGTCAAGTGTACCAGAGCCACGTTAGCCACGCCGGTAAATTTGTTTCCGTGTGTCTGCCCGCCACGAGATTCAGGTGGACGATCTGGACGTGTGGTTTGATTAAAGGGGACCACCTTCCTATTCCTACACCCGACAAAGTAACATGACAAGTCGTATAGTTTCACAATCATCATCATCGTCAGCAACCTAGCGTGTCTCCCGGTTGCTCGTCCCGTCTAGTGCGGGGGATCCCAGGGGCCGCTTTCCTACTTAATCTTTTCCACTTTGCACGGTCTTCGGTATCCTGCTTGATTAGTCCATTGGCACGCATGTCATCCTGCACGACATCAAGCCAGCGTTTCTAGGGCTTTCCCCTACTACTGGCGCCAGGCAACGTCATTTTGAGGCGCATGGGTTTCACAATCGAGTATCAGAAAAAAAAGTAATCATGTAACTCATCACAAATTTATTGCAATAAATCGAATATTGTATATAGGATATGATAATTATTTAAAAATAATAGCGATTCATTAGATAGAATTGTTTCTTTTTCATTATTCTATTAAAGAAACAAAATGGTGCATTATTATAGAAATATTGCCAGCTAGAAAAGATTCTTACGGCTTGAGTAATATTAATAGCTTTGCTCAAGTAAGTTGTATTCTGAGTTACTTATCTAAAAATATCATTTACTTAAGAAATCACTTAAGCACAAGTAATGACTTAGTTGAGAAATTACTTAGGGACAAGTAATGACTTATTTTTAGAGCTTCCTGATATCATCGAAAGTAACGCGGAAGTCATATCAATAAAAGAAATTTTACCTCAATATACATATAATTGAGATAAAATTTCTTTGTCGATAACTACTTCCTACTTATTCGAGGTCTTGTAACTTGAAATGATGGCGGATATTCCTATACATCATAAACAAAATGCAAATTCGACCAGTACCAGCCCTGCCCGACAGCCTTGTGCCTCACCTTGAAGATATTTCGTAACGATACATTAGTATGAAATTAGCTGTGTCGCAATAACTTAACCTACTGGTAAAAAACAAAGATTTTTTATATTAATTTTTGTTACAATGTTATGATATTTTCGGAACTACATAAATCCAGACTAATATTATAAATGGCAAAGTGTATGTGTTGTGTGTGTCTGTTTGTCCGTCTTTCACGCCTAAACCACTGAGCCGATTTTTATGATATTTGGTAGAAGGTTAGATTAGACCTTGAGGACATAGGGTATGTTTGATCGCGATAACTAAGTTTTATATAATATTTGAAACTTTTTTGGTCAGGATAACCCGTTTAGGAATTCACTCTAGTACTAGGTCGCGGGTTCAAGTCCTGTCCTGAATGTTTTTACAAGCTTTTTATTTAACTTGCTTTGTATGTAATTTGTTCGCTCGATTTTGAAGCAGATATCCTAAAATAGGAAAATTAGCTGGCGACCGCTTCACCGCCCGCGTTTAGTTTTATGCCTTTTCAGCCTGGGAACCTATTTTAGATATAAAAGGTCACAGGAAAAGTGAGCAGACGTGTTGCTGACCTTGTCGTTATTTAAATTCAAAAAACAGTGCAAAAAGTAGTTTTTGAGTGATTATAAGTATACGTACCCAAATCTGAGTGTTAAAGTGACAGACTGTGTAAATTTAGTGTAAAAAAAACGAGTTAAGCCTGAGTTATAACATAAATAAAAATTAAAACGGACCATCAAATTTCAAAAACTTTGATAAAATCAGACTTTGACCCCATTAGTGGTAACAAAAGAAACGGTAGATTTCAATAAATTAGCACATGTACCTACTACGGTTTACGACGTATAAATACTGTTCCCTTATTTCAACGAGAAGATTAAATGTATTGATGGTCCCGTGGTAAGACGAACCTACTTATTTCTATGGACGGTCGGTCGATAAGACGTGAGATCGAGTCTGAGTAAACGAAAGTTTCACTTTTTGAGGTTGTACAATTTATTTATTGTGCAGTAATTCATAGCGTTTGAGATATCGTTAATATCGGATAGTGAGTACTACAACAGAATGCCATCGAATTCTAGGACCGGAGGCAGCCGCAAGATGGCGCGACTTGTGACATGCCACAAGTGTAAGAAGCAAGTTAATCATGCAAGCACGCTTATATGGTCCATATGCAAGTACAACTTTGAACCGAGCTGTATAGGCGAATCAAAAGATTCAGTAGAAAAGGCATTATTACATAGGTGGGAATGTACGACATGTAAAAAGAAAAAATCTAAAGCGCAGACTGCACTAACTTCTGAAACATCTTATGTGACAACTAGGAAGAAACAATCTTCTCCTATTTGTAAGACAGATATAACACCTACTTTGTCGCAAACGTTGTACTGTTCTACTCCTACGACTCCCATTCTCGGATTGGAAAATGAATCCACCGAACATGTCGTGCAGCATGATACTTCGCTCACCTTGGAACAAACTTTATCAAGGAGCGTGGATTATACAATCATGGAATTTAACTCCATTCCGGAAATGCAAGAAACAATAACGCAACTTCAGTCTGATTTATACGGCTCTCAAAATGAGCTGGAAAATATAATATTAGAAAATAATGACCTCCGTAGTCAAGTCAGAAAACTATCCAAGGAAAACACTACGTTAAAAAAATTCCTATCGAATTCTCCAGTGAAGAAGAATAACTTTGATAGTGTGCAAAAGTGTAGACGTTCCTTGCGGAATGTAGATGTAAGTACATTTGTTACACCTCCCAAACAACTGGCTGAGACAGACACGCAACTTAATGAGAAGATCGATAAACAAAAACAATATGTTGATAGGCTAGAACACCAATTAGAACAGGCCAAATTAGAAATAAAAAAATTAAATACGCAAATAGAGTACCTGCAACGTGCACTGCAAAGTACAAAAAGTAAAGAGTCTTCGCTTCCTCAAAGCATTACTGATACATCTTCTATGGGACAAAGGACACATCATCGTGGCAAATTGTGTATCTTAACGAACAGTAACACTTGTGGTGCCCTGCGGGTCGTCGAGGATAACTTTGGCCGAGAATTTGATTATTGCAGATATGTCTCGCCTAACTGTGACTTAGAACAATTGCTTAAAAATATTGACTCCAAATTACTAAATTTTGACGAAAATGACTACTGCGTTATTATAATTGGACAAAAAGATTTTAAGTATAAGCATGACTACGCTAGATTAGTAAAAAAAATAAGAGATTCATTAGAACATATAACGCATACCAATATATTATTATGTGCTCCCACGTATGTATGTGGGGCACCGATTTATAATTATAAAATTGACTTATTTAACAATTTATTAAATTTGGAATTGCAAAGTAACAACTATGCACACTTCATTGATACAAACCGTAATTTATCTATTGACATGTTCTCATATAATAGTGGTCGACTCAATAAAAGTGGAATAAAAAATATGTACAAAGATATTTTGGCGACAATATATAATTGTCGCAATTCTGTAAACACTTCACATTTTGCCAGGAGAAATGGTCAACAACTGCAATTTTTTCTTGAATAGCAAAGGTAATAGGAAAGCAGAGACCCGTAAATGTTCTCCTATTAAACAACGTACCCTTAAGTCCAAGGTTAAAGCACACAATAAGAAAATTCTTATTTACTACCAGAATGTCAGAGGCCTTCGCACAAAAACTACTGATTTCTTTAATAATGTTACCATATGTTGCTACGATTTCATTTTTCTCAATGAAACCTTCCTCATTGATTCAGTATACGACTCGGAACTATTTCCTTCGGAGTATACAGTACTGCGAAAGGATCGTGCTAACAATACCGGATGGGGTGGTGTCCTACTTGCCGTAAAGAATTGTTATGCCGTAAAGTTAATCGAAGATATTGATGACTTAACTGTAGACAAAGAAATATTGTTTGCTTTAATTACTTGGAAAAATGTAAGTTTGCTTGTATGTGTTGTGTATTTACCTCCTAGTTATAATGACCAAAGATATCTAGATGTTTTGACTTGTATGGAGAATGTTATTTGTAAATACTCTAGGCACGAATTTTTAATTATTGGTGATTTTAATTTATATTCTTGTAGTGCCTATGTAAAACTTCAGTTTGATAATTTTTTGAGCTTTTGTAAGCTGCGACAACGTAATAACATCTGCAATAAGCAGGGACGCATCTTGGATTTGGTTCTAACCACTCTAGACACTGATGTTGTGACTGTAAAATCGGATATCGAACCTTTAGAGAAAATTGATGCTCTCCATCCACCCCTGGAGGTGTTGCTTTCCATGCCGAGAAGCACAACGACCAGCGGTGGGCGAAACGTGGAATACGATCACGGCGCTGTGTTCGAATGGAATTTCCGAAAGGCAGACTTCCATGGCCTATACTCCGATATTGCTGCTATTGATTGGACAGATTTAAGGGCGCAGCGTGACACGGATTTGGCTGTGGATACGCTGTATAGGAAATTGAACAGTATAATCGACAAACATGTGCCTTTAAAAAAATATTCATCTGGTCATAAATATATATATCCATCCTGGTACACAGGTGAAATAATATATTATATAAAATTAAAGTATTTTCACTTAAAAAAGTTTAAAATTTATGGACTACAATTTAATAAAGAATTATTTAAATATTATCGGACCAAGGTCAAGAATCTCATTGATGTAGCTTTTAAAAAGTATATGTATACCTTAGAAAATAATATCACTCGTGACCCGGCAGGTTTTTGGAAATATGTGAAGGACAAACGTAAGAATATACAGCAATCTGGAGAATATATCTATGATAATGTAACTGTCGAGGGTCAGAGCGCGGTCGATGCCTTTGCGCAGTATTTTAGTTCGGTCTTTCATCCAAACATTCCGGTGCTAGATCCTGAGGTCTCTGCGCGAGAAGCAATTAACGCAGGATATAATTCCACCAGCTTTAGCGTGGGGCACACAAATGCTTCTGAATTGAGACGAGCGGTTCGGCGTCTGAAGCCATCCTCTGTGTGTGGTCCCGATAACATACCTGCGTTTTTGCTTAAAGACTGTGTATCTGCCTTCGAGGAGCCACTTTTGCACATTTATAATTTATCTCTCCAGCAGTGTGTATATCCTAGTGACTGGAAGGTCTCTAGAATAACACCGATACCAAAGAGTGGTTCTTCGACCGATATCACTAACTTTAGACCTATAGCAGTATTACCGATTTTTGGGAAGATTTTTGAGTCCATTATAAATAAGTGTATATACAATCACATTAATATGTACATAGACAACTCCCAACATGGATTTCGCCCGGCCCGTTCTACCCTAACTAACCATATTGGGTTTGTTGATTATCTGCGCTCTCGAGTAACAGTAGGCTGTCAAGTTGACGCAGCATATTTTGATCTAAAAAAAGCCTTCGATCTCGTGGATAATGATGTACTGCTAATGAAGTTTGCATCCTTGGGGTTCAGTATGCAGCTTCTTAAATTCATGGCAGATTATCTAAGAAATCGTAGGCAGTATGTTAGAATTGGGAATCATAAATCTCACGAATTTTATACCAGATCAGGCGTAAGCCAGGGCAGCAATCTAGGTCCAACTCTGTTCCTGATAATGATAAATGACTTGCCTGGGGTTCTTACTAACGCTGAGTGTCTTCTGTTTGCTGACGATCTAAAGCTCTTCCTTCCTGTCACTGTTAAGACAGACTGTTCGACGCTCCAAGGGGATATCGATGCAGTTGTATCTTGGAGTATAAAAAATAAACTTTCTTTTAATGTCTCCAAATGTAAAAGCATTACATTTACAAGATCCCGTGCTCCAATCGTAGGGACATATAAGTTGGCAGGAACACCACTAGAACGTGTCACTACAATACGCGGCCTAGGTATAATTATGGACAGCAACTTAAACTTTCATGAGCATATGAAACATGTATGTAAAAAGGCAAACAGGTCTCTGGGATTCATAATTAGAACTTCTTCTCACTTTACCAACATCGAAGTTGTAAAGTTATTGTACACTGCCTATGTACGTAGTGTGTTGGAGTTCAACGCAATCGTATGGAATCCCACTGAACAACTGTACATACTGATGGTTGAGAGAGTTCAGCGTAAATTTGCTCGATACCTGTACAAGCGCGCCTATGGATACTATCCATTTCTTTACCCGTCCATTTTCGTGTCAGGGATGATCGGCCTTGATACATTGCGACTTAGACGGGAGTTAGCGCACATCATGCACTATTATTTACTATTAAATTTTAAAGTGGACAACCCTTCGGTGCGTGAATGTATCCACTTCTATGTACCGGATAGATACATGCGTGGCGCCGGACGGCGACAGCATCAGCTCTTGACTTGCCCACCAGCTTGGCGTTTTTTGGCATGGAGTAGCCCTACTTACAGAGCTGTTCAATACTTGAATGACTTTTTGAAAAAGAATCCAGATGCCGACATTTTCTTTGATAACCCAGGTGTCTTTGGTGCCACTGTGATAAAATATTTGTGTAACTTATAGTATGTGCATGCCTAAAATGTAATGTATTTCATCGTATTTTTAATAATTTTATGAATTCAAGAAATCTACCATATTAATAATTAATTCAATGTAATGTATATTTATGTAACTGACTGCAAATAAGCGCTTTGGTGCAAACTGTAAGCTTATATTGCTAATAATGATTGAATAAATAAATAAATAAATAAAGGTCTATGTCATTATATATGTCTATCGCTGTACCGAATATGTCTAATACCTACACACTATAAATCTTTTATAAAATTAAATTTATTAAAAATTACATGTCATTTTAAAAGTTTACAATGTATACAAATAATATACATATTTTGTCTATACTAATTAAATAGCCCGTCCCGGACCGTACCTGGTGGAAAAGAACCCATCACACTCGCTGGATTTCCACGCTGGATTGCGATGGCCAACCTTTGCACCAGGAACGAGCCGGATCGATAGTCCCCTGTTGTCTCATTGAGTCAGTCCCCTGTTGTCTCATTGAGTATCTATCCAAGTATCAAATTTCAGTCTTATATATTCAGCCGTTTGAGCGTGATTGAGTTACAAACATCCAACCATGGGAAGTAGAATAAGGTAGCACATATAATATTTAAGAGAGCCGATCTCAGCCGAGCCAGCATTCGAACCCAGGATGTTTTGTTCGTAAGGCCGACTCTTTCACCACTAAACTACAGTACCCCTAGCACGAGCAACTATACTAATAGTATAGTACAAACAAATATTATAACCTATTCAAACTTGTAAAGTAAAAAAAAAAGACGGGTTGCACGCTGGGAGTGCCGGCAAAAGTGAAAAACATTTCTTTTTTCTTTCTTCGTTATATACATAGAAAAAGATAAAAAAGAACATACCATACCATACCTATAATATAGCGCCAATCATAGAACCTATCACTTATTTTCTGCTAATTTTCTGTCAGAAGAAATTAATAAATTATGAAAAGAAAAAATAATCACAATAAATAATAAATTACAGAAAGAAAAAATAATCATAAAAAGTAATAAATTACAAAAAGAAAAAAAAAATCACCAAAAGTAATAAATAAGAAAAAACAATCACTAAAAATCCCTGAAGGCCAGGTGGTTTGAACCCGATACTATCTGAAACTATAAGGACTTACAGTCGAAGTGCTTACCGTTTAAGCTACGACGCTATCTGTTGTAAATTGCAAAATAGATAGTCTGTACCAATCTTGTCTGACGTCAGTCGTCGGTTACGGTTCAAAGGTCAACTAATCCTGACGCTTCCTTAACATTTTACACCCATCCAACGCCGCTAAAGAAGTTTTCACTTCAAAAATACTCTTGTCACTACACATACTACATTCTTTTTTGAAAATCGTCAATACCCCTAGCACGAACAACTATCGTAAAAGTATTGAGAGAATACTTTTACGATAGTTGTTTGTGCTAGGGGTATTGATTGACGATTAGGATAAGGACTTACAGTCGAAGTGCTTACCGTTTAAGCTACGACGCTATCTGTTGTAAATTGCAAAATAGATAGTCTGTACCAATCTTGTCTGACGTCAGTCGTCGGTTACGGTTCAAAGGTCAACTAATCCTGACGCTTCCTTAACATTTTACACCCATCCAACGCCGCTAAAGAAGTTTTCACTTCAAAAATACTCTTGTCACTACACATACTACATTCTTTTTTGAAAATCGTCAATACCCCTAGCACGAACAACTATCGTAAAAGTATTGAGAGAATACTTTTACGATAGTTGTTTGTGCTAGGGGTATTGATTGACGATTTTCAAAAAATAATGTAGTATGTGTAGTGACAAGAGTATTTTTTTCACTTTACAAGTTTGAATAGGTAATAATATTTGTTTGTAAGTTTGTGCTTAATAATTATGTATTTAATTGTTTATACTAATGTTGGATTTAACAATAGACTATTGTTTGAAAAGTGTAAACCTATTTCTTGTAATAATTGTAGTTCGTATCAATTAAAATTTTAATTTTAATTTACAGAATAAAATCATTTGTGTTTTTTTTTATAGAAAACAATAATATTAACGTACCTAACGTCCTACAAGTGCACCTATCGTATTATACATACGATAGGTGCACTTGTAGGACGTTTTAATAATTACCTATCTACTAAGATAAGCCGGCGGGAATTGTGTTATAGGGACTGCTGCATACTATTTTCAGCCTTGTCTAAATGGAATAACACTTAAAAAGTACTGGATCATTTTCCCGCCTGTGCCCCGAGCACGAAAACCTATCACAATCGTGACATAAATGTATCGACAAAACGGAGTATTGCGATTGGGCGTCTGCCAACTGTGAACCTGTGTGTATGCGAAGCCAGCCAGCCAATAGCAATGCTCCGCTCTCTCGTTACGATTATGATAGTTTTTCATGCAAGGGGTATAGAACCCCTAGCACGTCGGAATTGATTGGTATGATTCCGTAGGTGAACGCATACAACTGCAGACGCACGCAACAAATACGCGTAATTCATTGCGGCTTCTCAATGGCCCTCTTTATTCGAATCGAAGTTTGACAAGTGATGTATGCGGTAACTGCTACATGCGTGGGCAGTTGTCGTATATGGTCGACTCATACTTTTACAGTACCCCTAGCACGAACAACTTTAGTAATCGTATAGTAAACGCATTGAGAGAATGGAGCATTGTGATTGGCCGCCTGCCTACAGTACACCTGTGTGCATGTGAAGCTGGCCAATCACATTGCTCTTTTCTCTCAATACGATAACGATAGTTGTTCGTGTTAGGGGTACTGTAAATACCAGTTATACTAGTTAAAACTTATGGTGTGCTGTCTGAAGTTATCCAGCAATTCGCCATCGTTACCATGCGTGGTCACGCACAATCAATGATATCGGTATAGGGCCATTTACATAATCTCGTACGTCATCGGCACCAGATGTAATTCATAGCACCGCAGGCATGCCTGACCTGAATTATTTATGGGACAATGTTATTTCATGTTAGGTAATGTTTTGTTTCTATGTGAAGACCCGTGGCCGTAGGCACAATAATCTTGTTTAGGGTACAAAGAAGTCATCTCAAAACCGGAGGAATATGTCTTAAGCAATCCCCGGCATCTGAAGACTTAAGACGGCGTGTGAGTCGAGTCCAACATAATTTAAGTGTGGGGTGGTCTATCAAACGGGATTTCGCACTTCAAAAAAGGGTTCAAAAAATTGGTTCGATCGTACCATAGGTACCTAACGTGTTTAACAAATATATACCATAAAGACTTGGAATTCTTTACCAGCGCACGTGGTTCCTTCTTCCTAAGGTCCCGACTTTAAAAGGGGCGTTTCTTCATCATCATCACCATCATATCAGCCGCACACAGTCCACCGTTGTACATAGGCCTCTCCTATGGACTTCCAGAACGACCGATCTAAAGAAGCCCGCATCCAGCGCTTCCCGGCGACCTTGATGAGGTCGTCCTTCCACCTGGCTGTTGGGCGTCCTACACTACGTTTGCCCGTACGCAATCGCCATTCCTGAACTGTTTTGCTCCATCTGCCAGATGGCAACATATGTCCTGCGCGCTATGTGCTAAGGGTCGTGTAAAAGCATATTTTTATGAAACCATCAAGCTGTAACATTGTTTGTTTTGTTTGTAACATCAAAATGTGTAACATTGTTGGCGTTTCTGTTTTGATGAAACTCACGCCTGGGACCTTTACCATCAGATGAGCTGGACTCATATTGATGTGACGACTACAATTATTAAACAAAAACCACCCTAACTATGCTACTGAAACAATACACGTTTGTAAATATACAGAAAAAAACGAATTTTCATATTGTCGATCAACCTCCGGTAACCAACTAGTCGGTGTTGCACACGTCCATAGGCCACGGTAACCACTTTCCATGAGGTAGGCCGTGTGCTTGTCTGCCACCAGACAGTTCAGTTTCAGACAATTTGTTTCCAAAAATGTGTGCCTCGGTGCCTTCCCAATGCAGTTATTTTTGTGTCGCGGCGACACGACAAAAGTGCAATGAACGTACAAATGACCGTCCATCCTCCCAGAATAAATCTGTAAATATTATTAATCGTTTAATCATATTGTCTGCGTCCTTAAGTGGTGATGAAATCCAGTGGTAAATGACATGTTTCAGTTCGGAAAAAATATTACTGGGTAGAGTTTTTTGGGTTCAGAACGGAAACACTCTTCAAAGGAGTTGGTGAAATGGTATTTAATCAACTTGAAAAACAAGGTTCTCAATTTGTAAAGTTAAGAACGGTTATCGAATCCACGATTGCAGAAGGCGATAAATATAGGTACTATTACCTACAATAAAATTGTCTTTTATAGGTATATAACATCAGAATGGACGGGTACGGACACACTGGTCCCCTAAGATTCCTACCCGGTACCCACTCGTCGCCTCAAATATTTGAGGCACCCACTTGTCCCCAGGACTATTGGTTCGATTATAAAAATTTATATTATGTTTTTACAAAGAATATTAGCAACCGAAATTATTAATCCAGCTAAGTTAAATTGCTTGTGCTAGGACTGGGTTCAAGTCGGTAGTGTAACGGCCAGGATTAGAACCCGGGACCTCTCGATCGTACGTCCGACTCCTTAACGTCTAAGCTGCCGACACGCTCTCATTTAAGATACAGTTAGACATTAGAGTGTAACATTTAGCGGCGAAATTTAACAAAAATGCATGTCATCTCACGCGGCACCATTTTTTTGGTAACTTTTGTATACTTTCTAATGTCTACGATTGGTGAATGCGTACGCGCAGTTAAGATGATAAATGATGCCCTCGGGTTACTATTATTGTATTTAAAAATGCGTAATGGTGAATTTTGCTTTATTCTGATTTAGTTATGAAAAAGTGAATGCTCTGATGGGACTTGAACCCAGGACTGAAATCAAAATTTTGAATAGTAAGCATAGGTACTAATTGCTTTAAAATTTCATGAATGTAGTTTAATACCCCTAAATAAGCAAATAAGCACACCGTCTATTTGATGGTGAGTGGCGACTTGAAAGAAATGTTCGTAATCATAATCAACATTTATTTGCGAATACAGATACAAATGTATGTTATTGCATTTGTTTAAAGTTTCCTCATTTCGTATTCCACCTAAAAGGCATGCAAATTTACAATTAGTTTTTTAAAGTAAAATACACAACAAATGTCAACTATCGATTAGAAGAGATAAACTGAATAATGTTAAAATAATAATAAAAAAAAAATAATGTCAAAATAAATAAATGTTACGTTGAATAATAATAGTAGTCAATTTATTTACAAACTGTCTTGAGTTGAATGAGAGGGAGAAAAGTTAAGAAAACTTAGTACCTATTACCACCGGCACAGCCATACGATCCTTGGCGCTGATATCAAGTGAAAAGGTGGTGCGGTAACTATTTCTGCTTTCCCAACCATTTATTTTATTATCTTGCTATGGTTAAACTTACAAACAAGATCCAAAGATAGCTCAAAAATACAGATTTTGGTTCAAAAATTGTGTAATAGCAATGTGCCCGCATTTGTTTGACAACCTAACTTTGATTTTGACCTGAGTCAATCAATTGATTCCAAGGCCCGTATTCTACAATGCCAATCAGCCGAATCTCGATTTAGCTGGGAAAAGATTGTATACTCATTGTCAAATTTGACAGATTATCTGGCAGATTGTCTATACAATTTTTTCCACAGATATACTAAAGCAAAATAGTACAATTAAATTATCTGAATTAATGTGCAAACCTAGAAAAAAAAAACTTGTAGTTATTTTTTCTTTGTTAAATCCTAATCTCAAGTATACAAAATACACTCCGCGTAATGATACTAAAATTTCTGGCAATACTGCGAGTTTTTTTTATTTTTTATTAATCAATTAAGAAGACATACAGACAACATGTATACACATATAAATATAACATAAACTCATTAGAGTTTTACCGTGCATTAGTGCCATTAGTAGTTAACTACAATAGTTGAACTTTATTCAATTACGCTGGAGCGAACGACTTCTAGAGTGGAGTCCGCGAATCGGCAAACGGAAGGTCGCTCCTCAACAATATAACGGACGACATGAAAAGGTGGCTGGGGTGGACTGAATGCGTCTGGCGGAGGATCGGGCGCTATGGCGCACATCGGGAGGAGCCTATGTCCAGTAGTGGACTTCAATATGCTAACTAATTAATTTCTTAAAGTGATACTTCTGTATACATTTTTGAAGTGAAAACTTCTATAGCGGCATTGGATGGGTGTAAAATGTTAAGGAAGCGTCAGGATTAGTTGACCTTTGAACCGTAACCGACGACTGACGTCATACAAGATTAGGTACAGACTATCTATTTTGCAAGTTACGATAGATAGCGTCGTAGCTAAAACGGTAAGCACGTCGACTGTAAGTCCTTATAGTTTCAGATAGTATCGGGTTCAAACTACCTGGCCTTCAGGGATTTTTTGTGATTGTTTTTTCTTATTATAATTTAATACTTTTGGTGATTATTTTTCTTTTTGTAATTTATTACTTTTTATGTTTATTTTTTCTTTCTGTAATTTATTATTTTGTGTGATTATTTTTTCTTTTCATAATTTATTAATTTCTTCTGACAGAAAATTTGCAGAAAATAAGTGATAGGTTCTATGATTAGCGTTATATTATAGGTATGGTATGGTATGTTCTTTTTTATCTTTTTCTATGTATATAACGAAGAAAGAAAAAAAGAAAATATTTTCACTTCTGCCGGCACTCCCAGAGTGCCACCCGTCTTTTTTTATAACTGAATCTATGTCAATATGGAGTACTTTTAATCACAAATACGCTAAATCTATTTGTTAACACCTCACGTGTCAATTCCGTACCAATGTTAATGCCTGATAATTTTGGCAAATAAATAAGCGCCATTGATGTAGGTACTTGTAATCAATGGATGTGTCAGTGGCCCATCAATATTAATAAGATGAATCGTGAAGCGTATATATTTGACTTGTACTCCTTTGTGATTGAGTAGTATATGTGAAGTTTATTGACATGTGTCAAAGTAGACATATTGGATACGTGCAACATTTTTTAAGTGCTAAAATACTGTCGGTAATTAACGCGATCATTCATTGAAATAAAACTGAAATGCAGCCAGTAGCCGAAATGTTTGGCTAAGTCTAAATTATTATTATTTACACTTAGAATGGAAAAGTGTATGTGTGTGTCTGTTTGATTGTCCGTCTTTCATGGCAAAACGGAGCGACGGATTGACGTGATTTTTTAAGTGGAGACAGTTGAAGGGATGGAAAGTGTGATAGGCTACTTTTTGTTTCTTTCTAACTCCCCACTTCCCTAAAATTGGGGGGGGGGGGGGGGGGGGGGGGAAGTATGTATGGAGCATTTTCAAAGTAGAAAGCTAAAAATTGATATGCGAACTATTTTTGACAAACAAAATAAGCGTGCATCATTCTTTTGATAATCTGCCCCCAACCCCTTAATAAAGAGGGTGAAAGTTAATATGATATAACCGAGTGCGATAACCGACATCCACGCGAGCGGAGCCCTTAGGAAAAGCAAGAAAGATAGAAGCCCTTAGGAAAAGCCTGTAGGAAAAAGGCTAGTAATATATCAAATAAATCGCCATAGAATATGTTAAAAGTAGTTTTATTTCAACAAGTGGTACAGACGGTGAAGGATAAAGAATACATTTATCACCACCATCTTATCCGAAGGAATCACCCACATGTCGTGAGAGGCGACAAATGGAAGAAAATACGCAAACGATCTCACTGCGAGAGAAAGAAAATTTAAAACCCTGTAGTAACCCGTCAGGCCAGCTCTGCAGCGTGGAAACTGTAGGCCACAGTCTGCCAACATTGGGAGAGTAGCCTGGGTATATTCAGTAGAGGTCTGTGATGAGCTAATTGACGAGACTAAAGGAGTATCCTCCCACATATATGTAGCATGCTGCCTTTCATATGGTCCGTGCGACTTTTTAAGTATCTATATGTGGAGGAACTGGTTGTGATTGTTCTCCAACACAAAGGGAGGATCCTCCGACCAGGCAAGGTGATCACGCCTGGCGGGCCGCGGCCCAACGATTGTCGTTGGGATGTTCTATATGTATTGTACCAGGGCGGGAACTTCACTTTCGCGATGCAGAATTTGTAGTGTCGTAGTAGTTCGGCTTGATGTCGCTCGATGGCGCTAGGTACTTGTGGTATCGCCACATCACTCCCCTCCAAGACCGGAGGTTGATTGCGATGAGGCAGCTGTCTTAGCTCTCTTGAGGAGCGTGCCACTGCCAATCTTGAGTAGTTCCGTTTCGTCGGATTTGGACGCCGCTTATTCCATTGACGGAACAGTCATCCACGCTAGTCCCAGTGAGTCGGGACTACCGCTGGTCCCGAAGATGCAGGGCAAGTGCGGTTCTACGGTGCTGCGGTCCTGCGTTGAATGCCCAGCGAGTTGGGTCTTGAAGCGTCGAGATGAAACGTGCGTGTATATGTATGTATGTATATATTGTTTATTTATGTATTTTAGGTACATATATATTTGGGTGTGTAGGTTTATGTATGTATGCTATGTACTTACTTTACTACGTACTGTAACCATATACTTATCTGCTACTCTAAAGTTTGCTGGGAGAGAACTCATTTTGAGTTAAGCTCGCCTTTGTACATGTGCCTTTGAATGTTTCTTGTATGATCTCTGTACTGTGTGTGTGCAATAAAGAATCAAGAATTAAGACTGCTGCTGAAGAGTGTATTCAGACAAAACAGACCCTCTTATCCTCTTGGATTTATGAAGGTACGGCAGTGAATGCTTGATTTTGCAGAAGAAGTATAAAAGTAAATTGAACGCTGTAGAAATTTGAAAGAATGGCTGGAGTGACATTGATGTCCAAGTCAGGAATAACGTGACCATGGAACGTCTTGGGGTAGCTACCTGATAGTTGTTACGGTTAGGAAGATGAAGAATGGGATGCTTAGATGGTTCGGAGTCGTAGAGATGGTTAACGAAAGCAGGTTGAAGGGTGAATTCGTAATCTGGTAAGGGTCGACCTAGGTGTACGTATCAGATTGAGGACGTTTTAAAGAAAGGTCAGGTTAAGAGTGTACACAGTGTGGCGAGCAGGTATGACTATGATAATTAATGTTGAAGAAACGAAAGGTGTATGCCAGGATCTGTGGCGATGAGTACCTACAACAAGATTCAAGCCGGCTTGCCCTTCAAAAGAAAGCCGTCGTAGAGACGCTTACATTTATGTAAACACCAACATTTCCACCGGCTTGCCTTTTGACAATTTCCACCGTTCGCCAAAGCAGAATAGTAAGTGGAAATATAGTCTCTTCTCTACCTATTTCAATGGAAAAGATGCGTGATTGTATGTATGATTGTGATTGGGTGTGATTTTGTGCGATATCAGTTTACTCAATTATACGTTACGTTTTACATTTAATGGCATTGCGGCGCTTTAAGAGGTTTTTAAAGACTAACAAAAACGCACATCCTTTTCTACGCGATGACTATGGTATATTTCTACCACAAAAAAGTTAATAACGTTACCTCAGATCCCATTAACTTAAGTGGTCTCACCATAAATTATAATCTTTATACCATTAGCTTGTCCCTTGATTTTGTCTGCCCGTCTACCACAGGCTATAATATTTAGAGAATGGAAATTAAGGCTGTGTTTGCCTTCAAGTGAGGAGGAAAAGATATGTTTTTCTGATACAAAGAGATCTTTTGACCAGAAATATTAATTGCGCGATTCAGGATAGTTTGTTTCGTAAAAGTTCAGTTTGATTAATATAGTTGGAGCTAAACACATGTGATATTACATAGCTTAACTAACTTGTGTTGTAGAATCTAAACTGCAGATAAACTTACTTACATACTTTGTTTTGTAAATACATATCACACTCGTACATAGAAACACCCAGACCAATGCAAATATACATGCATATAATTTTTTACACTCTGCTGGAATCGAATCCGCGGGCCGCGCCCCCTGCATAGCAGTCGAACGTTCTACCGCTACACTACAGTGGCCATCATTACGCCAACACTATAGAAATAACATACGGATTGACTGACTAAATATTAAAACGTAGACACGCTGTTACTTTTTCAAGTAATATCATTATAAATTTTTCCCTTTAACAATTATTATTGTGGTATACATTTTTTTGCTCTCATTAAAACGATATTCTTGAAAGAACACGTGGGTAGCCATGTGTAATCCTACCACTATTTCTTACTACTGTTCATTATCATATTAAAGATGCATGCTCCATAAATATTCAACTTGAAATAAAAAAAAACCCAATACAAAAAAATAACCTCCAAGTGTTGGTTAGCCCATTAACTCGGATATAACTAACAATATTTAGATTCGAGCGTTTTCGTGTCGGGGCACCTCTAAACTGGAAAGCATTCCGACATGTCATCGGAACGATCGCAGGTCCCCCGACACGAAAACGCTACACGCCTGAGTGTCGGTTGTCAATTAGCAAGTGTACCAAGCCAGTACGGTACACTTTCTTACGCACTAAAATATATGAGACTTGTGCAATAGTATTTTCTTAATATTAAAAGATCTCGCCTACTCTTTTGTAAATTGTAGGTGATGGTATAGCAATAGCAGTGCTACACTGTGCCCGGGGCTTTGAATTCACTTCTGGGGTTCACAACCCACAACAACCCCCCCAAACAACTGCTTTAATAAATTGGTACTTTAGTTACAAACTCGTGTGGTGACAGAGAAAAAATACAAGTATCATCAACCTAGCACATCTGAATGGTGTCGTTAGAGGCGACTGACGGAAAAATACGCAGACGATATCACTGCAAGAGAAGGAAATCTCGATTTAAAACCCTGTACTAACCGGTCTTGCCAGAATGGAAACAATAGCCCAAAGCATCCCAATATTGGGAGAAGTCTATGTGCAGCAGTGGAATGCAATAGGCTAATTGATATTTTGTAGTTTTTATTACATTTTTAAATTAAAAAAATATTTCTTTTTTTTTCAGGATACCTTGTTCTGCAACACGGCAGTTGGACACAAGCAGCTAATTTAGGTAGGTAATCTGAATTTTTTTTATATCACTTCGGTGTAAATAGCCCAAAAAAAAAAATGCCCGCTGAGTTTCTTGCCGGAGTCTTCTCAGGTCGGGGCCGCGTTTCGAACCGGTGGTCCATTTGCTAAACTAGTCTAGATTTTTTTTTTAAACTTGACGTTTTGTAAGTACCGTTTTAATGGTCTATACAGAATAAATGATTTTTGACTTTGACTTTGACTTTGACTTTGGTGGCAGACGAGCACACGGCCCATCTGAATGTGGTTACCGTGGCCTATGGACGTGTGCAACACCAGGGGCGTCACACTCGCGCTGCAAACCCTGCAAGAACAGAGAGTTTTCAGTGCTATCAGTGTAGAAGATAAAGCAGGACAAGCGTTAAGTCTTCCGACTGACAGCACAAAAACTCTTTAACAAGCTCTGGCTACCCTACTCACCGCCGGGAACACAACACGAGGTTATTATGACAGCAGTATTCAGTAGGGCGGAGGTACTTCCCCAGTCGGACTGCTCAATTGTGTTCTGCGATGAATATAATCGAGTTCGCTTGCGACTCTTGGGGTGGCACAGGTTCAATTTTTGCTCGAATAGTGGTATACTAGGTACTTCTAGTGGAGAAGTCATTGACAGGACGGGTGACCTTTCTGTGTGGTGTTTCATCCATTTATCCTATAGGTACAACGCCTACCATACATGTTTGTATGATATTCGGGATCGATGGTTTAACGTAATCTCTGAGGCACAGAAATACCTAGAGTAATGCAAATATACATATTCATGCATACAAATATTTGCACTGAGTGGAATCGAACCCACGCCCCCTGCGTAGCAGTCGAATGTTGTCACTACGCACGCCACAGAGACTGTCATCAGTGTTTATAAATTATTTTCAGTCTTGCTTGATATTTAAATAATAAAAAAACTTATTTACTATTTCAATGTCAAGTATTTTTCCAATTACGAAAATTTATTAGGGTATGGTAAAATATACTGAAATTAGGCGTGGAAATATAGCCTTTTATGAAAAAAATTAATAATTATAATTATGTATAATTTTTTTTTAATAAAAATGATTACTTATTTTTTAATTGTGATGTAACAGTTACCTCACATAGATTTCAATCTAGCCTTGAGGCTAAATTTGTAAATAAAATTTAAACTTTACAAAGCTAAAACTGTTTTCGTTGGCACTTGCTATAATTTGTATTATCATTCATTAAATAATTACCTATTTTTGGGCTTAACGAACATTTGTCATAGGATGCATTTTCTTTTTTAGATATCAAGGGACTGACCGCAGTTTAAAAGCAAATCCAAGCTTGTTGGGTTGCAAACCTTGTTCCGCTGGTCCCTCTGGAACAAGGATTGCCAGATCGAGAGAGATGGCCCTGGGTCAGCCGTGATGCGAGGGATATCCTCTATAGCTACCTCACCTTTGGCCTTGCTCTGCTCCCCACCTTTTTTTACGTTTTATCCCCACGGTTTCCCCCTCCGGAGCCGGAGGGGGAGGTTATGTCGGACTCGAATCGACTAAACCGCACGCCGTCTCTGGGTCTAAGTGCTAGGCCGAAGGTGAGGTTGTCATGCGACATATCCCTCGCACCCTGGCTGACCCAGGGCCATCCCTTTCGGTCTGGCCCACCTCGGTTCGCGTCCGACATAACCTTCCCCTCCGGCTTCGGCGGGCGTGGTATCCGCGGGAATTACCCGCACGATAAAGAAACCCTTTTTCCGCGGCCGCCATCTTGAAAAAAGGACTTGCGTCGTCAAAGATCCGCAGGAAGCCCGTGCTCAAGCATATGCCATCGCGCGAGAATTATTCCTTTCTGTCTGCTCTGACCCTTTGGGAGTACACACATTATATAAAGTAACTTTCGAATCGATTAAGATAGGAAAAAGTGAATGCTCAGGTGGGACTCGAACCCACGATCTTTCCCTTACAGGGGGAATGCTCTGACCACTGAGCCACCGAGCCACACCTGAAGCTATCCAAATTCTCCTATACTACCGTCTTAGGGCGACGGTGGGAGCCATCTACCGACATTCATACGAAATATCGGAAACAATGAATGATGTTGAAATCATTTTTAAACATTGTTTTTTGATGACTCCGCCCAAATAATTGAATGAAATTTTGAAGCATTTACTATGCTAACTTTTTCCTACATTAATCGATTTGAAAAGTTAGCATAGTAAATGCTTCAAAATTTCATTCAAGTAACTTTCGTTTGTTAGAATTTAGGAATAAAAACCGACCTTCATACTGTTTTAGAAGGTCACAAAACTCAACTGTACACACTTAAAGGTCACTGTTAAAAGCATTTGGCTGCAAGGCGAAACTAAACGTTGAATTTTAAATGTTCTAACTTGGTCTTCACTTCCGTAGACATTCGTATTATAATATCACTATTTTAAACCACTTATGTGATGGACAAGCGCATTGACGATTTGAAGTGGTTTTTACAAGCTTTTATTTAAGTTGCAATGTATGTTTGTTCGGGTGGAATCTTACAACTCAATTTTAAGGCACTTGCCCTCAACCGATTGAGCTGAAATTTGGTATGCACGTTCAGTTCGGATGACAATGCAAGAAAAAAAAAAAAAGAAAAAAAAAAAAAAGATTGTTTTTAAAAAGGTTTTTCGAATATATCTTATTTATACCACTAAGGTGGCAGACAAGCACACGATCCACCTTATGGAAACTGGTTACCGCGGTCTATGGGTATGTGCAAAACCCCCGTTATACAAGTGGCAAATCGTTGGAAGAGTACCTATGATTAATGTGATTGACGTTTATGACAGTCGTCAACGTAAGTCAATCCCATACATTGATCAATCTGTTCTATTCTATTCTATCTTACAAACTTATTGCTGACCTTAAAAGGACTTTTTAATGCTACCCTTTTATTTTATTATGTAGTCGCTAAACTTTGGCCTATGTCCAGCAATGGACTGCAGTGGGCTAATCGATTCATTGAAACTTTGGTACGCAAGAACACTTGAATTGGGATTCACTGGACGTGTAAGGCGGAGGATCGGGAGCTTTGGCGTACATTGGTAGAGGCACTATAGACTAACGGCCCATATCCAGCAGTAGACCACAATAAAATCTAATTATGTAAAGTAGGTATGCTTATATTTATTTAGTTTACTCCACACTTGGATGACATCTAGGTTATGTACCTATAGCTTTCAGGAACAACAAAGTCAGGCCCAATCACAGAGGCTTTCTAGAACTCATAGAGGTAATGTTTAGTTTAGGTTTAAATAGCGCTGTATGTTCTAGAATAAACTATGCAATCTGGTCGAAACGGCTAACGGTTCAAACCTACATATGTAAACCATAATCGCTTTAATCCCATAAACATTAAAGTATAAATAGGTAAACGTTGATTAAAAAAATATACAAATCTGATAAGGCAGCTCTAATTACGATCAGCCTCAGGTCAAGGCGAGCGGTGCGCGGCGGTGTAACATAGCTGAATATTTTTTATATTTACCTTGGAAACTGTAAATGTTCTGGTTTTAAGTCAACACTGTGTCGGGAAAAGTAAACATTCTAGAATGTACAATAAAGTTTATTAAAATATTCACTCGAGCGCATATGTTGTGTAGGATAAATACTTATAAGTAGATCCCGGCATCATATGTATAATATACAAACGAGGCTCTGACGCGCGCGGATAGGTTTGATATAATCAATTATTGGTGGATTTAAGCTGCTCCGCCGCTGTACCATCTCGTGCTATCTTCAAAAGACACCTGAGAAGCGTTTACTGTGCATGTAGGGAATATAGTACATTTTGTGACGTAATTGAGGTCAAGATATATGTCGCGATGTATAGTACTCTTTGTCAGTATACAAGCTTTTCGTACGATCCTCCGACTTCCGCATCCAGTCCGTCCCAGCCACCTTTTTCAGGTCATCGGTCTATCTGGCTAGGGGGTGTCCTACCCTTCGTTTACCTTTTCGCGGTCTTCACTTTAGGGACTCATCTGCTCCAACGGTCATCGGTCCTTTGACAGATACAAATATACCATTATTTTCGACTCTTAACTAAATAATATTTGAGAACACGTATTTTATTTTAGTAAAAAGAAGACATTTTTAATATATTATTATGATATTTCCAACTAGAAACACTCTTCGCTCGGTAGTGATGGTAATTAGGTAATAGCAGCTGGTTTATGTATTCAGTATAGACATTTATTTTCAGTAGTACGTTAAAACATCGCTAGTCTTAAAACACAATTATTATGTAAATATGACATAAATTATTATGACATACATACATAAACCTGTTATATGCACGTAGAGGTAATCAGCTGTGTATTAAATAGCCATATTTTACGAGAACATTCGTCTACTAGAATTGTTGTAAGTGAAAAGATCTAACTATCTCTGCCTACCCTAACGGGAAAGAGATTGAGAGAATAGAAAAAATAGAAAATTATCACTTTTATAAAGCAGAAAATGGAATGGCGACCGCGTACGGGTAAATGTTATGTAGGACGCCCAACGGCCAGGTGGAAGGACAACCTCGTCAAGGGCGCCGGGTAGCGCTGGATGCGGGCTGCTTTAGATCGGTCGTTCTGGAAGTCCATAGGAGAGGCCTATCTTCAACTGTGGACTATGTGCGGCTGATATGGTGATGATGATACAGCAGAAAAATCCGCAAGATGAATTCATTTAGATATTTTTTACTTAGT
Organism: Eilema caniola; assembly: GCA_949126895.1. NCBI lineage: Eukaryota > Metazoa > Arthropoda > Insecta > Lepidoptera > Erebidae > Eilema > Eilema caniola. The sequence continues at coordinate 1,564,538 of OX421488.1, read as the reverse complement.
AAAAAATTCTATTGTTCTATTCACGTTAGAGCTTCATGCCTTAATGAAGTATCATTTTTATTGACGCATGTATCAAACTAGACTTTTTGACTTTTATAACACACAGTACTGATAATTTAATGCTGTTGAAATGTTTTAAAGGATAATTCGCGATATACACGCTAAGAATATAACTCAGATTTATCAAAGCCTTCCGACTGAGTGTACCATTTTTCCCCTTAGCTATTGTTTTTCCTTTTTACTCCGTGTTAGTGACCGAGGTCGAAACGAAGCATTGTCTGTACTTATAGCGTATCTGAGTCACGTCATGGTCAAGGTTCGAGTGGTGTGCACGGTGTAAACATATGAGGTGTCCCACAAGGTGTAAACCCGGGTCCTAAGTAATTAGAAACAATGATGATATTATATTATTGTTACCGGATATTTTGACAACATATGCTATGACTTGAATGGGTGGTTTAGTTGTGAAATTTCCATAAATTGAATACAAACTCTATTGTTATAAGTTATAACTTATAACTTTAAGGTATGGTCAGTTAATATACAATAAGACCCGTATTCCAGAACGACTTGGTTTATACCTATCTGAGGACAGATTGTTTTCTAGATAACATAACATAACATAAACTCACGCCTGTATCCCCGAAGGGGTAGGCAGAGGTGCTAGCATCCACATTTCGCTAGTTTATGTTTTCTAGATCACAGTTCTAATGTCATTCTGAGAGTTGATTCACAACTGAGCGTTGCTGTTTTGGAACATATCCTATAGGTTCATTGAAATATTAATAATTCTCCTTTTAACGTAATGGTCGTGAAGATGTTTGGGATACGCTGGTTAAGAAACCATAGGAAGCATTACATAAAATTGTACACAACTATAACTCTTTGTTGTACTTCTCAAGCGTTACAATTGTTCATTGTTTGCAGTTTGACCAACGAAATACTTATCAAATAATTTAAATATTAATCGACCATCGTCATACGCTGACGCAAATAGCCTCCGGGATATGCAGAGACAACAGTCCACCAGCCTACTTCTAAAACAAGTTTTTATATAATTAATTTTAATTATACATAACGATAAGATCTTTTGAAATAAATGATGAAAATGAACATAAATACAAATAAACATACATAATAGCTCAGCAACAAGCAAGAACCCTTAACAGAATTAACTAACTATATTTATTGTCGAAGTTCAACCGATGAGAACGAAATAATAATGGTTATATCACAAGTATTATTAAAAGAAACGAAAATTAACAAGGACACGCTACACGAACTACATTATATTATTATAGCGAGCTCACAACAGGTTACATGTGACGTAAGTAAGAGGTCGTGATGATGGCGGTTGAGTAACATTCATTCTGACAACTGATTATGTACAACTTTACTTAGAATTACCAGTTATTTAAGGTAAATACAATTACTTCTACTAGGAAAATATCGAAATTTAGCTAAACTAGCAATTAGACTGCTAAAGCGGATCCAAGACTCCGAGGGAAAAGCTTTGGATGCGACTGGAATTAAAGCTAAGATGAAGACAAAGAAAATGCGGATTCACGCGTAAAGATCGTGTGATAAATCCTCGCATCCGTGGCAGCCTTCATGTTCCCGACATCGTAGATAAAATGCAAGAGAGTCGCCTTCGCTGAAATGGCCACGTCTTGCGGCAACAGCCAGGCTACATGGGTAATAAAAGCCGGGCAATGGCTCCCCCGCCGGGTCCCGGTAGAAGGGGTAGGCCCAAAAAGTCCTGGCTTGACGTCGTGGAGGGTGACATGTGTGCAAATGGTCTCATTATCATGGACGCCCAAGACCGTGCGAAGTGAAGGAGGAAGAGCTGGAAGGCAGACTCTGTGCTCGGAGGGTATTTTGGCCTCGGATGCAATCAGGATAACGTCTAAATATTGATGTTGATGAAGACGAAGAAGGTAGGGACGGACCTAAAGAGTGCTAGTTAGACGTCGTAGATGCCAATATACGTGCCAATGATCTAACTACACAAATCCTTAATATTTTTGCTAAAAGAAAAATAGCAAAAACAATTAGTCAGTTAGCCTAGCGCTGTCCACTGCTAGACATAGGCGTCTTCCAACGTGTGCTATTGCTCCCGATCTTCCACCTTCCGCATCCAGGCTATCCCAGACACCTTTTTCAGGTCTTCAGTCTATCTGGCTACGGGTCGCCTCACCTTCCGTTTGCCTTCTCGCAGTCTCTAGGACTAGTTTGCTCCAATGGCCATACGTCCTTTGACAAATGTGGCCAGCCCACTTCTAATTCAGCTTGCATATTCTGCGAGCTATGTAACTTTAGCTCTTCGAAATAGCTAGTTCAAAATAGTAGAAAAGTGTAGGATTTGCGTCGAACTGATCAGAGTACTTCCGCCCTATAGAATAGCATGGCGAGAATAACCTCGTGTTATGTTCCGGCGGTGAGTAGGATAGCCAGAGCTCACTGGAGAGTTTTTGTGCCATCAGTGGGAACAACAAAGGCTATTCCTGCTTTGTCTTCTACAGTGACGGCATACGGCCACCTCAGTGGTGTAAAAAAAAGATTTTAAAGAAGCATAAGTACTCCCATCTAACCTTACTTATCAAAATGTAGTCTTTAGATGTCAGATACATTATTTGATAATTTTTCTTCGCTAGCCTATAAATTATACACTCGGTAGTTTCCATATAATGACACACATGACACAATACATGATATTATTTCTTGTTCAGGTCAACTGTCAATGGTAATAGTGTGTGTTTTCATTATCTTGGTTGTACTCAGAAATTGTAATTGTAAGTTATTTATAATTATCATCATCACGTTAAGTTACGTTGTATCCAAAGGACCTTGGAGCCCTTGTGAGTAATTTATTACCCAGTGATTTAATTAATTACTGTAAATGTCATTAAAAATATTAAAAAACAGTGACCGCGTGTTTACATTGTCAGATATTTTCTCACAAGCTTTGTCTATTGTTATGTGTCGTGTATTCAGTAATTAAGTATTTATATTATCCGGAATATCATTCCAAGTTTTGCGAGATTTAGCCCGGCCTCCCGCTAGGTTCGGCTTCCGACGTAACCAGGTGAATCTGACTGTAAATATCAATCAAATCAATCTATAACCTATCGCTGTCCACAGCTGGACATACGCCTCTCCCAATATACGCCGAAGCCCCTGGTGTTGCACACGTCCATAGGCCACGGTAACCACTTCCAATCAGGTGGGTCGTGTGCTTGTCAGCCACATAAGTAGCATACCAAGAATCCACCGCCTTTCACATTTAGTCTTTACCGGTCATCTTTTTCAGGTTGATGAAAATGTATAATGTATTTTATGTTTAAAGCACTAGATAGATCATTACAGGTGAATCAACTTTGTTAATCTAGGTATCAATCAAACAATCAAGTAGCCTAGGTATAGTTACCGGCTGATATCTTGACCTCGAACAACCCTTATTCCAAAGTAAACCTAGGTTAGCTAAAGAAACTGGACCACACTGCATTGTGACGTCACTTACGTCAGCGACAAGTTTTGTAATGTGCGGTTACATGCGGGCGCGCAGCCAGACATTTGTGTCAGCAGTGCTTTCGCCGAGAGCGGTTAGATATGATCTGTGTTAGTTAATGGATCTGTGCTTTCTATAATAGGTCCAAGCAGCTTTCTTAAAACTAGAAATCGATTAAGATAGGAAAAAGTGAATAACTCAGGCGAGACTCAAACCCGCGATCTTTCACTTAAATGATTTAAAATTTCATTCAAATAGAAATCGTTAATTTAGAAACTGGTCAAAGGCCTCTTCCAGTATACGCCGAAACCCCTGGCACACTTCTATAGGCAACGGTAAAACCAACGCCTTTTGCAGCCTATGCCAGACATTTTTTCAGGTCTTGAACGTAAATGTAAAATAGAAGTATTGATTTTGACATTCATAAGTGTTACTTTGACCTAAATGAATATTTGTGTCAGCAGTGCTTTCGCTGAAAGAGATGGAAAACTAGAAATCGTTAAATAATAAAGAAAAAAAAGCGTACACGATATGAAAGTCCGTTATTTTTCTTTATTAGTGAATGAGCCCACGACTACAGTTGATCTAATCGCTAATTGGTTGTGAAGGTCAGATGGCCAACTTCCTAACCAGAGGAATGCTTGCGCCAGGACCTCGGCCGTTGCTGTGCAGGTGCATTGCCTAGCAGTGAAGTTAGGTTGTAACATGTTACGTGTCTGTAATGGTGACCCTCTTACCTGACACTTTGCCTTTAGCTTATCAATTATTACACTGACGGTAGAGCTAGACCATAAACTAAAAGTCGCGCAGCGGGCTATGGAGCGAGCTATGCTTGGAGTTTCTCTGAAGGATAGAATTCGGAACGAGGTCATCCGACAAAGAACCAAAGTTACCGACATAGCTCGCAGAATAAGCAAGCTGAAGTGGTAATAGGCTAGCCACGTCTGTCGAAGGACCGATGGCCATTGGAGCAGATGAGTCCCAGAGTGGAGACCGCGAGAAGGCAAACTGAAGGTAGGACACCCCCTAGCCAGATGGACTGTTGACCTGAAAAAGGTGTCTGCGACAGACTGGATGTGGAAGGTGGAGGATCGTACGAAATGGCGCACATTGGGAGAGGCCATGTCCAGCAGTAAACTACGGTGGGCTAATTGATTCATTAATTAGACAATCTGGCATTTCGAGCCCGACAAACCGCCTCGTCTTATCTAAAGGGATTTCTGCACGTAAAGAAAAGGTCGGCATTGGTATCAAAGAGATGTTGGTTCATCTACACCCAATTCAGGTTTTGACTCGAGTTCAAAACTTGACATGTTGCCTCATATAACTAAGCTGGTCAATAAGCAATCGTAACTTATGGAGTCGAGTTATATAAGGAGTGGATGACCGTGATTTTTTTATTGCCATATACTTTCATCACCATCACCTTGCCAATCTAGATATAAATGTAAATGTAGATGCATATTTTTGACGTTTATAGGTGTTACTTTGTGACCTAAATAAATAGAGGTACATATTTGATATTATTTCCAAACTGTCTCATTGCCGGGGCGTAACTTGTTGGAATCATTTCTCGGCGTTATTTTCCGATTCCGAGAAATGCAATGGGCCTTACATGCGATAATAAAGCTATGGTTTTACGAATTAAAATCCAGAAGTGGATCAACAGGCATTGAGGTTTTTATGGAGAAACGGTATTCACAAAAACAATATAATAATATAACCTTGTCCTCTTTATTATAATGCTAGCCTATTCCCGTATCATTCACGTGAAAATCGGTTTTTACGATTTTTGGTCACATTTCTGGTTCTAATCAACTAATCACGAATAATATTAATAATTTTTATTTGTGAATATGTTTTTTTTACAGTGTTATTATATAACATGATAATACATGTGATGGCTCAGCATATTCTGCCATTTGTGGCGTACAAATTACATGGTTAGAATGTCAAATTTAAATTAAACTATTATCAATTACATGCATTTTTTAACAATTTCAATAATATTTATATAATTAGGTATATGGATACCTTATTATGTCAAACATTAAAAAAAAAATATAACGTTATCATTTCATGTCAAAATTTAATTCAATTAAAATATTGTCAATAACATTCATACCACAATTAAAATAACATTATGTCAAACATCATAAATTATCATTTAAAAAATCATATATGTTATAATAACATTTTGAAATCAAGATGTCCTTTAGTTCCTTTCTAAATAAATTATAACTTAACTCTTTAAATGCATTTGGTATTTTATTATAAATTTTGGGAGCTAGACAAACCACACTCTTCCAATAAGTGCTGTTTTAGCACTCTGTATGCGTAGCCTGTCATTGTCACGTCTGCTACGTTGGACACCATCCGAAAACGGTGGAAACAAATGAGCGTTCACGATCTAACATACACAAAAAGATCTTCCCACATAAAAATTACTGCATCAAAATTCTTTCGGTACTTTTTTCATCTATCGCAGACAAACAGGGCATTAGGCGAAAGGGACATTATGCGAAAAGGGCATTATGCGAAAGGGACATTATGCGAAAAGGGCATTATGCGAAAGGGACATTATGAGAAAGGAACTTATAGACATTTTGCGTAAAGGAATACAGTACTGTACAGTATCTATCGTACAGTACGAGCTTCGACATTACACTGGTTGGGATTCGCACTTACATCTGCACGTTTGCGAGTCTGAACCCGGCACTCCTCAGCCGTTAACACATTGCTTCATAAACTATAACATCTATACTTATTAACACTTTTCTTTTAACTTCTACATAATTAAAAAGTGGGTCTATTTTTTTTGTCCACTGTTGACTAGAACAGGCTTTAAGAATTTCACCAATTAACATTTGTGTGCATAAATTTTAATAAACAAGTATTAAGTAAAACACTATTAATAGAGATATAGCTACTGGTTCAACATACGGTGGAATATTTTTGTTGCCTAATTTACCTAATCTAGAAAGTCATTCGATAAGCACGTGATTTCGGTATTCGTGCTGTCCTTACGCGTAAATTATACAAAAAAAAAAAACCGGTCAAGTACGAGTCGGACTCGCGTACGAAAGTTTCCGTACAATTATCTGTTTTTAGTATTTGTTTTTATGGCGGCAACAGAAACACATCATTTGTGAAAATTTCAACTGTCTACGTAATACAGCCAGCCCCTCTAGACAAGTGGCAATTCGCTAGCAGGCGTTTGATGAAATAGAATGACAAATGTATAGGACTTGACGTATTTGACATGCGTTAACGACTGTCATATACGTCAAATCCCATACATTCGTCATTCTATTCCACTACACGCCGGCTAGCGAATTACCACTTGTCTAGAGGGGCAGGTGACAGATAGACTTTCAGCGGAGTCCTAGTTAAGTATAAGGTTCCTTTTTTTTAAACCCTCAAAAGACAAAGAACGTATGTAAAGCATCTCCATCCCACGGTTGTCTGGAAGAGATCGCATTTAGCGATAAGGCCGCCCATTGTGTACTACTGTTTCTGTAGGTATCTCTTGTAATCGAATGTTGATGATAAAGAGTTGTCGATGAGATAGATGGATAGATAAACCATCTATCAAAGCAAAATCGTTCGTTTCGATACGATCGCAGAGCAAAGTACGATCGATTTTGCTTTGACGATGCACTAAACAGCGAGGAAGATTCTCAAGTAGGAGGAAAATTTGTTAAAATATACCGTCATTGAGTTAAAAAGTTTTTATATTCTCAAAGATTTACTTGTATGAATATATAGGTACATACTAACTATATTATATCTTACGTAACATTCTTAACTTACATTTATTTAATAGAAGGTCACGTGCTTTCCACTAAAGCAGGTAGATAACTGGTTTTGAAACTACCTGTAGAGATGTAAACATCTTCAGATTTAAATTGACAACAACAAATCCATTATTAATGTAACTAAAAAAAAAAAGAATATTGTCATTGTGCAGGTAGGTAATATTTTTTAAACACGACGTATTTGAAATTGGAATTTGTCTAATTACAAATTCAATATCTTTATTCATTTTAGTCACAAAGTAACGTTTATGAACGTCAACATTGTTTCAACCATTCAACTTTTCTTTCTTGACAGTTTCTATGTTTACATTTACCGCCAGATTTGCAAGCACAGCCTTATGAATAAAGATCTAGCAAACAGATCCTCGGGTCCAAGAACATTTCCGTGGGACACTCAGGTAAGGAAGGCCAAAGCCTCCCTACATTGAGAGAACACCTGAATGATGTGCTAGCTTTCCAGTGGAAAAACCAATTGTAACAACGCGATCTTGTAATTCGAAAATTTGTACTAATTTAGACTTGCGCATTGCGCCAGTTAGGCGGCACACGGGGACATAACGAACTGTGGTATCCACTCTCCTCTTAACCTTAGACTTATCATTACACTAGGCCGGGGTTTATATTTATTTTTTATGACATAAGAGGCAAACGAGCAGACGGATCTCCTGATGGTAAACGATCACTACCCCCCTCTCTCGAACAGCGTCTGGTGTATATATTTGTATTTCAACACAAAATATATTTTTTTCTATAATTCTGGCCCTCTTTGGAATTTTCTGGCCCCCCATTAAAAAAATTAGCCCACCACTGCACTAGGCAATATAATTTGGTTTCGAAATCGTGCTATTCTAGCATTGTCTGCGGTTTCATTTGCTTCAGCCTCTAGATCGCTCGCCGCGATTGTCTGAAGCCTTGACATGTTAAATTCTCGCATCATAATATCACTGTATCATTTGTCTGTTGCAACACGTAATTACCTTATTTAGCTTGTTTATTTACCTGTTATATATGTCAAAATTATCAAATATAATGTCCCGATTGTAACGGCATTTAACGGGTCCAATTGTGAATGTCTTGACAGAATCAGAGCCCACTCCTAGCACAAGCATGGCTTTGTTGGAGGGGTTACAGAGGGAAATTAGTAATTTCGATAATTTCGGTTGCTAATAATCTTTTTTTATTAAATATATTGCAACGTGAATCTGGCTGTGAAATGTAATGTAGGAGCATCGGTTTTGACATTCATAAGTGTTACTTTTGACAGAAATGTATAAGTTAGTTTACACATAATACTTACATATTATACACACTCAGAGCTAGAGCTTTCCTTTCCTTTTTTTTTTTGATTTTTCTATTTGGTCCCCAAAAAATAGGCTCACCTAGTGTGGGGACACAAAAAATCAAAGATCCATCTCAAGTAACGATGCAGTAGTCACTATCGTGCTGTCTGGGATTATCCTTAACCTGCCTGTAACACACTTACTTTACTAGCACGCGAATGGGAAGGCCTAGTCTTGATGGCTGTAACGGCTACATGTATTTATGTTATAACTGTTATTTAGTGGATACGTGTAAAATTGTTTTATCTACACTACCATTATAAAAAGGAAAGATTTGTATTGTTGTGTATATGTTTGTAATGAATAAACTCAAAAAATATTTGCCGATTTTAAAAATTCTTTCACCATTGTAAAGCTACATTCATGCACTCTGAATAACATAGGCTATATTGAATTTCCACGGGAGCATTTTTACCACCCTTGCGGAGCCGGGGCGTATCGCTAATTGGTCAATAAAGTTATCTTATCTTATATACTCACGCTTGTAAATTCCCGAAGGGGCAGGCAGAGGTGTATTAACACCCACCTTCGCCAACTATGATTTTCGGTCCCACGTAATAGGGGGCGAGCCTATTGCCTTTAATGGGCACTTTGTCTTTGGGTTACCTTATGTTTAGTGTCAGATGGAGAACAACCCTATCCCTTTGTCGCTTTTCAAGACACCAGGAGCTGGGGTGGCCCTATTCTCCTCCACCAACCAACATAAAGAAGTTAGTTTCATCATTATCATCAAATCAAATCAATCAAATCAAATCATTTTATTGCTGAACATGTAACATTAATTGTACATCTAAGGGTTTTCGTGATGTTAAAGAAATACATGTTCCACCAATTTCGGCATGCAATATTGGAACATTAGCAGTAGGTAGCAGTAGGTACATAAATAGTAAAATTGAAGATTCAAAATAATAGTGTCATCAAATCAAATCATTTTATTGCTGAACATGTAACATTAATTGTACATCTAAGGTTTTTCGTGATGTTAAAGAAATACATGTTCTACCAATTTCGGCATGCAATATTGGAACATTGGCAGTAGGTAGCAGTAGGTACATAAATAGTAAAATTAAAGATTCAAAATAATAGTGTCATCAAATCAAATCATTTTATTGCTGAACATGTGGCATTAATTGTTCATCTAAGGTATTGTGTGATGTTAAAGAAATATATGTTCTACTAATTTCGGCATGCAATATTGGAACATTGGCAGTAGGTACATAAATATTTAAATTAAAGATTCAAAATAGTAGTGTCACAAAATACCACAATAATTCATATCATATCAGCCGCACACAGTCCACTGCTGAACATAGGCCTCTCCCATAGACTTCCAGAATGACCGATCTAAAGCAGCCCGCATCAGGCGACGAAGGGAACACCAAAGGATGGGCAGCGGCGTCCTTTGTGATGCATCCTTATTTAATACCGCGCTCGCCAACCCGTTTGCCAAGCGTGGCGATTATGGCAATACCTCATATGAACGGACAGAAAAAGACCAGGCTCCTAATCCCCGGCAGCCCCGCTATTCCTGGCTCCGGTAGCGGTCATGGTAACGGCGGGCCAGGGGGTGCGAAGAATCCCCGGCAGAGATTCGGCTACCAAAAGTTAGTTTAATTGAATGAAATTGCATGAAGATACTATTTTAGTTATATAATGTAATATTTTGATTATTTTGATCGACTGTTCCTGGTTCGGACATGTAATGCGTAGACATGAAAGTAATGTCGTAAGGAAGGCATTAACCATGGAAGTGGATGGCTACAAGCGGAGAAGAAGACCTAAAAGGAGGTGAATGGACATTGTGAAAGATGATATGGTTAAGAAGGGAGTAAATGTTGAGATGACTGCAACTAGAGATGAATGGAAGAAATATACATGTTGCACAGACCCCAAATAAACTTGGGATAAGGACAGGGGATGATGAATGTAATATTTTGATAGGGGGTCAGTTCTTACGCCAAAAATGGTAAATTTGAAAATAGGACAAAATGACTACAACTCAAGCGGTCATTTTGGAAAGAGGTCATTGTAAGGGTTATCTTCAGCCTCTCTGAGCGGCGTGGCCTTCTACTCGTTCCCCGAAGGTATACTCGTATCTCCTCCACATTCCACTATTTTTCCTTGCATATCTAATTTACAATATTAATCTTAGCTTTTCCTTTGTTACAGATAAAATGGACGAGGAAGCAATACCGTAATGAGATAAACCAATGAAATTCAACTGTGTTATAAAATTAAGTTTTCGATCTCTTAAGTTAAGGACAAATGATCACTGTCTAAGTTAATAAGTAAATATTCAATATGCCCGCGATACTGACTAAGATTCGTGAGCAGGCTTCGAGGGTGCAGCCCTCGATAGCACTTGGGGTTGGAGTAGGGGTGGCCCTGGCGGCTTGTGCTGTCTACGGGACTAGGGAGAAAAAACAGTCGCAGCCCTGCAATAATAATAATAATTATAAGGTTGGTATTCTTTATATTTTAATTGATAATTAATTATTTAATTACCTTAAGTACCTGTTAATTATTCAACTGATATCCTTTGTGACGTGGCTGCAGTTAACGTAACTGTTACGCAGGTACCGCGGGTTCGATTCCCGCTCAGTGCAAATATTTGCATGCATGAATATGGATATTTGCATTGGTCTGGCCGTGTCTCGTAGAGCAATATGAATATGCCTAATGCTCAAGCCTATCAAGACATTAACACGTACACCTTTGCATAGATTCAAAGTTTACCGGTATCCTTTTATGCTCCTGCGGCAAAATAGGCATATTTTATTTTATTTAAAAGAGTTATAAGGCCCGTTGACTTACTCTTTTAAATAAAAAATAAAAAAGGTTGACGTGTGCTATATATATATCAAAAAAAACATACTAGTAAACTAACTAGTATTCCCGTGAACCTTTTAGCTTTCTAATGTTTTTCTTTGTAATAAATTCAGAGGTTGAAATCCGTAGTATAAGGAACCTATATAGGATTTAGTTTCAAAATAATATTACTATTATCCGAAATATTAAGTGTAAGCTGAGAGCTAGTAAAGTAAGCTTATGTTGTCGTCTCACATAAAATTTTAATAACTGATCAGAAGTCACCATCAATTAAAATGATCAACACTGTATAAAAATAGATTATTATCAACACTGTATAAAAATAGATTATTATGAACACTGTATAAAAATAGATTATTGTCTGAGAAGGTACAAAACATGGTTGACACCTAGTTGATAGCTTGACCCGCCGTGATATAAATATCTTGTAACGGAATACAACCAAGACTAGTCCGAAGACACTCTGATTAGAATATTAAACTATAAACGTTATTATAGTTATTTATACTGAATTATAATCATAATAAATGTAAAATAAAGCAACGAGCAGCTTACGCACGCTCAAGCTTTGGAATGAACTCCCTGCAATGTTTCTCCAAGCAACTACCATATGGGGTTCTCTAAGAAGGGCATTAGAAGGTTCTAACAGGGTTGGCAGCACGAGTGTGACTTCCCTGGTGTTGTACACGTGCATAGGCCATGGTAACAACTTTCTATGAGGTGAGCCACCGATATGGTTGGAAAGAACGACTCACGGAACCTAAGAAACGTCTATCTAACACTAAGTCAGATTCGGGGAGGGAACCAGGGAGTCAGGCTCTTAAAAAAATTGCATTGAAAACTGATCTTCTACCTGCAAAACCCAGGAGCCTATTTCTGGAATTGTGCTATTCCATATCTATCTTTGTGTCAAATTTCATCCAGATTCGGTCAGCTATCCAAGACTTCCAAATCCATCCACAATTCCGCATTTATAATGGGTAGTAAGATTGTAACGATGGTTTTTACAGGTGGCTAAAAATGGCAAGCTGCACACAGTCAACGAGGGTACCGCGAATGGGGATACCTGCGGGGGAAGGTGTGGCGCTGAACAGTGCGCCCTCTGCCGCGGGGACGCCGACACAGACAACAAACAACATATTGTAAGTACATTTACCTTATTAAGAGTACATCGCCTTTGTTAGAAGATCAGCCAAACCCGCAAAAAGCGGACCCAGACTCAGAGGTGACAGCTTCGGATGCAACTGGGATTAACACTAGCATGAAGAGCACCTTTGCCTAGTACCAAGTCCCGAAATCCCAAGTCCCAACTATTATAATTTATAACGAACGGGGTGTGAGGGATATGCACTAGCTACCTCACCTTCGGCCTTGCACTGCGACCCACAAACGGCGTGCGGTTTAGTCGGTTCGAGTCCGACATAACTTCCCCCTCCGGCTCCGGCGTGATGAGTAAATAGAAAAAAAAAAGAAATAGAATTAAGTGATCAATGTATGCGATTGATAAACGTTGTCGACTACCGTCAAAAGTATTTGTCAATCCCATTATAATACGCCTGCTAACGAATTGCCACTTGTGTAGGGGGGCTGGGCTGTCTCTGGTTCCGAGATTGCCCCCCTAACGCCCTCGGGTGACTTAACGACGCAGTAAGATAGACGGATTCTAGCTCTTCTTTCTTTTTTTTTTTAATTCAAAATCTGTGGTACCTATTCATCAACTTTTGTAACTGACTGTACATAGGCCTTGCTGGCATTCCTTATTAAAAATATTCAACTTTATGAAGGTTACATAAATATTTCATGAATCGCGTGTCGTGAGCCTTATCAGAAGTAATTACTCGTTTACGCTGAATTTATTTTTTCGTTCTTATCAACCAATTCAGATTGTTATGAAACCGTTAGTCTGAATTGAAGGCTAATGTTAAGGTGAATATGTGGAGTGAGCAAGCTATGGCATGGACATAATATGAGAAGAGATGCGACTAATCTAACTATAAATGTTCAAAGTAGAGGGCTTCAGAAACAGGGGCAATATTGTCTGATTAAAAGCAATGGCCTAAGGGCCCTATATACGGTAGGATTAATCGTTACGATCCGTCGCTTCAAACCGATCGAAACGACGGATCTGTAATGTATGTTACGATCGTTAACGATTTACTTGATCGCAGACAACATCGGAGATCATGAATAACAATCATGAATATCGTAACGATGAATCGATATTGGTTCTTGCGATCAACGATTTACTGATTTCGCTTTAATAGCCATTATTGCCAAGACAACCGCAAGCAGAGCACAAAAAACAAATATTACTATAGGGTATTTTCTAGGGCACGCCGTGATTGCGGCGGTAAGACCCATCATGGGGGAGTGGCTAGAGAGGCCACACGGTGGCCTCTCGTACCGTCAGACGCAGGTCATTACCGGACACGGTAACTTCGGGCGGTACCTGCATCTGATGGGCATAGAGCCAACGCCCGAGTGCCATCACTGCGACGCGAGCGTGGACTCGGGGCTGCACACGCTCACCGAGTGTCCAGCGTTTGAAGCGCCGAGGCGGGAGCTTGTGACGGCCCTGGGGGTGAGAGTGCTCACGCTCTCCACCCTGCTCGCGGCGATGGTCCGCTGCGCGGATGCGTGGGCGGCCAGCGCCTCCTTCTGCGAGCAGGTCATGCTCGTGAAGGAGACAGCAGAGCGGGCGCGGCGCGGTGAGCGAGAAAGACTCGCTGACATCGCTGCTCGCGCCCGAAGGCGGCTCGGGCGTCGGAGGGCGCTTACAGACCTCCGCCCCCCATGAGCGCGGGCCTGAGGGTGACGGGTGGAGCCACCCGTCACCCTAGCAGAAGCAGGCCACGGCGGCGGCGCGCATCGTAGGACGATGCGCGCCTCCCCACACCGGGGTTGAGTCGGGGACGGCGTGGTCCCCACCTCCCGAGGAGGGCCAGACCGAAAGGGATGGCCCTGGGTCAGCCGGGGTGCGAGGGATATGTCGCAAGACAACCTCACCTCCGGCCTAGCACCACGACCCACAGACGGCGTGCGGTTTAGTCGGTTCGAGTCCGACATAACCCACCCCTCCGGCTCCGGAGGGGCGGGTATCCGTGGGGATTTCCCGCACGTAAAGAAAAAAAAAAAAAAAAAGGGTATTTTCTTTTATATTACATCCTGCTGAGTGGTAAAAACCGAGTGTTCGTTTGGATCCCCTATTTCGATCCCTCAGGTGGGGAGGGTGAGGTCTAGATGATAAGGACCCGCCATACATTATCATAAACAAATAATAACACGTGCAGGGCTTAGATGTTACCCGTATGCGGTGCAGAATATTCCTTCAAGAACCAAGCGGTTCGGTGACTCTTTTCTTTGTCGCACCATTAAGACCTGGAACTCTTTGCCAGCTCACGCTACAGTCACGGGGTCCCTTGAAGCGGGGCGTGAAAAAGCATCTGATGAGGCCGTCAAGATGAGTGTCACCATTGTTAACATGGTACGTGTATGTCATGGTGACCCTCTTTCCTGAGACTTTGCCTTCAGCTTACCACCAGGCGAGGTGAAGTCAATTTGACGTGTCCTATTTATATATTGAAAAAAACGAGAACCTCACATTGTTGTCCCTACATTGACAAACTTGATATACGTTTTTTCACGTTCCGCTTGAAGAGCCCGAGATCGTAAGAAGAGTGATTCAAAATTATGGATCTCTTGATAGGAGTCTTCTAATTTTATCTCTTACCCTTCCAGGAAGATGCAGACGAAACCCAATCAATCGAGGAGCATGTACCAGGCCTCAACCTTGAGTTCCTCCGGCAGCTGGTCACGCTCGCCAGGATCATGGTCCCAGGGGTGAGGTGCCATGAAGTGGCTCTGCTGACGGCGCACACGATATGTCTGTTCTCTAGAACGTTCCTGTCTATATATGTGGCGTCTTTGGAAGGATCCATTGGTAAGTTTTTGTTCATTTAGATTGAATATTTGAAGTTCGAAAAAACACACCGACATGTATACATAAATAAACTACACTACGGTCACGTATTATGGCCGTTTAGTACTCAGAGAACTTGGCAGAGTTTGCTTGCTCTCTCTCTTTTTTACACGGCCGTTAAGTACCACCACTTTATCTACTACCTTATCAACTCAACTACAGATGACTAGGCCATTTTACTCGGTCAATATCGTAACTTAGTTAATATGTCAAAACGGCCATCATAGTGTGCCGCATGTAGTAAAAAAAAAAAAAAAAACATATTTCATAGTTGTTTATATTGACTAGTAACATTGTTAAAATACTCCGATAGAGACGAGAACTGTAACTCCTACAAAACCTCCTTGTAAACACAGGCTACCTAGTAGCCTATCTAGGAGTTCAGTACAAAATACCTGTTTTTTTAAAAAAAATCTGTATGTATAGCTGTAATAGTATGTAATATAGGAATGTGACTAATTATTATTTATAACTTACCATGCTTAGATATAAGAGGCTATGTAAACATTTTTAATGAATACATATTATTTATTTAAAAAAATAAACAAGCGTCTTGGGCTGACATGCGACATCTACCGATAGCCATACGAACTATTGCAAATAATGAACGATGTTGCAATCATTTTGGTCTTATTTCGTCCGAAAAAAGTAAATATTCACAGTATAGATGCCGGCAAACATTTTGACCCCAATAAAGTCATAAAATGTGCTCTATATGCTCAGTACACATTGTTTTGGGTGTCTTTTGAGGATAGCAAGGCGTGCATAGGTGGAGGTCTAATGAATCCGTGCTCCAGGGCCTCGTCTCTGCCGTGACTTGGGGCCAAGATACATATAACGGGAATTATACACAGTTTCTTAGGCCTCCTCCTCTCTGTGTTTGCTCTGTACACTAAAATTATTCTCGTATGGTTTACAAGTTGAATTTCCCTTATAAGTATTATTTTTTCCCAGTGAAACACATAGTTCAAAAAGACATGCGTCGTTTCGCGGCTTTACTTATGCAGTGGTTCGGCATCGCCATCCCGGCCACCTTCGTGAACTCAATGATCAGATACCTGGAGTCGAGGCTGGCTCTCGCCTTCAGGACCCGGCTCGTGAACCACGCGTATACCCTGTACTTCAAACACCAGACTTACTACAGGGTGGCTAATTTAGATGCTAGGATTGAAAATGCTGATCACAGGTAGAATTTTTTTATTTACTTACTTGAAATCATACATTGGTACACATTTTTTTTTTTTTTTTTTTTTACGTGCGGGAAATCCCCACGGATACCCGCCCCTCCGGAGCCGGAGGGGTGGGTTATGTCGGACTCGAACCGACTAAACCGCACGCCGTCTGTGGGTCGTGGTGCTAGGCCGAAGGTGAGGTTGTCTTGCGACATATCCCTCGCACCCCGGCTGACCCAGGGCCATCCCTTTCGGTCTGGCCCTCCTCGGGAGGTGGGGACCACGCCGTCCCCGACTCAACCCCGGTGTGGGGAGGCGCGCATCGCCCTACGATGCGCGCCGCCGCCGTGGCCTGCTTCTGCTAGGGTGACGGGTGGCTCCACCCGTCACCCTCAGGCCCGCGCTCATGGGGGGCGGAGGTCTGTAAGCGCCCTCCGACGCCCGAGCCGCCTTCGGGCGCGAGCAGCGATGTCAGCGAGTCTTTCTCGCTCACCGCGCCGCGCCCGCTCTGCTGTCTCCTTCGCGAGCATGACCTGCTCGCAGAAAGAGGCGCTGGCCGCCCACGCATCCGCGCAGCGGACCATCGCCGCGAGCAGGGTGGAGAGCGTGAGCACTCTCACCCCCAGGGCCTGCACAAGCTCCCGCCTCGGCGTCTCAAACGCCGGACACTCGGTGAGCGTGTGCAGCCCCGAGTCCACGCTCGCGTCGCAGTGATGGCACTCGGGCGTTGGCTCAATACCCATCAGATGCAGATACCGCCCGAAGTAACCGTGCCCGGTTATCATCTGCGTCTGACGGTACGAGAGGCTCCCGTGTGGCCTCTCTAGCCACTCCCCCATGATGGGCCTTACCGCCGCAATGACGGCGTGCCCTGCGCGTGGTTGCCCAAGTCGTCGCTCCCACTCGGCCACCATGACCTGGTGGAGCCGGGATTTCTCGGCCCGAATGTCCTCGGGCTCGGGATCGAATCCCCGCTCCCGCGCCTCCTTTCGGAACTGGTATAGTGCCGAAAGGGCCCTCGCTTCCAGGATCCACGGTGGCGATCCGGCCAGGAGACTCGCCGCTTCGAAGGATATCGTGCGGTATCCCCTGATGGCCCTGGAGGCCATCGTCCTCTGCGCCGTACGGAGCAGAGGCAGGAATCTGGCCCCCAGGGTGTCCGCCCACACGGGGCACCCATATAGGGCCATGGACCGCACGACACCCGCGTAGAGTCTCCTGCAGGAGGCCCCTGGGCCCTTCAAGTTGGGCAACAGCCGACTCAGGGCATTCGCCGTGGTGACCAACTTGGGGCGCAGGCTTCGGAGATGTTGTCCGAAGTCCCATCGACCGTCAAGCACGAGCCCCAGGTATTTCAGCTGGGGCTTGATGTCGATGGGAGTGCCTCCCACTGTAAGGCTGGCTCCCGGGCCTGGCCTGCGCCGAGGACCATGAAAGAACATGGCCTCGGACTTGTGCAGAGCCACCTCGAGACCCAGCCGCCGGATCCGCTCGACGACTTGGCCAACCGCGGTCGTGGCCCTCAGGGTTGCCTCGCGGTGCGTAGCCCCGCTCACCGTCACCAGCGTGTCGTCCGCATAACACGTGACGGTGGCACCGTACGCGAAGTCACCGCGAAGCACCCAGTCGTAACCGATGTTCCACAGTAACGGCCCCAGGACCGATCCCTGTGGAACACCGCACGACATCTCACGCCTACCGACTCCGGTCGAACTCGGGTAGACGACGGCTCTCTCCGTCAGGTAAGCCCCGACTATGCGGCGGAGGTAGAGAGGCACACCGTGGTACACGAGTGCCTCCCTGATGCAACTCCAGGGCAAGGTGTTGAAGGCGTTGGAGATGTCCAAGGACACCGCCAACATCACCTCGCCCCGGGCAACCGCATCCTCCGCCAGAGTCCTCACACGCATGATGGCATCCACAGTGGAACGCCACCGGCGGAACCCAAACTGGGTATTCGCCAGGTCCGGCCCCACTCTAGAGAGATGCTCGACGAGGCGCTTGGCAATTACTCTTTCGAAGAGCTTGCCCACCTCGTCGAGCAGCACTATGGGCCGGTACCCGGACGGCTCGTCCGCCGGGCGTCCCTTCTTGCGGGTGAGGACCAGTTTCCCCGTCCTCCACATCTTCGGAAACTGGCCCCGCTCCAAACATGCGCTGAGGAACCCTCTCAGTCGGGGTTCGAGACCGTCTTCCCCTAGAGCTAGGACCCACGCGCGGCCTGGAATGCCGTCGGGTCCCGGGGCGGTGTTTTTCTTGGCTCTCAGCCTTCGCACCGCCAGCTCTAGTTCTACCCAAGTGACCTCGGGCACGTCGTCGTCAATCACCGCACTGGGCGCCGTAGGCGACCGAGGCGGCGGAGCCATCTGCGGCGGAACATGTTCCGCTCGCGCCGGGAACAGGGATTCCACCACTCCTCCGAGCAGAGCCGGTTCGAGCACCTGGGTCAGCGGAGGGGCCCGGGGGCGCAGCTTTTCTCTTACCATAAGGTAAGGCCGCCCCCATGGGTCCCGCTCCAGCGTCTCCAGGAGCCCCCGGTAACAAGCGGCCTTAGACCGCTTGATCTCCGCTCGGAGGGCATTCCGGGCCTCCCTGTATCCCTCGTGAAGCTCCGCCAGTCGGGGCTCCGAATCTGCGGTACGGCTACGCCTCCTACGGAGTCGAGCCCACCGGCGGTGCGTGATCACGCAGGCTTGACGCAGCCTCGCGATCTCCGCATTCCACCAGTAGACCCGACGCCTCGGATTATAGGCTGGAGCCCTAGGCATACCCGCATCGCAGACCCGCGTCATGGCCTCCCGGAACCAGGCCGCTTCATCGTCTATGTCGACAGGCCTGTCCGGCGCAATGGCCCAGGCCTGTACGATGGCGGCCTCCAGGAGGTCCTCCCGATTCAGTCGCCCCAACACCCAGCGCGGCTCGCGTTGGGCCGATATGACCATTGAATAAGACGATATTATACTTATCCACAGTATTTTATTTTTTAACCTGATAGATTGCGCCTCACGGAATTTCTCAAAGGTTTTCGTTAATGGTTTGTTAACGCTAAAGATTCAGGGTGTTCTCAAACCTTTGAGTTTGTCCTGAATCTTTAGCGTTATTTTTTTTTTGCGTGAATTTCACCACCGAAGCCGTGGGTTCGCTTACCCCTTCTCCTTTTAATTTCACTTGTACGGGTCAGACGTCCTAGGTTCAGGAAACCCTCGTCCAACATCCAGCAGATGAACAGATGTACAGGCAAGATTTCGAGTGCTTTTCACCTGACTCGCCTCAATAATTTACCTTGGCAAGTGAATGGTCTGCGAATTAGAAACCGGCCTGCCTCCCTCAGTTCCCAAACGACCTTAGTATGCTCTTTGGAAGTGAAACAGGTACATTTTTCAATAACAGTGATACTATTTTCATCGTTGCAGGTTAACAGAAGACGTATCAGTGTTCGCGCAGTCAGTGGCTCACTTGTACAGCTCGCTGACTAAGCCGCTGTTTGACCTCCTGCTGATTGTGCTGACGCTGGCCAGCTACTCCAACAAGATGAAGGGCAACATCTTCATTGGTCAGTATACTGACGGCGCTAAGCCCCAGTAATAGGCTACTGGATAAAAAACTATTCAATCTATAATAATATGAAACAGCTGAATAGTTCGTTTGTTTGGTTGGTTGAACGCGATAATCTCAGGAATTAAAAAACAAAAAAAATGAGTCGAATAGTCCGCTTATCAACGAAGGTTACAGGCTGCACTACACTATCGGCGGTCAGCCAGGGTGCAAAGGTTATGTCACAGACGGTGTGCGGCTTAGTCGGTTCGAGACCGACATAACCTCCGACGCCGGATGGGGGGGGGGGGGGACCTCTTATTATTTAGGAATATACAGGTTACTATATGATCCATAAAGAAATTATATTCTAATTGCAGGTCCCGGTATAGCCACAATAGTGATCTGCATGACCGGCCAGTTGCTTAGGCTACTGAGTCCAAGGTTTGGTGCTCTGGCGGGTGAAGAAGCGCGCATGAAAGCCAACCTCAGGCATGTGCATGCACGACTCATTGCCCATGCTGAGGAGGTCGCTTTCTATGGTGGCCATAAGGTAAGCTGTTGAATGAGACATCACATTTTTTAGCTACATCTATTTTATTTTGGACGTGTACCACCACCGTGTAACACCAAGGTTGTCACACTCGTGTCACACTCTATAGTTGTTGAATTTGTTGGTGTCACGCGGTACTGCAACGGCAATCCTCTCTTGATGAGGCCGTCAAGCTGAGTGCCACCATAGTTAACATGGTACGTGTGTGTAATGGTGACCCTCTTTCCTGAGACTTTGCTTTCGGTTTACCATCCGGCGAGGTGAAGTAAAAATAACGTGTCCCATACATATACATAAAAAAACTTTCTAATTTAATTAATTTAAAAAAATAATTTCCTGTTCTTGAAAAAACTCCAAATTGTAGTCGTTTTTAAAAACTAAAGCAGGGAGATCATTCCATAATTAGTGTGTCTGTTTAGCTTGCCGGTCCATCTCATTGTGTGTTACTGATGCGTTTGCATCTATAGCTTGTAACCTGTAACCCGGGGTTCGTTCTGCTGAGGTGCTTTGGCTCAGTAACCCGACACGGTGCACCCCGGGCAACGGGTTCGGCAGGGGAGTCGCTGCCATGTACGGCAAATTCTGGATGAGGCGGAAACGGTCCTGTGGAGAGCTAGGTCTGTCTCCACGTGTCCCTTGGAGCACAGTAGGGAATATGCATTTGGCGGGCTGGTTCTGTTAGCCGGCCTGGGAGCGACAGGTACGGCCCTGTTGCCCCAGCAGAAACAGGCTACGTGCCCCCTTTCTGAGGCAGGTTGGGGCTATCTCAAAACCGTAGATGAAGTAGAATTATATTTGGAAACACTGAGGCTGGGACAGCTGTGCATAGGACGAACACCGAAAGTACACTGTCCAAGGTCAATACAATGACGTCAGAGTAAACCATTAGAGTAAGAGTCACTTTGCATATTTTCTTAAGCAGCCTTCTCTCTGTATTTACTTCTTGGTACCGCCTTATCTCCGTATTTCCTCTTTGGTTCCATCTTCTCCCTGTAATTGTCCTGTAGTGCCGCCTTTTCTCTATATTTGCTCTGTGGTTTTACCTTCTCTCTGTATTTGCCCCGTAGTTCCGCCTCCTCTCTGTGTTTGCTCCGTGATGCTGCCTTTTCTCTACATTTACTCTCTAATTCCGCCTTCTCCCTATCTTTGTTTAGTGGTTCTAACTAAAAATCTTTTCTTATCTTCCAGGTGGAACTAGGTCAGCTCCAGTCGGCCTATAAGGAGTTAGTAACGCAGATGACATCAGTGTTCAACAAGAAGCTGTGGTACGTGATGCTGGAGCAATTCTTCATGAAGTACGTGTGGTCTGGTACTGGTATGGTCATGCTAGCACTGCCTATCCTCACCGGGACTAAGGATGATGGTGAGTTAACTGTCTGATTACTTTTCGGCTAAGCCTTTACCGAAGTCAGTTGAGGTCAATTTTCCTGCAGGCTTACCATGAACTGTTAAATAAGTCAATGAGTGAACGGCTGTCATACTACCAACTGCATAAATAATTTGTAATCCCAAATAAATATATAGGATTACAAAGTTACATTTCAGTTACTGATATGTAGTAGTATGACAGCCGTTTTATTTATTGATCTGTTTTAAGAGTTCATGGTGCCGGCTCTGATGCTGGCGATTGGGTATTTGACTGGCTAGCCAAATTAGTTACTTTTTACTAAACGTCAAAACAGTAAGTTAAAAGGAAAATTGTATGAAAAATTTATTTGTGACGTCATTATAATTAATAGTCAAAGCATTTACTATTAATGGTTGGGTGGATGATGAAAAATAAAAACTAAATAATTTAACTACAGGAAAATACTAAATTGTGAACCGCTGTCAAAACCATAGACATTTTAAAAAATGTTATTTAATTTTAGATTTTACTTTTATGCCGTTAAACTCTGAAATTAAACGGCATTTTGTAGAGTGAATGAAAAAAAAATGTAATGAACTCTTTTTCATTTCATTTTAGACTTTAAATCTATAATTATTGTTGTTATATCTATAATGATAAAATTTTAAATTTAATGACTTGTTTGGCAGTGTCATGTAACATTGTAATCCATACATATTTGTTTGGGATTAGAAAGTTTTTATGTAGTTACCAGTTGGTTGACTAGGATATATACCTGTGACAATAACTGTTGTTATATTGTTGTAGGTACAAGTAAGGGCATAAGCGACCGAGCAGAGTATATGACGACGTCACGAAACCTTCTCAACTCGGCCGCGGACGCTATCGAGAGACTCATGTCCAGTTACAAGGTCAGTTATGTGCTGTTTGTTAGTAGACATATGTCTTGTTCTACTAAACACATAATTGAATATGACTGAATAAAACTATACATATTCTAATCTATATTGATTCTGCCAGATTCTGCCCTAATTGTAAAAGTTACAAACTTAACGCACCATGCCGTTAGATGGCGGTTTCCTAAAATAGTTCTATTGTCACGAAATCTTTATTTATTCCATCACCAACGAGTTTATATGCTTACATTATCATGTGTATAAGTTCTGATATAATTTACTTGATTCTAAATGGGGAAATAAGCGTTCAATCGTTTTTTATTTCTTTAAATGAGTCTATTAGTGCCATCTATTGATTTTTTAGTAGGTATTACTAAAGATATTTGTACCCCATGATATCCTACTAATATTGTACAGTCAGTACCAGAAATATCGTGACTACAAAGTCTCAAAATAACCGCAAAACCAAGGTTTAAGAGCGGGTTGCAGTTGTTTCCAACGTTTTTAAATACATTTATCATCAAAGTATACAGCAAAATGCGCCAAAAATCATATTCATATAGTAGGCTAAACCATCTACGGACGTGTAAGCTGTTTTAAAATAAACTCATTTCCTTTTTTTTGTATTTGTAACTGTGGGTGCTCCGCTCCAGCCAACTTCCAGTTATATTAACATTTTTTTATTTTTTTTATTATTTATTATTTATTTATTTATTTATTTAAACTTTCTGTACAAACGCGTACAATGGCGGACTTAATGCCGAAGGCATTCTCTACCAGTCGACCAGACCATAGGGTGGTGCAGAGCAAAGACGTGGTAGGCGCGAGTATAGATAATTGATATAACTCGATATAGATAATAACGTCTACGTACATGCGATATTTGAACACGGACATAGGAATAATCACTATATCCAGTGTTGAGTCTCTAGTAGTATAATGTGCGAGCATTCACAGAAGTGTTTTATGTTCAACGCAATCAAAAGCTTTAGAGAAATCGCAAAATTTATCGTCGAGAAATTGAACATAATTGATGAAAAAAGTATTTTGATGATGCATTCTTAACTTTCACAAATTCAATGGTTAAAAATTAAAATTAAAGTATTAGTAACATGTAAACACAGTCAGTCGGTATCAGGACATATACCTTGGACCTAAAACGGGCTCGAAATGTGCGATATACGCGCTTTACTTGTTTCTTGGGTGCCTTTTGAAAATAGCAAGCATAGATAAATAATCCGCGCGCGCCTGGAGCTCGTTTGTCTCGCGCCATCGGCCCAAGATACGTGACCGGACTAACCCCGTGTGTCTGGTGGTGTGCGCAGGAGGTGGTGACGCTGGCGGGCTACGCGACGCGCGTGTCGGACATGCTGGTGGTGTTCGGCGAGGTGGCGCGCGGCAAGTGCGTGCGCGCGGTGCACTGCGCGCCCAACCACGCCGCCTTCCAGGTCACCTTCAAGGACAACCGGCCCGTGCCGCAAGGTGAGACTCCCGGCCTGTGCTGTAAAGTAAGGCCTCGGCAAATAATCAAATATATTCATCTAGACTTTTAATGGCCTTTTGATTGTTTCATCACGGCAATATCTGTCTGTTAAAATAAATATAATTTATAATTTGTACAGTTATAATGTTAGTGTTATAATGGATTTGTATATCACATTCTTATAAAAGAGTTTCATCTGTAAAAGTTTTCTATTACTATTAAAATCTTTGCAATATAAACAAGAGTGCCTCAAGGCTCTATGTTGGGACCTTTACTAAACTGCCTACTATTTTGCCATATTTTTTGGATTAAGAAAGATATAGATTATCTTTCTAAAAGAAAGGTAAAGATAATAAATGAAATCGTTCCCAGGCAAGATCCTGTACACCAACGACCAGTCCATCAGCCTGCGCGGCGTGCCCATCGTGACGCCGGCGTGCGACGTGGTGGCGGGCGGCGTGACGCTGGACATCGCGCCCGGCACGCACCTGCTCATCGTGGGGCCCAACGGCTGCGGGAAGTCCAGGTACGGAGCTTGATGATGATGACGACTGTAGTCTAGGAACATGTATCTACGACCCAAGTCGTAATACAAACGAGGACCTCGTGCGAGGATTGTTTTGTAATAATCTATGCTTCGTGAATTTGAGCTCGTCTACCGCCGTAGCATCGCGTGTTATCCTCAAAAGACACAAAAAATGTGTACTGTGTATATACAGCACATTTTCATCTGTCGCGACTTAAGTCCAAGATATATGAGTCCCATAAACTCCACAAACTTATCCTATTAATCAATGCAAAAGTTTGTAAGTAAGTATGGATGAATGAATGGATGGATGTATGGATGAATGTATGTATATTTATTATTTTTTCATGTAAAAACAACTGAATGGATTTTAATGGAACTTTACAATTGGCTATAACTATAACACATAGGCTACAATTTATAATGATAACTGATATTATAGCGATAACCGACATACACGTGGGCGGAGCCGCGGGCAAAAGCTATTATATAATTATAAATGTATAGTATTAGTAGGTAGTAGGACTCGTAGATTCAAAGAGTTCACGTTATTGGTTGACGTAGTACATATAATTTTTTTATCTACTCTGATACTATAATACAAAGATTATAAAATTGTAATCAAAACTTTTATGACAAACATTACGCACAGGCCAAAAAAAAGTTTTATTACAATACAGGTCTTGTATGGAAATATGCAGGAAATCCCCACGGATACCCATCCCTCCGGAGCCGGAGGGGGAGGTTATGTCGGACTCGAACCGACTAAACCGCACGCCGTCTCTGGGTCGTGGTGCTAGGCCGAAGGTGAGGTTGTCATGCGACATATCCCTCGCACTCCGGCTGACCCAGGCTTGTATGGACACCTATATCATTAAATAACTTTTTAATCATAACGACACACATATACAACCTCCATTTGGACTGAACCTCTACCTTAAAAAAAGAATCCGCCAATTCGGAAGAAAAAAAAAGAAACAAGCATGCGCAGTCGATGTTTGCGCCTTGGCGCCAACTTACATTTAAATTAAACAAAATTTTGGCTTTGTTTGTAAAATAAATTAGTTTATGTATTATAGTATGAGAGTAGATAAAGTAGTGTATAACACTGTACATAACTTGGTCTTATAACACTCGTGTGGTACTATAAAAAAAACTCGCCTACGTTTCGTTTTTTTTAAAGACACTCGTGTTATAAGAACCCTTATTAAGCAACAGTATCATAAACTACTATTAAAAGTTTACGCAATTATATCACATATTAAAAATAAAACCAGTTTCAAAGGATTCACACATCAAACTATGTGACTACGACCATCCATAATCATCCCGCGTAAGCGTGCAAGTGGCCGCAAAGTGCGGACTAAATGTCAAGAACACCCAAAAGAATCCGTTACAAGCTGGTTGTATTTCAATATCTATTCCCGAGATTTCTGAACAATGACTTCACTAATACCTCCCCCCCCCCCAGCTTATTCCGCATCATCTCAGGCCTTTGGCCGGTTTTCGGCGGCGAGTTGCGCGTGCCGCGGCCCTGCGCCTGCGCCTACTGCGCCGACGAGGCGGGCGCGCCCGACGGCGGCTACTGCACGTCGCGCCCCATCATGTTCTACATCCCGCAGAGGTACGGACTATTGCTGACTACTTCTAATTCGACAGCTGAATCCGCGGTCATATTTCAATTCCCACGATCAAACTGCCTCACGATCGAAAGGTCCCGGGTTCTAATTATGGTCATTACACTACCGACGTGAACCTACTCCTAGCACAAGCAGAATAGAATAGAATAACGCTTTATTTGTACACCATTTACATAAAATCTTAATAGTGAAATATACTTTTCTCAAACATGCAAGAAATATTGACATTACGTTCCTCTTAATAGGCTGCGAAGTATGACGTTTCAGGCATGGCTAGGACTAGAGGCCGGTAATGGAATTTCACACAAACCTTGCAGGCCTAAGGCCGGCAAAGTCCTCTTTTTTAATTTAGACTCCACATAAATTTTTGGCAAAGACTTCGACACTCGGCCACTATGCGTATTAAAAAAACAATAAACGACTTGGTATGTAGTTAGAGCAATTTTATTTACATAAAAAATCCACATTAACATAACTAATAACACATTATTATCAATTGTTTTCTTAACTATACACATAAACATTGAAATATTAATATTTAATTTAGTTGCAACAAATTGACATTTATAACAATGACAAGTGTCTCTGTTCGTTCCAAAACGTGCCTTTATACTTTTTTTAAGTAACATGATAATGAACATAAATGTAAATGTTTTCTGTTAAAATCAAGCTAAAATAGACGAAACAGTACTATACACGTGAGTTTTAGTTTTTATCTTGTTTACTTTAAATGTCTTTAAAAATAAATCTTTAATTTTTTTGTTGTTTATTTCATTGCCTGTTTGAGAAAAGCACTATACATACCTCGGCGGGAAATATTGGGTTGCCTGCCTCAGACCTATCCTATGTCTATATGTCCTATGTCTATATGTCTTCGGCCGGCAACCCCTTTCTTCCCGGCCTCTGTAGTAATGTACTATTATACAATTGTTGTATGAAGGTGGCCTTATCGCCATAATAGGCAATATCTTCCAGGCAACCTTTAGCTTAGTTGGAGGGGTTAAAGGGAATATTAGTAATTTCGATAATTTCGATTGCTTATATTCTTATTTGGTGACGTCGAGCACAAGTCGACAGTGTTGTATGTTAATGTACTCGACTCGTGACATATTTATAGTGTATAGTGGAATAGAAACCGTTAGATATAGTTTTATTTCAATGTGTAATATTCGTACAAACTTTCGACAAAATCAAAAACAAATACGTTACGCATTTGAACTGTAGGTATAACTTGAAACTTCAGCATAAACGAAGTCAATTGTCATATAAAATTGAACAGTGCCCCGAGCACGAATAATGTTCAAATGCGTAACGTAAACATATCAAGAGAATGCTCCGTTCATTGAGATTGGCCGCCTGCCGCCTGCTGTCCAATCGCAATGCTCCGTTCTTTCGATAGATTTACGTTACGAGTTCGAATGTTTTTTCGTGCTTGAGCCACTGGTCACTCGTTGGGAAATAACTACAAGGAACTATCATAAGTACTATCCTCAATATCACCATGCCCTATTTTTCACACATCCCCTCTATCTCCACAGACCATACATGTCAATGGGGTCCCTAATCGATCAAGTCACCTACCCCTCTCGGGTCAAAGAAGGCGACTTGGCAGCTGAACGCAGAGCCCTACACATCCTCAAGACTGTCCGTTTGGACCAGTGTGCGGCTCGACACGGTGGGCTAAGGGCCAATATGGACTGGCGGGCCACGCTGTCGGGTGGGGAGAAGCAGAGAATGGCTATGGCCCGGATGTTCTACCACAGGTATGGACTGCCAGACTGAATTAATTCATTACTTTTTGTCTATGACTTCTATACTATTATTTTATTTGATAATTTTAAATCTGAATGAAATTTTTAAGCATTGGTCTAGGCGGCATTTGAACCCGCAATCTTTGACTTACTAAGCTACCAGTCCTCGCCTGAACCAATTCAAATTTCCCCTTTACATCCGTTTTAGAGGCGACGCACAGTTATTATTTTGCCTCAGTAGCGGTCATCCTCATCTTTTTATGTCTGACGATAGATAACTACCTAACTAAATTTGTAGTAAAACTCCAAATAATTTATCTCTCATAGTTTTAGAGAAATTGAATAAATCGAGAAAAGTCCATAGAAACCATAAAAACCATTTATCTCTTTTGTTGTTCGTTCTTATTAACGGATTTTTTTTTGTATGATTCTGTTATAATTTAGGCACCGATTTATGAAAAAAAAAGAAACCTTATCTCGTCTATTTTAGCGAGCATACATTTTTTTATTATTATTTCATTTAATTTTTAAAAGACGCATCCCTTGCCGGTCGCATTTTTTTTTAGTGCCTAATTGTTAATGGTGGTTATTACTCCTACCACAAAAATAATCAGACGCTACCAGTACAGGACAGCTGTGATATTCAATCTTTAAGTTTTGAGCTAGGGTTGTCTCTCGTCGTCTATGGTAGATATAGTTCAGTTTGGTCATTATATTTTTTTATTTTTCAGTCTGCACTACTTATCTACTTACTATTATGACAAGTACACTACATTTCAGTAAAATAATAATAACAATAATAATAATAATTCTTAAACATATTTTAAAAAAATATTTAAAATGTAATTGATATATATTTAAAACTGAATAAAGAGAATAATAATTCTAAATTTATATAAAAAGTGAAAAACGTTTATTAAAAACCAAGAAGTAGTTCTGTCGTTACTTCAAAAATAGTTGAACCTGAAATTAATAAAATTCAATAGACCACCTCTGAGGTATGAATCAAAGAATCAATTTCGTTTATTCAGTTTAGGCCCATAGAGAGCACATAGGAACGTCATTTTTTACAATTATCTCTAGAAATATTATAAAAATATAAAATATTATATAAAGTAATTAAACCATTTGAAAATGTTTTTTTTTTGCTGGTTGGGTAAGTTGTTTCTACTGAGAAGTGTAACTGTAACAAACTGAATAAAAGTACCATACCTTAAATATATCGTAACCATGATTATCTGGTCTAAGATTTATACAAATGTTGCGCAATGTTGATGTGAGGGTGCAGTGTATGGTCGTTACCGTTATCGAAAATTATTAATGGATAATTTGTGATCAACTCCACCTATTCAAATTGAATATCTGATTCAGAAGGGTAATACTGAACATTTTCAGTTGACAACTGATAATGTTCAGTATTACCCCTACTTCTAATAGAGAAAAAACTTTCGAGAGTAAAGGCATCTTCGGTTTGCGACGTTTATTGTGGGACAATGTTGATAAATATGGATCGGATGATTCGAGTCCACGGTGAAATAATCGTATTTTTTTTCTTTACAATTGTTCCTCGCTAAACTTAGCTGTGTATACTATATAACCTACCTAACATATTTATTATATAATTAAAAATTAAAAATAAAACAAAACAGGTACAGAAATAAAAAGTAAAACAAAATCTAGTAAAGTGATAGTAGTTTTCCGATCTAACTAACGATCATAACGCCAAAATTGGTTTCTGGATTCCCCGGTTTATGTTATTTTTACCACGTTGCCATTCGCAAGAGACATACATACACATGTCTGAAACGTCTTACAAATATTTGCGAAAATTTAAGAGTTCAGCAATATCTCACCAGTAGGGGGGTATCACTAAATCATGCCACAATTTTAAGTCAATCTAACTCTATCTTAACCGTCAATCTAAATATTATAAATTTCGAATAATTGTATTTTTTATGACAACCCTATTTCCATAGAAATTATAAAAAAACTTAGAAACGTCATACCTCAGCTGTCCTGCATCGAAAATAATCAAAAATTTGTAAATAGGAAGCTACAATGCTAGAGTGTATTTGCCAAGAAAAAAAATGCGACCGTCAACTAGAAAATTTTCCATTTAATTTTTTCTGAAATTTCTAAAATATATTTTTTTTCGTGTTCCAGGTCATTTGCAGACCTGTAATTTTAACACTAAATTATGTATATATTTCGCGATTTATTAGTAATTTTAACTATGATCAATTTTAATAATTTCGCGCTAAATCTGTAAAAATCTTTTAGACAAAGTTCAATGACCTTTCAAGAAAAGCTACATATTTTAAAGACCAAGCAATATTGTTAATCTGGTGTGTCATAGTATGCTGTATTATGATTATATGCATCGAAATTGGCTATAAAAGGAGGATGTCCGCTACTGAGGCAAAATAATACACTGTGCGACGGTGTCGGAGGCGTCTACCGATATTCTCATGAACTGTATAAAGTAACTTTTTCTGTACATAGAGATATTGTAAAAAAAATACATGGAGATATTGAAAAAAAAAGAAAAAACTTGTGTTAAGTTATGTGAACCATTCTGAACACAGTTTTTTTTATTAGACTTTTTGGTTGTGCGTACGCAATGGAAGCAAAAACCATTAAACAGATTATGATGTTTTTTTTTTGTTTGAAAGGCCTTGGTCAGATTTAAAATCTGCAATATATTTGATTACAATCGGAGAGCTAAAAAACGCGATAATAATCCACAGGTAGAAACTTCTTAAGCTTCCTTTTTTCTCATTCAACTTTTTTTAAATCAAATTTTTAGCATTTTTTTTTTCATGCAAAATATTCAAATCGATTTGAATTGAAATACCATTGTTATTATCCCGCCAGTTTCAAGAGCTTTTCTTTAATATTATAATGTACATTTCAGGCCGGTGTACGCCTTACTGGACGAGTGCACGAGCGCGGTCTCCATGGAGACGGAAGTAGTCATGTACGAGGAGGCGGTCAAGGAGGGCATCACGCTCCTCTCCATCACGCACAGGCCCAGCGTGTGGTAAGTTCATATACCTACCTGCCAAATCACCATCTGAGCGCTAGTTTGAAAATCTTGTATTTTGGCACCTGGGGTCGGTTTGAGGTTGAAGGACCTTTTGTCTTGATCTTTTACGGGAGTGAGTGCCGTTTGACCCTCAAATTCCGAGAAGAACCTTGACGCCGATGTAATGGTGGACTTGCATATAAACATCTTTTAACTTTTACCTTGTAAGTGAGAATAAAACTTCGTGCGCCTGTATCTTGCAAATAATAATGAGCTAATTTCATACAGATTCTGTGTACAAAATCGTGCAAAACTGTTTTTACGATTCGATTTAAATATAAAAAATTAAATCGGTCTAGGCGGGGTTTGAACCCGTTATATTTGCTTTACATAGGCAATGCTTTGACCACTAAGCTACTAAACCTTGCCCGAACCAATTTAAATTTCTCCTTTTATATCTGTCTTTGAGGCGACAGTGACCAATGAATGATTTTTCAATCATTTTTGAACATTTATTTTTGACTACTCCGCTCATACAATTTGAATTAAAATTTTAAGGGTTTTTAATGCTAAATATTAAAATCGATTTAAATAGAAAAAGTGGAATCATGTGATCAATGAATACAATTTGCACGATATCCTGCAAATGACATAAAAATCGTGCAGAAATATCTACAGTTTTCGCAATATCATGCAAATGACATAATCGTGCAAAATTATCTATACGATTTGCACGATATCTTGCAAATGACTTATACAAAATTGTGCAAAAATAAGATAATAAAGCGTGACGTAGCAGAAACGTATAGTATTTTTTAGAAATACAAAATACTTGATAGTTATTATAATATATCATACAGCCTCCCTAAACATACTTGTTCTATCTCCACAGGAAATACCACACGCACGTGTTAGAGTTCGACGGCGCAGGCAACTGGGCGTTCCGGCCACTCGAGAAAGACGCCACACCCCCCGCCTTACCCGCGGCCCCAGCGCCTGCCGTCTCCGAGCCGCCCGCGGAGCACTGACGGATGACGTCACCGTGATACACATAGAAGTAATGTTAAACGGCCGAGAGTGATATTTAAGCGACATGAAATGTACATACGAAATCGCAGACCGAAATTTCGGATAGCCAAAGGCAAAAACCAATTTATATTTTGAAACGGTAGTTACAAAACGTTAGAAACATCAAACTGGATCAAGTTAACCGCCGGTGTAGAACCAGGTTCTGACCTGAAAAAAATCTGGTAAAAAACTACGCGGGATATTGTTTTTGGTTTTTGATTTAAACTAAAGATATTGTTCAAATCCCAAGCGCATAAAATCATTTGAATTGAAAGTTAAGGCTTTCATAGGTGTGTTGTAAATTGAATAGAAAATGATCTTTCCTCTTACACAGGTGGAGAACTCCCCCTTGTGAAGATATTTTCAATGCTGAAATTCAGCTTGAACAACATTTTGTCCAAGGTTCAATTCCCGTTTCAAGAACCCCACACTTACTCTATTCAAATCACTAATAGACCAATACTTGCACTTGTATTAAAATTACACTTAAGTGATAATTGGTCGGTCCACCAGTAGACTGTAGAGGCAGCACTCGCTAGGAAATATTATTACCATATGAAAAAATATACGTCAAATGGGGAAATTGTTGCTGTTATGGTAACACTGACTTAGAGTAGGTTAGATACCACGTTATAAGACAAAGTATCTGTAATGGCGGCCACTATTCTTTGAACTGCACCTCAGTTAACCATCAGGCGGGTGTAGGCAATGTGAAGCACTAAATATGACGTTTTCAGAACGCGTTATATGGTATCCAGAAAATTGTTAAAACGTGAGATTACAAAACTTATTAAACAGATTTTGTTTAGACATGGCCTTATGGAATACAACATCATGCGTAAGGCGGAGGATCGGTTCTATAGCGCACATTGTGTTTGTGTTTTCCACACGCGGTATCAAATCCACTTTTTTTTTTACTTGCGTAAAATCCCCGTGGATACCTCCCCCTCCGGAGTCGGAGGGGGTGGTTATGTCGAAATCAAACCGACTAAACCGCACACCGTCTGTGGGTCGTTGTGCTAGGCCGATGGTGAGGTTGTCAACGACATATCCCTTGCACCCCGGCCATCCCTCTCGTCTGGTCCTCCTAGGGAGAGGGGACCACGTGGACCCCGATTCGCCCCCGGTGTGGCGAGGCGCCGCCGCGGCCTGCTTCTGCTAGGGAGACAGGCGGCTCCGCCCGCGACCCTCAGGCCCGCGCTCATGGGGGGCGGAGGTTGCTATATTTGTGGGTAAATACGTCAACTTATTCGGCAGCTTTTGAAGCAAGGAAATGAAATTAAGGCAGATTATGATTTAGGGTTTGACCAAAACTATTGTAGAGAATGTTCTCAAAAAATATTTCAAAACTCTGGCATCTAAAACGGTAATAAAATATTGGCTGCTATAAGACAGTAACAATTTCTTTACATGAGACTATCGACCAACTGTAGATTTTCGTAGATTATTATGTAGGCATGAATATATAATCAAAGGCAAGTGTCCCATAAAACTCGTTAGCTGTGTGACCATATGTGGCAGGATTCTACCTTTTTGGTAGTTTAAATCTTTAATTTTAATAGTTAGCAACATTGCAAGTCCTTGGCAGATTTACATTAGACAGTATTTAGAGACATGAATATGTATTTGAAATGATAGTTTTTAATCTGTGTCAATTTGAATTACATTTTTAAGCATTTTGCAAGCTTAATATTTTTCCTATTTTAATCGATAATTTGAAATATAAAAAAAATGGTTGATTTATTGATAACAATATTTAAAAAAATTGATTCCCTCTTTGTGTCAAGTTTGACATTCGCATGCGATTTTCGTGTGACTGAACTGAGATTACCTATATTAAAATAATATTAGGACCAATACGGGATTGTATTTTTATGAGCAAATTGTAGTTACTTTCAATTCAATACAAATTACTTTTGGTTCCGTGATGGTTTAATGTTATGAGAATTCGCCATCTACATAATTTGATATACCAGCTAAAGCGTAGATGGGGCACTTACTCTTGATTTAATATTCCGTGCCCTTATCCATGTGGTATTAAAATTTATGAAAAGTTTCTAAAGAAACTGTTAAACTATATTCTTTTATTGATGATACATCACAAATATGGCTGTATGAGATATGAAATGAGTATTTTTTAATGAAATTACAAATTGATGGCTATCGAGTGAAAATATTGTGTTACTAGCTTTTGCCCGCGGCTCCGCCCGCGTGGATGTCGATTATCGCGACAATTCTTACAATATCTTTATAAATTGTAGCCTATGTGTTATTCTGATGTATAAGCTATATTATTGTTAAGTTTCATTAAAATCCATTCAGTAGTTTTTACGTGAAAGAGTAACAAACATCCATCTATACTTACAAACTTTCGCGTTCAAAATATTAGTAGGATAACTTCAAATATTCTCAATTTATAATAATTTAGAAGGTATCGGATGGAAGGTTTGGCGGCGTGAAAATATGAACAAACTTACAAACAAGTATTATTGTAGGTATATTAGATTGTTAAATATTTTTTCTAAAATTCATCTGATAGGAGAAATTTATGAAATAAAAAAAAAACAATATTCTACGACATACCACACAGCGCTATTTAGACTTCAACTAGAGCTAGACTTAAACAAGCTTGTGATATGGGTTCTAGAATACGAATAAACATACATAGATACGTTTTCTTTTGTAAATACATACATATCATACATAGAAACACCCACACCAATGCAAATAGACATATTCTTAGATAGAAATGTTAGCATCGAGTGGGACTCGAACTCACGACACACACAATACATTCCTGACATGGTAAATATATGCCTTTCAAGTCAAAGATAATAATTTTATTAAATCAATATTTTCACTTGATAATTATGAAATTATTTTATAATTACCAATTACTTATAATTTAGTTGTATTAGTTAATTATAATTATATCTTTTTATATTTTTTTTATTGTGAGATTATCAATCATGGCTGTAAGACTTTATTTGTATTATTTTTTTTTTTACGATTGTATTCCACGTCCTACATATCGAAATTATGAAAGAAATTATTTTATATTTATACGTATACGTTATGTGTATATTGTAAATACTTTAGTTTTATGTATAGGTATATAAATATCCTGGCGCGTATCTTGACCCCAAGTCGCGAAAGAAACGAGACCTTATGCGCGTGGATTACACTACCGGCACGGTATGATGGCCGTTTAGTACTCAGAGAACTTGGCAGAGCTTGCTTGCTCTCTCTTTTTTACACGGCCGTTAAGTAGCACCTTTGAATGAAATTTTGAAGCATTTTCTATGCTTACTTTCATATCGATTAATATAGGAAAAAGTAAATCGCTCAGGCGGGACTCCACCCGCGATCTTTCCCTTACAGGGGGAATGCTCTGACCACTGAGCCGCCGAGCCACACCTGAAGCTATCCAAATTCTCCTATATTTATGACAGTCGTCAACGTATGTCAATCCCATCCTTTTTCCTATCTTAATCGATTTGAAAAGTAAAACCTTATCTACTACCTTATCAACTCAACTACAGATAGCTATAGTCCGTTTTTTTTATTTCTGATAGTAAATTGACAACTGTAAATGTCAAATTGTGAAATAATGATACCAGCTTTTAGTGCTTAGTGACGTGCTCGCAACCATCGACAGTGTTTGTGGCCTAGATACAAGTGGTTTGGCTTTAATATATTTTAAGAAAAAAGTTAAAATTAAAAAGTTTTTTAGTTTCGTACACTATCTATAAAGTTAACTATAAAATATCATACAAAAATCTGTACTAAATTTAATTTCGATACTGGTGGCGCATGAATATTTTTTAATTGCAATTAAACGGCAATACAGTTAATGTCATTTTACAATCTGAAATTAAAAAAGCACTATAAACCGTTTTACTAGTAACTTAGTTAATATGTCAAAACGGCCATCATACCGTGCTGGTAGTATAGTTTGATATAATCTATAATTGGTAGATTTGAGCTCGTCTACCGATGTAACACCCTAGGCTTTCCTCAAGAGTCGCCCAAAATACTTGTACTACGCATGTAGAGTACATTTTGTGACGTCACTGGGGTCAAGATATATGCCGTTAACTATACAGTGAGGTATTAAAGGGAGGTAGAATTGAAATAAAGTGGGTTTTGTATGAATAACGTGGTTTTATTTTGAAAGTAGCTATACCCATGCTGAGTCTCATCACGTCAAGAACCTGCCCCTTAGACAATTGCCATTTCGTTGTAGAATAGATTGATGAATGTATGGGATTGACACGTATGTTGACGTTTATGACAGTCGTCAACGTATGTCAATCCTATACATTGGTAAATCTATTCTGTTTTACAAACGTATTGCCACTTGTCTAGAAAAGTTTATGTTTTTATATAGCTATTTGGCTCCCAAGGACAATACCGTGATATTAATTTATCTGTAACCAACTCAGAAAATAGGGATCTTAAATGGTAAGCATTTTTTGGTGTTTTTTTTTCGTTTAGAATCTATTTTCATAAAGTAGTAGTGAATTTTAGAGATTGGTTAAAAAATCGGCTTTGCGATCGGACTACCAATGTTACCCGTTTTCTTATTTTAGCTGAGCTAGAAGAATGTGAAGAATACTATATTCGGTAAGGTATTTAACTAAACGTAAACAATTTTCATTTCTGTGTAACGTTAGGTAAAGGTAGGACACGAATGTATTTCCGTCCAATTGAACAGTCCGACTGGGGAACTCCTGCGCCCTACAGAATACCGCGGCCATAATAACTTATTTGTGTTCCTGGCGGTGAGTAGGGTAGTCATAGCTAACTGGAGAGCTTTTTGTGCTGTCAGTGGGAAGACCAAAGGCTTGTCTTGCTATGTCTTCCACATTAACGGCACAGAAACTCTGTGTTTAAAGGGTCGGTAGCACGAGTGTGACTCCCCTGGTGTTGCATACATCCATAGGCCACGGTAACTACTTTCCATCAGGTGGGCTATTTGCTTGCCTGCCACCTAAGTGGTATATTTTTTTTTTAAAGTTCAGTTTATTATTATTTTTCTGTTAGGAACTCATTTTGGAGACTTATAACAGAAATTTAATAGTTATTTAGTCTAGTTTATTTGTTTAATATGTGTTTTTATAATAAGTCGCCACAAGATTGCTTACTCTGGTTTATGTCTGCCTACCCCAATGACAAAATGAAACTTACTAAATATTACAATGACCTATATCCCGAGGAGGGCCAGACCGAGAGGGATGGCCCAGGGTCAGCCGGGCTGCGAGGGATATGTCTTCGTCAACTTCACCTTCGGCCTAGCACAACGACCCACACACGGCGTGCGGTTTAGTCGGTTCAAGTCCGACATAACAAATAACAAACATAGTCGGTTCAAGTCCCCTCCGACTTTATCTGTGGGGATTTCCCGCACGTAAAAAAATGACCTATAAAAACTATCAGTTTAAACATGTAAAGTGTGTAAAAATATAAACTGAAATGAACTACATACTTGGGTTGAACGCTCTGTGCAAATTAATCATATCTAATGATATTATAAAAGTCACTAGTGACGACGAAATTTATTATAATAATATGGTTGTCGACACAAATACAGTTTGTTTGATAGTGCGACAACTGCCCTCTGACCCCTAAAGCTCAGCGGACCCGTTAAGCCTGGACTCTCCGAAAGGCAAAAGTACGGACGATTCATTGATCTAGCCAGATCTAGCTCTCAGTGGCTTTTCCTTATTTCAATTAACAGAGCCTAACTAAAGTATTTTTTTATTTGAATATAATAATTTATATTATTTCTCGTACAGAATAAATAATAGTTTCAGGTTTAGTATTAATAGGGTTGTGTCCTATTTTTTAAATATCGTAAACTGTAGTGCAATGAGCTGTAGAAGTGAAATATTCTTATGACAAATAGTTTTGAAGATATTTGATTTTGAAATTACTATTTCTCGAGCCGCCCGAAAACGCTCTATACAAAATCGCAGCGAACTGTGACGTCACAGTGCGCTGGCGCGTAGTGCCCATTGATTGTAGTGCTAATGTAGGTATGTGGTGCAAGAGAGTATCGCATTTATGTCACTCCATGTTGCGTTAACACAATACATGTACAATGAATAATAAGATTGATTTGAAATTTAATAAGGAAAAGTTTTAAGTATTTTCTTATTACTTGATTATATTTTGGAAATTAAAAACAATGAAAAGACATCTGTTAGTTTAGGCAACATCTTAGTACACCATGCATTGGGAAAAAGCTATGAAATTAAGCAGTATTGGTGATGATCCGTTGTTTCAGAACACTACCCTGTCGTATGTGAGTGGGGTAGCCAGAGCTCACTGGAGAATTTTAATGCTCAGTGAAAAGACCGAGGCTTGTCTTGCTTTGTCTTCTGCATTGATGGCACTGAACTCTTTGTTCTTGCAGGGTCGGCAGCACGAGTATGACACCATCTGAGTGGTATAAAGAATGATAATAATGAAAAGCTCACTATTGTAAAAGGTAAGGGCGCGGCCGAGTTAATAGCGAGCGCCGCGTAACTACGTAGGGCACTTATCCTTTGTTTATTAATTTTTAATGAGTAAAATTAATGAGTAAAAGTGTTAAACTCGCGTCAGGATCACGAGACCTACTCGCGTCAGGGTCACGTGTTAAACTCGCGTCAGGATCCCGACGGCTTTGTAGGACGATATGACGTCATACAAAATTCCTAGCTACAGAATGTTTATTTTGCTAGGTACGCTATGAAGCTTCGTAGCTTAGCGGTAAGCGCTTCGACTGTACGTCCGAATGGTTTCAGATAGTACGGGGTTCGAACCTGGGCTTCTGAGACTTAGTGATTATTTTTTCTTTTTGTAATTTATTACTTTTTGTGATTATTTTTTCTTTTTATAATTTATTAATTTCTTCTGACAGAAAATTAGCGGAAAATTAGTGATAGTTTTTATGATTGGCGCTATATTATAGGTATGGTATGATTTACGTGCGGGAAATCCCCACGGATCCCCCCCCCCCCCCTGCGGAGCCGAAGGGGGAGGTTATGTCGGACTCGAACCGACTAAACCGCACGCCGTCTGTGGGTCGATGTGCTAGGCCGAAGGCGAGGTTGTCTCGTGACATATCCCTCGCACCGCGGCTGACCCAGGGCCATTCCTCTCGGTCTGGCCCTCCTCGGGAGGGGGGACCACGCGGTCCCCCTCTTAGTGATAGGTTCTATTATTGGCACTATATTATAGGTATGTTCTTTTTATCTTTTTTAATGTATATAACGAGGAAAGAAAGAAAGAAAAAGTTTTCACTTCTGCCGGCACTCCCGCAGGGCAACCCGTCTCTTTTTTTTCGGTTACCTTTTTATACCTTTTTCTTTATTTTTTGTTTGTATTGTTTTCCTTTATTTTTTTTGTATTTGTTGTTTTTATTTTTATTTGTTTTTTTTTGTTGATATTGCAGTGTGTAGTGTGTTTAATAAACGGTTTTTCTTTCTTATATTTACATACCTCTATGGAGACCTACCAATATCTTCGTGAGCCAAATCAATTTTATCTTAGCCGGTAGTATACCTTCTGATTTTAGGATGAAGCTCTGTCCCCTAGACTAGTGGCAATTCATAGGCTAACGTATTGTAGAGTACAATGATAAATGTATGACACAGGCTAACGAATTGCCACTTCTCAAGGAATTGATGCAGCCGCGTGCGTAGGCGACTCGAGCGTCAGAGATCGATGAATGACCTCCGTCGCCCATAAGCACGGGCCTGGGGGTGACTAGTGAAGCCGCCTCTCACCCTAGCAGAAGCAGCGGCCGGGAACGACTTGGGGAGGGCCAGATCGAGGGTGATGCACTGCGATCCACAGACGGCGTGCGTTTTAGTCGGTTTGAGTCCGACATAACCTCCTTCTTCTCCATAGGATCATGGAATTTTGAACCAAAGTTTAAAATTTAGGTTAGGCGGTCACTACAGCGGAGAAAGTGAAATATGGTCTAACATTAACCACGGTTGCCTTGAAGGCACAATTGACTCGAGACTTCAAGATTCCTAAACCAAGTTATAGTTTACCGGGAACAGATTCAGGAAAGGTGTTTCACTCCTTAGTTGTCAAAACATGAACGTGTTACCGGTTACCGAAGCCTTTGTTCGTTACTATGACTCCATGGTTAATTACTTCTGATTTTGTATTATTATTTTTCCTCCAGTGAATTGGTCATAATTTTTTCACTGTATAAATACGAATATAAGTGAACAAACTTAATGTAGGTTGATAAACTGTTTACTCTAGGTGAAAACAGAAAAAATAAGCTTAGTTCAATATCCTCACCCCTAGGCACCGCAGTGAACTCTCAGTCAAGATAATCGTTGTTATTCTAATTACACACAAATGAAATGCAGAAAACATTTCTTATTTCAAGGTAGGTAGTTCATACATTGACACTCAATAGAGAAGAACGATTGTCTTCAGTTTGACGGCCTCGAAATATATCTTTTGAAATCCTGCATATAGAACTCGGGATTATAATAAAACAACAATGTGCAAAGTACTCCAGTGCTCCAAGGTTTTATCGTGTGTCAAAGTATAGAGATACTGAACTGCGTTGGGTTTGAGATTTGAGTCATATTTGTTTGCGCACGGCATGCGGGTGACAGCCGGACAGCGCACGCCTACACGTGACGTTCGGAAACGTAGGGGGGTTGTTATTGAAATAGCCCGGGTACAACTGTTTGTCGACGCATATACATACTAGGTACCTCTAGAATATAGGTAAGTTATGTACTAAATGGGTATCATTATTATTTGATGTTCCATACATTCGGACCATGTGAAAAAAGTAGTGTGTAGTGTAGTAGTGTGTATTTCGGGAGAGCAATGCCCCTCTAGACAAATGGCAATTCGTTGGCCAGCTTTTGATGGAATTGATTGACGAATGTATGGGATTTGACGTATACGCATGTCATAAACGTCAAATCCCATTCATTCTTTATTCTATTCCATCAAATGCCGGCTAACGAATTACCACTTGTCTAGATGGTTGGACTACAATAGACTAGTCGATTGATTGATTGGCGCTCTTATATTCGCATACTTATTAACCTAGAAATCTGTACGAAAATGAAGTCTAAAGTCTCTTCGTAGATTAATATTTAGTGAATGAGTAGACAACACGTGACGAGATAAATGATGCTGACTCGATGCATCTACCCCCTCGCACGCCTCCACATACGTGTACAAACATTACTTACCTATTCACTTATCTTTAAATTGTGGTTGTATGAAAATTTGGCATTTACTTACGTATCTAGGTGAAATTTCTTCACATATTATTAAAACATAATATTAAATGACTTGAGAGATTTACCATGATGTGATAAAGCGTTCGTTTTCTGGTTGAAAAACTTGGATGGATGGATTTTTATGTGTGAATATCTCCATGGATACCGCCTGTCAGCCTGTTTTTGTTAGGGTGACGGGTTCCACTGGTCACCCTCATGCCTGCGCTCCTGGGGGAAGAAGGTCGTTGCGCGACCTCGAATTTTACAACTGGGCCATATAGGCTATGGTCTATCTATGTGTTAGATCTTAGTATAGATCTTTGATATCGCCAGTGAGTTGTGTAGGTTAGATTACTTAGCCGCATACACTGAAAAGTTTACCCCAACCGAGTTGGGAGAAGACTGGGAGTATGAATACCTACTAGACTTTAATCGGATCGGATTGTGAATTCTCTCAAATATTAGAACTGAGCTGAGAGCTTCGTGTAAAAGCACGTCACGTTATCGTGCTCGTACCGCGAGACAGCCCATTCCCGGCTAACAGAAATAGCAGATAGAAGATCACTCGTCACCCACGTGGACATCTGACCGCTGGTACAGATATTGAGGTTGTTAACATTTTTAATGAGCTCCATTTTTTATTTATTTACACTTTATTTAGATGATTGACATGATGCTAGCACACTGCTTAATTGATTGTAGCAATAATATGTTGTGACATATTACACAGGGCCATTTGTCATTTGTGGCCAATGTCAATTTGGTATTGACATTGGCCATAAATGGCCACAAATGACAATATTATGGGGAATACTTTCTGTTTGACAGGTCAGTGTAGCTTAGTTGGTACAGTATTCCGGCTTTTGCTGTAGGGAGTCGGGATACCTTGGGTCAAGCAGCCGAGGTTCTCCTTCTATAAATCATATGATTTGGTCCGCTTTTACGAGTAAGACAGCCGGTTTACCCCTAACCCCGAGTGAAAAGCCTTTGCCAGAGCCACAATCAGCAGGTGCACTGGTTTGCAGGTAAGGCTGGGTCACAATCTTAGCCACTACAGCCAAATGTTGATTAATTCCATTTCAAATATCGAACAAGAAGAATAGCTTAATTATGTAGCGAACCTAGAAAAAATTCCTAGTAACAATTTTCTCTTCTGGCATTCTAAATTCAGATTTGCGTGGTATTCGGTTCGTTACGTCCTCCGCCATTGTGAATTTAAGGGCAAATTTTTATTTTATGAATATGTCGTTTATTTTAAATCCTATCTTTCTTGGCGTAATAAGAAAACTAGAGTCCCTGTCCAGACTTCACCCAGGAATACATTCTTCCTATAACCTGATTGAAAGTGACGTTTATGACAGTCGTTAACGCATGTCAAATGTGTCAAATCCCACACAATCGTCATTCTATTCCATCAAACCTCGGCCAACGAATTGCCACTTGTCTAGAGGGGCAGAGCTTAAATGGTGCAGAATTTTTTGAGGTTCGAGTTTGTTGGTTCGAAATGAAATATTATATGTATGTGTCGAATAGTCCGATTATAGAGGAAGACTATAGGCTATAAATATCATCACGCTACTACTCAATGGAGTGGAGTAGTAATCATATATGTCAAAAAATCCAGCATATTCCCATACGTTATTTGCAAATTAATTATATGCGGGTATATTATATTATGACTTAGTGTTACGATATGGGGTTTCGAAGCATGCCAAGGGCGAAGCCGGGACGGATGGTCTAGTATTTTTATATTTATAGAAGTTGTTATATAAATTACTGCGTAAAAATAAATAGATTTCGAGGTAAATATGTAAATATGGGTACGTGATGTTTTGTGAGACTCAAAGTTAATTTACTTTAATGATGTTTACCGATAAGTTCAGCTAATTAATGAATATTGCGTTCTGATCTGCGTGTCAAAGAGCTCAGTATCTACAACGGTTTCTAAGATTTTTTTATTAATGTCATTATTTTGGTGTCGTTAGATGATATTTCTTAACGAGCATCTTTCGTAAAATTCGTTTCGATTTCAGTCATTGATAAAAATCTTAGCCTCTTCTTAAAAAATGCTGCAGTGGAATTTGATGCGCCGTTTTTTCTCCAAAAACGCCTTTTAAGCGGTGGTAAAGTTGTGTTAAATAGAATTTTATTGGCGTCAATAAGAAACAACCATGTTGTTCCAAACTGAATAAAAATCTTAGACATTGACTTTGATATTCTTAGGGGCTATGAAAGCATTTTGGGTCTGAAAGAGTCTAAATAAATTAATTAAAAATAGAGGACACCGGATGCAATCAGGATTGCTGGATGCAAGAAGTCTGTTTGTAGAGGAACGAGTACGGGATGTGATACAACCAGGTTAAGCGATCTCAGATAGCCTGCTCCAGCAGTGGCAGGCTAATAGCTCTCAGCGCAAAAACTTTTAGATGCGATGCAGGGTTCGTTCCGAAAAGGTACGGTTTATATTCGCTAGATGGTGCTGTCTCACGATAAATAGTGTCTCAAAAATAGCAATTGATATAGATCCAACAATCTTTTTATTAAAGAAATATAACAGAATTAACAATAGTGTGAGCTCATTATTCATATACTTACGAAGAATGAGTTCACACTATTATTAATTAATAATAATAGTAACAACAACAATTCACAGTTTGGGTACTTTGAGATAACTTACACCTCAAACTAGATACCTTGTGACAAGACTCATCTTTAGTCACCCCATGATCGTGGTTGCTGGAAAGCAACTGCAGAAATCTGGCTCATTGTAAAAAATACCAAATAAATCACAATCGAATCCATAAAAGTTTAAAAATTTTCATTAAATATTTTT
Organism: Eilema caniola; assembly: GCA_949126895.1. Lineage (NCBI taxonomy): Eukaryota > Metazoa > Arthropoda > Insecta > Lepidoptera > Erebidae > Eilema > Eilema caniola. Next base: position 1,519,978 of record OX421488.1, on the reverse strand, counting down.
TTACCGAAATTACCTTACTAAGTTTTCTTACTAATAAAAAAAAACTATATTTCTGTGTCATTATAGGTCTACATAGCGACCATATATCATGCCAAAACATCCTGTTATAACAGTTGATAACGATTTACATAATAAAAGAATCTATTTAAACAAAATCTGCGCACACGCCACGCTATCTTGGCAATTACACGTACACTGAGTATTGATAGTTCTACTGATTAAATGATCTCAGTTTACTCTTATTATGTGCTTATTATATGCTAAATATTCAATCGGTTTAGGCGAGGTTTAAACCAGACCTCGCCCTAACCAATTCTATTTTTTCCTTATATAACTGTCTTTGAGGCGACAGTGGAGCTATCTGCCGATATTCTTACGAATTATCGGAACCAATTAATGATTTATCAATCATTTTTAAACATAGATTTTTGACTATTCCGCCCGTATAATTTGATTTTTTTATGTTTAAATCGATTACTCTTGAATATTTCAATAAAGCATATGTATTTACTGCTGTGCTTTATTGATTTCCGGTGAAGTAAATACTGCCACCCCATTTCTTTCTGTGGGTGTTATAGAAGGTGCTTATGATAAAGGGTTGTACTCTATCTTATATACAGCCAACATATAATACAGTCCATGACGAAATGTCCGCCGACGGCAATTGTATGGGAGGCACTTCTTATTACATAGGAGCCAAACTATATCGAAGTGTGTGTGCCTACAAGTTTGCAATGACCCCTGAAAAGAGGTAGTCTTTGGGGCTTTTCAGGTTTCACTTGAATATATTTTGTATATATGTAGAATATACTGCTTTCGGGCTGTTTGGCTGGGGTCTATATGAAACTTGCGTGCGTGCAACGCCGGCCGTGAAAGCCTTAAGACTTATATTTTTTATATGTTATGAACAATAATAATAATAAAAAATTATGCTATATAATACAAACGAAAATAACATTAAAGAGGGGGAGAGACTGCAACTTTAGGCATCGAAAAATTCCTCCCCATCGACCTCTACTGGTACCGTGCCCAAAAGGCTGGCGGCATTACCACGCTGAATAGCGATACTAATTCTTTGAGCGAGGTAAAGGCCAGCCCTATGGTCGGGAAGAGTCAATTAGGCGCTTCGCTATTTCTTTGAATAGCGCGCGGGCGAACGGACAATCTGTTATGAACTAAGTGATAAATTGGGCATTACACATGTTGGCTGGTCATTATGAATAATGCCCAATATGAGAGGGAAATTATACATATTGCCCATCACCTTTTGGCCAGAGTAATAAATATTTTATAAATGTACATGTATAATGACTATTTTTCAGTTTATTATACTATAATTTCTTCAACCTAAGGTTGATTGAACACTATTTAAAACTTTATATTAACTTGCTCTGTATGTAATTTCTTGGGGGCAAATCTTGCAACTCGATTTTGAAGTCGATATCCCCAAGCGATTTTAATGAAATTTTGAGTACACGTTTAATTTGGATAACAATGCATTAATACGGTCCCATGGAGCTGGTCTGATTATGGAGAAGGAAGGTGACCATAGCAACTCCTAAATTAAAGAAGAAATTAGAGATAAGATATTTTGGTCTTAATAAAATCTCTGGTTTTAGATCGTATTCAGGTTCTAAAGATGCATTGCATACGTAGGTTAATCAACCGTAGTTAAAACGACCGTAGGTGAACTGTTACGTAACGTAACCCTTTTCTCCGCATTCACGTCAAATTTAACTTCATTATCAAATTGCCCAATTGTTAAGTAGCAGTATAATAATGACCGGGAAATGTGATAAAACTGATAAATAATGAAGTTTAGATAGTAATTAATCACTTTGCCGATAGAGTTGGGCATTATGCATAATGCCCGCATTTAACACTTGGTCCATAAATCCATATCATATATATTTACATCTGTATATGTGGTAGTTTCAGATTTTTGAGGGTATTCTCCCGCCTGCTTGGTATTGTGATCTCGATCCCATAACTCTGAGCGTGATTGAGGAACAAGCACCTATACATATACAGGCAGACTTCTTATATTAGTAGGCTTTACGGCCTTGTCCTTATCTTGGATTTTTTAAGGATCAGCTAATTTCGATAACCTTTGCATATCAGATTTGTAACATTTGATCGTGGAGTGCTTGCTCCGTGGCCTATAAATTATTTAGTGAACTGTTTTCGCAAACTTAGCAATACAATTAATAAGAAGTTGATTTTCTCGGGTCTTCTGATGCCGTTAGGTTGCCCATAAGAACTGTCCTCGCATCCCGGCTGACTAAGGGCAATCTCCGGTTTTTGGGATGACCCCTTCAGGTGTAAGCATCACGGCTCCACCCCGGCCTGCTTCAGCTAAAAGATGACCTCCTTCTTCCATGAACCAGGACGGAGGTAATCTTTTTAACATGGTCTAGTCTAGGGTCATTTTAAAGACAACCTATGGGGTGGTTACAATAGTAGCATCTTTATCTCTAGAGGGGGCTCGTGTGAAGTTATGTGAATCCTAGTTTACAGAGTCGCACTGATGGTCGCTGCTGTATCGGTATGAGTGGTGCCCTAACATTTGTCGTATGTTTGCTTGTCGCAATTATTGGAAGTAAACTAAAATTTCGCTCGTCAGTAGGTAAGTTTCTCTTGACGGGTCATGAGCCACTTTCAGATTAGGAAAGTATTTTTATATTGGTCCTAGAGGTCGTTGAAACTTGTGGCGATATGACAACAGTGGTATACAGAGAATCACGTTATCTGCCTCAAGCCGCTAAATTCATATGAATACCGTGTGAATCCGGCAAGTAGAAGGAATTATTAGATACTACTAGTAATTTTTTTTTTAAATTTAGTGCATGCCATTATGACGCCTCCTCGCCTGATAGCAAGCTGGAAGCAAATTCTCAGGAAAGATGGCCACCATTATATATAGATTAAGTATCGGATACCGGACCCGGCGGCGCCGAGTTCACCCCGGGCTCGGATGCACTCAGGAAAAACTGTCTCCATGAAGATGACATTATTATATGTTTTAAAGAAACGATGACTAAGAAAGCCTACCAAACTGTTATTTACATGGGGTAGTCAGGTAAACGACTGCCTTTGTGGCGTGGCGGCAGTGAAAGCGGCCGCTACGCAGGAGGCGCGCGTTCGATCTCTGCTATAAGATTACCCCAATATGGGTATTTGCATTAGTCTGGTCGTTACGTTAAGCCGTCGGTCCCGATTTCTATACGAACATCAATGGCAGTCGTTACGGGTAGTTTTATCCCTATAAATTCCGACAACTGGGCTAACTGCAAGTCTTTGATATCGCCATTGGGTTGTGGAGGTCACATGGCAAATCAAAAGTGGAAAGCTTCAGATGCAACTGGCATTAACGCTTGGATGAAGAAGAAAAGAAAGATGACTAAAAAGCCTTTGAAACCAAGATTTTCATGGGGTAGTCAGGTAAATTTCATATTTTTTGACGTATTGCTAAAAACAGCCTAACAGGAGAATGTCAGGTCCCTAACTACGTTTCTCCCAATGGGCATTTTCAAATAATAAATGATTCATAATCATAACACAGGTCTACAAAAAAAATGCTATCTGGATGTTTTCTAGTGATTCCTATGCATTTGGGTGCTCTGAACACTAAAATATATCTACCTACTTAACAAATTCCAGGACGTCAGGTTTTTAACAAAACGTAAAATTTTATCAGAAAAATGTTTCTTTTGGGCTAATTTGAAATCATAAATAATAGGTAAAAATTTATTATCATTACTGTTTTCAAATGTATAAAGACCATAAATATCATTACTTTTTAAGTGATAAACGCCCTGCGTGAGAGAAATTAACAAACAAAAAGATATGGTAACCTGAACGTGCGCGCTCCTGTAGAGTAGCAAGTTAAAAGGAGGTGTTTGTGTTAGAAACACATTCACAGTTTATCACAACCATGTGGAATTCTCATAAATAAGGGTGCATTGAGGGAATATTTGTAGGCAATAAAAAAACCATAAAGACTGCAAACAAATCATCAGAATAATGTTATAAACTTTTCAAACGTCAGGTTGCCAAATAAGTTTGAAGCCATGAAAGAATTAGTCATTTCTACCTCGACTATGTACTTTCCGTTAAATTTAATAGACCCCAATGAAGAGCAATGTGAACGATATCAAAAAGATATAAAGGAGACTACTATTGGACGCTTCAGTGAGACCTTTCAGATGCTTCATACAAGCTATAATGTACCAAAATGAGTGTCACTGGGAAAAAGAAATGCTTTTAGTGCTTACAATGAATGTTATCTGTATAAAAAAAGACGGGTTGCACTCTGGGAGTGCCGGCGGAAGTGAAAACTTTTTCTTTCTTTCTTTCTTCGTTATATAAAGAGAAAACGATAAAAAGAACATACCATACCATACCATACCTATAATATAGCGCAATCATAGAACCTATCACTAATTTTCTGCCAATTTTCTGTCAGAAGAAATTAATAAATTACAAGAAGAAAAAATAATCACAAAAAGTTTCAGAGGCCCACGTTCTAACCCAATACTATCTGAAACCATAAGGACTTACAGTTGAAGTGCTTACCGCTAAGCTACGAAGCTTCTTAGTGTACCTAGCAAAATAAACACTCTGTAGCTAGGAATATTGTATGACGTCATGTTGTCCTACAAAGTCGTCGGTTACGGATCAAAGGTCAAGTGATCCTGACGCACGAATTTAACAGTTTTTACCCATCCAACGCCTACTAAAGAAGTTTTCACTTCAAAATAGTTTTCTTAATCTTTTTAGCCTTGGCAGCCTCCGTGGCGTAGCGGTAGTGAACGCGGCCGCTACGCAGGAGGCGCGGGTTCGATCCCCGCTCAGTGCAAATATTTGTATGCATGAATATGTATATTTGCATTGGTCTGGGTGTTTCTATGTATAATATGTATGTATTTACAAAAAAAAAACGTATCTAAGTATGTTTATCCGCATTCTAGATTCCATAACACAAGCTAGTTAAGCTATGCTTACCATGGGTCTAGATAGCGTTGTGTGAAATGTTGTGGAATATATTTATATTTATTTCATTTTAAGATAGTAGATAAAAGAAATTGTTCAAAATTGACACATACTGACGTAGGTACATTGTCAAAAAACGTGACGTGCTATGACAAAACGAAAGTCATTTTCGGATTCAGCACACCCAAAATCATAAGAATTAGGTACGCCACAAAACTAATGCATCTCTCAATTATTTTTTTTAGCAGACCTATGTAATTAAAAACACGCTATCGGCAGTGGTTGTTGTTGGGTCGTGAAGTATGGAGGGGTCAATGTCACCAGCGATACGTGAGAAACATCGTGTTGTACAATGTGACTACCCCTTGCAGCTTATGCCTTAACTATTTGTTTAAAATCAACATCATCTGAGCGTTAATCCCGGATACATCGGAGGCTTTTATCTCTGAGCCCTACGCCGCTAAATTCTTCACCTACAAAGACAATTCGACTACAAAATTAAAAGAGCCGCAATGAAGAAATGGGAATTAGGAATGGCAGGGGTTACCTACCCGTGCGATTCATGCATAGGTGTAAACTGCACGCTGTCTGTGGGTCGTTGTGCTAGGCCGAAGGTCAAAGATATATCCCTCGCACTCTGGTCGGCCCAAGGCCATCCCTCTCGGTCTTGGTGCACGCGGTCGTAACTCGCCCCCGGTATGGGGAGGCGCGCTTCGCAGCGCTATCGCAGTCACATTCCCGTTATTAATGAACGAATCTTGATGATTTTTATCTGAAACCTCAAGGACACGATTTCTGACAGGTTGCTGTGACAAAAAAGATGCATGCAAGAGGAATTTCGATATAAAAAAAACAGATGAGAAATCGGGGGGATGTTTGCTGTAGCGTTTATCTCTATGTGGTCAAATCGAGTTGATTTTATCGCCAATTAATAAGCATTATTTCATTTGACCGCTTATATTTAATAAAATATTGATCCTATGGTAATAATGTCTGATATAATTGAAAGAAAATTTAATGTAGATTAATAATGTAAAAGGAACTAAAGAAATATTATGAAAACTATTTAATATGCAAGCAAAAGACTGAAAAAAGCTGACTCGTGCCCCACCCTCGAGGGTTTTTAGTATGTTCATCTGAGCAACTTAGGAAATAACTGTACGAACTTTCAAAACTACACAAATTAAGTATTTGATCTGATTTCTTAAATCTTCCCACGCTAATGTAGGTTTATAGTATAATATTATATCTATGGTCTCAAAAAAGTTTAAAAAAAGTAAAATTAAAATTTTTTAAAGAACACAGTACGGTTAGGAATTAATTAAAAAAGCATGAAATAATTAAAAAGCAGAAAATAATTTAAAATATCATGTTGATTAGCCCTTTATCTTTGATATAGGTACCTAGTAATATTTTGATTCTAGCGTCGTTGTGTCGGGGAAAACCTAACTGGTAAAGCACCCTCCCATGTTATCGGTACGATCCAGGGTCCCCCGACACGATTACACTCGAATCAAAATATTACTATTATCCAAGTTAAAGGGCTAACCATAATGATTCTTTAAATTATTTTCTGCTTTTTCAATTACTTGAACGATCCGTCATAATTTTTGCTGAAACGTCCGGGCTGTTGAAATTAAGAAAATACGTATCGTTTTATTCAAGTTTTTTTTTAAGTGATATACCAGATTTGATTAATGGTGCCAGAATCCCCCAGAATCGAGGTCTACTGTTCACAAAACTACTAGTAAAAAATTTAAAAGTATTTTAAAAGAGTTATTTTTCTTGTGTCATAGAATAGATAATAGTTCTAGCACACTTGCCACCATCTATCCATATAGATGGTGGCAAGTTGACACATGCCATCATGATTGCATGATTTTCATGCCATTTAATGAACATTAACCATTTGTTTGCCACAAATTTCGCGAACTTTGGCACAGTGTTTTAAGTGCACGTGTCAAGGCCTTGTGATTATCTCGGTATTCTCCAAAGAGCACTTGTGTCGATAACCCGTGAAAATTCAAATATAAAGCAATTAAATAGGCATGTTAAGGCGCATGTTCAGATAATTAAACTACTTTTTATAACAATCATGAATATGTTAGCTGTAAAGCAAGCGGTTCTAACTGGTAAATGGACATGGTTGCTAGCAATCGTCATTCGAGCGCGAAAAAAAGAAATACAAATATAAAATTTTCTACGACATTTTAAACGTCACTTTCTCGATACAAAAGTGAGCGAAGCTTAACTAGCTTGCGTTAGAACGCGGATAAACATACTTAGATTACATTTTTATTTGTAAAAAATATAGGCATATAACACCTTACCATACCATAGTAACACCCAGACTAATGCAAATATATATTCATGCATTCACATATTTGAACTGAGTGGGAATCGAATGCGCTCCCTATGCATAACAGTCGAGTACTCTACCGCTACGCCACTAAGGCCATCAAAAAAAGCTTGCTTTTTATACAACTGAGGTGGTAGACAAGCACACGGCCCACCTGATGGAAAGTATTTTGCTGTTTGGAGCTCTGGCAGATGACGCTGGCTTGGGTCTCTAAGGTCTTGCTTTGCTTCTACGCTCCTTGGCGTAAACTTAAAAAATAGGGTAAACCTGGGCCCACCCCAGGTGTAGTATGTGTATGAACAATTCTTAGGTCAGGATTCTAAAATGGTACTCAGTTCTGAATTTCGATGACTAGTTTTTTTACGTGCGGGAAATTCCCACGAATTAACTCCCCCCCCCCCCCCCCCTTTGGAGCCGAAGGGGGAGGTTATGTCGGACTCGAACCGACTCACCCGCACGCCGTCTGTGTGTCGATGTGCTAGGCCGAAGGTGAGGTTGTCTCGTGACATATCCCTTGTGCCCCGGCTGACCCAGGGCCATTCCTCTAGTTATTTATCAGCTTAGTAACGTAGAATGATTATAGGCTTTTAGAAGTTGGCATAATAACCCAGGTTAGGCTATCGAGATCTGGTGAAATGGACCAATGAAATGATTTCACAAGTTCGCTGCTGTTTTAGTATAACATTACGCAATAAATAAAGTGACTATATTAATGTTATCTGCTCTAGTAAACAGTGTAGAAGTGTTGTTAATTAGCATTTATTTTAACATGGTCGACAAAAGATTTGGAGAAGTCTGTAACTCTTGAATAATCGGGCTCGAGCAAACAAGATGGTTACATATTATACTAGCTTTTGCCCGCGGCTCCGCCCGCGTGGATGTCGGTTATCGCTTAGTGTTGAGCCGACTCATTGAGCATTAAATTCGCCTCTCTACTCAACTTTGTCCTCGACTATTTACTCGACTCTGTTCTCGACTTTCTATTCGCCTCTATATTCGACTCTATTCGACTTTCTACTCGCCTCTATACTTTAATTTATACTCGACTCTACTGACTTCACTACTCATCTCTCTACTCGACTCTGTACTCTCCTCTATACTCGCCTTCCCATTGGCCACTGTACTCGCCCATCAACTTGATTCTCTTTTCGCCTCTCTACTTGACTCTCCCTACTCGCCTATCTACTCGAATCTCTACTCAACTCACTATTCGATCTCTACTCGCCTCTACATTCGTCTTTCCACTTGCGAATAGTGAGTATTCGCCTCTCTACTCGACTGTCTACTGCACTCTATTTAATTCTATACAGCCCTACTTCCCCCTCTACCGTCCGTTCCCAAGTTCTAATTCATCCCAGTACCGAATTTCATCAGGATATCTTCAAAACTGAAGAACTTTCATCCCCTATCCCCCCCTCCTTTAACCTCCTTTTGGGTAACAGAGTCTAGCCTATGTTCGTTCCCAAGCTCAAGTTCGTCCCTGTACCGAATTTCATCAGGATATCTTCAAAACTGACAAAACTACATCCTTATCCCCCCCCCCTTAAAAACCCCTTTTTCGCGACAAAAGATAGCCTATGTTCGTTTCCAAGCTTTAATCTATCTCTGTACAATTACATCAGGATATCTTCAAAAATGACAAACTTTCATCCTCTATTTACCCCCCTTAAAGCCCCTTTCTCGCGATAAGAAGTAGCCTATGTCCGTTCTCAAGCTCTAATAAACCTCTGTATCAAATTTCATCAAGATCGGTTCAGTGGTTTAGGCGTGAAAGCGTAACATACAGACAGACAGACAGACAAAGTTACTTTCGCATTTCAAATATCAGTATGGATATGGATTTGCGCGTGGCACAGCGGACATTACTCGGACTTCTGTCCTTCGACCACATAGTTCAGCACCCGGGCCCCCTAGACAAGGGGCAACTCGTTAGCCGGCATTTGATATGATAGAATGAGAAATGTATGGAAGTTTACGTATATACATACATATAATCACGCCTTTATCCCCGGAGGGTTAGGCAGAGGTGAATTATCACCCATATTTCACCAATCTGTATTCGGTCCCACGTAATAGGGGGTAAATAAATAATAAATAAATAAAAACTTTATTTCTCAGAAAGTGTTACATGGTTAAGCACATAATGGTTTGTCGCTATTTACTAAAATTACATTAAATCAGAGTACTCTGAATTCCAAACTAGGTATTGACCTGTATTCTGGAATTCAGTGGATTACTGTAGACTTTTGTGTAAACAGTGTAATATATCTTGAGATTATAGTAGTGACACATTAGAACACATAAGAAAGACGACAGCATTACGTGACACAATATTGTTCGCGAGCGTGTGCGTGTGCATGAGCGTGTGTGTGTCTCTCTCTGTGTGTGTGTATGCGTGTGTGTGCGTGGATGTGCGTGTGTCTGTGTGTGTGTGTGTGTGTAGGTGTGTGCGCGCGCGCGAGTGTGTGTGTGTGTGTGTGTGTGTGTGTGTGTGTGTGTGTGTGTGTGTGTGTGTGTGTGTGTGTGTGCGCGTGCGTGTGCGTGTGTATTTATCCTAGAAGGTTTTCTGTTTCACCGTAGTCTAAGTTTAGAAGCCAGTACATCAATTTCTTCTTTAGTTCGTACTTTTTTAATGACTGTATTGGTAGCAGCCTGTTGACCTTATTATAGGCTTTGCTACAGGAAATGGGAAGTTGTCGTGTGCAAAAGGTAGTCCTGTGTGGGGCTATAGTGTAGCCTCTATGGGGTTTTCTCTTGGTGATATCCGGTAGAGGTACTCGGGGATGGAGGCGTATAATAGCACGATGTACAAAAAGTTGCCTAACTGTTAGAACTTTCGCAATTGAAAATAGTTCACGGGTGGGGAATCTAAATGGTTGGAAATGTATAACTTTCAGTACCGCTCGCTGCGCTCTCTCTAGTTTTATAAGGTACGTTTTGTCAGCGCTACCCCAGACTGGGATGCAGTAGGAGATAATTGATACGCAGAGAGCGAAGTAGACCATGTTAAGTGTTTCGAGATCAGCGGCATGTCTGAGAATTTTGAAGGTGTGTATAAGGCGTCTGACTCTAGTAGTAAGCTTCTCAATTTGTAAGTGCCAGTTTAGGGTATGATCAATGTAAACGCCTAAATATTTTGTGCTCTTAGTTTTCACTATAGGGCGACAACCGCAGTTATTGACCTGATTGCAATGTGAATGTACGTAAATATCATAATGAGGTGGCGGTTGGGTGCAGTTTGTAATGGTGAAAGGGAAATGGGGGTGAGCCTATTGCCGTATTCCGGGCACTATTGTTGACTCGAGCCATGCATCTGAGGCTGAGTCTGGGCTGTACATATCTGTCTGATGTTAAAGTTAATCAGCCCTATCCCTTAGTCGCCTTGTACGACACCACATGGGAAGAGAAGGGGTGGCCGAAATTCTATTCTGCCAGGAACCACGCGGCTTGACGTATATGACAGTCGTTAACGCAAGTCACAAACGTCAAATACCATACATAAGACATTATATTCTACCAAACGCCTTGTCTAGAGAGGCTGGAAAGCTGTTTTTACATTAATATGAGCCTCACGGACCCTGGAATTTGAGTTGAAAGCCTCGGATGCGATCGGGAATATTAGATAAAGATGATGATGATTTGTGAACTTCCCGCGAGGCGCCATAATGCCCTTGACATTATTTTTTCTCTGCAAATCATTATTCATTGATATGTAGATGATAATAAGCAATAAAGTACAATATATGATAATAAAATTAAAAGTTGTTAAAACCACTACAATTATAGACAGATTTGTTATCTCTTTCGTACACAAGGTATTAGCGAGAATGTTGAGACCCATTCAGAATTAAAAACAATCGGTGTGGGGGAGTATCGCTATTGAAGTAAGTCACTTAATATGTTTATACCTAGAAATATGAGCACGTTTTAGGCAGCATGATTTTCGTATCAATGTAATTATATAATAGTAAATAAATTTATAATACTCATCAACAAAAATAACTATGTATACTCTCGTAATTCGGTGCTTAAACAGCACTACTGACAGAGCTTTCGCAGTTTGTAATTCGCTTGTGGAATGTTTTTTCCGGGGGTGTCGATTTCGACATGATTTCCCAATTTATATTTTACTTCTATTTATAAGCAAAAAATAAGATAAACAAATGGAATGCATGCTGTGGTTTTTCGTAACGAATACAAAATTGCGTTTTTCAAGAAGGCATTGGAACGTTCCTATCAGGTCGGCAGCACGCGTGGAACTCCCTGTAGCACTCCGCACACTCTTTTATAGGCCACGGTGACCAATTTCTGTCAGATGGGCCGTGTGTTTATCTGCCTCCTTAGCGGTATAAAAAAAGTTACAGCATTTTTTTTGTTAGACACGCAAATTGCTGACCTTTAAAGACGCTACAGAAGTACTACTATTTTTAAAATATTTTTTGTTCCATCATGCACCATTAGAATGTCCATGGTTCAAAGTTATTTGGTGATAAGTTTGTAACGTTAGGGAGTAGTGATATTATCTGTTCCGGGTGAGGCATAATATTATATCTTACTTTTAATAATAACGTAGATAACGTATAACAATATAGATTAAAAGAAACTGGAATATCCCATTCAAGTTGGAAAGCGGGAGGAATGTTTACCTCCATATAAAAGAAAGAGTGTTGACAGTTGATACAATATGGTCATTGGTCATACATCGTAATAACAGGAGGATATTTACGGATCGAATCCATTTTGTTGCTAAAAGTACTGAACTACTAAGTAATAGAAGACATTAGAACACGTCAATGAATAAACTTTGTACCTACACAAAAAGGCTGTATTTTTTATATCCCAAATAAATCGTTTACTAATTGTCGACTTTAAACTTTAAACTTTTGATCTCGTACCCTACTCGGGTACAATTTCAAAGATCGAAAGTGAGGTCGCTTGTATGGATCTATTTTCATTTCTATTTTGAAAATTGATTTGATTTGAAAATCCTTTTTCACTATCGATCCCACATATGGACGTTTTGAGCAACGAATCGATCGAAATTCTGGTTTCGGATTGGCATATTTGGATTGAGATCGTATATTAAGACCGGCCGAATCGCTTTGAAAATCCTTTTTCACTATCGATCCCACATATGGACGTTTTGAGCAACGAATCGATCGAAATTCTGGTTTCGGATTGGCATATTTGGATTGAGATCGCAATTAAGACCGGCCGAATCGCTTTGAAAATCCTTTTTCACTATCGATCCCACGTATGCACGTTTTAAGCAACGAATCGATCGAAATTTTGGTTTCGGATTGGCATATTTGGATTGAGATCGCATATTAAGACCGGCTGGAACTGTACATACCATGGAAAATGAATCATATTCTGTCCTTCGTGGTATGTATACTTACCTATTTATATATTTTTTATTTTGCAGTGAAGACAGCTGATATTGGCACCGTTAAGGGATTCTGTACTCCGAACCCGGACCCTGCATGCACCGGAACTGACGATAAAACATCTCAAATGGTAAATTATAAATAACTTTAGGTCGTGTTCAACTAAATGTGATAATGTTTGACCTGATTGATGGGAAAATGATACTAATTAGAAGAGATTGCGATTTTATATATGTTCGATAAACTTGGAATGTTCCCGAACGGGTGTGTTTACACGGGGCGGGGTCGCCCCGCGCACTCTGCGCGGACGCCGGGCGCGCGCCTCGCGGCAGTGTCTAAGAAACACGCGCGAACGATAGCACGTACATTTTCGCTCCGGGATTTTTAAGGGTGTGGTCGACAAATCCTTCACGTCGCGGATTTCGGGCTGTTGGCCATTAACATACGCGAGTTCGCCGGGTTGTGTGTTGGGGTTATCAGTCAACAAGAGGTTTTCGGGCGCGCACACGTCAGATTTGTGTGTCGCGAACTTCCGGGAGTTGATCATTCGTATACGCGTGTTCGGTACGCCGGGAATTACACTATATATTCGCTTCCACTGTAAAAGGGGTAGTGTAGACAAGTGAGCTCCCACGAGCAGAAGATATCGGAGTCAAGACAGGGGGCCCCCTTCACGACAAACGACTCGTCGAGGCAGCGGCGTCAAGCAACCGTGAGTAGTCTTACTTGTCTACCTAACATTTTGGTAGACAGAGCTGGTTAGGTCTACGGGTCATACGGGTCATTTGGGTTCTAGATACGCGCCGGGCATTGCATAATAGGCAAGCGCATAGAACAAAATTGCATTTTCGGGTCGCAATTTATAATTGTTAATACGCGGGTAGGTGCGGGTCGCGCGAGTGTTGCGTATTATTATCCACCTGTGTACTTAGCATAAGATTATTTATAAGTACTAAGTTGTATTGTTGTTTATCATCACGGGCTAATGTGTATTTAATTTTAAGTTTATATTGTAAACAATTGTGTAAGGTTCGTTGACTAAGTACAGTCACCTACACATAAGTTGGACCCAAATTGAGTAGTACAGCCACCTACAAATAAGTTGGACCCAACAATATATTGTTGCTAGTGTAGTTTGTAAGTATTGTAAATTTGGTTGTTTGTAAACCTTCCGGAGATGTCGGCAAGGCAATTGAGGGCAGCCATCGGGTCCGAGCTCAGATGGGCTGCCTCAGCGCTGTTGCTGGTGGAGCGTCGGGACCGGCAGGGGGCCCTTCTACGACGGGCCGGGGAGTTAGACGCCCGTTTGGAGAGGGCGCGCAACAGCCTGGAGGGCTTATTTGCCTTGGAGCCGGCGGCGGATCCAAATTTATTGGAGGAGGCCCGCTTGGATATGGAGCAGTTGCAAACGGCAGCTGACACCATATTCGAGCGGGAAGCGGAAATACGGGCGGAGTCGCAGACGCCGGGGGAGACAAAGGCAGGGGTCCGGGGTGCCACGGGGGTAGTGGCGCGCCTGCCCGCAATAGCACTTCCCGTGTTCTCGGGGGAGATGGATCAGTGGACAGGGTTCTTGAACCTTTTTGACTCACTGGTCCATCTACGAGGGGACTTGCCCGACTCCTATAAGTTGGCCCAGCTACTGGGAGCGCTGCGGGGGGAGCCTCTGGAGCTCCTACGACACCTGGCGGTGACGGATGGCAACTATGCCGTTGCCCGGGATATCCTCATCGCCAGGTACCAAAATACCCGCCGGCTGGTGGATGCTCACCTGGCGAAGCTGTTCGCCATACCCAGGGTGACTCGGGTGACGGAGGTCAAGACCGCCGTGTTAAACCCGCTAGTGGTGGCCAGGCGAGCGTTGGCAAACTTGGGGTTGCCCGTCTGCGAGTGGTCGTATATATTATTCTACCTTGTGTTTAACCGGCTGCCGGGGGACATGCAGCTTCGGTTTGAGCAGTCCTCATGGGGGGGTGAGGGGGATTTGCCCACCATTGACGGGCTCACCTCCTACCTTGAGGAGGAATGCCGCAGGGTGGAGAACCTGGCTCAGGCGCAGCCCGCGGGAGCTGTGGCGGCGCAACGGGAAGCCCGGGGAGGCAAGGGCCACTCGCAGCGGGGGGCAAGGTACGGCCAGGTAACCTCGGTGGAGCCCAGCGGGGGGGATCGCTGCGGCTTCTGTAAAGGGGGGGGTCACTCCTTCGCAAGGTGCGAGGAGTTCCTGGCCCTTGAGGTAAGGCGACGCCGGGGCATAATCCAGCAGCGCCACCTATGCTTTTATTGTATGGGGCCCCACTTCGCAAACCGCTGCGATAATTTACGCCCGTGCTCCTACTGCCAGGGAGACCACCACCCGATCCTCTGTATGAACAGAGCGGGACAGGGCCGGCCCAGGGGTCCGGATGGTGGGGCAGGGGGCCACGGGTCGGGGGGGTCGCAGGGCCGTCGATCACCCCGTGGAAGGGGCGACGCGCACCCCAGGGATAGTGGGGCTGGGACCGCTGAGGCCTTCATTGTCAGTGGGGGCAACGGCGCAGGTCGTGGGCAGTTCCGCCGCTCACCCGACAACAGGGGGAGCGAGCGAGCCGGCGACATCGCGGGCTGCGGGTCGGGGCGCGATGTGGGACTGCTGCGGTCCTCACACGCGTCCCAGGGTGACCAACCCAGCAATGCTGCCGGGGGACCCGACACGGGCGGGTGGCAAGGCCCACCCCTGTATTACGCCTGCGCCGGGCAGGGGGGTCCGACTCCAACTTGGGGTGGCCCACTATCGCCGCCGCTGCTGGAGCGACCGCGACTGGACCCACGGCCTCCACACTTGCGCTATCCGCCGGGGACCCCCTATGAATGGCGGCACATGCGGTACCCGGGTCGCCGCGGGGTGTATGCGGGCGAGTGGAGGCCGCCTACCGAGCCCCTCCCGGGACCCCAGCCTAGGGCAGGTGGTAGGGATGATGGGGACTTCTCGGGAGGGCCTTGGGGCTTGCGGGTACCCGAGGACTAGCTAGCGGTACAGCGACCGCTAGTCCCACTCCGACCGGAAGCGGTGGTGCTTCCGACCGTGTCGGTAGTGGTTTGGGGGGAGTGCCGGGGTAAGGCCGAAGCGGTCTTTGCACGCGCGCTGCTGGACACTGGGGCGCAGGGGAGCATTATGTCGGACCACCTCGCGCGACGGTTGGGTTTGGACATAATGCCCCACGGGAACAAACTCTATGGGGTCGGGGGTCTACAGGTGAGTGGCGTGAAAGGGAAGGTGGTTTTCAGATTCCAGGCACCGAAGCCGGGGTCGCCAATGCTGGCGGCGGGGGCGGTGGTGATGACGGAGGTGATGGGTAATCACCCTCACTCCAAGCTCAACTCGGGCATTCGTCGGATAATGCTGGACCGTGGCATCCGCGCTGGGGATCTGGCGGATCCGGACTTCGATATTCCACGCCCCGTGGACCTTCTATTTGGGGTAGATGTCCTCGGGAAGATACTCCTGCGTGACAGACGGGTGTTAGACCCACACGGGTTGCTGGCGATCAATACTGTCTTTGGGTATGCAGTGCTGGGTCCAGTCTTGCCTGCCGGGGTACCCAAGGACAGTGACCAGCTGTTAGTGGGATCTGTGCTGTCAGATATCATGCAGAAGTTCTGGGAAGTGGAGGAGCCACCTATGGCACGCCGTGTGGATCCAGAGTCCGAGGAGTGCGAGTTGTTCTATAAGCACAACACCGGCCGGCTTCCATCGGGTAGATTCATTACACGGCTTCCGTTCCGTGGTAATTGTCCAGCCTTGGGTTGGTCCTATGATGCGGCATGGGCCAGGCTGAGATCCATGGAACGGCGGATGGCCAGGGACAAGAATTTTCGGGAGAAGTATGTGGGCTTCATGCGGGAGTACGAGGACCTGGGACACATGTCGGTGTCGAAGGTGGATTGGGAGCGGGAGGACCACTATTTCCTCCCCCACCATGCTGTTCTCAAGACTCCCACCGGGAAGATTCGGGTGGTTTTCGACGGGTCGTCGTCTACTAGCACCGGGGTGTCACTGAACCAGTGCTTACATTCGGGACCCAAGCTAACCCGGGATGTGGGAGATGTACTCACGAGTTTCCGGAGGCACCAGTTTGTCTTTGTGGCCGACATCCGGATGATGTTTCGGCAAACAGTGATCCATCCGGATGACAGACGGTACCAACTGGTGCTCTGGCGGGAAGGCCCAGATAGGCCAGTGGTGGTGTATGAATTAAACACCAACACGTATGGACTGCGTTCCAGCCCTTATGTGGCGATCCGAACACTGAGAGAGTTGGCGGATCGGGAGCGACTGCGGTTCCCTCGGGCTGCTGCGATCCTGGAGCAGGATTTGTATGTCGACGACATCTGCACGGGAGCTGACAGCATCGAGGAGGGGCTCGCCCGCCGGGATGAACTCATAAGCCTGTTAGCCCAGGGTGGCTATGAGTTGAGGAAATGGTTGGCCAACTCTCCAGACTTGTTAGTCGGGTTGCCAGGGGAATATCAACAGGACCCACACCTGTTTGAGAATGTGGAGAACCCCAACATGCTGGCGGTTCTGGGTGTCCAATATAGGCCCGTCCAGGACGCCTTCACCTATCAGGTTGACTTGGACGTTCCCAGGGTGTGGACGAAGCGGACTATCTTGTCCACAGTGGCCAGGACTTTCGACCCCAACGGGTGGATTTCACCGGTCACCTTCAGGCTGAAGTGCTTTATGCAGCGGCTGTGGGCCGCGCAATTGGGATGGGATGACCCACTTCCGGGAGATCTGGAGGCTGACTGGGTGGAGTTCCACCGGTCGTTGGGTGAGGTTGATCGGATCATGTTGCCTCGTAAGCTGTTTCCAGCAGGGAAATGCCGGGCGTCTCTGCATGGGTTCTGCGACGCATCGGAACTTGGGTACGCAGCTGCGGTGTACCTCCGTACGGTGACCCCGTCGGGAAAGGTCGGGGTACAACTCGTGATGGCCAAGAGCAAGGTGGCCCCTCTCCGAGTGCGATTAAGCATTCCAAAGATGGAGTTGTCTGGGGCGGCGCTCTTGACACGGTTGTTGAATCACACCGCCACGTTATTGGGAGCCACGGTGGACCTTGATGAGGCGGTGTACGCCTGGACTGATAGTCAGATCGTACTTTGCTGGCTGAGGGCGTCGGTGCACACCCTTGAGGTGTTTGTGGCAAATAGGGTTTCTCAGATACAGAACTCTGAGACCCCCTTAGTGTGGCGGCATGTACCAGGGGAGATGAATCCGGCGGACGTAGCGTCCCGGGGCTGCCGGGCTCCTGAACTGGTGTGCCATTCTTTATGGTGGGGACCGCATTGGCTCACGCTAAAGCGGGCTCAGTGGCCGGGGACAACGGTGGTCCCCGTCAATATGGGGCTCAGGGAGCAGGTCTGCGTGGCAGAGCTTACGGAGCTGGAGGGGGGATTCCTCGCGAATCGGTACAGCTCCTTTGACAAGCTTGTGAATGTCACGGCTTGGATGAGAAGGTTCATCGCAAATTGTCGTGCGCCAACGCACAACCGAGTATTAACGCCGGTTCTATGTCCGACTGAGCGAGACCAGGCTCTGAAGGTCCTGGTACGCCTGGAGCAGTCGGTGAGCTTTAGTGACGTGTTGGATACCCTCAGGAGGGGCCGTCCCAAGCTCAAGGGAGCAGTCATGCGCCTCAACCCTTTTCTCGACAACGAGGGGTTGATCCGGGTCGGCGGTCGACTGCGGAACTCCGGGCTGGCTTACGGGTCACGTCACCCATTGTTACTGCCTAAATCGGGTTCGTTCGTGGAATTACTGATACGGGACAGGCACGTCCGAAATGCACATGCAGGGTTAACCGCCTTGATGGCGACACTCCAGCGGGAGTTCTGGATTTTGTCGGGACGTCGCATCATTCGTAGCGTTGTGTTTAAGTGCATGTCGTGCTACAGGATAAAGGCAGCCACAATGCAACCTCAGATGGGGGATCTTCCCCCTGATCGGGTCACGGAGGTTAGACCCTTCTCGGGAGTGGGCACGGACTTTGCCGGCCCATTTATGGTACGAAATTCTCGTACCCGGAACACTAGGCTAGTGAAGGCCTATTTGTGTGTGTTCGTTTGCCTGTCCACTAAGGCCGTCCACCTTGAGGTGGTTGGAGACTTAACTACTGAAGGGTTTCTTGCCTGTCTCGACCGCTTTGTATCGCGTCGGGGGATTCCGTCGTTGATTCGTTCGGACAACGGTCGGAACTACGTGGGGGCGGATAGGCATCTCAGGGAGGTCGTAGAGTTCTTAAATGTAAACCAGGTGGATATAGGGACAGGTCTTTGTCAGCGTGGTATCAGATGGGCCTTCAGTCCTCCGGGTTACCCCTCTTGGGGCGGTATTTTTGAGGCTGCAGTGGCCTCCGCAAAGCGGCATTTGTCACGCGTCATTGGTGAGACCACGCTGTCGTTCGAGGAACTCGCGACCGTATTTTGTAAAATTGAGGCGGTACTCAATTCGCGTCCGTTGTGTCCCGTTAGTTCGGACCCTAACGACTTCGAGGCATTGACGCCGGGACATTTTCTAGTAGGGCGTCCGCTTAACGCGTTGCCGGAGTACCCTTATGAGGGCGTGAGGTTGCATAGACTCACGCGGTACCAGATGTTGCAGCAGTTCGCGCAAGATTTTTGGAGACGCTGGTCATTGGAGTATCTGCACATTCTGCAGCAGCGCCTTAAGTGGACAGACAGGTCAAACCCTCCCCAGGTGGGAGACCTCGTGTTGGTTAAGGATGCCAACCTATCGCCACTGCGTTGGCGAAGGGGGCGCATTGTTAACCTGTTACCAGGGGCAGATGGGACGCCCAGGCTGGCCGAGGTCCTGGTGGGGGGTTCGGTCCTCAGGCGGGCAGTCGGTTCGTTATCCCGGCTGCCCGTAGGTTAATAAGTACTCGGGTTAGGGAGACCCTACTGCCGAGTAGGGCGGGTGGATGTTCGATAAACTTGGAATGTTCCCGAACGGGTGTGTTTACACGGGGCGGGGTCGCCCCGCGCACTCTGCGCGGACGCCGGGCGCGCGCCTCGCGGCAGTGTCTAAGAAACACGCGCGAACGATAGCACGTACATTTTCGCTCCGGGATTTTTAAGGGTGTGGTCGACAAATCCTTCACGTCGCGGATTTCGGGCTGTTGGCCATTAACATACGCGAGTTCGCCGGGTTGTGTGTTGGGGTTATCAGTCAACAAGAGGTTTTCGGGCGCGCACACGTCAGATTTGTGTGTCGCGAACTTCCGGGAGTTGATCATTCGTATACGCGTGTTCGGTACGCCGGGAATTACACTATATATTCGCTTCCACTGTAAAAGGGGTAGTGTAGACAAGTGAGCTCCCACGAGCAGAAGATATCGGAGTCAAGACAGGGGGCCCCCTTCACGACAAACGACTCGTCGAGGCAGCGGCGTCAAGCAACCGTGAGTAGTCTTACTTGTCTACCTAACAATATACCTTTCTAACCTGGTTCCCAAGGGCGGGTATGTATGGCAATACATACATACCTACCCGACGGTGTTAGATTGGTACATATTTTCTAAAAAAGGTGAAATTTGGCATAGATCGGCTTGTTTTAGTTTTTTAGAGCGTTTCCTTATTTTTTTTAGGTGGTTATCACAGAATTTATACTCTATCTCTCCCTACTAATATAATAAAACTTTTTTTTGGTTGGTTGAACGCGAATTGAGGAAGGGAAAGGCTATAAACCTCCCCCCAGCGGGGGACGCCGTCGACCGGACGGGTGATCTGCCCTTTTGCGGGGGCCATTTCACCTAATTCCGATATTCCTCCCATTTGGAGGCCAAGAGGTGTCCGGCTGTCACGGCTTGCCGTCAAGCCTACCTGTTTCTTTGGACAATTTTTTCCACTTTCAGATCCTCGTGGTCTTGTGCTTCTAGCATGTCTGTCACCATGTTTTCCCATCTTATTATTGAGGACATTTGGCCGGCAGGTGGAGGAGTTTCAGGGGTTAGAGGGAATATTAGTAATTTCGATAGCTAATCGAAAGTTCGTAAGTATGTTCACCCCTTAACAGTAATCATATGACGACAAGGATATCGTTCATAACAGTAAACCAAGTTCGCAGTTATACCTGTTCATAATAACGGTATTCACCAGCTTGTAGTTATAGAATATACTATATAAAAACCGTTTTTATTAGAAATTCGTTTCGATTCACATTAGTCAGTATTTCTCAAAGAGGGGTATGGTAGTTGATCGAAATAAAGAATGGCCGCAGTCTTACTACCACTCGTGAAGTGGTGAAATTTCTTTTCTGGAGATAAAGACAACAATCGCTAAAAGAAATCCGAGAATTAAGACCAGACCCCCTTTTTAAAGTACGAACCAACTAAAACGGGAAAGGTTTTAGTTGGGTTGGTTGGCCTTTTGGGTGTTCAGAGTGATATATATAGATAGCCTAAAACAAATCCTTCTCGATCCTAGCTGCCCCAGTTTTGAATTGGCCCCCTCAGGTGTGGGCAAAACGGTATCCCCATCTTTCAGCCGGAGAGGGGAGAGGGTTGGGCGCAGAGTTTCTAATATTCAATGTAAATGCTTTAGGCAATCAGCAAAGTATACTCTTCCTGTAAACGAGAGGTACGCCTTAATTACTGTGTGCTGGCGTTGGCCACATCTGTTAATACAATAGAGACCCATCTCTCGGCTACAGACAATGGGATCTTACATAGTAACTTAACCTAAACTAAATATAACAGAAATACATCCCCTAAGATACTTGGTACATACAACATATTTCATAAATTAACTATTAGTCGTGCTCGTTAATAGAGTATACGTGCTCGTTGACACTTCCCCTGGCGCTAGTTTGAGAAACTGTACATCGTAAAGTCACGTGATAAACGTACAATGACCTTTATTAAAATATTTTCGTTCATCTGTTACTTTTATTACATTCCTGGGCCACGTGTGTCGCCGATACAAAGGGGGACTGACCGGTCTACTTAATTTTTAAGAGATAAATCGTAAACTTTTATTCAATTATAATATTCTGGGAAATATTACTCAGCGTTATCTAGATATAAACAGCGTAGAATACACGACACAAATGTATAGTAGGTAGAAACATAAGCGGAAACTTGGGTTGGCCGGGGTGTGAGAGATTTTTCAGCCAATCTCACCTCCGGTAACTTACGACCCACAGAAGGAGTTTTAGTCGGTTCGAGTTAGAAATAACCACCCGTTGTTTCTGTAGGGATTTTGCGCACGTTAAAAAAGTACCTACATACGTAAAATCTTATACTAGTTTAGCAAAAGTTTCATTACGAGTACTTATCGAGTTGAAATATTGATTTGTTTTACCTTTAACTGCCGCTTTCCCTGACTCTCAAACCCAGAGGTACTGCATCAGAGCTTCGTCCATTAATCAGCAGGTAGGTATACCGGCTTGCTGGTAAGTTTGTTTTGGGCCTTACTAATCTTGATGGACTTTATATATCGCATTTATGAAATATTCACTATAGTTAGTTAACCGGGCTTACACATCCCTACTGCGGTTTGGTTTTTCAGAGGTTAATAGAAAGTTCTTACAGGGTCAGCAGTACGTGTGTGACACCCCTGGTCCATAGGCTACGGTAACCACTTTCCATCAGGTGGGCCGTGTGCTTGTCTGCCACCTAAGTGGCATAAAAAAGCCCTGTTGAAAGACAGGACGGAAGTTCCATAACCAAAAATAAATTCAATTTGAATCGAAAGTTATGAACTGTAATTACTTTCTTTTTTAAGAAATTCTCAGTATCTATCATTAACTCTACGAAAGCAATCGACAATCAATACCTCCACCACTTATAATACAGGAACGAAAGCCTGTTTCAATATGTATGATATGGATGAACGCTGCGGTGCTCTGCAAGGCTAATCTGGAAAAGATTGACCTAGGCTACACATGTTAATCAGATCGAGGACTTTGTAGGCTAAGGCCAGGTTTAGAGTGGGTATACTCTGGACTGAGGGTGCAAATATGAAAATAATTAATAAAGTAGAAGAAGCGAGTATGTTGTACTAGCGAATGCCCGCGGCTTCGCCTGCGATAAATATAGATATATAGATAGATAAAGTGATAAAAAGAAGCCTATGAGTTATTCTTGACTATAATTCCCTAAAACATCTAATCATCTTCACAAACTTTCACATTTAATAATTAGCAGGTTTTTTTTTAAAGAATATTAGGAACCGAAATCATCAAAATTGCTAATATTTCCTCTAACCCCTCCTACTAAGTTAAATTGCTTGTGCTAGGAGTGGGTTCACGTCGGTAGTGTAATGGCCAGGATTCGAACCCGGGACCTCTCGATCGTAAGGCCGACTCCTTAACCACTAAGCTACTGACGCTTCAAAAAGGATTTAGTAAGTCGGGAGATAAGATCTTTGCCCAACCCAATGGGAAGGACGTGTCACTATACTGTATTTAGAAATATATCAATAGTGTCGTATCTACCTATCCGATACCGTAGGCACAGTGTTTATTGTAAGTCTTGGACATACGTTGATGGAGAATTATCATCTCATTTTTTATAGAAATCAGATGACGTTTGTATCATCTGTAGGTACAATATATCACAAAAATACACGGTCTCAATCACTAACCTCCACCAGTAAATAAACAAACTATATAACATAAGCTCCCTTCTCACGTCGAAAGCAATAAGTGTCAGTTAAATTTATCGTACCTAGCGTATCACTCAGTCCATTGTCCAAGCTCGCGACCTATCCGATACCAGAGAACACCGATAAATTGAAAAAAAAAATCGTTGTCGGAACACCCCGAGAAGCTGTTCTTGCGCCCGCGCATCATATATTAATCCCTGTATTTTTTCTTCGCGACAGTCGTGCTCCGACCGCTGCACACAACGCACGTATGCGGCTCGATCTTCTATCTTATTTCAATTGTTTGCGCCGTAGGAACTTACCATGGGCCTACCCAGAGTGTTTGTGTTTATACTAGTCACTAGCTTTTTAATACTCGTATTAGAAGTAAGTATGTTTGGTAGTTGTGCGATTAGCGCTAATGGAGACTTAAGTGCGTCTGAATTGAAGGATGTCAGGCTGGAGTTTGTGAAACAGCAGATATTGAAGAAGCTCCGGTTGAGCAAGAAGCCTGAGGTGGCTGTGCCGGTGAATAGCCTACCGATGCCTGTAGCCCAGGGGAAGACCCTGGGGGATACAATGGACAATCCGCCAGCGATTGACGATTACTATGGACGTACTGAACAGAAGATAATTTTTCCTGTCAAAGGTACGTTAATTTGGTAAAGAAATATTTGTGAACAACATTGTCTCAGCGTCCCTATTGCATCGCCCCAGGATCGCCTACAAATAATTCATAGGGCTTTACATTAATCTATATAATAATGAAGAATCCATAGCTTAAATATTGGGAAGCGCAAAATTGAGAACGGCTCGACCAATTTGGATGATTTATTTTTATAGTACCTACCTTAAAGTCAGGACAGAGGACGAAAATTTTTTAAAGACCAAGGGAAAATGACCCTGCAAGTTAACAGTTTAAACAAATATTAACTTGATATGAAAAGCTTGTATTTATTGATTTCTCTGAGACATCAGACCTGTCATATGGTGACATATCTCCAGCAAACTGTTAAATATATTTTTTTGTGAAGAGTCATCATCACACTCCTCCAAAGCTTGTTGTTTAGACCCCAGGGGAAACTTCTATACTTTCTCTTTATTTGGCTTTTAGGCACCGTCTGCCGTTTAAGCATGCGACTTCGTGAGAACAGCCAGTACCTACTTGAGCCTCGTAAACTAACCTGCTGATACCCACTTACAGATAATGTTGATTTCTTAGGTTCTCCATAACTATCCCATTTGAATTCAGACATTCTTAGGCCCATATTTCAGAAAAACGTTCAGTTGTGAAAATTAGAACTGTAATTCAGAATAAAATCTGTCCTCAGATCTAGTTAAACTGAGTCTCGTTCTTGAACACGGGCTTTAAAAAATATTCAAATAAAAACTGCATACTTATATGTCACAAATTTCTTTCAGGCAGGTAAAGAGTACACACTTCTAAATTTAATCATTTATTGCAATTGTATTCTTTCTTTAAGAAGAATTTACTAGATTTTTCTAAAAGTTGTAAAAAAACAATATAAATAGTATTCAAATTACACATCATAATTATTACCGTTAATAAAAAATCTCGGTTACTTAATATGCTTATTTCTTAGGAATCAAACCCACCAATATCTGAACCTAACAATTTATCTACCGTTACTACTGCTATTAAGCCTTCAGTTACACGCATAAAGCGACTATTAATATGTAATTTAGTACATCTGGTCGTTAAGATGATGAAATGGCAGCATATTATCACGTATATCGTTGAGTACCGGCTCTGGAATAGAACTTTGGACCCGGACGGAGACACGATGCGCGCGCGTGTTGCATTCTTGGGTGTGCGGTTATATTTTTACTGACAGTTACAAAATCATATTGCAGATTTGTAATCGGAAATTGACATAGAAAATCGTCACGTCCTTTACTATTGGGGTAGGCAGATGCATGTAATATTGTAGCTGTACTACTAACTAATATATAGCTACATAGTTAAGTTATGCCACACAATATAGGTCTAGAGAGCGCGGTGTAGAATGGCATTGAAAATTTATTTATACTTAAATTATTAGCTATTTGTAGCTTAGAGACCGATATTCTTAGCAATCCATGGATTCTCCGTGTGGGTGTCGGGTCCATCGTGTTACTGAGTTGGGAACTCAGGACAGTGCCTGGGACTTGTGACCGAAAAACAACAGAAAATAACAGAAACTATAGAGAGCTTCGGATGCGACTGAGATTAACGCTAGGATGAAGAAGCTAAGCAAATAGTTAAGAAGCCTCTTGTTCGAGAGGTCCCCGGTTCGAATCCTGGACATTACAGGATGCGCATTCTATCATTGCACCACTCGCCATAGGCAGGGAATTCATCCTCACACACTGCGACCGGAAATGGTGCGCACCGTGCGTTTTGAAAGGAACTTCATCCCACGCACGCTCAGGTTGTGGAATGAACTTCCTGCCGTGGTTTTCTCAAGCGACTACAATATGGGGTTCTTCAAGAAGGGTATTAGAAGGTATCTAGAGGGTCGATAGCACGATTGTGACGCCCCTGGTGTTGCAAACGTCCATAGGCCACGGTAACCACTTCCCATCAGGTGGGCCGTGTGCTTGTCTGCCACCTAAGTGGCATAAATTTTTTTTTATATCACTGACGTTTATTGATTCGAGGAGTTCACGACAACATTAGTAAAAGCAACGAATGTAGCGGAGATGAGAGATAAGGTTTTTGAGATGGATGTGTGGTGTAACGAGAATGGATGGAATAAAAAATAATCAATTTTCATTGATCAATTTATATAGATTTGAACTGTGAGCGACTGTCGAGGTAGAACATCATTATTTATGAGAAGAGATGAAAGTAATGTTGTTAAAAACCTTTAAAGTATGAGGCTTTAGAAGCTAGGGGAATGGCAAAGGTTGACCCAAGGAAAGAAAGCGATGAAAATTTGGCAAGGAAGGGAATCACTGTGGAGGTGACATCTGACAGGAATGTATAGAGGACAATTATCTGTTGAGCTGACCACTGTCGAGCTGACCACAAATAATTAGGACAACGGCAAGTATACAAAAGACAAGCGTTGAAATATTATTAAACTTATATCCACTACAAATGCTATGAGTGTTTAAGTTAGTATATATGTATGTAGGTATATGTAGATGTTTGTTACTATGTGTGTAAAAACGATTGAAAGAATCTGAATGAAGTTTGGTACAGAGAAATATTATAGCACATCGGATACTTTTTATCCTGGATATAGTTTCCTGCGGGTCTCTGAAATGGTTTAAAGATGGCCCAAGATGGTTACATAGGAGGGTTTTTGTGGCGTAGCTCTGTGGTCAGAGCACTCCCCCTGTTAGTTATGGGTCGTGAGTTCAAGTCCCATCTGAGCATTCAGATTTTACAATCTACGGCGTCATATAGACGAGGCAACTTTCTCGCACGTTTCGGTTCGATAGTCGTATGCCACTTTCGCTAGCAATGATCGCCCTACGATTATCGTATCAAAATGTTTACATACAGGCGACCGCCTCAAATCTCGCCTACGATTATATCATACGAGATTCGCAAGTGACATATCACCTTATACCTAATGTTATTGTTTTAAAATTCTTTTTAGACGGATATCAATATTCAATTGCGAGGCAATTCTGACCAGCCCCTCTAGACAAGTGGAATGGAATAACGAATGTTTGGGATTTGACGTATTTTTCATGCGTTAACGACAGACACATCCGTCAAATCCCATACATTCGTCATTATTATCCGTGGCGTAGCGGTAGTGAACGCGGCCGCTACGCAGGAGGCGCGGGTTCGATCCCCGCTCAGTGCAAATATTTGTATGCATGAATATGTATATTTGCATTGGTCTGGGTGTTTCTATTTATAATATGTATGTATTTACAAAAAAAAATCGTATTTAAGTATGTTTATCCGCATTCTAGATTCCATAACACAAGCTAGTTAAGCTATGCTTACCATGGGTCTAGATAGCGTTGTGTGAAATGTTGTGGAATATTTATTTTATTTTTTTATTTTATTCTATTCAATCAAACGCCGGACAACGAATTGCCACTTGTCGATAAGAGCAGGTGTAGACGAGCGAGCGGCAATTATTTCTGTGAATATTTAGACGAAGCAACTTTTTTCTGTCCTAACGAGAATCATATCTTCGAGGCGAGAAGCTTGTCTCGTCTAAATGACACTTAAATCGGTCCTCGAAACGGGCTATGTAGTTCATGCGACCAGAGCTGCAGGCAGATATTAACAAAAATAACAATGTCTACCAATAGTCTAGCAAACAATCAGGAATATCCCCTTAATTACTAATTTCGGACGCAAGTGAGTCATAACTGCGATAAATAATATAAATATACATCAAAAGGTATACTATAAGAGAGTTTGACGTCATAATGACGTCTGTGTGTCAGGAAACGTCACATAACGAATGTAACGCTAATCACTCACACTGATTACATAATTGTAATGAATAATCATTATAACGTTATCGATTATAATGTTAATCGATTTGAAAAATCGATTATAATATCGATGCACGTGTTGCGGCCGCGTGGGATCAATTGATTGAGGTAACTGGTGCCCTTCATACCTCAAATTACCATTACGGATAGCTCTTAGACATGTGGCAATTCGCTGGAGAACAGAATGATTTTTCGTCAACGTATGTTATTTATCTATCATTTCAGAAATAAATTTTCGCTTAAATTATACATGGATAAGTATAGGCTAAAATTAGGCATTAATAAGAAGAGGCAGTATCTGCAGCCGAACTAGGACAAGCCTGTATCTCGGCTTACAGCGCCGATCCCCGCTGAATCAATCTATTTCTTTTTAAAAAAAATATTTTTGGCTTGGTTATAAGACCTTTATATCATGTCTTCATTTGTTTGTATCTTCATTTGTTGATGATGAAATTTAAATAAGTTAATATTGATGATGATGATGATGACGATGACGGTGACGACGACGATGAATGTAGATTGCTGCCTCAGTAAAGTTGTGGGGACTTTACTAAAAGCTCCCTAGGTAGATTTGGAACAAACACGAAAAGTACAAAATCACTGTTATATGCCACTTTCCTACACTTGTGTGAGTTGTCTAAGACATCGTGACTAAAATCCACCATTTTTGTACATAAAAACTGGAATTCACACCAATTTCGGAAAATAAAATAATATTACGATGCACATTTTCCTGCGTTCGCGTCAAAACTCTTATCAATCTATTGCATTCCACACATGTATAGAGGATGGTCAATCAAACCATTATTAGGCATATTCTTCGTCACGTCTCTGAAGTGTTGCCGTTTGCCGTTGCAAGAGTGACATAAGCAAGAGTTGAATATCTTCTATACATATCTATTTACTTGTCCCTACTGATTGATTTATCAACGCAGAGTAAACTAAATCTAAACTACCGGTTCTACAAATTTAAGAGTTTGGCAGGTGATGCCTTTTATGGTGTAGGCATGCACTAAGAAAGGAATTTTGGTCATTTTACGACTAAAGAGTAAAATAGGCAAGGAATTTTTGTATTGAAAGTTCATACAGGATTTTTTTGCGAATTTATACCCGAGTGAAGATCGGATCGGGGGCGGGGACGCTAGTATATAAAATATAAATAAGCTGCGATAAAAATCGCTCGAAAATGGAGGAATTCCGTATCCGATACAACCTTTATGTCCATGAAACCACAGATAAACTTTAACCGGCTTGCTGCTGTCGCCTGATTATGAGGAACCAAAAATGTCTAGCCTTGCCGCTTCCATAAGACCCTGTTAGGAAAAAAACCTAAAGAATATAGAGTCGATATCGTAACAATGACAAGCATGTTACTAGTTTAATAGGAGTTTTCTTAATTGTAGTTCAATATTTCTTAAATATTTCTAATTTAATTTAAGTAATATATTTAAAACGGTATTATTTATATCGTATTGTTGGAGACTCTTCTTTAAAAAAGAAAAATTAAGATTGGTGTAATGAAATCACATTACACCAATCTTAATTTTATAACGATAAGATATCTTTTCAACTAATTAACATATATATATCAACACGGAACTAAATTTTAATTAATTTATCTTATTGGGACGGGCAGGGGCAATAAAAAACTAACGCAGTTTGCCCCCTGACCCCACTAATTTGTCAACTCTCTGTTATCTGGCCTTAAATTTAGAAATTATATACTTACTATTGATTTTATGAACATTGAGTAGAAGGTATACCTAACACTACCCAGTATGTTTATTTTTATTTTGTGGCAAATATAAAAGAACTTGTATAGCGGTTATACTTAGGCTCGTCCCATATTACGTGGGTCTTACAAGTTACTGGTGAAAAGTGGACGTATTAATTCGCCTGTTCCTACCCAGTTTTTCATTTTTTGTATCATTTCCATGAAGTAGGGCGCTGTGTGCTTGTCTGTCAATTAAGTGGTATACAAAAATTCTCCTTCGAGCCTTTCTCAAGTCCGTCTAAATACGGAACCACACCTTATCAACACCATGAGAGGTGATAATTTTTGGACAAAACATTAAATCATTAAAACTTACACTTTGTACAATCTTCATCATCATTTCACCTTACTTCTCAGTTGGATCCTCGGGACCAGGGGTCCGCTCCTTCTTCTTCTACATCCTCTTTTTGATTAGGCGTTATAATATATAGCTTTTCGGGATCGATTAATGTCTGACTTCTCAACAAACCCATCGCGAGTATGTAGGAGTGCTTCAAGGTGCTACTTTAGGTCCCAATAATTTATTATTCATAGAATGTACATTTCGAATATACGAAGCAAAAATATAGTTTATCCTGTATCTTAGATCATGTTACGGCATTTGTCAAATCTTAACGAAAAAATAATTCATTAAAAACAAAAAACAAAAATCCCGACTGTTGCTGAAAAGTCTGAAAGAAGTTTACTGTATCGCTTATCGGTTCAACTCCTGTCGAAGCAAAAATATGGTTAACCCTGTACTTAAGATCACGGTTACGGCATTTTTATATGAGTATTTTATGTATATGTATGATGGTTTTAAATGTATGTATATGTAATGCCTTTTGTCAGGGTTATACCTCGACATTAATGTACACTAGACTGCCTCTCTCATTGGATTGCAATTCCTCTGTGCACTCACAGGTTTACTGGAAGAGAACTCAACCTTGAGTTAAGCTCGCTATTGTACATAATATTTCACTTGTTTTTACAAATGCCAAGTGTACATAAAGAATAAATAAAGAAAAATAAATAAGTTTTATAGCAGACGGGGCCACACTTTCTTAATTCGGTTTATGATTAGAAAATGGATACCCCCTGGTATCCAAATTATTTCGGTCTTTTCAGCCCCAGTAAGTTAAAATAAAAGGTTACAGACGGATTTCAACTTCAGTTGGCTTTTTGTGATCTGTTTACATATATTCAATAAATTTATGCATCTGACTCATTAAGAGTTTAAATTAACTCAAGAAAGCTTTCGACATGTGTAATTTTAAAAACTTTTATTTCAATCAACTAGTCAATGAACCTATTACAGCCCACTGCTGGACATAGATCTCAGCCAATAGGCGCCCTTTCTGCCGATCCTCCGCCTTCCGCCTCCTGACTGTCCTAGCCACATTTTTTTACTTTTATTTGTACTAAGTCAATCTAATTCAATATATATAACATCCAGTCACATCTATCTGAATATTAGCACTAATTAGTCCTACACGCGACATAAGATCTAACGTAGAATGGAATTCGTTCATAGCTATAGATATTATATCCGCAGTAATAGGTCATTGGGTCACTAGTGCCAATTATCTATTTTCAATGAACTAAACGTCTACTGTTTGTAAATATAGAGTTAGTTCTAATTACATTGAAGTTTCCTTGTATACTTTGATCTATTAAGGCAATTATTTCGTTAATGTTGCAAGCTTTTTGATCCGGGTTTCGCTGTTCTACGCTTTCTACTTCTGATGTGGCTTTATAGAAGTCTTTAACAAATACTATCTAATCATTCAAGCTTATGAGTGAAGGTTATACCAGAAGCAAAGTTTGAGCTAGAGCTACGTCTGTTATTCGGTAGGTTTACTAACTTGCAGAGATGTCCGTCTCATGAGGTGCGGGACGAGGGATATGTTTAAGGCAACGTAAAGGAATGCCGGCATCTATTGACCCGAGACGACACGTGTGAGGTTCTAGTCGAATACCTTCTTTGTATTGTCAAGATGTTTCGTGAATATTGACTTTTTCTGTTTCTAGTTGAATGCTAGGTAATTATTTATTTTCATTATATTATTACGTCAGCTATCACCGTGCGAATGTTGAGTCAATTCAACTTGTTGACATCACTATATAGCAGAAAGTCTAAATCGGAGTCTTCAAATAAGTATAGTGTTGGCTAATAAGTAAATGTAGTGCTAAGTGATGTGTACCAAGAACACTTAAACGCAGTGTCTTCAGCTTTAACAAAAGCTTAGCAAACGTTTTACATAGTAAAAGTAGAACTGTAGTCATATTCAAAGAAAATAAACGATTGATTTGATTTACTTTAAAAAGCGTTGTTGGACTTATGGTTACGTTATAGATTTATTTATTGATTTGTTGATAGACACACCAACAGTATACATCATTATTATCGAGAAATACAAGGTATAGTTCTGATATGTACACCTATTAAAGGCATGTACAGTTCACACCATAGGATAGCGTACGATTAAGTGCTAGTTAACAAAAGATTTGAAATTTAATAAGTAGACAAAGAAGGTTTGCATATTCTATAAAAGCGATCTCGATACCTTTCTCCTGAAAACAACACGTGTCAGGGGTGAATTGAGTCCTATGTTGGTTCTCACTACCTAGTGGTTGGTAGAAGGTTCTAACTAAAGGTTAACGCGGCGGATTTCTAGAAACAGTGTACAGAAGGCGGTTTGATAGGTTACTGAGGTTACTTAAGGTTAGTAAACTTATAAAAACAGTGCAACTAACGATTTGTACTCCATTATAGAATTATCTGTACCTATTCTAAATGATGTCGATCACGCATAAGCGGTATGGATTCGGCCTCCAAGATAAAGGTGACCTCTCCACTCTAACAGATACTAGCATAATACGTATTACAATTATACGTTAATTATTGAGGTTTAAAAAATATTTCTTAGAAATGAGGTAATTGGGAAAAAATATGAACGATGATCTCATTTTTCTTACTTAGAATGTCATACGGCATTTGAAACGAACATTTGTCCTGTCTATTATTCTTATGACTTGCGGTTAGTCGATCTGGCTAGGGGACGTCCCACCTTCTGATTGCCTTTGAATTGTGTCTCAGCCTTTTCCACATTATCCATTTTTCAATGTCCTCTTGAGCTGTCGTTTTTCGTATTAATGCCTCCATCATCTTCGTCTTCTCTGGCCTCTATCCCGTTACTCGAGGTCCTCTTTTCTAATCTCGCCATCTTGTTCTCTTCTGTGTGTCCTCCTCGTCAAACCCCAACTACCTTACGTCTCTCCGGACATGCTTCATCCTTCATCTACTCTTTAAACGCACTTTCTTACAACAGGGCTATTTCTTGCAGGGGTTAGTATACTCTTTGGTACTTGATGCATGCTCAATTTCAATACAGTACTAGTATCACTATCGAACCAATTATTCAGACCTAACAAGGTGATAGGTGCATTGTAAATAACGATAAATTAATTAATTGGTCTCTTACCTAATAAAATACCTCTTAGTAAATTTATTATTTCTATGATAAGGATGATAATGACGTAGTTGGAGCCCTGAAAAGTTCAGTTGAATCAGAGTCAGATTGGAAAGTCGATCCCAACAGAATTGGGAAAAGGCTCAAATAATGATGATGATGATGATGACGAAGATGATAATTTTAAGAAAAAGAAGAGAAATTCGATCAATATTCATTTATAACAATTTAGTAGTAAATGCACTCGAAGCCAGCGGGCTTGCATGAAGGAAGGTCGTGATAATAGAAACAGATATCCGGCTGTTGTACCTGAATGTAGTGAAGTAGTAGTAAATACTAGAGTAGAAGTATGCACAGTAAATGCAGTCTTTTCAGTGATTAGGTATAAACAACATGCTTATAAAGTTCAAAAAATAAGAATCGCAGTAATTGATGTACTTGTAAACAACGTTATCAAATTATTGTGATAATTCATTAATTACGAGGTATAAAAATGGGTAAATATTTACGAACATGCCGATATATTTATTTTATCTTAAAAACTATACACGGAAGTTCATGGGTTCACTTTTACGTTGGGAATAACCGTTATCATATTAACTGAATAACTAGAATCATGATATTCAGCATCTATATTTACAGTGTTTGTTTTCATGAGCTACTGATAACTTATAGTTTTCTTCCGGTACTGAAGAAAAGTTCTTCTGAATATCCAACAGTAAACATGACGCTGATATCAATTAGTTCTAAAGTAACACGATAGCTTATGTTGAGATTGATATCGAAATAATTTCTGAAATAGTTGAAGATTAAATATCTTGCATTGATACTTTTATAATTTAATCAGAAATTTATTAGTGCCTTTACGAATAATCCAATTCAAATAGGTTAATATTTTCTAGATATTATTCCTATAACAGCTTGTAGTTGATTGTCCAAAACACCAGAAGTTTTAAAAGTTTGATTTCGAAATTTCAGCAAATATGACTTAAATAAAAATGTTACCTTTACCGTTCTACCAAAATAATGTACATATCTTATCTCATATCTTCAACTGTTCTTACTCTCTTTACACGGTTCAATATTCAAAATAAACACTGCGTCAGTCCGCGCAGGAGCACAGGATCTGCTATTCTCGTGTTGTCAATCGAGTTCTAAACGGGTGCCTTACATTTGCTGGGATACTAGGTAACCGGCACTTATGTCTATAAAAAGGGAGATTAGCCTTCATGTAATTGAAGTTTGGACTCGCCGTTAAAGATATTAATACCACTAATTGACGATCAAACCATTCAGACTAGAAATAAAAACCTGTTGCTAACTTTGTTCCCATCAGGTATTGCTAGTTATGCTTTGGTCCAAAGTCCAAGTAATAATATTTTAAAAAATCATTCGTCTTTGGTTTTTGCTGAGTCTATTTTTAAATTATCTGATTTGGTAATTACAATGTTAGTATAATTGCTACGTTTAATATCTGTTTCTATGCAGAAAGATACTGCGTACCGTCAATATTGATCTTTCTTATTCGATCTTACTATCTCTTAGACGATAGGTTAAATAATTTTCTTGTCTCATGTTCATAACATAAAGGCCAATTTTTCTAATAAAATTCTATTCAAAATTCTCGATGTATCAAAATCCAATGAAATGTCAAGAACATTTATTTTTTGTAATACAATTTACAAGAAAGAACATGGACTGATCGTTTTTAACATTAAATCGAAGCTTGATTTGAAAAAAAAAGTGAGAATTGGGTATTTGATTTGACTGACTAGTCAAATTAGTTACTTTTTACCAAACGTCAAAACGGTAAGTTTTAAGGAATACTGTACGAAAAATATATTTGTGACGTCATTATACTTAATAGTCAAATAATTTCCGATTATAATCAACATATATATGGATTATTTAAAATAAATATAAATGATAAAATAAGAACAGAAGCAACTGTTTTCACTCTTTTACCATTCTTAATTCAATAAGTTCAGCTAGATTTTTTTAACAACAGGCAAATACCCAATTAGCCCTCTTTTTTTAATAGCGATCTTTTCTGTCATTTGGGATTTTGAGAATAGGTCGAAACAGGATTTTGAACAACGTTTCATCATGCGAACCGGCATACTAGTTGCATCCAAAACTTGCACCTTAGAGCTTGCAGTCCTCAATCCTACTCTTTCTGTCTTGCCTGTTATGGCACTAACGCACATCTGATTGCATATTTCAGTATATTTTGGTTTCCAAGTCTACAATTTCATTGCAAAAACCAAATCTATTTGCGTCGATGATGAATTTTAGCTGTCAAAACTAAAACTCCAATATCATCTTCTACCAGAGTGATTGTATATTTTTTATTACAAAAATTAAAACACTGGACTTGAGATAACATACCTACACATGTCCATCTGTTATCAGGCTGGTTGATCCCAGTGTCACTCCTTGGTCCAATTAACATAGGGTCAATATAGTACGTGTATACCTACAGTATACAACAATACATAAATAATTTTGTAATTATGAGTCGTTGGTTATGTCCGTTTTGTTTTTATCTGGATACGCTTAGAGACGAATTTGTAATACGACTTGGACGCTAAAATGTTTTTAACTAATCTAATATTTTCTTTCGTTAACAATTGTGAGAAATTTGAATCAACAATAAATGTAGGTATGAAATGCTGGAGTAGCGTCTCGATGGGTTTTCTGCACACAATATGATGTTATACTGCTTTTTTTGGCAGAGGGTGGAGAGTATCTCTGCCTAGTTCCACGAGAAACCCGTGATGTTTACGGAGATATGGAGATGATTAGCAGAGTTGACTTTAGAGGAGCAGAGAGGGTGGCGGAATTGACGTCGAATTGCCATCGTGGTGTAGTAATTGGTTTCAAACATTGTTATAGCGATAACAATGTTTGAAGAAAAAGTCGAATCCCAATCTTTTTTGAGTAATTCAAACCGATATTGGTTCATTAGAATATATTTATAAGCTATGTGGAAATACAATTATGGTACAATTACTAAAAGAGACTTAGGTTGTGAAATTAAATCGATTTTCTAAAAAATACTTGTTTTATCAGTTAATGGCGAATTGCCTGGGTAATTTCTTTTACTCCTAACATTTACTTTCTCAACACCTGTTGTCTAACGTGCAGAACGGGGTTTTGTGCCGTTCTTAAGGCGTCGGACGAGTATGTTGGCCAAGCCACTGTGTTCGCTAACTAGGCCAATGAAAAATTACATTTAGGGTTACATTTGTCAGAGGATGCCAAGGGAAGATGAATAAACCAGATAGTGGGCCATGGGACAAGGCTTGCAACCCCGCAAATTTGGATTTAAAATTAACCCCCCCCCCCCCTTTTATATTAAAAACATATAATTGTATCCTCTGACAAATGCACGCTAAACACCGAAGATTTTATTGGAGTAAATGTGTAAAGCATTAAACGAATGTTTTCTTTGGTTTCAGGTGAATGTTTGACATCCGGCCGATATCCATTTGAATGTCTGCAGTTTGAACTGCCGCCTGACTTGGAACCAGAAGAACTCTCTATGGTCGAGTTATGGTTTTATAAGGTACGTCTTGATTAGTTTTATTTCTTTTTCTTTCACCCGATGTATAACTCCATTTTTGGTCCATTTTGGCTTTTACAAGAGATTGAAGCTTGAACCTTAATCCTGAGGGGAAAGCTTGCGCCAAAGCACCGTCGGCGAATTCACCAGTAGGCTATTGCAATTTTGTATAAGACTTGTTTTATAAGTCTTAAAATCTGCCGTTCGGGTTATAAGCTGCTGGTAAATCCGTCACCACTCACACGACCCTCTTTAAAATCTCTATCTTTGATAACAACCGGAATTAAGTTAAGATGATGATGAACTAATACATCACTTTCTTAAAAGGCTATTTATAATGCTTGTATTCTAAGTCAATCAAACAATTGGCCTATCGCCGTCCAACGCTGGACATAGGCATCTCATAATGTTGGGAGGCTTTGACCTACGGTCTCCATGCTGGCCAGAGGGGTCTCTCGCAGTAATATCATCTGTGTATTTTAAGCTACCTCTTATGACACCCTTCGGATGAGATGGCATGGTGATACTTGTATTGTTTCTCCGTCGATTCAGGATCACGACTAATACTTATAAATGTCAAAACTATTGCTTCTACTCGTAAATACATTTACGGCAGATTCGCAAGACAAATATATTAATTTGAATTTGAATGAGAAATAATCTGACAAAGAATTAACAGTAACTTTTTTAATATGGATAATATTGTTTATTATTTCAGGAGAAAGACCCTCTCGATCAATACAATCAAACCTATGTGATATCGGAAGCTGCCCACTGGGATAGTCAGCAAAAGTTCAAGAAGACGAAGCCTATTGCCATCACAGAGACTGATATTGGACAAGGATGGGTAAAAGTGGAACTAGCCTGGGCTTTCAGGGTGTGGCTGGAGGGCATGCAGAGACAGCATACGTTGCACGTGGCATGCAGGACTTGTCAGGTGAGCTTTTTTATTCAATTATTATATCTTTAAATATTTAGTTATTATATAAGTACTACAATAATAAATTTATTGTATGTTTCATACCGTGGCTAGTGGTTTCGAGCAGGTTAGCACAAGGCATGGTTAGGTTATAATAACCAGGTTAGTTTCAGTCTTTAAACAATGAGATTTGAGACCTGTTTATGTCCCGAAGGACACGTTAAGCCATTTGACCGGTCACTTTACGGACAATTGAGACAGTCGAGTAACTGGAACCCTAAAAACTGTAACTAAATACACGAATATAAAATTCCTTGGGATCCCATCATCAGATGCCGAATTAGTAGCAATGGGATCACCTTGGAAGTACACTATTTCAAATATATTTTTGTAATCGGTTCAAAAATGATGGAGAATCGATCGGTAACGTACATTGCCATGAATTCTAGTTTTAACTCGAATAAACATCCACCTCGGAAGTAGAAAAACACTCGAAAGATGCTTCTTAACTTAAACTAATTCAATCTTATAATTGTTTCAGTCCCATCAGTCGCTTCTCTCGTTCCAAAAAAAGCATCATCCATTCATTGTTCTATACACGAAATACGCCGGAAAGCGTCGTCGCTCAAGGGCGTTGGAATGCAGCCCTCATACCAACGAATGCTGCAGAGAACCCCTCTATGTGAGGTTTAAGGACATAGGTTGGGACGATTGGATCATCAGACCAGAAGGATACCATGCCTACTTCTGCAAAGGCAGCTGTGCTGCTATATCAGCGGTGGCGAATACTAATAGCAATCATCACAATATTATAAGAGTAAGTATCATTTTGGATGTATCCTTGCATGTACAGTCGACAAAGGAGATACAGTTGCAAGTTTATATGAAAGA
Organism: Eilema caniola; assembly: GCA_949126895.1. Lineage (NCBI taxonomy): Eukaryota > Metazoa > Arthropoda > Insecta > Lepidoptera > Erebidae > Eilema > Eilema caniola. The sequence goes on along the minus strand of OX421488.1, from coordinate 1,481,543 downwards.
GTGCAAATACATGCATATGCATGTATTTGCACTAGTCTAAGGTGTAGTTTCTATCCATGAGAGACTTTATGACGTGATTTACTTAACGATAGTGCATTTTACAGTTTGCGTAAATATTTAGAATTAATGAAAGAAATTTGAATAAATTGGAAGAGCTTACTCGCCATGTTAGAGGAGGTAAAATACTGCCAAAGAGGCAACGCTCTACATGATTGCAGAGGCCTAAGGCATTAGTGACCTTGCTCAGGGTTCTCAATGATGCGAACTGCATGCCGTTACAATCTGTCGGGAGCATCCAATAAGTGCTATGCGGAGAAATGAGTACTAAACTCCTCAAAAACTACCTGTAGAATGGTTGTAAATGTAGAAGTAATAATCAAGACGTTCATAAAAGTTATAATTGGTTGACAGTCTCATCATCATTTTCTTAATTCTTTGCATTATTCTCATCCTTTTGAATCGGTTTATGTTAGTCCTTTTGGTAATAACTCTCATCAAACCTCCAAATTCCGCGAGGAACACCTATGACAGAACCTCATTCGTCAATCAATAGAGCTTAACTTCCTGGTGATGTTGGCTTGGTCTCTAAGGCTTAATAGATTCCCTCACATTTGCATTTATTTTGGTTGTTATTAAATTTAAGCTCTTGTTTACAGAAATATTACTATTCGGTGTTCGATAAACCCGAACTGAAGCCTTGCTGCGCTCCTACCACCTTCAGATCTCTCCAACTACTATACATGGACTCAAATAACACTGTGACGCAAAAAACCTTACCGAACATGATCGTGGAGTCTTGTGGGTGTATGTAATTCGCAAGATTGACAGTAAATTTGTGTTTTTAGAGCATGTAAGCTATCTCTATAGTTGTCGGCAACTATAACCTCGGTTAAGTGATCCTCCATATTGTCTAAGCAGCTCGCATCTTGGATAATATCGGATTTATGATCTGCAGTTCGCGGATGCAACAGCCAAGGATTTAGTTTAATATATTTTTATTACTAGAAGTGTTCTATTGCATTGGAATGGAGTAAAATGACAGTTTAATTAAGTTCAGAAGCATGAAATAGTCCCGATATGAACGTTAATTGGTTGTCTATCATACAAGGCCGTGATCTTCAACCAATGAGCGTACAGTATTTGGTGTGATAAGTTGTAACTGTGTGTGAGTGTGTTAAAAACTGTCGACAGGAAGACTGCGACCGCTATACCGCGCCCTAGGGAAGTGAGAGTTATATAAATATATATATATATATATTGGTCGAGAGCGACTGACCAAATCTGACGGTCGATTGGTCGATACTCCCATCGGCTCGCCGCGCACATATCCTAGGCGCGGTACAGCGGTTACGATCGATCGATATAGTTAAGAAGCTTGATTTTCTATTTCATTGTGATATTGTTGTTTTTACCCGAAGGAGACACGTGTTTTAATTCAATTCTTATAAAACTTCTAATCAATTTCAGAGATTGATTTAAATTTTTTTAAAAGTACTTAATGGTTATCAACTTGACCATTTCATTATACTGTATGGACACAGTATGATATCAAAATGCATCAGCAGCTTTTGTTCTTGAAACTGTCAATGTGTGCATATCATGTGGTGTATGTTTATATTGAATTTAGAGAAATGAAAATTATGTTATCATCATAGTTGATGAGTGTTGTATTTTAATATTTTCGCTCAAGAAAATATTTATTTCGCGTGTTAAATTAAATATTTACGTTACTTATAATGTAAATGTTAAGTATGATAAATTATCAAATGTTTTGTATTTTAATGTTAAAATGTATAAATTTCGCATAAGATAGTTCCTATTTAGTTTTAGTTAGGAAATTTAAAGTGTGAGTTAAATACGAATGAAAATGATAAGTGATGAAACCTTATATCAAAACGATACTCAGTCCAGAATCTCGATTTATAACTAGATCTGAGGACAGGTTGTATTCTAGATGACAGTTCCACTGTCGTTGTGAGAGTTGATTCACATCTGCCCCTCTAGACAAGTGACAATTCGCTAGCCGGCGTTTGGTGGAATAGAATGACGAATGTATGGGATTTGACGTATATGACAGTCGTTAACGCATGTCAAATTCGTCAAATCCTATACATTTGTCATTCTATTCCATCAAATGCCTGCACTTTTAGACAAGTGAAAATTCCTTGGCCGGCGTTTGATAGAATAGAATGACGAATGTTTGGGATTTGACACATTGAACATTTGTCATTCCATTCTATGCAATGCAAATCAAAAAAAAAAAAAAAAACAATCAATATGCAAATCTGCAATGTCAGCAGTCTGACAGTGGTGTTGTTATGTATAAAAAAATAGCAGAATCTGTGGCCTGAGCGTTCTTCTGGAATACGGCCCTCAGTTTCTTTGTCAAATAGTCAGATATAATTTACAGTTTTGTTGTCATATTTTTGTCATACTTATCTATATATTCTAATATATTGAAAGGAAGAGTTTCGTAAACGCCTCGTATAGTCAGCATCATTTATATTTCATGACGAAAATAATGTTTCAAAGGCGGTATGTTTAAACAAAATTTAATCAATGATGTTCTTTCATTCGGATTGTTAAGTTTATCCACTTTTGACGCTGACCGTACGTATTTTAATTTCCCCTCCACGTTACGCGGCGTGTTGTTGTAACACTGCGTGCGCTGTTCGTGGCGAACATCAGCAGCGAACGTTACACCGTGTGTATAGATTAATTACGTTAATATTGTTAATACACGATAGTTGAAAAGCGAAAGGGTACAGGCGACATCGAATATTTAAAGGAAAAAGATCTGAAATGACATCGTAGATTTCTGACCGAAAAGTGATTTGCTGCTTATACCCTTTCGACAATCGATGTATTGTTCGATAGCCGGATTTGTAAAAATGTACTTAAATATTGTCGTGTCCCAGTTAACATGTAGATTGTATACTACGCGCTTTATTAGAAGATTACTCTGAACATCGTATTGTATTTCAATTACTTACACGAAATTATTAACATAAAAAATCTTAATGTTGTTTCAGAAATTAGATTGATAATAGTTGATAAACACTTTGAAAAATAATGAATGGATTTTGCCATTAATTACGTAGGTTGAACGAAAATTTTGGAACCGCTAAAGATCTTCCGCAAAAAGCCTATGTCATCAGCAAAATTGCGATTTTGATTTTATGACAGATGATATTTAAAAAAAAAAAACAACTATTTTTATATACGGGTTCTGCATCTCCTTCAATATACAAAATTTATTTGTGGTCTCTACAGCTTGATACTTTAATTACTTGGTCCTAAAATGTGCTCTATGCGTGTAGTACACGTTCTTGACTGTTTAGTGGATAGCACGGACTGCCACGGCCGTGCACAAGATAACGAAACAGTTCTCATATGTATTTAGGTCCAAGAAACGTGTCCTGAGCTAGTCTTACATAGAGGTCATTGATTACATAGTAATATTGTACTCATTTATACACGTATGCGCAAGAGTGTTCAGAACGGTCCGAAACTTTGGCGTGTAGTTTAACATAATGTCGTCTAAGTATTATAGAATAAGTGCAAAGGAGTGCATGTTGAAAAACATGATTATTAAAAGATACTTTCTAATGAAATATTTCGTTTTAATTTCCTCATTAGCTGATAAAAACCACTCCATACTTTTGCATTCCACATCCAGTCCGTCGCAGCCACCTTTTTCAGGTCATCGGTCAATCCGGCTAGGGGGCGTCCTACCCTTCGTTTGTCTTCTCGCGGTCTCCACTAGATTAGCCATATGTTATTCCAGACCATAATTTATCCTCTATCAACAGTTCAATTCCAGCCTTATCAGTTCAGCCGTTAGATTGCGATTGAATAGCAAACATCTAAATACACTCGAGAGCAATGAATCCGGGTCACTCAAAGAATCCAAAAAATCTCGGAAAGTAAGAATGCTAGGTTAATTCAATAAATTGTATTTAATAGACAATTTAATACTCCTTAAATGAAAGTTAAAAAAATATGAGTCACCATACATTTTATTTACACAAAATTACATAAAGAAAAAAAACTGCTGATCTCTCCTTAAAACAAAAATAGGCAACATGAAATTTTTGAACTTTATGACGATTTTCTTGAATTTCAATACTTCGTGTTACCTCCTCGTGCTTCCATTACTGCGTATACGCGGTTTGGCATGCTGTACACCAAGTTCCTTATACGATTTTGGGGAATATTCTCCCATTCCTCTGTGAGAGCAATTTTGAGCTCAGGAAGCGTGATTGGGGGAGGGTTTCGTTGTTTTACGCATCTCCCTAGCTCGTCCCAAGCATGCTCGATCGGGTTGATATCCGGGCTGCGCGCTGGCCACTCCATACAAGTAATGTTCATCTCTTGAAGGTAGTCATTCACAATCCTACCTGTATGAGGTCGGGCATTGTCATGCATAAATATAGCATCCTCACCCAAATTGACCATAAATGGACCAACGTGTTCGTTGAGGATTTCTTCCACATATCTTACGCTAGTTAAAGAGCCGTTTTCTATGATCACCAGCTCTGTGCGACTTTCAGAGGAAATTCCGGCCCACACAAGTACAGACCCACCACCGTAGGCTACTTTTTCTTCGATGCATGCTTGCTTGAATCTTTCCCCTGGTCTTCTATACACTCTGTGTCTTCCATCGTGCTTGTAGAGCATAAATTTTGATTCGTCGGAGAACATAACTTTCGACCAATCTTCAATACTCCAATTTACGTGGTTCTGGGCATATCTTAGTCTTGAAATACGATGGCCACGCTCCAGTTTAGGGCCGTTTGCAGGTCTAAGGGGTTTTAAGTTAGATTCAGCAAGCCGACGTCTTACTGTCCATGCACTTGGGTTACTTCCTCCGAGGCGTCGAAACTGATTTGTGAGTTCAGTTCCTGTGAGAAAGCGATTTCGAAGCATGGTGTTCACCAAGTATCGGTCTTCTCGTGCTGTGGTACACCTAGTTCTGCCCGTTCCTGGTCTGCGTAGGTTAGAACCAGTTTCTTCGTAACGTCGGAGAACTCTTTGTACTGTTGACAGCGACACACCGACAGTCCTGGCTGTATCGCGCTGACTCCGGCCGGTTTCCACCAATGTAAGTATTCTGGTGCATTCTTCAAGTGTAAGCGACATGATTTCAGCTTGAATAATGAATATTGAGCACTATCAACCTGGTTTATGTACCAACATAAATGACAGATTACAAACAAAAGCAAAAACAAATCCTGTAATTTCGTAGTTCCATCTTCGACAGTGTTCCCTTTTCAAATTTGATTTTTTTATGATATAACTTTACAATAACTAAGAAGTTTTAATACTTTCATTTAAGGAGTATTAAATTGTCTATTAAATACAATTTATTGCATTAACCTAGCATTCTTACTTTCCGAGATTTTTTGGATTCTTTGAGTGACCCGGATTCATTGCTCTCGAGTGTATATTCACAAATTGTCACATTTATAATATTAGAGGGGACTAAGATAGAATTAGTAGGGTTGGATATCTTGAGTTTACATATCAAAATCCCGAAGAAGCATCATACCGAATTTCATAATACCGATTTACGAAAGACTGAAGTTCAAGATCCCGAATTTTCGTTTGAACGAAAGTACAAAATACCAAACGCACAAAAGCCCGAAATACAATATCTCGAAATAAAAATCCCGAAGATTAAAATTCTGAAAATTCGATTTTTGGGTAGTTTTATTTGGATGGTTATGAATAAATATTATTTTTCTGGAGCCCTTTGAAACAAATATTCTAACCTTATTAATCCAAGTTTGATTGCGCAGGGTGGATACTAGGTGCCTCGATATAGATACGTATAGGTTTCGAAGGGTATGTGGACACCGCCACCACACCCATAGGAGATACATGAAAAAAACCCACCTCCGTTGTAAAAAGTTACTAGGTATAATAAAAACTTTTTAACAAAAAATTAAACCGCCGAAGAAACTGAAAAACAAAAAATAATAAACCTTTTTTATTTAACCTTAATAAGTAACTTCTTAAAGTAATGAAACTATATCTAAGTATATATATTTGTAAATACTTGAGTTTTTAATTAACCTTAATAACTAAGTTCTTAAACTAATGTAAGTATAGCTAAGTAATTTTGGTTGGAACCTCCTCCGTTTTTTGAAACTAGAACGCCTGACATCGCCAACGTATCAAAATTTAATTTTCGGCATTGTGAACTTCGGGATTTTGAACTTTCGGGATTCTGAACTTCGAAATTTTTTACTTCGGTATTTCGTACATTCGAGATTTTTTTTTCTGATATGTATTTCAAAATCCCGAAGCTATCTTGAACCTTGTAAGCTCATCATATCATCCGAGCACCAATCCCAGTTGCATACAAAGCTTGTTCCTTGGAACCCAGGGTTACACTCTCTTACACCTAGGTGGGGCCTAGCAATGGCTCCTGAGACTGTTTAGTTTGTATATGATACTATCGGATGCAGAACTAACAGCCTTATCAGCAAGTGGCCTTAGTATTGCACTGTAACGGGAAACACGCAAAAAAATGGTTATTAAACAGAGCCCAAGGTAGGGCTGTAAATAAGGGAACCTAAATTGCCTATAAATAGGAGGGCCTTAAGTGCTTATAAACTATAAATGCTATCGGGATAGGATCTTGTATGAAGAAGACTAAAATCTTCCATTTCACAATTAATCTTTCCTCTTCTTCTACCTCCCAGTGTTAGTCAAAGTCAAAGTCAAAAATCATTTATTCTGCATAGGCCATTAAAACGGTACTTACAAAACGTCAAATTTAAAAAAAAAACTAGACTAGTTTAGCAAATGGACCACCTGTTCGAAACGCGGCCCCGACCTGAGAAGACTCCGGCAAGAAACTCAGCGCGCATTTTTTTTTGGTCTATTTACAAACATTTGCTTAGTCTACTTAGTCTAAATATAATAGTTTGCTTGAGTAGCATAGTTGAGCGAACAGCTCATTTCCAAGCTTGTTTAACATCTAAATATTCTTGGATTTTATAATAGTCTTTTTGGCACAGTTTATCTTAATTACATTTTTAAATTTATTCACAGGTAAATCTCTAATTTCATTAGGAAGCTTGTTGAAAAAGCGTATACAGTTGCCCCGGAAAGAATTACTAATTTTATGGAGTCTACTATCACAAGCTACAAGATTGTTTTTATGTCTTGTGTTTATATTATGCCTGTCACAAACTCTTGAAAAATTTGAGATATTTTTCCTTACATACATTAGGTTCTCGAAAATGTATTGTGACACTGAGATTACGGTACAGTCCCAGTTGCATCCGAAGCTTTCAGCTTGGAGTCTGAGGTCCTCTTCACCAACTTCGATATTTTCTGTGAACCGACTGTCATCTGACATCGACAACCCAAAAGGCGATGTCGAAGCATTGCAGTTGGAACAGTTGTTGGATTTTTGAGAGATCTTACTACCCGTAACAACTACCATAGATGTTCGTATGGCCATAATACAATTTTAATTAGGTTAAAGATCATATAAAATTGAAAAAAAGACTGGAAAAAGCTGACCCGAAACTCCTAGGTGAAGCTTCGGATGCGACTGGGATTATTAAAGCCAGGATGAAAGATATAAGATTTCTTACGTACGTATATAATTCTACATAACGGTTGCCTAGAAAAAAAATCTTTTTATAGTTACGTAAGACAGTTTGCAAGCCAATATTACTGATTTCAAGGCTTACAACTAATTTCTTGTGGATATCACTGCGGACTCGTTTTGCAAGTTTAAATTCACACTAATAATACTATTAAGGACACTATAAAAATAAAGCTGAGCATTTATGTTAAAACGATATCTTGCACCGACGCCAGATCCTCGGTGTTTACTGACTAGAGAAATCACCCCAAGGCGTACTCAAGCCGGTACACCTTCTGCATAACTGATGAGATTCTGGATTATATACATTTTTTTAACACTTTACTTTGGGGCACCAGTGGGGACGCATGGTGGGGCAAACTAGAAGTACCTATCTAAAAATACAGGAAGTTACTTTTGGGATTTAAGTCGGTTCGATTTCCGGGTATGGCAAGCGAGTTTTCGAAAATTTTTGAATGACGTTTTATTTCTTTTTAAAAATAAAGGAATGTTTCCTTTAAGTGAAATTGAGTACTTCCCCTCCAGGTAAGGTTAAAATCTTCCACCCTGTATATTATTAACATACCGGTTGCTTAAATCATAATAATAAGCTGAAGTATGATGGGCTTGCCAAAAGTCCCAAAGGAACGAAAGCCGTTAGAGCTAGTGAGCCCTAGAGCGATGACTGGTTATTAGTAAACACTGGAGTCTGTGGGGGTGGTTGTGTCGGACTCGAACCGACTAAAAGGCACGCTGTCAATCAATCGCAATCTTACCGCCGGCAACCTACGGTAAGATTGCCGGAGACTTATTATTCGCACCCCGTCAGCCCCAGGGCCGTCTTTATCGAGCTGACCCTCTACGGGTTTGAGGACCACGGTACCTGTGAAATGCAGCTAGGATAAAATGAATGCTGAAGCTATTGCAATTCACTGCTGGATAAAATATGTCTCTTCCAATGTGCGCCTTAGCACTCCATCTAGGATCTTCCACATCCAGACTGCTTATTTCAGCATCGCAGCTACCTCTTAAGGACATTAGTAGTTTTTTTAAATATTTAGTCCATAAATTGGGTGCATCCCCCTGGGTGGTAAGAAACTAGTGTGAAGCCTTTTAGCTGAGGGTATACCAGAATTTACTTAACCTTGAAAAAATTGTTCTATTGACGTGGTCACCTAGGGACAACTAATCTAGACAGCTGCTTTTCAATCAGCGATAATCTCTTTTCCTGAACAGGACAACATGTGCATGGTTAGATGTCACCCGTATACGGTGCAGAATATTCCATCAAGAACCAAGTGGTTTAGTGACCCCTTTTTAGTCGCACCATTAAGACCTGGAATTCCTTGCCAGCTCACGTGTTTCGTTCTGCCTGTAGTCCCGGGTCCTTTAAGCGGGGCGTGAACAAGCATCTGATGAGGCCGTCAATGAATGAGTACTCTTTTTCCTAAGGCTCTGCCTTCAGCTCGTGATCAAGCGCGGTGAAGTCAAATTGACATGTCCAAAATAAATAAATATGGCTTAAAATAAACATGTCAAACATGACTTAACATTCATGCTGTGCCTTGAACCAGTCCAGTTTTATAAAAACAAGTTACCTGTTTTATGATGATCAGGATTCGGTTCGAGCCTGCGACTCGTGCGCAACAGAATGGCGGTTAAAGTTTCTATAACAATATTGTGCTTTTTGATAAGTTTGTTTTCTGTTACTTGTGAGTTAAATTTAAGTGAAGGTAAGTGAATACCTGTTTCGTATTTTGTAATACTTTTTGCTACAAGATTGGGTATAAGAATAATATTGCAAAAGAGTGTAGTGTCTTTTCGGTTGAAGAATAATCAAGGTATTGTTTTATTCCTCTGTCCAATACAGTTCGCGTATTACAAAAAAAATGCTAATAATACCGATAGTTGTCAAACTATATGCTTCATTAATATGGTAATTCGATGAACTTGATCTTCGTCTTCAGGGTGTATGGCGTCCATATCAAGAATTGTGGGGCCAAGCTTTGAGTGTTAAATTCTCCAAGGGGCCATGTCAACACCTGCTGACTGACTAACTATTCGAAACTTAGGCACAGGCTTGCCTTTGGGAGTTAGGGTGTCAGCAAATGCCATTTGCTCCCATAAAAACTGTAGGGCGTACCAATATGTTCGAGGTCCAAGAGAGCCTCACTTGTGAGTTGGTACACTTGCTAATGATGGATGAGGCTTTGGCGCATGCTTTCTTCTCGGAATTGGGAGATCAGATGGCGGTTAAAGGAGGGTATAGCAAGAGTGTGGGTCCCGGGCTCCAGTGCAAGCTTTAGTGCAACCAGATTTGGTACGTACTTGAATGATGATGAGTCTTCAATGGTGATGTTCTTCCAGGGTCAGAGTGTGTCAGCGAAGGCCTGAACGGTACATGCGTCTCCGTTTATAGATGTCCTATTGCAGCTCTGTCTTTTATTTACGTAAGTAATTGTTTTCAAAACTCTCTTCATCCCAGCGTTAATTCCGGTCGCATCCGAAGTGATCACCTCGGAGTCCGGGGTCCGCTTTTTCCGGATTAACTGCGTGTTTAGACGAACTTTGACATTTTAAGTGAAGCGAATGCCCTCTGACCTCCACAGCTGAAGATTTCAAAGTATTGAAATTAGAGCAGTTGTTAGATTTTTTAGGACTCCCACTGCCCGTAATAACTTATACAGAGGAAGCGGGTTCGATGTGTTCAGTGCAAATATTTATATGTATGTACGACTATATTATCATTGGTCTGAGTGTTTCTATGTATTATTGTGCATATGCATGTATGTAATTGGTATTTAACCTTTAACTATGGATGTGCGGTCTCAAAGACCGATTGCAGTTTGTGATTTACGTTCCCCTGTACTCCCGCTTACCCCACACGTTTGTCGGTCTCAGTAGCTTAAGTTTTAGTGGTAAAACGAACGCCACTAACTGTATGCTTCGAAAGTAATTTCGCTTTAAATTTTGAGAGCGGTTTGGAGACCGCACTGGACGTGGGTAAAGAATCGGGCTGAGTGTTGCCACTCCAAAAGCTACCAATTTAAAAAAAACATAGCTACTACAGAAATAGATAGAATACAGCCTTTAAAGGTAGCGGTCTGTGAGACAGCACAGCAAAATGTCACGTCGGTTATAAAAAGCATGTAATGCATGCATGATTATTATTAGTATTGTAAAACCCAAGTTATTTTTTTTTATTTATTTGGATCTAGACAGCGAGCGCCCTGTAAAATGTCCTAGAGTATATTAAAAAAAAAAAAAAAAAAAATAATTTGTAGGACTTAATTTTTACTGTTTTTTTTTTCAGCGCAGAGCCGGTTTCGTAGGAGATAATATACCTGAATTGCCAGAGATATGTTTATATCATGGTGCAAAGCCTATTGTGTGTTGTACCGATTGCGAGATACATGATGATGAAGTGTTAGTAATGTCAATTAATTTGGGATTTTAAGGGTATGTGCGCGGCGAGACGGGGGAGAATCGACCAGTTGACAGTCAGATTTGGTCAGTGCGCTGCCAACGCTCATGGCGGTATCTCGCTCAGTCTCGACTCATGTTCTTTCTATCTCTTTTGTTACTTCGTCCCCCGTCACGCCACGCTTTCCTAAGGCGCGGTCCTACTATCATTAGGGCCGCCTTCCACAAATCGTGATACTACAGACACGTTTGTCTGCGTCCGCGTTCATGAAACCTCGCACGAAGACGCACAAAAAGCTAGTTTAAAAGAAGAAAATAATTATGAAAGCTATGTTTTTTCAGATACAAAGATCATGTGGTCCTTCCTGGTGGAATAAATAAGAAAAAAGAAGGACCTAAATCTCTTGACAGTGAGTATTACACAAAATGCTTTTAAACCTATAAATCATTTTGCGTAAATCATGACTTTTTCTTTACCGAATCAATGGCTCATAATATTTCCTAGATTCGGCCTATTACTTGGCCACAGCAATAATTTCCCACTGGCCTATAATGGATCCATCTTGATAGTACAGGTGGAGGGACACAAAATCCATCAAATGCAGCATGCATTGGGATGGTGACAATATCCCTCCACCCTACCTGAGGCATGCAATAAGGACTTCTACAATTCAGGCTTCAATATATTGGATAACAAGACCGGGCATTTGTCCGAATGTAAATTCAATTCAGTCAATACTTCAGGTTAGGTGATAGTCCCTCACGGAAAAGTCAATATACCAATATAAAACGGACCACAGCTTTCAAAGTGCAAATTTTGAATGCAAATTTTCGTATCTCTAAGAATCTCTAAGTAAATCTCTAAGGAATCTCTAAGTAGGTAAAGAATCTCTAAGAAATCTAAGTATTTCTAGAATAACTTCGGCTTCGGCTTCGGCCGGAGGTTTTATTGAAAACAGATTAATAGGCTTCGGAATTCGGTTCCGGCGAGAATTGCACCTTCGGTCGGACAATAGTTCACACACATGTAAATACCTACGTTTGCCCTAATCCTCAGCGTTTGACATACTGCGTAACATAATATATTAGAAATACCCATACATGTAAAGGTACTATCTCTTTTGCCGAGTGTGCCTAATGAGTATAGTAAAGTGGAGTGTATTGTGTTTATTCAGAATGCTGGGATTATTTTCAATATCTGCCGTACAGCTGTCGTGGAAACGCAGGCGTGAAGATTGCACCAGTACTGAATAAATCAAAGACGTGCCGTGAATTACAAATGAGTGGCTGGTTAGGAGTTGGGGGACGAAACGCCGAAAGATGGGAGTTCCCACACATGGTAAATATATGTACATATTATCACTTAATTAATTTAATTTTGCTTCAGAGTTCACTGGATAATATTGGATAATACCTACTCTAAGTCATGCCTGCGTCGGCCTGGTGGTGACAGGTGGAGCTGGGCTCCAGTTAGTGTGACAGCATAATCAGGACGAGGCGGCGGCACGATCCGCGCCTCCCCATATCAAGGGCAATATGAAGACATGGTGGTCCCACACCCAATGATCCTGAGTTAACCATCAGTCAGCAATATCAATACTTCTAGCAACAAATGACCCAAGACGGCCCGCGGTTTTAGTCGGTTCGAGTTCGATATGAAGGTGGTGGTCTCAAGAAAAAAAAGGGAATTTAACTATCTGCATATAAGTGCAGTTAGTATTAACATAGTATTTGCTTAAAAATACCTGCAGCCGCGTGGTGCCCGGCAGAGTAGAATTTGGGCCACCCCTTCTCTTCCCATGTGGTGTCGTACAAGGCGACTAAGGGATAGGGCTGATTAACTTTAACATCAGACAGATATGTACAGCCCAGACTCAGCCTCAGATGCATGGCTCGAGTCAACAATAGTGCCCGGAATACGGCAATAGGCTCACCCCCTATTACGTGGGACCGAATACAGATTGGTGTAATATGGGTGTTAATTCACCTCTGCCTAACCCTCCGGGGATAAAGGCGTGATTGTATGTATGTATGTTGCTTAAAAAAATCACTGAAGTTCAACACTGTACATAATCTATCGTCTAGTTCTAGCCCCTCTTGAATTTGGTTTCGGTCTCGTGTCTCCCCTGATATCCCTCCTAGGGAGAACATCAAGATTTCTTCAGTCCTTTTGTCTCCCCTACGCTGGGGAGATATCAGAACTTACTTTAAAATTATATTTCGAGTGCTTATGTCCCCCCTGTCACAGTTCTATCATGTTTGTACATACTAGCTACTTGCAAATAAATATTTACCTTCTATGGATTTACTGAGAACTACTCGTATTCTTACAAGTCCGTACAGTACAATTCCGTACAGTACAAGTCCGTACATTACAAGTCCGTACAGTACAAGTCCGTTCAGTACAAGTCCGTACGGTACAAGTACAATAATAATAATACTAACTATTCACATCGATTTACATTGGTAAAGCGAATGCTCAAACGGAACTCTTAACAGGGGAAATTCTCTGACACTGAGCCATTGAGCCACGTCCACTTTCGCTCTAAGTTTTGTATAGGAGAACTTTGAATGCTCAAGACGTGGTTCAGTAACACAGTGGTTAGATTCACCCTGTTAGGGATTGGTAGCGACTTTTTAATATATAAAACACGTCAATTTGAATTCGCCTCGCCTGATGTTAAGCTGAAGGCAAATTCTCAGGAAAGAGGATTACCATTACATACACGTGCCATGTTAACAACGATGGCACTCAGCTTGACGGCCAAATCAGTCGAGGATTGTCGTCCCACTAGTGCTGCGACCACTATCCCCCCTGCCGGGCTATGCACTTGCTGACCCCTGAACGCAATCCAACCGAGATTGGATTGCTATGTAGGGCTTTTGGCAATCGTGCACAGTGGTACCCACCCGGCCGAAATTTGTGCTATCAAATTTCTACCACCAGTGTCCAAGTCCCGTTCGAGCACTCACTTTTTCCAATCAAAATGAAATATGAATTGTTTGGCTTTTCCAGGCGTTGCTTGGGTTTGGTGAAGAGCAGGACACTAAGTGGCTCTGCGGAGGCACCATCATTAGCGAGAGGTTCATTCTAACAGCAGCACACTGCGTCTCTTCAGCGGCATTGTAAGTTCTCATGAATAGCAATGTTAATACAATTTTAGGATGAAATAATCATAGTCGAAGGGTATCATCATCATCATATCTTACCGTAGGGTAGCCAGAGCTCACTGGAGAGTTTTTGTGCTGTCAGTGGGAAGAACAAAGGCCTTTGATAAGGTTAACCATAGGCTACTGTATGACAAACTTGCATCATACGGTATCCACGGGAGTTTACTTCGTTGGTTGTGTTCTTACCTTAATAAAAGAAGTCAACTCGTGGCATTCAGGGGATACATCTCATCTCCAGTTGAGGTCATTTCAGGGGTTCCTCAAGGGTCCCATTTAGGACCTCTTTGACATTTTTGAATCAAATTTTAACAGTTACATTAGGGTCATAAACGGTATTCTCCAACCTGAACAAGTTGATTAGGACATAAAAGATACGCTGTGTCCTGGTAAACAATCCCACTGTTTCTTGTACTACTATCAATTTACTGTAGTAGAATTTGTGGTAATATTTAACTTGTTACGGTAACCCCTTTCTTTCTTTTTTTGTATACACTTTTCTGAGTTACAATCCAGTTCAAAATGTTTGCTAGTTGCTTGTATCGTTAATGACATGATAGATTGTAATTTGTTGTGTATCTAAATAAAAAAATCAAGATTACTGTTTTGTCTTCTACACTGACGGCACAGAAACTCTGTGTGTTTATAGGGTCGGCAGTACGAGGGTGACTCACTGACTCCCCTGCTGTTAATAGGCCACAGTAACCACTTTCCATCCGGTGGACCGTATACTTATCTGCCACCTCAGTGGCATGAAAAAAAATCATTCCTGCCTATTACCTCGGAGTCTAGGGTCTGTTTTCTCAGTCTAACTGGGAAGTGGCTGAATTTCGATATTTTCCGAAGAAAAATCTCGAAGTTGCAGTTAGACTCCTCAGGGTACTCACTACCAGTAACTACTGGAGGGAGACGTACGTATGGCAACCGGGAGCGAAAGCTTAACGTGCCCCCCCCCCCCCCCCCCGTACTTACGCCTGTAAATGCCCGTAGGGGGTAGGCAGAGGTGTATTAAAGTTATTAACATTTACTCCTTTTTTTAAATTTTTGGTCCGTCAATTCTCTGCACCACGCTAGGTGGTAAAAAGCTGAGCCGCAGTTCAGAAAGAACAAACTACCATTGCTGAAGCTATTTACCTTAAAATGATGTTCCCTAACTTGACGACCTTGATAGATGTTTTTTCACGCCCCGCTTGAAGGACCCGGGACTGTAGGAATTATGTAGCAATTATGGTTTTTGGGCTCCTCTGAGGTACGAAAGGAAGGAGTATTAGTGATAGTATTTATTTACTGAATTTATAAAAGGTACATTTACTTACAGGGGTCCAGTAACATTTGCAGCGTTGGGTCTTCTTAAGCGCAGTGATCCAATAGAGTACTGGAATATATTAAAAATAAAAAGGGGCATCAGACACCCTGAGTACAAGCCTCCTTCTAAGTACCATGATATCGCTCTGTTGGAGACAGAGACTGAGTAAGTCATTCATTCATTCATTCTATGAGAGTTTTATCGTTCTTCCGATCTCTGCCACTCACTGGTTGTGACAGTGGCACAATAAAGAAGATTTTTTTCCGATTTGTGCCGTGACATACCCCAATGGCACAAACCGTATTATACCTATTGACAGTACCTAACTGTAGTTTTAAAAATACCTATTGTGTTCGTTGACCGTGGCGTTTATACCCCTAGGTTATCATTGTCTGTCTGCCATAAGTGCATAAAAAAATAGTGAAGATACCGGAAAACGCAACGAACCGAATACCACACAAATATGAATTTAGACTGCTAACGCAACGAACCGAATACCACTCAAATATGAATTTAGACTGCTGAATTCCGAAGAATGCATCTAGGTTCGCCCTTTATTGAGTAATTTTTATTGTACTGTTCCGCCATTTATGCCATAGGGACTAGTCTTTAGAAAGTGGTTAATCATGGGTTCAATTCAAAAGCCCTAAGGAATGTAGACTTTTCTAAATAAAATTCCTAGGTTAAGTTATGCTAACTGCTTAAAAATTACATAAAATATGGTATTAATATTTCAGAATTAAATTTAGTGAGAGTATTCTACCAGCTTGTCTTCATGATGGATCAGACAGATTTGAGACGGGTGTTGCAGATGCCTCTGGGTGGGGTCAAGTGGGCCGCAGAAATCCCCTGGCAGATACCTTGCAAGTTGTAAGTACACACAATTACTTTTTTTTTTACGTGCGGGGAATCCCCACTGATACCCGCCCCTCCGGAGCTGGAGGGGGAGGTTATGTCGAACTCGAACCGACTAAATCGCACGCCGTCTCTGGGTCGTAATGCTAGGCCGAAGGTGAGGTTGTCATGCGACATATCCCTCGCACCCCGGCTGACCCAGGGCCATCCCTCTAGGTTTGGCCCTCCTCGGGAGGGGGGGACCACGCGGTCCCCGTATCAACCCCGGTGTGGGGAGGCGCCGTGGCCTGCTTCTGCTAGGGTGACGGGCGGCTCACCCGTCTTACTCAGGCCCGCGCTCATGGGGCGCGGAGGTCCTTCGAGCCGCCTTCGAGCGCGTGCAGCGTTGTCAGCGAGTCTTTCTCGCTCATCGCGCTACGCCCGCTCTGCTGCCTCCTTCGCAAGCATGACCTGCTCGCAGAAGGAGGCGCTGGCCGCCCACGCATCCGCGCAGCGGACCATCGCCGCGAGCAGGGTGGAGAGCGTGAGCACTCTCACCCCCAGGGCTCAAAGCACAAGCTCCCGTCTCGGCGTCTCAAACGCCGGGCACTCAGTGAGCGTGTGCAGCCCCGAGTACACGCTCGCGTCGCAGTGATGGCACTCGGGCGTTGGCTCTATGCCCATCAGATGTAGATACCGCCCGACGCTACCGTGTCCGGTGATGAGTACACACAATTACATGCACTATTTTTGGGTACATCGATATGACTTCACCTCATCTGATAGTTAAGGTCTCAGGAATGAAGCAAGAAGTCATTTATCATCATCACAACCTTACTCCAGGTTGCATCCAAATGTGTAATTTTAAGCCTGGAGTCCTAGCTTTTACTTTCTTTTAATTTGGCTTATCTTAGATCTTCTGCTGTCTGATTGATGCCATTCCTGGGCCAGCAGTTAAAATGGCGGACACTATCTTTTGAACTGGATCTCAGCTTACGCTAAGGGTGCATCATAATATAAAAAAAATATATACGGTAGACCCGATTACTGAGCTCATCATCATCACAGCATATTCACGGTTGCATGAAAAGCTTATACCTTTGAGCCCGGATTTGATTTATTAGAAACTAGCGACCCGCCCCGGCTTCGCACGGGTGCAATGGATCTTATTATACATATAAACCTTCCTTTTCAATCACTCTATCTATTAAAAAAACCGCATCAAAATCCGTTGCGTAGTTTTAAAGATGTAAGCATACATAGGGATATAGGGACAGAGAAAGCGACTTTGTTTTATACTATGTAGTGAAGAGATCCGCTCTTTTACTTGATTTAATTTATCTTGGTTATTACGGGAGTGACTCACCTCACAACTAGTGAAGAAAACCGGCTCCAGACCCTCGTCCATTAATCAGCAGGTGAGGTTGACGGAGTTCCATAGATCTTGATGCAGCCCCCATTTAACCTACTACGCTCTCAACAATACTTAACGGTTAAATATATTGTTTGATTTTTTTGAATGCTTACTTCTGTTTGTATACTTGCCCTCTTTTTGCCAGCGTATTATATACACGGTAGATAAGTTTTCAAACCTCTATGATGTGGCGCTAGTGGACGAAACTGAAATGCAGGAGTTGCGGACTCAATTCCCGCTCTGTACAAATATTTGTATTCATGAATTAGTCTATTTGCACTGGTCTTGGTGATTCCGTGCTATACGACATCTACGGCAGCCATTACGGGTAGTTGGAACCTGCAAAAGTCAGACCAGACTGCTTCGATTTCGCCAATTGATTGTGAAGATAAGTGCCCCGAGCACGAATAATACTCGAATTCGTAACGAAACGTATCGAGAAAACGAAGCATTGCCATTGGCCGCCTGCCTACTGTGAACCAATCGCAACGCTCCGTTCTTTCGATACGTTTACGTTACGAATTCGAATGTTTTTCGTGATCCTGTCCACTGCAGTCGCTTCACGGAAAATATTGAAGTTAAGCTGCATCACCGTTAGAGCGTTGTCACACTCATCCGATATCCGATATCCGATATCCGATATCGGTGTCGGACGCCGATAGCCGACATCCGATAGCCGACACCTTGTGCTGTTTTCACATTTATCCGATAAAATCGGGCCGGTACGGCCATTTGCTCGATAGCACAGACTAGTTAGGGATGCTAGGAGTAAAAAGAGAAAGAAAAAAAGTGCAAGCAATTTTCGACCTTATTGACATGACATGGTATCGAATTTTTTTTCTTATATTCGTGATCAGCGTCATTAATTAAAGCGCAAAGACATGTAACTTATAAAATGTCATTAAGGTCGAAAATTGCTTGCAGTCGCTGTTTTAGTTTCTTTGTGTTCCGATATCGGGTCAAAACAGTGGTGTTGGCTCCGATAACCGATATCGGGCCGGAAAATGTGAAAGAGAGATACATATGTCTTACATTTGACTTCCTCCGATATCGGATGTCGGATATCGGATGAGTGTGAAAACGCTCTTATATTGGAAAGTTGACCCCAACTGATTTGAAAAAAGGTGTCAGAGAATGATGATTGGCTATTTTTGTAGCATGTTATGATTATAGGTATTGTTTCCAGATGAAACTAAACAGGTTTGACGACACGGAGTGCTCCTCTCTGTATCCTGAGCACAGGCTCATGAAGAGAGGGTACGACAACTCCACGCAGATGTGCTACGGATCGCACCAGAGAGTGATTGATACTTGTCAAGTGAGTCTTATTATTTACTATTACTAAGCTAAATTATTTGTAGGAGGTAGGACTCGACGGTATTTCAGTTTAATTGAGCAGTACGACTGGGGAATTACCTCCGCCTTACGCAATACCGCAGCCATAATAACCTCGTATTGTGTTCCTGGCAGTGAGTAGGGTAGCCAGAGCTCACTGGAGAGTTTTTGTGCTATCAGTGGGAAGACCAAACGCTATTTCTGTTTTGTCTTCTACACTGACGGCACAGAAACTCTCTGTGTTCACAGGGTCAGCAGCACGAGTGTGACCCTTTGCTACACACGTCCATACGTCACGGTAACCACTTTCCATCAGGTGGGCCATGTGCTTGTATGCCACCTTAATAGTATTAAAAAATCCGAACTAATGGTGTGTACTAAATATCTAAATAACAGGGGGCAAAACCAAGGCAATAAGATATTTTTGAGCACTTTGTCCATCAAGCTCGATCTGATGCTGACTGTACATTCGACAAAGGAGATACGATTGCAACCTATCTCCTTTGTCGACTGTACCAGAGGTTTGTCCGACAGTCAGTAATGGGGATGCCGCCTGCGCTTTTATCCCTACATAGGGCGCCTCGTAATAGCCAATGTCAGCTGTCATCTACGTAGATTCCATTGTTTGTCTCTTCAAATCTGACAGCTATGAGTTTGTTATTGTCACAGAACAGAGCCAACAAAACCACTGCGACACCACAGACATTGTAACCAATGCCATTTAACTTTAGACTTTACTGTTTTACTATTAAAGCCTAAAATTAAATGACAATCTTGTAGAGTGAATGAAAAATGTTATAAACTCTTTTTTTTTTAACTTTAAAACTCAGGTATAAAGTCTAAAATTGAACAACATTTTGTGCAATGTCAGCGGCGTGACAGTGGTTTCGGAATCGGGCACCAGATAGTTATTGTTGTTTGGTCATATGCTGCTGCCATATACAATTAGTTTTGCGTCGGTATCCCCATTGTACTGGCTTGTAGACGGGATCACTTGCACCTAGGGTTGCCAACTTTTTTTCACAAAAATAAAGTATATTCATGTCTATGAAGAATATTAAACAGTATTAAAGAAAAATTAACAGTATTTTATTTATTTATTGTTTTAAATACATATTTTTAGAGCTTCTCGCACATCTTACTAATTTACAATCTTTTTTAAGAACTTCATGCGCCTCATCACAATTAAAACGGAAATTGAAATTAATGAGGAGCTCATTTTTTATTAAATTAATAGATGCTCTATTTCTATCCTCCCGCCTCTTAGCATTCATTACTAAAAAACCTTTCAGTAAATGCTAAAGTTGCGGGAACAGAAAGTAGATATGGGATAATATTAGTTATGTTTTTAAATTCTTCTAAAGCGTTTACCAATAAATGGCTTCACTTGGCCTGTCAGTGAGTGCCAGTCTTGAATATATGACATTGACAGATTCGTTCAGAAACTCAGTGTTATAGGGTTTGTATATACATTTTCATACAACTTTATATGAAAATATGCGCATGCTACAAGGATGGCCGCTGAGCAGTGAGCTCTGACTGAATAAAAACAAATTTGTGTGAGCGTCTAAGTATAACACATAATAATGTGTTTGCATTTTGATGCTGAAAACAGTATTAGTATACTTTATTTTTGTTCAACAGTAAAAAGTATAATTTAGTGAAAAACAGTATAATACTGTTTAAAACAGTATAGTTGGCAACCCTACTTGCACCTTAAAAGTGAGCAGCAATACATTAATGTTTCTTTCATTATCCAACAGGGCGACAGCGGAGGTCCATTACAGATTAACATGGGTAAATGCCTCTACACTGTAGTTGGAGTGACATCATTCGGCAGAGAATGCGGCTACGTCGACACAGCGGGCATCTACACCAGAGTGTCTTATTACGTACCCTGGATTGAGAGCATTGTGTGGGCAGATTAGACTGGAATATTAAATTAATTGACTGAGAGATACGCGTTTTAATATAATTGATGACTATGTGAATTAAATTTGCTAAATATTCAAATCGATTTAAATAGAAAAAATTAAATTGGTCCAGGCGGGGTTTGAACCCGCGAGCTTTGCCTTGCACTTTGACCACTGAACTACCAGACCTCGCCCTAACCAATCCAAATTTCTCCTGTTATATCCGTCTTTGAACATTTATCAACATTCTTACGAACTATCGGAACCAATGAATAACTTTTCAATCATTTTTAAATTTTGATTTTGGGCTGCTCCGGCCATATACGAATATAATATGGGCGGATATAAAACAAGGTGATAGTATGGGTAATGGACTGCTGAGACGAGGTCTCGGGTTCGATCCCGGGTTTTACCATGGCACACACCAATGACTTTTCAATCCTTTGTTATGTGTGTATTTATCGCAGGTTTATAAGTGCCCGGTTAATGGCAATAGGCTCGCCACCTATTACATTAGGACCTAAACAATAAACTGGCGAAATGTGGGCGCTAGCACCTCTGCCTACCCCTTCGGGAATAAAGGCGTGAGTTTATGTTATGTTAGGGATATAAAAGAATCCCAATGTAGGGATTGGTTAGGGCGAGGTCTGGTAGCATAGTGGTCAAAGAATTGCTTCTGTAAGGCAAAGACCGCGGGTTCAAACACCCCCTAGACCGATTCTATTAAAGCATAACCATTGTCATACCACAGACACTGCGAAAAATGGCATCAAAATTTTTGACTTCATTGCTATAAACTCAAAAGTCCTACTAGTGGTAGAAATTCGATGGCACAAATTTGTTACATATTTCGGCATCACCGTGCACTACTGCAAAAATCTCGGTTGGATTGCGTTCAGGAGTCAGCAAGTTCATAGCCGGGCAGGAGGATTGTGGTCGCAGCACTAGTGGGACCGGTGGGTGTCACGCGGTGCGCAGACGAAATACCCTTTTGATGAGGCCGTCAAGCTGAGTGCCACCATTGTTAACATGGTACGTGTATGTAATAGTGACTATCTTTCCTAAGACTTTGCTTTCAGATTACCATCAGGCGAGGTGAAGTCAAATTGACGTGTTCTATATATAAATAAAAATTAAATGCGTGGAGTTCTGATCCCGTTCCCGTAGTTCATGGGAACCTATTACAGGGATAAAAGTAGCCGATGTGTTTTACAGACTATCTAATATATAAAATTGTCGTGTCACAGTTTTCGTTGCCAAACTCCTCCGAAACGGCTCGACCGATTCTCATGAAATTTTGTGGGCATATCGGGTAGGTTTGAGAATCGGCCAACATCTATTTTTCATACCCTGATTCGCGATAACCGACATCCACGCGGGCGGAGCCGCGGGCGACAGCTAGTATCTATCTATATATGTGTGCCACATTTTACTCAGATCCGTTCATCCGTTTGAGCATGACGGAGTAATAAACGTTTTAACAATTCTCAGAAACTTAAAAACGTAAAATATTTTTTTCAGGATTTGATTATCAATTGCCTTTCGTTTGATAATACTGAAATTATTAAACAGTATGTAAATTAATGTGAATTACAAAAAAGGTACTTCAATACTATAAGCGCCATCCTTTCTTGATTTAATATGTGCATTATCTGAAATTCGCTCATAGTTCACACACATTCAAAAAGCTATTATTATTAATAAAATAAAATAAAAGTCACAATAATAACAAAAGTAAACTATTAATAATTATAAATTAGTACAAATTATTAAAATATATCTTAGCATAAAATTATGTTGTCACTTAAGCACTATACATTATTATTATAATAATAGTAACTGTGAGCCCAGTTTCACTCAACAACCGACTGCAAGTGTCAGACAAACAGTCACTAATAATTTCGTTTTCTCACTGACCCTAAACGAAAATGCCATTACAGATCTTTTGCATTGGAACGGTTATATATGTTATTACCTATAAATCGATCTTCCGCGGAGTGTACCCGTTATTTATATGCAACAACTTGTATTAGCATTCCGATGCGGAAGATCCGCGACTAGGGTTACCATTTAGGGTTTTGAAAAGTCCTGACAAAAAGCCGGACATTTTGATAAAAGTCCGGACACTTAGTTGCAATGGCATGGTATTGCTCGGGACATAATATATATCTTGGACCTAATGTGCTCTAAGGCGCATTACACGTTTCTTAGGTGTATATTGGGGATAGCAAGGGGTGCTACTGCGGTGGACGAACTGTAATTCACCAAACATAGATTATTACAAAACAATCCGTGCGCGACTTCATTTATGATATTATATAGTATGTATGTAGTTTTATTACTCATATACCTCATATTCCATCTAATAAAAAGAAATCCGGACAAATGAAGTAGCCGAACAAAGTCCGGACAAATGTGTAAAAGTCCGGACATGTCCGGATTAATCCGGACGGATGGTAACCCATTCTCATGAAGTGTGGATGACCTTATGGCAAGTAATGCCGGTATCGACAATTCTGTCACATGTGCGAAGGAAATTTGAGGCTTAAGCTCCAAGACATACGAATCAAAATATGAATAAATGAAAATCGGACAGTTTTAACTGTCTTCACTGCCTCATGTGTATGCCCGCACACCGTGCAATTCGTATGTATTTTTTGCACGATTTTGTGCAATTTATCTGCACATTATTAGCTCAGTATTATTGGCACGAAACAGGCCGGTCTCACACAGGCAGTGCAGACCCTAAGGTATTTGACAATTGGATTTGTGGTAGTATGCCACATCAGCAGGTTGTCGAGTCACTGTCATAGTCATCGTGCACAGGCGCGAGCTTTAGGGGGGAGCGCCCCCCCATCATGATACCTCCACCTTTTCGCGTGCCTTGCGCAGGAAGTTTTGGAGCTCCGAGGCTGACGTCGTTTTGAACTGGAAATTTAATTTGATTTATCACTTTACTAAAGAAAAACGGAGAAGCAAGTATGGTAGCTGTTTGATTCACATTTCTTTCCGACGGTCATGATTAAAGAATTTATTGAACTGATTTTTTTTGCTTTTAGTGTTTGATCGTATATGAACACATAATTAGAAAATATAAGTTTTGTCAATTATATACCCTACTAAGAATAAGTAAGTGTTACGAGATTTAAAATCGATTTTAGTATATGGTAAAACATAATTAAAACTAAACATTTGTAGAACCACCATATTGTAAATCTGAAGAGTTATTATCAAAGCAGTAAAGCATTAAGATACAATTATGTACAAACACAATCAACACACATATTTAGAGGAGTAACAGTCAATGGACACACACAGGCAAAGACATAACACTCAAATTATAGCTTCAATACCACAACTGCTAATGTATACTGCTAGACTAGACTTTGTATAGAACAAAAATTTTGTCACACTTCTCGAGGAGGGCCAGATCCCGATTAGGGCCAGACCCCGAGGAGGGCCAGACCGAGATGTCGGTTCGAGTCCGACATAACCTGCACCTCCGGCTCCGGAGAGTGGAGTATCCGTTGGGATATCTCGCACGTTAAAAAAAGGGTGTGATTGTATGTGCAATTTAAAAAAAGTTGCTCGCTCACCATACCTTCTGCTTAAATTACGGACAAATGTCATAAAATACGCTCACAATAATAATTTGCATTGCTGAATGGTTACCAAATAAGTTAAAATATTGCAAGGTTTAGCAATAATTATAAGCCAATTGAAATAAAACCAATTTTAACAGATTCTGTCGCCATTTTCCAATCTTCAACACGCAACACGCAAAAAGTAACCAACCAATACTCAAGGTTTGATAAACCAAAGATACTCGCTAAAGAGCATAGATATATAATCTAATGTTGGTGTACAAAAAAGAGTATTTTAAATATTATATAAAATATTTTATCTATCTATATATACCAAGAATCCCGAGGCTATTGAAATTAAAAAACACCCATATTTTTACAGAGAAGCTAGGTGGAGCGTGCCAGCAGCCTGGGACCCAGTCACCAGTCATCCACTTAATAAAACATAGTAAACAGTAAAATTCAGCAAGACTTAACGACACAGTGAGCTCAGTCTGCGTAAATAGTAACACCAACAATTTCATCATGATTCTAGAACTTTGAGATAACTTATACTTCAAACTATATGAAAACTACCATCCTAAGTCAAACCGCGAACATGGCTGCTGAAAAGTAGCCGAAACGTCACGAACGTAAGTAAATAATAACAAATAAATCGCAATAGAATCCGTTAAAAAGTTGTTTCATTTCAATAAATGATATTCGCGTAAACTTTAGAAAATATAATATGAGAGCCATGTTAGTCTTAAAGTGAGTGACCATTCTTAACATATTAATCGCCCTTCAAAGCTCGGGGAGCAAGTTGAGTTGTTGGTCCCGGTTTCCGTTAGAATATCTGTGGCATTAGTTGGAACCCTAATTAGTCCGACAACCCAGTCTATCTACAGAACTTCGATATTGCCAGTTACTTTTGGAGGTCAGATAGCAGTCGCTTCACGGAAAATATTGAAGAAGCCAAGCTCAATTGATTTTGGAAAAGACGCAGAGGCAATTTTCACGTTTCAACAGATGACAGCTAAATCGTTGTCAATTGTGTAAACTTGGATACTCCAACTAACCTAAAGATAGTGATCATTGTTTTTTTGTTCCACTCTGTTAAGCAGTATTTGATTAAATACACAAAAGCTACACACATTGCAAATGACTAGAAGTATACACGTGCGAGTGACCGGCCTCACCATGGTGGTTCACGAGGTGTCGACTCACCCCAGACACGTTGCGCTGAACCAGAATTTGGCTGTAGAGGCGTTTTCCCTCTTCAGTGCCGAGAGTCTGCTCCAACTGCGAGCGAGAAAGCCCGAATAGCTGATGCCCTGGCATACGAAGTGCCTTTTGAGCTGGTGCACTGAAGCCTTTTGCTTCCAACCACTCGACTACTTCATCTGGATTTGATTTCTGGAATGGTGAAAGAAAGTGGTTATTACCTACTGTCATTTCATTAGGAGGTAGGACACGACGGTATTCCCGTCCAATTGAGCAGTCCGACTGGGGAAGTACTTCCGCCCTACAGAATACCGCGGCCATAATAACCTTGTGTTGTGCTCCTGGTGGCGAGTAGGGTAGCCAGAGCTTACTAGAGGTTCTGTGCTGTCAGTGGGAATACCAAAGGCTGTTCCTGCTTTGTCTTCTACACTGACGGCACAGAAACTCTCCGCGTTTACAGGGTCGCCAGCACGAGTGTGACTCCCCAGGTGCTGCGCACGTCTATAGGCCACCGTAACCACTTACCATCAGTTGGGCCGTATGCTTGTCTGCTACCTCAGTTCAATAAAATAAATTAAAATTCAAAGGAAAAAAGTGCAAACAACATTAACTCCGACTCCCGACTTGGGCCAGACCGACAGGAATGGCCCTGGGTCAGCCGGGGTGCAAGGGATATGCCACGAGACAACCTCACCTTCGGCCTAGCACATCGACTCACAGACGGCGTGCGGTTTAGTCGCTTCGAGTCCGACATAGCCTCGCCCTTCGGCTCCGAAGGGGGGGGGGGGGGGGGGGGGGGGGTATCCGTGGGGATTTCCCGCACGAATGAAAAAAAAAAGTATCTCACCTGATCGATGAATATGTCAGGGGTTTTCTTGATATCAAGCAGCTTGTTCCTCCTCTGTGTGATAGCTGGCAGTACTAGCTTCAATTCCTCGTTCAGGTCACCGGTAGCGGGATTTCCCATCGACCGAATTGCTGCACACGATTAATACCATATAAATGGCCATGGAAAATAAAAACAAGCCTGCTTTTATTCCATCCGGGACGGCGTGCGGTTTTAGTCAGTTTGAGCACAGATAATATAATATAATTCTTATACAGATGCACAATCAGGAGCAAAAATGGTTACACTCGTAACTTCAAAAAGCAGGCAGGCAGCTTTTTCGTTCAGGAGTTATAACTAGATGGCGACATTATTCTGGCAAACTTTTTTTTAAATTTTTAGTATTAAAATTTACCTTATCAAAACTAAAACATACCCTAAACACATTATTAAGTATGACTGAATAGAACTATAAATATTCTAATCTATACTGATTCTGCCAGTTCCAGACATAATGCACTATGCCGCTAGATGGTACAAAAATAAATAAATAAATAAATAGCACAATTGTCACGAAAGCTTTATTTATTACATTACCAACGAGTTTTATATGCTTACATGCTTACATTATCATGTGTTTAAGTTAAGTTAAGAAATAATATACGTGATTGTGAGTCAGCAAAATTAAATATGCATTTTAACATGGTTTTAACTTTTTTATTTCTTTCTGTGCCTACTAGTGCCATCTATTTAATTTTGAATATTACTAAAGATATTTTCTTAGTAGGTATCGGTACCCCATGGTTTGGACAACAAAACTACCGGCGGGGGATAACCATGGGGATTTCTATGCGAAGAAAATATATATTTGGCATGAATGGTCTTCCATACTTACATTTTAAAGTAGCAGTGCGTGCAGAGTCGGCGTGTGCTGGCGGAGGCGGAGGAGGCGGCGGTGGGATCTCCGGCACCGGCGATGGCGGAGGTGGAGTCTCCATTACTCGCGATGATTGCTTCTCTGTAACATACGCTCTTGGTGACGCCTTCATACACGATGCATGTGTGAAGGCGTTATTATATCAGAACTATTGCATTATCAATATTATGCAGTTCGTGAGGTAAGAGGAACGGAGAGGAGGATATCTGCCTTCAGAAGGAAAGCGGCTGCAGCAATACAGCGAATCAAAAATAGGTTGCATAAACAAGGTGTTGCTATATATCTACCTCAGCGTATGTTAGGTAGTAGGTCAACAATATTTAATATTATCATAATAATAAATAATGGAAAAGTCTAAACAGCACCGTCAATTTCAATAAAAACAAAAGCACACTTACCGTAATAATTACATAAAGAACACAAGTAAGCGAAGCACACACGCAACAATAAAAAGGTAAACAAAAATGGAGCACCATTTAGTAATGAACATTTAACAAAAGTAATAAAGACATACACACTGCACTTCACTTTACTTCTTGAAAGTAGAAGTAATTGTTATAGGGATGGATGCAAAACCGTCAATAAGCGGTTATAATAAGGACAAAGGTTGAGGGATAGACGAACAGACCAACACCACAACTGAATAAAAAAATGAGTTTAATTATATAGTAGGTACAAACACGGAGCATCGTCCAAACGGAGCAGACATAATTATCCACTCCGCTCACAATATATTAACAATATGAAAATATACGCTTATCTTTTTACATTCTCATATCTAGATATAGATATTTTTATATATTTGCAATACTACTCACAATTTAATAATTTAAAATACATAATATGGATACTATGAGCGAGCCTGGTCTCATATCGCTACGTATATATTGGCAGCGGCGAAACTAAAGGAGTTTAGGCCCATTAAAATTAGTATAGTTGTTATAAATGCATAATTGGACGGAGCTGGTTACTAGCCTAACCGGGTTCAGGTTATAATAGAAAAAGTTATAAGTAATCAATCATAGACAAACATGTGTAACGAAATGTGTGTGAAATGTTAAAAAATCAGAACATTTCGCTAATAATAAGGTTATTGAAGATGCAACAAATTGAGTTCTAACTTGTTTTTATCAGGAAGAGAGAGAGAAGAATAAAAATGTTTGGCTTTGAAATGATGATGATGATGATATGAAAAATGAATTGTCAAATGAATCACCTTAATATTTTGATATAGTTTTACGAAATTCTTTCGATTAGACAAGTAATAAAATATGCAACTGTAACACAGACAAACAAGAAGCAAAAAAATACACACTAAATTATTCTGTAATAAGCCTAAACTCCAAACAAAAAAAAATGACTCCTTTTCAGTCTCACCACCACATTGCACGATACGGAACACATTTACAAAGTGAATAATTTAAATCAGACTTGTATGATAAATGTTGAGCGTGTTGCGAAACAGTCTCAATCTATGATATGTACACGCCGCGAGCGACACGTCTGCGCATCTATACATTACGTAACATAATTCCTATACAGTCGTGCAAACGGACACGGACGATGACTGAAGCGGTGATAGAGGAGCGCGGGGATATATACCCGTCACTGTCTCTACTCGAGCACATACACGCACACACACAAGCGCAGGGGTCACGGGGGCGCCGGTACTGGCAGCTCTTTGGTACACTAGGGGAGCTAGAAGTAGCGGAATTCGCCCTTCTTGCCGAGGCGCTCGCGCTTCACCCAGTCGGCCCCGGCACCACCCGCGGCCCCAGCTGGCCCCGCACCGCCTGCCCCGCCCGCCCTACCGGCTACTCCTGTGGGACTGCTACCGCCTGAGCCTCGTCCACCTGCACCACTCTCCTGTAAAAACAAAATTTGAAAAATTTATGATTAGTATTTGAGAAAGAAAATGCTTTCGACAAAAGAACAGAATGTTGGTCTCGAAAGTGTGCCTTGTGGTATCCCTTTATTAATGATACAAATGAAATGATAAATTTAATACTTAAAATTTGAAAATTCTAGTATATATTACAACTATATAAAAGCACATGTGTAAGAAAGATGGTAAGTATTCAAAGACTTTGTACATGATCAACCTAATTATAATATTCTTAGTTCACACAGTCAAATGCTTAAGAATAGTCATACTTTCAGAAAGGCCTATAAAAATTGTGGATATTCTGTAGGACGAAGTCGGTGTTACGATCGAGAGGTTGCAGGTCTGGCATACCGACGTGAACCCACTGGCAACGCAAGCCATTTAGAAGTTAGGTTAGGTTAGTTCAAGAAAATTTGGTTATTATTGTTCTTTAAAAGAGAAGATACAGTCTACAGGATGAATTTCACAGTAAGTGTTATAATCTTTTTATTATAGACCGACTGTGAGCACTGTACTGCTCCCATATTGCGCAAGTCGTGGCCGGGGACGAGGTAAAAAAAAGAGACAGAAAGCACATTAGCTGAGAGCGAGCGAAATACCACCATGAGCGCTATCGGCGTTTTACCAATCTTGACAATTCAGTAACAGTGAGCATACCTGGTAGTGTGTGTAGATGGGGTTGGGGTACAGATGTGGTGAGGAAGGCGGTGACAGCGCCGGTGCCACGATGGTGTGTGGGACGTGCGCAGTGACGCCGCGCCGGTTGCGGGCCTTCCACCACTTCCGTGAGTCATCTAGGACCTGGCGTGAATATTATTACTGTAGTAACCAAATGAGTGAACATATTAAGTTTCGTATATCTGATGAGGTTTGCGTGTGGTTGTTAATTTTTATATGTATATAAAACATGCTAAAGTTATTTAAACGAGGCCTTGATACGCGCGGATTGTTTTGTATTTAATAATCTATGCATGGTGAATTCGAGCTTGTCCAAAGCCGTAGCAAAAT
Source organism: Eilema caniola (assembly GCA_949126895.1). Lineage (NCBI taxonomy): Eukaryota > Metazoa > Arthropoda > Insecta > Lepidoptera > Erebidae > Eilema > Eilema caniola. The sequence continues at coordinate 1,451,101 of OX421488.1, read as the reverse complement.
ATACCCCAGAAACGTGTCCTGCGTGTATTTTGAGCACTTTAAGGTTCAAGAATTGTTATGCCCCATTAGTTTCATTGCTCAGTTCCATGATGGTACTACTGCAAATTTTTTTTTCGTCCTTCGTTCAACCACAGAACCGGAATCGTGGTACATGTCTCAGGTGGTGTTAATGTAAGTCTCTGGGATTCCCTAGTACCGCAGTGCCCACCAGCACACCGCGCGATGAACACAGTCGAACGCCTCCTGCATGTCTAGGAATAGGCAGTGCAGAGAGGTCGTCCTAAATTATAATGACATCAATTATATTAACTCTTCAATATTTTAAAATAAGTCTTGTTTTCAGACTTCCAACTTTTATCATAACGATGCTTCAATTGCTTTCCCCGTCTTTAAGGATTTTAATGTGATCCTTTAACGTGTTTTGTATAAGTAATAACTAATTAAATTACTTTATCGTTTGTACTGTATCAGCAACATGACTTACCTCCAGGTACTCCCCACGCACTACAGTGAGTTCCTTGTCGTTGTTCGCGGTGCGAGGATATGTGACGCGAACCACTCGGCCGCCGCGGGCCGCCACGCCTCTCGCCCAAGCCTCGCCTAAGTCGTCTGGAAACATAATATAACATTCCTGTAAGGGACTTTTCGCGGGTTCTACGCTCGTCTTGAGAATTCACTTTTTCCCAACTAAATCTACTTATAATTACAACAATTTTAAGTCTGAAAAATTAACAATCAGGAATAGGGAATAGGTAATTTTTTGACCAGTTGGGCTACTTGGACTCCTCCTAGATAGTCAAAATATTCGCGTCGGTTATCGCGACCAAACATAGCCTGTCTTTCTCAAGGTCTAATCTATCCCTATACCAAATTTCATCAAAATCGGTTCTATGGTTTAGGCGTGAAAGACGAACAAACAGACAGACACATACACTTTCACATTTATAATATCAGTATGGATGTGAATGCTTATGAAGATGTTTGTATGTTTATTATTCAATCACGCTCTAATGGCTGAACGAATCTGTCTAAAATTTGGTACAGGGATAGATTACAGCTTGGAGTAACACATAGGAAACTTTTTACTTCAGGAATAGGTTCCTATGGGTTGTGGGATAAGAACCAAAATTCCACGCGCCACACACTCCGCCGGTCACAGCTAATAGATTTCTATGTTATGGCTTGTTTACACAGTGCAAGCTAGCATACGAGCCACCCTACCGAGTAGCTGTGCAGCAGAAACTCGAACTGTTTGGACATCACTTACGAGTCACTCGTATGGGCGAGTTGGACAGTAGCTCGCATCCGAGTAACTTTTATATTTTTTGTTTCTCCCGCCTGCTCCTTAGTCAGCAACTCGCATGTTATAAGCTAGGCCATCGCTCGCATTGTGTAGACGCGTTCTGCAGTAATTCGCATCTTGCCAGTGCGAGCGAGACAGTCGTGATGTTCACACGACATCGGGCCAACTCGCGAGACAGACCAGCCCCTCTAGACAAGTGGCAATTCGCTAGCCGGCGTTTGATGGAATAGAATGACGAATGTATGGGATTTGACGTAAAAGTCGTTAACGCATGTCAAATACGTCAAATCCTATACAATCGTCATTCTATTCCATCAAACGCCTGCTAGCGAATTGCCACTTGTCTAGAGGGGCAGCAGCTATCAGCCCCTCTAGACAAGTGGCAATTGGTTGCCCGACGTTTGGTAGAATATAATGACGAATATATGGGATTTGACGTATTCGACAGTCGTTAACGCATATCATTAACGTCAAATCCCATACATTTGTCATTCTATTCTACCAAACGCTGGCTAACGAATTGCCACTTGTATACAGAGGCAGGTATCATTTAGACAGCAAAGGCGAGTCGAGCTACTGGCGTAGGAGTAGACAAGCCGAGTAGCTATCTACTGGCTGGGCAGCAGCGTGCGCTATGTAAACGAGCCATTAGGCTGATGTTTGAATCAGCTACAGAGAATTCTTACAAGCTAATGGACCCAATGAATGATTTTACAATTATTTTTCATGAATACCATCCGGCAAGAGAAGCATCCTTTCGTAACAAGCCATCACAAGCTCTCATTGAAATAAGTACTAAAAGAAATCCACAAACCTTCATCCCTGTCAGCTCGGTACACCTGTTCCCGGTCAGGTGAAGATGCAGCAGACCCTGAGTCCTCGCGACCTATGCCCCTTGCGTTTCTGTAACACCATAATTATACCAGTCAGTATGTTATTTCATAACTTGAATATTATCTACTACTGTGGATTATAATATTATCTAAGATAAGATATTAGATACATACAGTATAAAACTGGTGAATTTGTTTCTTGGACTGCGTTAATTTCTAACTTTTAACTAATACGTATTTTTATATTCAGTCCGTCAATTGACTACTTCCCGCTGGATGGTAAGATGTTACTGTAAAGTCAAAATGATACATTCAAGATACTAGCGATCCTTAAAATGGCGGTCACTACCTTGATTTGAGTTGGTTAGAGGGAATATTAGTAATTTCGATAATTTCGGTTGCTAATATACTTTTTAAAAAAATGGGACAACAAACTAAATTTACACTTACTACCGCTACGCCTAGAAGAATTCCTACATAATACTGTCTGAAGTTTACTCAAATAACATTCATTGAAATAAAACCACTCTTTAACTTTATAGGTCAGGCTCATCATCGACATTTAGACGTTGTCCCGATTGCATCCGAGGCCAAGATGCCCTCGGAGCTCGGGGTCCGTCTTCCTCCTTCACTTTGGACGATCTTGAGCGTCCATGGTCGTGAGACCATTTGCACGGCTGTCACCCTGCGTCAAGCCAGGACTCTCCGAAGATCTAGATGGGGCCCCCAAAGCACCCCAATCAGGCTACTTGTGAATAATTCCAAATAAATCACGATAGTATCCTTTAAAAGTTGGTTTTATTTCAATTATTCATTTCTGTTACAAATAAGCTACAAAAAAAATATTAATAACATAAAACTTACCACATTAAGATACACAAGAAACAAAAATACACGTATCACAAAAAAGCACATTTAACAATGGCGTCACCTTGGATGTGTAGGATACGGCGCGAATTGTTCGCCGTAGAGGTCCGGTTCGTCTCGCTCGTAACGCTCGAAGCGCTCTCCGCCCGCGCCCTCCACCCCCGCGTGCCCCGCCGAGCTACGCCGCGGAGACGATCTACGGTACACACACACATACACAGACATTACAACACGAGCACATACAAATAAAGCGAATGATCATGATCGATGCCTTGATTATGTTTTTTTTAGATGCTTGTGTCCAGCAGTGGACTAAAGTAGTTTAATTAATTGTAGATCATTAGAATTTAGATAGTCCGTCAAATTTAAATAAAGATACATTCAGATGCCAGCAATTATAATAAAATCCCATTTGCAAATCCCAATCTAGTTTATGGGTACCGCCTGCTACTCGTATAAAGCTTGCTTCGATCTTTTCAATATCAGTCGGGTTTTTTATTTTTAATAATTTATTTTATTTTATGCCTTTTAGTTACATATGAAATATATATATATTTTTATAATCGGCTTCTAATATCCTTCATTTTGACACCCAACTTGAAAAATTTAAGTGATTTTTTTTTAAACCCGTATATTTTGACGCAATAAAACCAACATATAACTTTTGTTCATATTTTATGTAACTAAGGCAATAAATACCTTCCATTTGAGGCATGAATTATTGGAATCCGTACGCTGGTTCAGAAGATATGAGGTAATAAAGAATATTACAAACATACGTATAAGATACGTGCGAAAAACATAACCCTTCTTGGCAGTGGAGTAAGAAGTAGTGGTCCCTGTCAAAATATCTTGAAGCTTCTCGCCGATTTATGAATACCAACCAGACACAGATTTATAAATAATTTGTAATAGAAAAATTAAAATGGACTTTAAAGTTACAAATTTAAATTATGTGTCTTTTAAGAGGAGAAGCAAAAAATCACCTGGTCAAAAAATATAATCAATGAAAATATTTGAATCATTCAATATGATGACTGATATGTAGAAATAATAATAAACTAGACTCTGAAAATAGGTATGATACCTGTAAAGGATCCAATTAGTCCACAACACAAAACTACGCATGGATTTAACCATTTTTCCCAAGTCCCACATACTACAAGCTTCACACTCAACAAAATATAATAAACTGTCTGACATAGCATGAAATTTACAGTATTTTCTTTATTTATTTAATTAGAGGATGTTGGCTAAATGGTGTTGTTCAACAGTATTAAATTACAAGTTGATTTCACAAGTATCGGATATTCAGATTTGTATTGTTAAACAAAATATTTTTACAAACTCGGTAAAAAAAATCAACAATATGTTTTATTAGCTCCGCCCGCTCGGATGTCGGTTATCGCTATAATATCGGTTATCGTTATAAATTGTAGCCTATGTGTTATACTGATGAATATAACATATAACAACATATAAGCTATATTATTGTAAAGTTTCATTAAAATCCATCCAGTAGTTTTTACGTAAAAGAGTAACAAACATGGATGAATCTATCTATATTTACAAACTTTCGATGTGGTATCGTCTGATATAAAACTTGCTTATGTTTTTTCTACGGATCACCTTCTGTCTCCATCTGTATCTCCATTTCGGTTGAGTACTTAACTAAAAAAAATAATCTATTGATTACTTTGTATAAAATTACATATTAAACAGACTAGGCCAATATAACTGACTTACTAGTGGATTAAATGCGGTTTTTAGTCTATAAAATGAGTTTCTAAACGGAAAAATATAATTAAGCAAGTTTTTTTTTTAAATAAAACATATTAAAGAGGCTTGTATGAAAACGTTTATGAAAGTAGGAGAAGCGAAAAAGGTGTGTCAGGATCGTAGCAAGTGAAAAGAAGTGGTCTCTGCCTACCCCGATGGGAAAAGGGCGTGACGTTATGTATGTATGTATGTATTAAAAAAAAATTATACCACTTAGATGGCAGACTATCACACGGCTCTCTTGATGGACAGTGGTTACCGTGGCCTATGGACAAGAACTCAACCGATTGAAGTAGGTATAGGTATCTATCTATCTTCAGGGATAGACGTTTGTATGGGAGTCCCTCATTAATTATTTAAAGTAAGTAAGTATAAGTACGAAATTTTACATCAGGCAACTTATCTTCTGCTTTTGGTAAAAAAAAAACACGTATTTTAGCATTTCTTGAAATATTACCACTAAGAGCGCTCAACTCGTTTTTGGGCTGAAAGTTTATCACTTTTGAAGTCACATGAAATTAGACTCGGTAGATGTCGGTGGAATCGGATTATAGAACGGGAACCTAGTTATGTGTAAGTATATCTATTATAGGTACCATGATCTGACGATATGATGATGATGGCTGCATATGATATGATACCAAACCAACGATAATATCAACGAGTACACACACAGACTTAATCAAATAATATAGTACGGACGTAGCCATCTGTCAACGTCACATTTTATTGTTGTTTGTCTCGCTTGCTCTCATCAATCATAAGACGGCTTGCTACGGTGCAAGGTTCTGCAGATTTTATCACCGACTGACGACCACAAACAGCCACGCGTCACGCATCAATGACTTCGAAGCCGCAGACTCAAAACGATTACCAATTTGTTTGTGCTTCTACGGACAAGATACGGAAAGACCATAGTGGGTCGCGCGGGTGTATTCAAGACCGTCCTTAAAATTACACAGCTCGTAACACCGGCTTTATGACGTCAGACGACTTAGTATGCGAACGACCGTACCTAAAGCAAATAATGTAGTTTTAAAATAGTTCATATTTTACCTTCTCAGAGGCTGGTCATCGACTTGGTAGTCAGGACTCCATCCATCCATGAACACGGGCTGGTACGGAGGTATGGGCGTTTTCCACTGCTCCCTGTGACATAATGATAGGGTTTATTTAAAATTTGTGAATGAACACGCATATTAAAGGGTAGGTAGACAGAAATGTATTCTTTTAGAGCCAATTGCCAGTCCTGGTTGCATTTAAAGCTTGCACTTTGGAGCCCTGGCTACGGAAGACAAAATAAGCTATTTAATGGAGTTACAACTCCTTTAATTTATTTAATTTGTCTTATGGTTTATTGACTTTTACGGAAGAAACTGCCATCTGACTTCCTAGGCACGAGAGGAAGAGCTAGAATTGTCCTTCAATATGGGGATGGGGAAAGAATACAAGTAACATCACCCCATAATGAAGCGACTAACGGAAAAACACTCAGACGATATCACTGCAGAAAGAGAAATTCGAAATAAACCCCTGTAGCAATCCGTCTGGCTAGCGTGAAAACAGTAGGCCAACATTGGGAGAGGCCTATGTCCAGCTGAAGACTGCGAAAGTTATAAATTGATTGAAATGGACCATGTATATCAATGCACCGGCTTGTAGGCTCACTAAAATCACTTAATTTCCCACTTATATAGTAATTTAATACACTGTTCATAATACAGTTGCTGTCGTCATAAATAAGGGAAATCGACAGTATACTGGTCACACTGTAATCCCTTCCAACGCCTAAAAGGTGCTTTAAATACCGGATTAACATATTTGTGTCGGGCTATGATAAATAGTTAGATATGATTATATAGACAGTGATAAAGGGTTGATAGCTCTTTGGTACGAAGTGTTATAAAACAACGGAACGATATACCTAATGGCAGCTGAAACAGTGGCAGTCGATAAAACATCATCATCATCCTTGATTTAGTCCCGGCCGCATCAGAGGCCTTCATCTCAGAGTCTGGGGTCTGATTAAATATGATGAAGGTCTATGTTGGAGGTCGGGGATTCGATTCTCGTTCAGTTTAAATATTTGTATGTATGAATATCTTTATATGGGTTGGTCTGGGTGTTTCTATGTATAACATGTATTTGTATTATGAATAAAAACTAATTTATTTTTCTGAATTGAAGTAGGTACATAATATGTATATCCGTATTCTAGAAGCCTAATACAAGCTATAGTTAACTTATGCTTACTTTCGGTCTAGATAGCATTCTAGAATATTTATTCCTACCTATTTATTGTTGGAGAAATTTTATCACCCTACCCCAATAGGAAAGTACTTCGATTGTTTTAATGATATATATTGTTTTTTTTTGTTGTTAACTGAAGAATCTATGGAAGAAAGAAGTCCAAATAAAAAATCTCTAGAAAATTAATGAAAGTGCTGGTTTCTTATTGACTAGCGATCCGCTCCGGCTTCGCACGGCTGGTAAAAACGTGGAAATCCAATATAGCGTATGTTACTCAGGATGAATGTAGCTTTCCAATGGTGAAAGAATTTTTGAAATTGGCACAGTAGTTTTGAGTTTATTCATTACTAGCTGACCCGGCGAACTTAATACCGCCAATATTTTTCCACCCGCGTGGAGTTAGATCCAGTTTCCGCTGCACCCTCTACTATATTAAACATGTTTTATACATATAAACCTTCCTCTTGAATCACTCTATCTACTAAAAAACCCGCATCAAAATCCGTTGCGTAGTTTTAAAGACTTAAGCATACTAAAGGAGATAGGGACAGAGAAAGCGACTTTGTTTTATACTATGTAGTGACAAACACACAAAAATACAAATCTTTCCTCTTTATAAGAATAGTGTAGATGTAGATATACTAGAACAGTTGAAAATAATGTTAAACAATGATCTCTGTAAAAATAAGGCGAGGCAGAAAAACTCCAGAGAGAGTGACGCCCCGATAGACAGCACGAGTATAGAGTCGGCTTTTTTATTTCAATGAAAACTAATAACCTTATCATAGAATCTTATCTTTAGATAGCTAATAACTGATACGACCATTGATATAATTGTCATAAGATTTGGTCTATTAACAGTAGATGTGTGTCATATCGGTCGGTTTCATCTCTGCCACTGTTAGTTATCAAGACAATGTCTCTTATGTTTAATAACAGGTTTCTTTTTGAAAATTTGATTGTATATCAATGGATTTACAGCTGTTCAAATCTAAAGAAAGATACTGATTTCGCAAGCGGCAGTAGCTGAACACATTCCAAGCACAACATTGGTGTAATTGTAACAACATCTATGTAACATGTACTTATGCAAATATATATGTATCTTGAAAAAAAAAAGCCGTCCAAAGTGTTAGAGTTGAATAACTTCTAAGAGCAACTATACCTATTATATAAAGGTTCAGATCAGCCCTTTTAGGGTTCCGTAGCCAAGATGTATTTTGTGAACCTAAGATTTTCACTCAAAAAAAAACCAAAAAAAGAAAAATAGTATTTTGGGGTTTCCCCATACTTGATCTGAAACTCAATTTTTTTTTCATCAGACCCACAATTCTGAGGTCTTCAAAAATGATATTGAGGTTTCTAATATATTTTTTTCTAAACTGAATAGTTTGTGTAAGAGACACTTCTAAAACTTGTGTCCCCCGCTTTAATTTCTAAAATAGGAGAATGATAAAACTAAAAGAAATATATGATGTACATTACCATGTAAACTTCAGCCGAAAATTGGTTTGAAAGAGATCTACTAAGTAAGTAGGTTTTTTAATACGGCATAAATCGTAAACCCTACAAGAACTTTTCTATTATGTTACTTGCTGCTACGGAACACATTGGACAAGTTCGACTCACATTTGGCCGCTATTTTTTATTAAAGACTAGCTAGTTAAGTTTAGAAAAATTTAAAAAATGGACTACTGCCTATGGTCCTCAAAATCCTACGATGATTGCAATGGCTATTGAAATTAAATTAAAGTCATCCGAACACTAACCGAAACATCGGATAAAGTATAAATACAAAAATATCAAGTTACTAATCGCAATATAATCCAACGGAAGCAGTTTTATTGCAATTTGAAATCCATGCGATAATATCGCACTGTAATAAGTGCAAAGCGTTTTATAATGGAGACATACTCGTACTTCATCTATTAAGACGAGTAGGCATCGAGGACTATCGAGGAAATTTCTCCTCCTTATTTAAAATTTATGATGGACGTATGGGACCCCATGGACTCCCATCAAGAACTGCAGAGCCAAAATCAACTTCACTTGTAAGCCGGTGGTACACTTACTGAATGATAGACGAGACATATCTACACAGGCTTCTCTTGAGTTGACACGGCAGACAAAGCCAATACGGAAAATTGAGTTAGGTACTTGTAATATAATTATATTGATATAAAAAAGTAACTTACCTGGGTATAAGCCAAGCATCGCCAAGTGAATGCCACAGCTCAGTCTCCTTGCTAGTGACGCAATTAGCCAGCAAGTTAAGCGCATCTCTCGTCAGCAGCGGCTGCACAACCCTCGACGGTAGCCTACCATCCGCGGCATCTTGAGCAGCATCCACGATTAGTGCCAGGGGTGTGAACAAGAAATGCACAAGTTCTGGAGCGTTAGGATCATGGATATGCGCTCGCAGTCTTGCCAGCAAGTTGAACGACAGCTTGAACTTTTGAAGCACGTCCACGAAATCACGTTCTGGAGGAGGTCGAGTTCTCATTGCCAGCATACCCTCTCCAGCTCCCGCAGCACGTTTGCTTCCTCCTCGGGACCTTCGCCGTCTTTCTAACTCCCTTGAAGCAGCTGCTGCATGCTGAAGCCTCGCGATAAACTTCTCGATGTCGTCAAAACAGCGGTTCAATATTGCTATATCCTGTTCGTAAAGGCGTTCAGAACCTGTAGATGACGCATCGTCACGATCCCCTCCAGAACCGCTACGTTCGTTCCGGTCATTACGCCCGAGCTGGACAGCCATTTGCTGGAAACAGACAAGGACCACATTAGTTTATTGTTGCTGCTTCAATCTCAATAACCTTGGGCAACTTACTTGCATGACAGCCTCCCATTGCTGCTTCGTATAGGTGTGGTACAGTCGTGACATATCGCCAATACCGCTCGAAGCGGAGTGATATTAAAACTGACTGCGAAATGAACCGGCTTATCAGAAGATAAGAGTTAATCTATGGTCAAACCGTTTTCGTTCATATATTATGTGGCCGGGTATCTGCTTACCTACCTATTGTACGTGATACTAATATCGGTATCGGAGATTAACATTTCAATAAAACATCAAATAAAGTTATTGCCAGATCTTGTTCAAAAAGGTAAATATTGATGCAGTCGTCATGAATCATAGGATAGCTGTCTGATTGATAAATGATATAAATCTTTAAAATGTTTATTAGTCACATTGAATTTTGGACATTTCATTAAGTATTCGTTTGCTTCATTAGGAAAGTGACCATAAAGTCAACTCGAACCTAGAGCCTGAAGTAGTATTCCTTGTGAATAGGTTCACTAAATTTCCTTGGGTTATCAGCGTTTCTATGCGCCGGCGCTTATGTGTCACCTGAATAGCTTAATCTATATAAAAAGTCAACACTTTTCAGTGAAACGTACGTTAACCCAAAAAGCTAAACATAAATATACAGGGTAGAAATTTCTGACTACGGCTAGTCTACTTCAAAGGAAACATCCTCTTATTTTAAAAAAGAAACAAAAAGTCCAAATACTCGCAGTAATCGAACAGACTGAAATCCTAAAAAAATGATCTGGTAGGAGTAGTTTTTATTGTAAGTCCTTCTAGTCCTAATTTTTACAGGTGCACAATTGAGCTATCAAGGAAGGTGATCGGCAGAAAAAACAACTTATATAACAGCCCAGATTATTTAAATATATCTATAGCTTAGAATGTGTTACACACATCAATTAATCACAAAATAATAAAGCAGCGATTAGATAGGAATGTCATATACGAAAAAACTTGTTTTGTCACATCACTTGTCCTTCGGTCAGTAGATAATATGTACTCTGCGGTGTCACCATGCTATAAAACACTATGTATTATTCCGTAACAATGGTGAATTTTATGATTAACTGTGAAATTGATTACTTCTAGGCAAGCAAGCACCACCATCGGCCACATCTTCACGTGCCGAGAGGTAAGATGGTGGTCAAACGTGAGCCTAACAACTATAAAAAAATTGATTATTATTTTAATTTTTTTATTTTATTAGGTATAGAAACAGAAAACAGATTACATGAGACACAGATATAACATTAATTGATACACTTTTTGAATCTGATGTCCACTTATATCTATACACAGCATTTTTGTGTTAAATGGTTGCGTTAATAAAATAATAAAGATACAGCTGTAGGCTGTAGGGGGCAAACAAATTAATTGTTATGTGACACAAAACTGAAAATAAGACTGAAAGTAAAGGACAAAAAAAAACTAAATAAGACGCTTTTTGAAAGTATAGAAGCTATCGGCAAAAATATCAACCTGTGTACAAACCTTATTGTATTGATTGCACATCCTATGGAGCGGGTTGTTTTGGGAAACATTATTTTTACATAGAGGTATAGTAAACAGCTTATATTATCGGAAGCTTACGCGAACACCATTTATTGTAGTAAAATCACCACTTTTCAACGAATTATTTCGTTAAATTTACATTTAACCCAACCATTCGGCTACCCTGCTAATTCAGTCAATCAATTAATTAGACCATTGCAGTCCACTGCTGGACATAGGGATCCTCCGGCTTCCGCATCCAGTCCGTCCCAGCCACCTTTTTCAGGTCATCGGTCTATTTGGCTAGGGGGCGTCCTACCATGCTAATCAATTGGTGCTAATTGCTATTTTATCTTTGAAACGCAATAATATCGCGATCCACAACGTACAATCAACGCCATCTATCGAGTCATAATCCATTTTTAAAACGTAAACAAGGTTATCTGACCGTAGATGTCGCTAATTATAATCTAGAAGTACCTACTAAATACAGTGGGTTTCATGTTGAAGCTTCGTCGCGTCGGTGCAAAAATTACAAAATATGTAAAAATAGGTCTAGTTTAAAAAATTAAAATATTTCTAGAAGAAGCAAATCGTTTACCATTGACGGAACAACGGTAATATTCATATTAGTACCTTTTTGATACGTCTATCATTATAATTTTTGTGATTAAGTAAAATAATTTTTGCATATTTGATATTGATACTTCAATATTCATGTATTACTGATAAATATTAAGGACGATAAAAAATGTAGGTACGATAATACATAATGATTCATTACTGCATTTATCAAAACCGACGTCATACAATGATATAATTATTATCGTGGTATTATATCGTAGTTCTTAAGGTTTCCACTAGATGGCGGTTAACGTCTGCGGTGGCAAATCGAATGACTCGTCCTACCCGGGATATACCACCTTCGTACTATAGATTTTACCTAACAGTATAGTGCATGTCTTAAAGTTTCCTTAAATTATTCGCGAAAGCTATTTTGTGTGAATATCTTTTAAGCAGTTAGGTAGGTACTTCTTTGGAAATTTTAGTTTTAATATGTTTAATGTAATCACGAGTTTATGGAGTGTTCCTTCACCTAATTTCCCAAGATAACTTCTAAAAACGCATCGAAAATGAAGGAAGTTGAAACAGTATTGCCTATGCGACGCATAGGTATTTTATATACTATTTTACGCATAGGCCTAAATAATTATGTATAGATATTAGATGTTAGTATAGTAGATGGCTACTGTCTTTCCCGCTATCTTCAGCAGATCCATCATTACCATTGCTTATGAGACTGGTCCCAGTATTGAGCCCTGGGGCACACCTTTGATAGGCTTGTAGAATTATGTGTAGACATGCTTTGTAATTTCATTTTGGATAAATTGATAATTGTGTTTGAGGTGTAATATTTATTTTTGTATGCTACACTTTATCGAAAGCTTATTAGAAATTTAAGATCAATATTCTATCGTAAAATCTTACTACCATACCAACCACACCTCGACACAGTATTTAATTTTAGGTAAAAATAAATAAAAAGTAGGTAGTATCGGAATATGTGATAAGTCGAATTAACTTCAGGTCTGAATTTTACTCATAACATTGATAACCCTATTAGAATTAGAATATCGAGGACGCGAGGACGTGATGTTCCAATTATCACGTCAATTTTTATTCAAAGAGGAGTACCTACATCTATTAATTAGATTAAAAACAAAATATTCTTATTTTGTTGTCGATCTCAGAATTATATCCAATAATATAATAAAATATGGTAGAATATTGAACGCATCATTACATGCATTCTATAATATTTTATCTCACCTACACTTCCGCTGACTCAGTCTACAACATCAATGAAATATCTTAATCTCATGCCTACACAACCTATTCATATGAATCATGTCTTAAATATTGTTGCTGATAGCTTTTTGCTTTTATAAACACCGACTTTGAAAATGTCAGTCTCAGATGATGGTATAAAAACTGATGCATAATACAATAAAGTAGATGTTTTACTAGCCTCCAAAATTAATTACACACTAATAGTAATATTTTGAAGTCAATGATGATATTGCCATCGAACATCGGACCCCCCAATCTGCTAATAGTCAACCACTGTCATAGTCACTGTAAAACATGTCATTCCATTTCATTTTGTACGTCTAAAATTAAATGGCATATTGTGGAGTGAATGATGAAATGTAATTAACTCTTTTTACCCGTTTGCCAAAGAAAGTTATTCATTTAATTTTGGACTTAGAGCCTATATAGCTTAGAATAGATCAGTAGTTGAATAAGAACAATCAGGGTCCAGGGTTGTCAACAAAGTGTTAATTTTGAAATTAATTGCCTAACAAACGGTTTCAACCTAATCAATATGTAGGGATTTATTCTGTAAAAATATATGCATAGTAGCTATATACCTGTCTTCGTGGTCTTTCAGTCTCATTTTCCCGTTCCCTTTCTCGTTCTCGTTCAATGATGAAATCTCGTCCACTTTCACCAGCACCGCCTTCCCTCACACCCCTGCACACAAAACACTCATTATCATTCATTGAAGAAGTATTTTGATCCCGAATTAGCTTACGTTCGTCGATGAGTTTTATTAACTGTGATATTAGTCTAGAATTTGCTCGTTGTCATACAGTATAATTGCAGGCTATATCGGCTATTAATAGCCCACTTTTAGACTTGAACAGATCACTGACATCTACAGCTTCAACAGAAGCAATCGCAGAAATGCCAAAACTGGGAAACCTTTGATATAACGGACTAGTTGTTGAATGTCTGTGTTGAAATCGAATGCCGTTCCCGCAATTCCAGTGATAATAAACATAGCCTTTGAGTTATTCCAAACTAAATTTTAGTCAGATCTATTCAGTTATTTGAGCATGATTGAGAAACAAACACCTTCACAAACTGTCACATTTATAATATTAGTACGATTGACCTCACCAGGAACGTGAGGGAACCGGCAAATAAAACTTCTGATTGATATAAAACATTGGTCGAGACTGCGCCCAGATCTCAAGCGACCCACTTTAGATAGTTGAGACAACCTTCCAAGATAAGATTATCCGAAGATATTGGATGTTTTAGATAAATTCGTTACTCGATTTCAAACAAAATTTAGGTTGTGTTTGTTTTTAATAATGGGCATGCATCTCGAGAAGAAACCATGACTATGATGAAATCTTTGATAAATTACTGATTCAAAGATTTGCAAGTAATTGATGGCAGCACTTTGGATAAAAGTATTTAGCAGCGTCATAAAAAAAATCAGTGGATAGTGCCTTGCCACTAAAGATGGTCTAAGGCATCACCTGTATTTAATTTATCTAATTTGCTGATGCTCGTAGTGCAGTGAGAAATGGCAATAAAATAGGCAGATTTATCATCTCTGAATTCTTTAAGAACAGTAGACATAATCTAGCACAGACTTTTGCATAGCCATATAGTAACACTATGAAAATGAACAAATACTGATGAGATAACTGTCAAAGCCTGCGAGGAAGAAAATTGTTATACATAATGACCTAAAACTGCGCGAATCTTGCATGAGCAATTAATACTAAGGAACTGGTGAGCACTCCGCATCGTGCGCTTACTGCCTTTTCCAGCACTAGGGCTGATATTGAGGACACAGTAATCGTCGAAACGTTAACCTTTAGTCAGATGGTATCTGAAGTTTTTCACAAGGAAAAAGCCTCAGACAGATCTCAATATTAGACCACAATATCCTTTCAAACTTACTTGAGTCCATTAAGTTCCTCGACCAGAGCCTGCGCACTGACATCATGACACTGGAAGATGTGAAGTTCCCGTCTTGGTGCAGCCTCGTGGTGGCCAGCTCCGGACCCGCGTCCAGTGGTCCCTCCCCCACTGGCGGTGTCAGTGGGAGCCCCAACAACGAAGGCTAACACATTGTTGTACAGTTCCGCTGGCTCTGGTGATGTGAATGCTGTTGGAGAATGTACCCAGGATGCTGGGAACCGCTCCATGACTGACTGTAACCAAAGTTTTATTGTAAAGATGCTGTAGAAGCTGGATTACCTCGATCTCAAATCTGTTCAATGTCAACCACTGCCTCACAAAAAATGCCATTAAATTTTAGACTTTGAAGTCTTAAATTAAATGTCACCTTTAGAATGAATCAAATCTGTAATGAACTCTTTTTCATTTAATAGTATATTAAATTTTAAAACTATACATAAAGTTTAAATTCTAATGGCATTTTTGTAGTGTCAGTGGTGTGACAATTAGCAGAATTGGGATGTAATTTATAAATATAGAAAATAATCTAGGGTGTACTTACTCCTGTCTCGTAGTCCATGACCAGAACCCACTGGCCTTCTAGACATAACTGCATCTTTTGGCTCCATATTCCTGGGGACAATAATACATTTGTTAAACTAACTTTATTATCAATATTGGGATGGGTGTTTTTGGGGTCCACCAAGACCTTCGGAGCCCCAGTCCCCCATAAATTGGAAGCATTACATGGTGTATACGCTGTTAAGTATTTTCTGCTAATGACCGATAAGCCTCTGGCGCAGAAAAGAATCAGATCACAGTCACTCCCATAAAATACTAACATAGCAGCAAAAGCAGACGCAAATTGCAAGCTTTGAATTCGATTGCGATCAGTTTTCAGATGAACAAGACGTATTTAGAACTACAGACATGATACTCAATTAGCTGATCGCAGACCATTACTGGACATAGGCCTCTCCCATTAGGCTTAAGCCTACTGTTTCCACGCTGAGCAGACCGGATTGATGTATGAGAGCGTCTTTTGCCTGGCCCCGCGGATTTTCAATTGTATACCAGAGTATATCAGCCCCTCTAGACAAGTGGCAATTCGCTAGCCGGCGTTTGGTGGAATAGAATGATGAATGTATGGGATTTGACGTAAATAACGCATGTCAAATACGTCAAATCCTATACATTCGTCATTCTATTCCATCAAACGCCTGCTAGCGAATTGCCACTTGTCTAGAGGGGCAGAACTGCATCTAAGCTACAACTGTTTAAAAAACAATTTCGTGACTTGTTAACTGAAAAATGCTATTACTCCGTGAAAGAATTCCTAACAGACATTACAGCAGTACAAGGTGCCCTAGTTGTGGTGTGGTCGGTTCATACAGTATTCGATGTAGGTAAATTTTATTTTGACAAAGTAAATTAATTATATCTTGACATCATAATATGCATAGACATTAAAATCTAAAATTGAACTAACAACCTACATTATTTCTATTCTATTTTGTATTGTTCTTATTAATATTATTGACATTGTTAATTGAAATTGAAGAATGAAATGAAATGAAATGAAATGGGATTTATTTGCTTGAAGTATGGTATTACATTTAGTGTGTTGGTATAAATCAGTAGGAAGAAATTTTGAAATGACTATTTATAATGATGTGACAATGTTCTAATTTGTAATTTAGCCACCAAAATTGCATGCCTATTGGTGATATATGGTGAAACTGTATCCACTGCCTATAACGACTACTCTGTAACCCATATATGCAATGAATTATTAAATGAAATGAAATGATTTTATTTCGAGTATTCCCTTTCTCGCAGTGTGCGTATTTTGCCGTTAGTCGCCTTGTCTTTATTAATACTTGTATTCTTTCTGCATGACCACACATACATGATACTAACCGTTGGTTTTCTCTAGCTGAAGTAAGCGACGCATCCCATCGGCAGGATACACTATCCCCGTCTCCCTAGTCACCGTGAAGGTAGCCAGATGCTCGAGCACATACACGGAGCGCTCGCCGGTGCTGCCCGTGTCCCCCCCGCCCCGCAAGCCGGCCAGCTCGTCGAACTCATCGAGCGTGCGCTGTGTATCTCCGCGCGAGCGCGCCGTGCCTCGTGACCCCATCGCCGTCAAGTGTCACGCGACTCGGGATGATACCATGACGCCTAGAAACTGAACTCTGCTAAAACGCTTCTTCGACACCTGAGGACAATAAAGGGTATTATTAATAAGATGGTAAGCTTTTTACTGCTGCTGCATGTATGGAATCCGAGGAATATACTTCGGTTTGGGGCGTTTTCTGACGGATCGCGTATGCTCGAATAAGGGCATCCCGCGTATCTTCGAGGATGCACGTTATTTCAATAATTTGAAGTTGGTTTTAGGGTGCCTCAATACAATCCTCCCTACTGAGCTCATCTCTGTCTGCGCTGACCCTTAGAATTGCGTGATGAATTGCCGCATTCGTGCAGCCTTTCATGTTCGTGGCATTGCAGATAAAATGCAGGAGAATTACCTACGCTGATGCGAAAATTTTATGTGCTGATTACCAGGCTACATGGGTAATAAATGTCTGGTAATCGTGCATTGGAATCGCGGGATTTCCAATTTTTAAAATCGCTTATAGGCTTCCATTTGACCATCACATCTTATGGTAACCTATTCACTTAAGATTTGGAGACTCCTAGGAACACAGATAGGCAGAAATTTCCAATCCTTATCTGCACGCATAATAAATGTGTTGTAAAATCGATTCGTGCATATGAGTGGAATATCTACATGCTTTAAGTGTGCAATAAGTGGTCGCGTAAGCACTTTAGATGAATTGCCTCAGCTAAATTGCTAAGGTTCCTATACTTTTGTTCCTTTATATTTAGTCTGGTTTGATTTGATTTAATTTGGTTCGATTTTAATTTGATTTCATTTGGTTTGACTTGATTGAATTTGATTTGATTTAGTTTGATTTGATGTGATTTAATTTGATAAATATGTACCTTAATGTTTGCATGTCACGACAAGTGGCAAAATGTGTCTTTAGCTCATAAATCTCTTGTCACCTTTGTAATTACCACATTTTATGCAAATAAATATATTCTATTCTATTCTATTCTACAAATAACTTAACTATAATGTTAAGTTATTTGTATGTATTTGTATGATGGGTCAACATTCACTGCTGAAATCCGATCTATAGTCAATATACCTACTAGGAACATAGACCATACCTAATGGATCTCATGTTACAAAATACCAACTAAGGAGTCCTTTGTTAAGCCGGGTATAGACGAGTGTAACGCGTAATGTTGTAATTTATCTGTCTGTGTGGATGGCGCCACGAGCATTACATATTGTATAACGATTGCACTGACGCTTGCTGTGCTCCATCAGCTGATAGTTTTTAGAGTGAGCACAAAGGCAATCAGGTGCGTTTTGAACAAGATTCGTGTTGATTTCGTGGCCGTTCCCATTCATCACAAACCTCCATGTGCTAATCTCGGTCATATCGATGGCCTTCCTTTTGCCAATCTTACTGCGACGTGGCTGCATATTTTCCGTAAAGCGACTGTCATTTGACCTCCACAACCCATTGACGATAATATTGAAGATCTAGCTGTCGGATTATTAAGACTGCAGGCCCGTAACGACTACCACAGCTGTTCGTTGATAACCAGCCCTTCTGGACAAACATATAAATATAATAGGAGACTTTCATAAACATTAAAATACTTTTCAAACCCTTACATTTATCATTCTATTGTACCTTACGCCGGCGAACAATTTATCACTAACTTGTCCATAGGAGCAGAACCGACGGCTTAACATAAGTACTCTATGGGGCACTTTGTAGGACCGTCCGCACAGTTGAAGTTACATTACACGCATTTCTACGTTACACGTTACACTCGTGTAACCCAGCTTTAGCTATCCAACTCTCTATAAGCAGTGTTGTTTGATCAACAAACAGTCATATGTTGTACCCGCACGTCCGGCCGACGCGGGCGCGTATGGCGGCCGCGTGCACACTCTCACTTGGAGAAATCGTCCCCTGGCCGGTCACTGGACGTGCCCACTTTAATAATGAAGCCGATAGGCCTAGAATCTTACTAGTATCATGCGAAAGTTGGGAGGGATGTTCTTTTAGTCTATCATGCGAGAACGGCTGAAAGGGCCTGAATGAAATTTGGTATAGTGATCGATTATTATGTATCGATTTGACTATTTAGTTTCAAAAATGCTTTAAAATTTCCTTCAAATAGTTTGGGCGAAGTAGTCAAAAATCAATGTTTAAAAATGATAAAAAAATTATTTGTTGGTTCCGATAGCTCGTAAGAATATCGGTCCACTGTCGCCTTAACCGTGGGGATTTCTCACACGTAAAAAAAAGGTAAAAAAAGGAGGTATATATCAAGTCATGAATTCATTCTTCCCTTCATTCATTCATGCGCTCATTCATACAGTCATTAATTCATTCATTGTCGTTTTCTTTTACCACTTATGTGGCAGACAAGCACACGGCCCACCTCATAGAAAGTGGTTACCGTGGTCTATGGACGTATGCAACACCAGGGGCGTTACACTCGCGCTGCCGACCCTGAAGAAACCTTCTAATGCCCTTCTTGAAAAACCCCATATTGTAGTCGCTTGGGAAAATCAGGCAGTTTATTCCACAACCTGAGCATGCGTGGGATGAATATGAGGACACAAAGCTCACAGATAATAGTCGCGAACACGTTATCGTAATACCTAGGCACTACGCGGACGCCCAATGTTATCAGCGATGCTGATAAGCTGTTATCAACATACGAGTGAACAATGGACTAGTGTGCCTACGTTTCAAAATATTTGTTTAATCATTATCACTCCCTGAACTGAGACTACAGGGTCCTAAAGTTTGTTAGTAGACCTTTACTTCATTCTTTTAGGTAAGTAGGTGCTTACCGTAACTACTTACTGCCTGCAGGGGATGCCGCGACCGGACGGGTGATCTGCCCTTCGGTGTGGGCCATTTCACCCATTTTCCCTATTTATCCTGTAACGGCTAAATGGGTGTTTCGTCAATCCTACCTGTTTCCTTGCAAAAACTTACAATCTGTTCCACCCTCATATTGGAAATGTCTTCCAGATCTAGTTCGTCCGTTCCCATCTTCCATCTTTTCAACGAGTACATGGGACATTCGGCCAGCAGGTGGATGCTGGTTTCCTCGGCATCCATGCACTCCGGACATTTGGGATCAGGCAGTAAGTAAGTACCGTAACTACAGGTAAACAATCTTGTAGCCACTTTTTATAAAAACACATATTAAACTAATATACTAGGGTAATTAACTAATGTCGGTTTTAGTCTTTACGATGAGTTTCTCAATAGGAAAATATATATATATATATATATATATAAATATTAATATGCAGAGTTTTTAAATGAAGCCTCCGTGGCGTGGCGGTAGTGAACGCGGCCGCTACGCAGGAGGCGCGGGTTCGATCCCCGCTCAGTGCAAATATTTGTATGCATTAAGGTTATTTGCATTGGTCTGGGTGTTTCTATGTATAATATGTATGCATTTACAAAAAAAGAAATGCATCTAAGTATGTTTATCCGCATTATAGATTTCATAATACAAGCTAGTTAAGCTACGCTTACCATGGATCTAGATAGCGTTGTGTGAAATGTTGTGGAATATTTATATTTAAACTCTAGCAAATTGATAATTGTTGACATTAATGATCACTGCTCCGCTCCGTTGAGTAGTATCGTGATGATATATAGCCTATGAGTTATTCTGATGTATAAGCTAAAGTTTCATTAAAATCCATTCAGTAGTTTTTACGTAAAAGAGTAACAAACATCCGTCCATACATTCATCCGTGCTCACAACCTTTCGCATTTATAATTTTAGTTCAAATTCAAATTCATTTATTTCGTGAAGCTTAGATTACAGAATAGATGTTATAAATAATATTAGTCCAAGCTATGTTCCGCCAAAGGCATACAAAATATTAAATGAAATCATAAAATGGATAATTATGTGCAGAAACTTCATTAGGTCAGATCATAATCGCATAAAATAACAAAAAAACATAATGTCAGATAAACATGTCAAGTAAAAAAATGAAAACGTCAAAATATTAAGCATGTCAATAGATACCTAAACATTATTTGACTCACCGTAAGAGCGTTTTCACACTCATCCGATATCCGACATCCGATATCGGAGGAAGTCAAATGTATGAGATATGTATCTTCCTTTCACATTGTCTGGCCCGATATCGGTTATCGGAACCAAAACAGTGGTGTTGGCTCCGATAACCGATATCGGGCCGGACAATGTGAAAGAAAGATACATATCTCATACATTTGACTCCCTCCGATATCGGATGTCGGATATCGGATATCGGATGTCGGATGTCGGATGTCGGATGTCGGATGTCGGATATCGGATGTCGGATATCGGATGTCGGATATCGGATATCGGATGAGTGTGAAAACGCTCTAAGAATTAAAATTAAAATTGATCGTTTAGGTACTCATTTACAGAATAGTAGGCTTTGGTGCATAGTCATTTAAAAAGTTTTGACTTAAATCCTAGAATATTCTTGCAATGTTGAGCATTATCTAAAATAGCATTCTTTAAATAGGTATAGAAGCCTAAACTAATCTACAAATTGGAGCATCTGCTAAACAATGACCGAAGCTCTGACGCAAACTTTACTCTCAACCCTGAAGGTTAGACATACAGACAGTAGCTAATCCGAGTAAAGTCGATACACCATTAAAAAATAACAACTGTTTCTTGGACTCCTAAGTGAAAATTATTAGTATGTAGTGTACCCGGAGTACCTAATTACAGGGGCCTTCGGCTTCGGGAGCGTTCCCCTTACATCCGGTATACAGTCATTATGTCCATCCTCTGTTACGTAGGACCGAAAACCATGGTTGGTCTTCTTTTTGGTTAGGTTTTTATGGGTGCGATTGTCGCATAGTACTCTAAGAAGAAAACCTACCAGAATCTCATCTTTTTGTTGGTAGGTGTTCCAGCTAACAGGCCCCCGATTCTGCTAATTATAAGACATAACAACACCACTGTCATACTGCTGACATTGCATAAAATGTCATTGAATTTTTGACTTTATTGCTATTTAATTAAAGTTCAAAATGAAAAAAGAAAGAGTTTTTAATATTTTTCATTCACTCTACAAGATAGTCATTCAATTGTAGACTTTAACATTATAGTGGTAAAGTCTATAGTTAAATAGCAGTGGCTACAATGGCTGTGGTACCGCAGTGGGTTTGCCATGAAAAAAATAATAGCAGAATCAGGGCCCAGGTGAAGTTGATTTGAGCCCCGAAGATCTTAGTATAGCCCCATGCATCCGGAGAAAGGCGTGTGTATTTGTATGTATGTGTGTCTTACGTACAAAAGCTCGTTGCCCTTAATAGATAGTGCTAATGTTTAATCTGCAGATAAGGAGAAGATTAGATTATAGTAACCGTTTTTAAGTATTTTGTACAATCGTGATTAAAAGTCTTTACATTGTTGATCTTTTTATACTCAAATAATAGAAAACAATATGAACGAATGTCTAAGGGCACTTGGTAATTGGTTACAGGCAAATAATTTGAAATTAAATTTAGACAAAACTAAAATTATGACTTTTGAACAAAGTACTAATCACATAAAACCTAACATAAAATATGACACTAAAATAATTGAAGAAATAGACTCAACAAAGTTTTTGGGCATAACACTAGACCGAGATATGTCTTGGCAAACTCATACTGAGAGTGTTTGTAAACGGCTGAGTCAATATTCCTATGCGTTGTATAACCTTTCCAAAATAGTAAACCAGACAACTGCGCTTACCGCATATCATGCTTTTGTAACATCATCTCTAAGATATGGAGTCACATATTGGGGTAATTCCACCAACACAGAAATGGTTTTTAGAGCGCAGAAGAGATGTGTTAGAGCTATATGTGGCATAAAAAGTACCGATAGCTGTAAACCTCATTTTTTGAGCCTTGGAATTTTAACATTACCTTGTTTATATATATTTGAAATGGCGACATTCATAAAAAATAATTTTCATCTATTCGATACTCTGAATTAATGATGAACGCAGATTTGACACAAGTATGCAAGTGGAGTAAACAATATGGACTTGAGGTAAACCCATCTAAGACTCAGGTTATTGTTCTAGGCAGCTCCGGGATGATAAACCGAATAGACTGGTCACAATTACCAGACGTAGTTTTTAACGGTGTCGCCATTGAAATAAGTAGAGAGGTAAAAAATCTTGGTATACGGATAGATAAGACACTATCCTGGGACCCACAAATACGAGAAGTTAGCCGCAAGTTGTTTGCGTCAGCGGGTTCCATGCGTAGACTGCGTAACTTCCTACCAACAGCCACTAAACTTGCACTTGCTGAATCACTTCTTCTTCCACTACTTGACTATGCTGATGTCAGCTATCTTAATCTCACCGAGGAGCAACTTGATAAGCTTGAGCGCCTTCAAAATTTCTGTATTAGATTCATATTTGGTCTTCGCAAATATGATCACGTGTCACAGTTTCGCAACTTGCTCAAGTGGCTCCCAATTCGTCTTCGACGGAATGCTCAAATTCTTTCCATGCTTTACAGTATTCTCTTCAATCCCCGTACGCCTACTTATTTAAAAGAACGTTTCGTGTTCCTTAATGACACACATTCGAAGTCCTTGAGGTCGTCAGTAACATTGCAATTGTCCACACCCTCCCATTCCACAACTTTTTATGACAAGTCCTTCACTGTTCAGGCTGTAAGGTTGTGGAATGCCTTACCTGTAACCATTAGACGCGCACAATCCTTGGCCACTTTCAAAAAAATGGTAAAGGAACATTATCTGAGTTCCTTGTGACTTTGCCATGTGGCGTTGTGTAGGTATGCACTTGCTGTGTGTATATTTGTGTATAAGTAACATATGTATGTGTATATTTATGTAAAAATTATAAAAATTGAATGTAAGTATGTACTTAGGTTTATGTAAATTACTATTGGATTATATATGTATATATGTGTGTATGTGTATATATTTTTAAGTTTGTGACTACATTAATAACTGCCCGTAAGTTATTATTGTTAAAATAATTAAAACATGTCCATCCAAAGGTTGCCTGGAAGAGATCGCTTGTAGCGATAAGGCCGCCATTTGTACATTTTTTCATAATGTTGTCCGTAATTTAATTCATTGGTGTACAATAAAGATTTATCTTATCTTATCTTATCTGAATAGTTCACGGTATAGTTATAAAATTAGATGCATACAACATAAAAAAACTGTATTCAATCAAAATTTTTTTGGAATGGTGCCTAAAATATATAATAAAATACCAAAATCTATCCTTCAAATTACTAACATTATGTTATTTAAAAGGGAACTAAAGAAAATGTTAATAAATAAGGTATATTATACAGTAAAAGAGTATCTTGAAGATAAAACATAATTTATGTAATAAATAATAATAATTAATATCATTTATTTATTCATTCATACTTGCAACCATCTTTACAGGATTAACCTAATACAATGGCAGAAGGAAATTAAATAATAAATAACAGCTTACAATATCTAACAATAAAACTTAAACTAATTTGATACACATAACTGAGTAAACATAGCCTCCGTGAACTCACTACGCGTACAAGAAAACAAATCTACCCTTTGAGATACCTCGTTGAGCACACGCAACGTTCGCGTCAGCGGCGCTAGCTGTAGGAGGTTGGTACGAGCACACGGCACCGAGAATAGTGGCGGTCGCCTCCGTCGTCCTATGTACTCGTCCGGGACGCACAGAGAGGTCGTCTGCAGTACTGCCTGATTATTTATTAGCCCCCTCAAGACTTTCACCACATATGTTGCTAACGCCACTTCCCGTCTCACCTCAAGCCTACAGTAACCCACCATACCCAGAACAAACAAAGTAGGATTCAATGACGGATATCCTGGGTATACCCCATATATCTTTAGATATAGGAACCTAATAAATTTGTTTTGGATACGCTCCAGCATGACTATATACCTATCCTTATGTGGGGACCAGATAACGGAGTTACCCTCCAGGTGGCTTCTCACATGAGCAAGCAGATATATCTTGCATCATGGATACTTCATTTGACCAAATGTATGGTGAATGAATATTGACATTTGTGATTTGTTCTGTGTTATTATGTTGATTTTTTCTTTTTTATTATGCATGGTAATTAGTGACATTATTATTATTTGACATTGAATTACTATTTCATTTGTTTTTTATTTCTTAATTATTGTGGTATTTTGTGACACTATTATTTTGAATCTATAATTTTAATATTTATGTACCTACTGCCAATGTTCCAATATTGCATGCCGAAATTGGTAGAACATGTATTTCTTTATCATCACACAATACCTCAGATGTACAATTAATGTTACATGTTCAGCAATAAAATGATTTGATTTGATTTGATTTGATTTTTATACTGGTTTTTCTACTATTAATTCTACTTGACAATGGGTTTCAATCGCAGTCTTCACATGAGTACACGGTAGATTTCATAACCGAAATTCACGCGGGCGGAGCCGCGGGAAAAAAAAACAAGTGTCGATAGCTTAGTGGTTGAGAGGTCCATGGTTCGAATCCTGGCCATTACACTACCGATGTGAACTCTCTCCTAGCACAAGCTATTTAGCTTAGTTGGAAGGGTTAGAGGGAATATTAATGATTTCGGTTGGTAATATTCTTTAAAAAAAAACCTAGTATTTAGGTATATAATAGTAAACAATTCATGAACAAAAATATGGTGTTACTAAGTGTGTGAGCACAGCATATTTATTAATACCTCAAAAGAAGATAAAAAAATTGTTAAAGAATTAATGAACGTCAGAAATGCAATTGAACGCAAAAACACGCGAAAGAAAGATGGAAAACATGTTTAATTTGCACTCTCACAAAGGTATTATCAAGTGTTAATATAATTTCTAGACCGTGAGGCTGTCGCAAGAATAGAATCTAGTTCTGAATTTTACCTTTTTCTGTATATAATGGACTATTAGGGTAGTCCATTGAAATGTTACAACTTAAGGATCGAATATTGCATTTTTTAGAGGATGCAATTTTATTTTTGGTACATGTGTGGAGCTCAATAGAAGCTTAACCTCAAGTTTATGGGGTTGCCACCTTTGTCCCCCGACCGCCATCTTGGAAAAAGGGGTGAAAACACTTTTTTCGCGATATCTCGGAAACTATACGTTTTACAAAAAAAAATTAAAGTCATAATTTGTAGCAAATTGTTTTGCGTACAAATATGTTTGTCTATCTATTGCCCTAAATTAAAAATCAAAGAAGTTATAAGCAAAACAGTGAGAATATTTTTATACTTTTTTATATTTTATATGCAATTTTATTTTTCGGACATATTTCCTAAAAATAAAATTGTATCCTCTAAAAAATGCTAAGCTCATGTAACTTTTCAATGGACTATTATAAATCATGAAAGAATCTATGAAAAAGAAAGATCAGAAAAAACGACTATACTCAACATTTTTTTTTACTACTTAGTTAGCACACGACCATCCCTATGGAAAATGGTTACCGTGGCCTATGGACGCATGCAACACCAAGGGATTCACACTCGTGAGGCCGACCCTGTAAGACCCAGAGACTTTTATGACGTCAGCATAGAATACAAAGCAGGATAAACGCTTTTAGTTCTCCCACTGACAGCACAAAAACTCTCCAGTGAGCACTTGCTGCCCTACTCACCGCCGGGAATACAACACGAGGTTATTATGGCCGCGGTATTCTGTAGGGCGGAGGTACTTCTCCAGTCGAACTGCTCAATTGGAATAGAAATACCGTCGTGCCCTACCTCCATTAATTGTTTTTGGTGACAATATTGTTAAATCATGACTTTTGTTGCTGATTGTACCAGTTAAACTTATCATACATGTTAGGATCATAGATATGGGAGACTGTGAACATAGAACGCGTTTTACAATCAACAGCATTCATATACTCACGACTGTTTACACTCGAAGGACTAAGTAGAAGCATATTAAAATTTCAGTGAATACCATGTGTAACTAACTACACCAAAACCCCGGCAAGATTTGAACACTTCTTCTTCATCCCAGCTGAGAGGCGGCCATTTATTCAGCACGGGTTGAGTTATTTAACATTTTTTTTGTTGCTGTTGTTAATTGTTGCTCAACGGTGTTGAATAATAAAACATTTCTTTCTTTCGTCCTTCTTTTGGTAGCTTTATTTACTGAACTTCGATATTTTCCGTGAAGCGTCTGCTATCTGACCTCCACAACCCAGAGGCGATATCGAAACATTGCGGTTAGACCAGTTGTTGAACTTTTTTCGATTGCCATAGGACTGGCTTAACGTGCTCTCGGAAGCACGACCAGACCAATGCATATACCCATATTCATACATACATACTGAACCCCATCACCTGACATCCTACTTATCTTCTTATAAATCGCTAAACTCGAAAACGGGTCCACCGATTCGGTTAATTGTTCAAATCCTAATCTGCAAGTACGTGCAATGAGCACTTTCGAGATAAGTGAACCTATCTATAGCTATTATAACTTAGGAAGAAGATAAACTTGCACATTGCAGTCAATTAAGAATTAAAGCACCATAAATTTTACTGCGATTATGTCAAGACTTTACTGTGCATTTTATAAGAAAATTTATTTATTCATTTAAATAGATATGTCATAGGCATTGTATAGAATGCCTAGGCATTCTATACATTGCCTAAAACGTTCAGGCAATGTGTATAATACTATTAATTTCATACATTGACTAGGTATTGTATTAAATGCCCGAAGCTCATCAGGCAATGTGTATATTATGTTATATATGTTACCGGAAATGTATGTAATCCGTCATTGTATACAATCCGACTTGGATAGGTTAGGTTAGAAGGCTAATGTGGGAACGAAGTGTAGCAAAGCTCCCGCATTAGGACTTCGTGGTTATTTTTTTATGACCATGCAGAATAAAACAACAACGCAAAAAACACGTAGGTACTTAGGCATACCTACCAACAGAACACATGTCTTATCAGCACTGTCTGCTGGTGGAAGTTGAATTAGGATTAGCTCTCAAAAGATTAGCATCTATCTAACTTATCATAAAGAAGAAAAATAGATTACATACATTACCTATGCTTCGACCGGCATTCTATACAATGCCTAGGTATTCTATACATTTCCTAGGCAAAGTGTAAAATAGTTTAAACATTGAATATCATTTCATACATTGCCTGAACGACCCCGGCATTCTATACATTTACTAGGTATTGTATAGAATGCCTGCACTATACACATTGCCTATAACATATATATATTAGCAAAAAAGTAATACAACTAGACGTCGAGAGATGTCGTGTTAAATAACTCACCCTGTATCGTTCCCGGCGCAAAGGTGCCCACGATGCTAGCCATCCTTTGCCCCAGGAACGAGCCAGAGTGAAAGCACCGCCTTGGTCGTGGATGCAGCGCCCAATTACCGCGTTTTACTAGCCTATTTATGCGAGTTTCATAACTTAGTACTTATATATACACATATATATATATATATATATATACATATACTTTAAGATAAATTAAATAGCAAGATTAAAGATCAAAATTACATAGTCCAATTACATATTAAATGTCATCTTAAATGCTAAATGTTAATACATAGTCAAAATTTATCAATTAACCTGCCCCTCATCTTACCAGGGGCAAAGGTGCCCATAACACTAGCGGTATTACCCCGCTGGATAGCACCAGGTTCGACTCGGAGCGAGAGTCACCGGTATTGTCCCTCAGCCTGCGTCCCAGTAAATTAAATTAAGTTCCATATTTTCTCACATTTCCCTGACAAGCATTTGAAAATCAAAATCAACAAAACTAGCCGTGTGAAATAGACTTCTAAATGTATGAAAAATGTATTCATTCATTCAATTTACATCGCACAAAACGAGGGAAAAATCCATACTTAAAATTATACACAAACACAACATTTCACATAACCCATGGTAAGCATAGCTTAACTAGCTTGTGTTATAAAATCTAGAATGTGGATAAACATACTTAGATACATTTTTTGTTGTTGTAAATGCATACATAGAAAGACCCAGACTAATGCAAATACCCATATTCATGCATACAAATATTTGCACTGAGCGGGGATCGAACCCGTGCCTTCTGCGTAGCGGCCGCGTTCACTACCGCCACGCTATCTGTCTGTTTGTCTGTCTGTATGTTACGCTTTCACGCCTAAATCACTGAAATGATTTGGATGTAAGTTAGTATAGCGATAGATTAGGCCTTGATAAAGGATATAGGTTATGTTTGGTCGCGATATTCGACATCCACGCGGGCAGAGCCGCGGGCAACAACTAGTAAACAATGTTATAACAGGAATATGTTCCTGTAGGTCACAAGAACGCGATTAGTAGATATTTAAGTCAAGTGCGACAGCTATAACAACTATTATTAATAACATAATACGTATATGTGTATTGTTTTGCCAAATATTTGTTTAATATAACAGTGATAAGATATAAAATCAATGGATTTGTAAGTTATCACAGTTCTAACTCGCACACCGGGCATTCATATCAGTTTCATATTTTATTTACTTATTTTTTAACTATTTATAGTATTTATTATAAATATATAAATATTCTATTAATATTATAAACGCGACAGTTTGTAAGGATGGATGGATGAATCTTTGTTAATCTTTCACGTAAAAAGTACTTACAATAATATAGCTTATACATCAGAATAACACATAACATAAACTCACGCCTTTATCCCCGAAGGGGTAGGCAGAGGTGCTAGCACCCACATTTCGCCGGTTTATGTTTAGGTCCCAATGTAATAGGTGGCGAGCTTATTGCCATTAACCGGACACTTATAAACCTGCGATAAATACACACATAACTTCGAAAAACATCGAAAAGTCATTGGTGTGTGCCATGGAAAACCTGGGCTCGTCTCAGCAGTCCATTACCCATACCACTAGGCTACTGCGGTTCTTTACGTGAATAACACATAGGCTACAATTACAACGATAACCGATATTATTTATAGCAATTACCGAAATCCACGCGGGAGGATCCGCGGGAAAAAGCTAGTATATTAAATCAAAAATTTCATTTCTATAGAACATTAAAGGTGTAACATTTTTTGGTACAGCACATTCTGCCATTTTTACTACCTTCGATAACATTAAACAATCGGACTTTGTCCAGTCTTTGTCAAATAAAAAAGTTAATGTGTCACAAAATTAATAAATTGTTTCGAAATTATGAATTAGTTATTATTTCATTGTTAAATTGATTGAGTGAGAGAATGTCCCGCTTAAAGGACCCTGCTGGGACTTAAGGAAGAAGGAAAACCATGGGCTGGTTAGGAATTTCGGGTCTTAATGGTGCGGCAAAGCCCTGCACGTTTTGTCCTGTGTAGGAAAGGAGAGGTGGGACCTATTCGGAAGAGCTGATAGAGACGGAAAAATACGGATGCAATAAAGACGCAACATTTCTATGCATCAAAGGCTTTTCCCAAGCGGTTACAATATGGGGTTCTTTAAGGACATTTAAAGCTTCCTGCATGGTCGGCAACACGAGTGTGACTCCTCTGGACTTGTAAACGACCATAGGCCACGGTAACAACTAGCCTTATGCTTGTCTGACATTTAAGTGGTAGATATAAAAAACTTAATATCTATATTTAATAATGTCTAATCGCTCGCTATCGTCTAGTTATAATAATAGTTATCTAGTTTCTGATTCATTTATGATGGAATTCTGAATGGCTTCTCGTTTCCATTCATTGGAAGTAATTTACATGATCGTTTACTTAATCATCCGACTGTGATTGCTAAAGTGCATGTAATTGGTTGTTTTTATGCCATGTTGCATTGGCCGTGATCACATGCTGACTGACGACCGTTCCCTATGACTTATCTACAGTTCAACTTAGATTCTTTATCCCAAACAATCAAATTTATACTAACTAAAACAACCGTTTGAATATCATAAATTATGCTAACCTGTCTAAGAATAGACAGCTGTGTTAACACTAGTAAGCGCGTCCCTCCGTACTGTTTTATTTTTGCATTTGCAAAATGGCTGTAAGTTAAGTTAGGTGGCTGGCTACTATTGTCGAAGGACCGATGACCGTTGGAGTAAACAAGTCCAAGAGTCGAGAGTCGACGCCGACTAAAAAAATTGGCTGAGATTCACTAGATGCGGATGACAAGGGATCGGGAGAAATGACGCGCATTGGGAGAGGCCTATGTCCAGCAGAAGACTTTAATAGGTTAATTTATTGATTTAATTGAGCGTCATTTTTGAGTTAGGTACTATTGAAGATGGTTGGTGTAAACGGTACACCTTTTTTTTTTACGTGCGGGAAATCCCCACGGATACCCACGCCGTCTCTGGGTCGTAGTGCTAGGCCAAAGGTGAGGTTGTCGTGCGACATATCCCTCGAACCCCCGCTGCCGACTGTAAACGGTAAACCAGCAAGTCTGCACTGCAAATTCAGAGGTCGCGGATTCGATTCCTGCTCTGTGTATATTTTATTCGGCCGGGGTGTGAAATATCGCCGATCTCAACCCTCAGTTCATAGTCGGCACGCGGTTAAGTCGGTTCAAGTTCGACATAACCTCCCCCGCCGGCTCCGGTTTTATCCATGGGGATTATGCGCAAGTGTATATTATATTTTTATGCATGAATATATATTTATATGTACAAAAAGTTGGTTAAGCTTTGTTTAATTTAGGTTTAGATTAGATAACACTAGAATATTAATGTCCTTAACTTTTATCACCTTAAGCGTTATTCCAAATCAACCTGAATATACGTTACCAATTTTTTTTAAACAATTTAGGCACTCATACATTCAATACTCACTCATATAGTACCTATTACCATACATCATACCACTCATTGATTACTTTTATAGAGTACACATTCGTTCTCATACTTTTAGTTCATTCGTTCAGTAATCAATCGTTCTAAGTGTTTAGTTGACCAGCTCATCATATTATCATTTCTCGAATTCATGTACATACTTCTATGTTATCTATGACATTCTTATAAATGAATTAACAATTCGTCATCACATTATCGCTTTGAAACTGATTAAAGTAAGCGAGATAACGTTATCTTTTATCTCGATCGCACACTACAATACATATTATGTCCGTTTGGTCTGGGTTTCTCAAAGTGGATACCACTGGGGGTACCTACACCAGTTTAGTGGGGTCTGGAACAAAATTTACGGTTTCACGGTATACCAAATAAATAGGCAAATTTCGAGTGAAGACACTGGAGTTTTGCTATCAAAGCAAAAAGAATATCTATTCGGCTTTCTCACGTCAATTCGTGAGTGAAACCCTTTGGGAAACGTCACATATCTGTCTCTGCGCGTCGTCGCTTTGTTTTAGTTATAGTCAGTAAGTAAAGTAGGTACAGGACGTTATTAAAAACGAAGGAGGCTCCGGCGTATATTTTTGAAAGGTCAAACGGCAGTCGCTCTCGTATAAACCACCAACAGCCTACTAAAGTGAAAACTTTGAACGCATCTAGGTAAGCGTCGTTGGGAGCAAGTTGATTTCAAACAATGATGTATCATAAACTATAGATGCGTTAAATAGCGACAAAAAATTATGACTGGTCATCATTTATGCACCAATCAGCGACGCGACAGTTACGGAAAATCATACGTCTTTAATAAAAAAATTGTTAACCGGGCGGCGGGGAGATCTCCTCTGACCCCCAGGACTTCATAAAGATTGAACCGTATGATAAGTAATTAGCTATTTTTTTCAAATAAAGTGTTTGCGCCCATTTTGAAAGCAGCTATGTTCCTGCATGACATATCATTGATTTCAAAGTCTGACAGGGGTACGAGAGCACAAGTCTGAGAAACACTGACCTAGATCATATTTGAGGAGCTTGTCCCGAGTAATATCACGTATGTATGTTCACACATACTTATCGATTGGCACATACTTCGACACTTATGTAAGCGCGTTTTACATCAGTCTAAGTTATTTATAACCGGTTTGGAAGGTTGCGCTTGCGCATAGTTTAGCCAAGGGATATAGGAGACATTGCGAAATGAAATATCTTGCATTGAAATGAGGTAGACATGTTATCTCAATAAGTAATATGTCTATTGGCGAGGGATCCCTATAACTCGATTCATGTCAGCTTGCTCTGCCAAAAGGAAGCCGTGGTGGAGATGTTGTTTAACATATTTTCTAAAGTTTATGCGAATTGAACTAAAACCACTTTTTACGGATTCTAGATGTATTTGTTATTATTTACTATTAAACCTACGTTTCGGCTACCTTTCAGCAGCCATGTTTGCGGTTTCACTAAGGATGGTAGTTGTCATATAATTTGAAGTGTAAGTTATCTCGAAGTACCCGAGTCATGATGAATTGTTGGTGTTACTATTTACGCAGAATGAGCTCACTGTATTGTTAAGTCTTTAAAGGAACCTTTTAGTATATGACCGATCGAGATGCTCGCGCATATCAAAACAAATTAATCTTTTCCGTTATTGCGAAAAAACACACTTTACTTTTGAAATTATAGTTAATTATTAATTAAAATGATTTATGTTGTACAACGTTCGATAAATGATGTGATTGATGTGAAGCCCTTAACGTTATGGAAAGTTTACTACCTGAAAACTACAAGGGTAAATATCTATTTTAGTATTATTTTATTCACAGGAATGTTGAAAAACATAGTATGATACATGTGTGTATTGATGATTACCGTCCTCAGCTCTCTCAAGTCTCGCACCTAACGGCTCGGGTCTAAATGGCGCCAACCAACTTTACACACTTGTGCCATAATGTATTATTATATGAAATGAAAACATTAAACGTTAAACGCCAGCAAAAGTATGCACATTACAAACGTTATTCTTCGCAATTTATAACTTTGAAAAGACACGAACGAGCTGCGCGCGCACCTCGTAAACTTTAGCCAGTGGCACATGCGTCGGTGACGTCACTGTCGGAATGCCGTCTAATGGCTCATTACATTAGGCCTTACTTAACGAGGCGGTTCATTCGCAACACTAGCACTAATCGTATAACTATATGCAATTGTATGACTCTGCCTACCTTGCTATGTTCGTGCCTTCACGCACGAACACTTGGTAATATCACTTGCTATGTGTATTTGCGTATGGGATGTTGATAAAGAATTCTACCCTATATTCTACGACGAGCTGTACCTTTAACTATAAACTGTGTATATAGATGTCGCCGCCTAATAGCTGAATCAGCCGTTTAATTAACTGCCTAGGCTCTTTACTAAACGGCGCCGTTCAATTAACTGGCCTGAATGGTGTTCAACCATT
The DNA here is from genome assembly GCA_949126895.1 of Eilema caniola. Taxonomy (NCBI): domain Eukaryota; kingdom Metazoa; phylum Arthropoda; class Insecta; order Lepidoptera; family Erebidae; genus Eilema; species Eilema caniola. Next base: position 1,416,561 of record OX421488.1, on the reverse strand, counting down.
TAATTAAACGGCTAGGCTAATAGCTTGGATCGATGACGTTTTACTACTTGCCTAGCCATTTAATTATACAGTTAAAAAAATGACTTATTTCTGCATGGTTATAAAAAATAACCACGAAGGCTTAATGCGGGAGTGCACTCCGCTCCGCTCCCGCGTTAGCCTTCTAACCTAACCCAACCAAATTGAATTGCGCAGCTATCACAATAGGGTATTTAACAAATTTTGGAAAACCATTATAAATTATTCCTTAGCATATAATATGCACACTACATCGATATTTAAAAAAAAATATCAACGGATTTTAACAAAAAATCGATGTTAAAGTTTAAATTTTCAAAAACGCGCGAAAAACGCTGTCTCCTTGTATGGAGCCGATTACGTGACGTCACACATTTTGTATAACCTTAAAGCAGTGAAGTCAAAGTAAATAATAAAGTTTTTCTTCAAACTTTGTGAATAAAATGGTGTGTAGTTGCACAATGTACAAATACGTTTATAAATAATCCACAAAAACTGTTTGTTTCTGTTCTGTTCTGTAACAAAGCCGTGTTACTTGCGTCTGACGTCAGCAGTGCTGTGATCGATCACAGAGCGTTTTCGTCACAGATAAAAATTCGAAAAAATATTAGATATTTTTAAGCGAAATTCTCAAAAAACATGCTTATTTTAGTTTAATTCATTGTTTTAAATGTCTTTTTACGCTATTATCTGATAGGATGACCATTATTTTTAGTAGTTTTTAATGTTGTCAAATACCCCATAAACCTATCACAAATTTTCTGTAAATACACCTCTGTCTACCCTACCTCGGTTATTTAAAGGTGTAAGTATGTATGTATGTAATTCTCTATCGTATTTCGAGGTAGTGCTCCATCTAACGATTGGTCTATATTAAGCATTAACCAGCCAGGTTATTAAATGATGTAATAAACGAGACGGCTGAATATTATTCAGGCAGTTAATTGAATGGCGCCGTTTAGTTTACTAACTAGGCAGTTAATTGGACGGCTGATTAAGCTTGTTCGCGGCGACATAGACACAGTTGCTAATAAAATGCACTACAAAAGTCGGCTCGAAATACCTACGCGTTATGTGTGAGTTACCTAACGTCAATATTGTCTTGATATATAGTCTAAGGCCTAAGGCATATACCCTATTTTATATCTTGGTGGCTTAATCTCCAAGGACACTACTCCCCCTCCCCATCCACCGCCGAATAAAATCATCCTCAATCTGTGGAATGAACTGCTGTGGTTATCCCAAGCGACTATAATATGGAGTTCTCGAGATTAGAAGGTTTCTTCAGGGTCGGCAGCGCGAGTGTGACGCCCCTGGTGTTACACACGTTCATAGGCCACGGTAACCACTTTCCATCAAGTGGGCCATGTACTTACCTACCAATAAAGCATTTCCCTCGCACCTTGGCTGGTCCTGGAACATCTCCAGTTTCGAGATGGCTCAGGATAGCGCAGTGTCCTCATTCCCGTTATCACTAGGACAGCCGGTTATAAAGACGGGTTTAGACGTTATTGCCCCCGATTTCGATTCTCCTTGAAAATTTTTGTTTTACTTAGGTACATGATAAAACGCTTATCATAAAACCGAAAAAAAAAACAGCGGGGAATCGTGACTAGATCCCACAGGCTCCCATATCACCTATCAAACCAGTCCTCACGTACTAAATATGTGACATCATTTTTTGCATTTTCTTCAGTTATTCTTTTAGTTTACACTAACCATATATTTTACAGCCAACTTTCCTATTTTACACTTACGGACGTCTATAACGGCCATTCTTTTCCAATTTCTGATATTACATTGCCAATAATTCATAACATTATAAATAAACCTGTTGTCTAATAGACAGTTCGTTCGCAATGGAATGTGGAAGCGAATACCGATGGACGAGGCAGACAACTGTGTTGCCTTGAATCGTAATGAGATTCTTACAATTCGTACCGGTGTGATATACTATCGCAACTTATCTTTGCTCACTTTAATAACCACATATCGACAACTGCTACCTTCTTAAATCTCCACATTGTACACTAGATTATGCGCTTTAGTTGCATAATGCCTAATTCGCAAAATGCCTACCGTGTCTCAAAAGGACTATTTAGCAGAATGCCTAATTCTCAAAAGGACCAATTTTGTTTATCTTAGATTGCGTAATCCGAGTTGGTTAGGCTTAATGCCTTCTAACCTAACGGTTAGAAGGCATTAAGCCTTCGTGGTTATTTTTTTTATAACCATGCAGATATATGTCATTTTTGTACCGAAAAATGTTAGTCTTTTTGAGAATTTGTCCTTTTGCGAATTAGTCCTTTTGAAAAATGGTAGGCATTTTGCGAATTGGGCATTATGCGACTAAACGGATTATGCTTCTCATTATATTACAATTTCTCTGTGCATCCTAGATTTGCTGGAAGTGAACTCAACTTAGAGACAAGCTCGCCTTTGAACACTATATTTCATTTTACTGTATAAATGTTATTTATAGTTACAATAAAAGAAAGAAAACTATATACCGGATGTAAGGGGAACGCTCCCGAAGACGAAAGCCCGTGGTAGTACTCCGGGTATACTACATATTGGCATATTTTTTTACGATTTGATGAAAAAATATATTTTCTTGTAATTTTTTTAATTTTTTTTAGTTTATTTTAGCACTATTTATTCTCCATCGTATTAAGGAAAGCGCAATGAAAGAATAAATAATGCTGAAAAAATGAAATAAACATTTTTTTTCACCAACGGTATAAATATTATATTATGCTAAAGGAACTAGTACCTCTTAAGCTGTAAGTTTGGGTGGGGTGCAGTCCAAAGAAGAACGGCGACTGTTATAGATGTTGATGTAGGTATTTTATTTTATTTGTATTTTCTATAATATAATATATGAGAGGTACAATTTTCAACACAACAATAATAGTAAAGACAATTTTTACAAAATAGTGCTTGAAACCGCAGGTTGGCGAAGTGATTTTAATATCGCAGTCCAAGACTGAGCATAGGCCTCTCTCCTTCGGGGACTGCGTGGTCCCCCCTCCCGAGGAGGGCCAGACCGAGAGGAATGGCCCTGGGTCAGCCGGGGTGCGAGGTATATGTCGCGAGACAACCTCACCTTCGGTCTAACACATCGACCCACAGACGGCGGACATAACCTCCCCCTCAGGGGGGAGGGTTTAACCGTGGGGATTTTAGGGATTTAAGGTCTCACTATTATATTATCCATAATTTTATTGTAAGTACATTTTGTTTAGGTTTTGATGTTTCAAAAATAAAGCTAACATTGAAATTTTGTCTGAGTTGTTCTTCTTCTGTTCTTCTAAGTTTTTTTATTTAACTTTATCTAAAAGTTCATTATCAGATTAGATAGGCTATTATACAAGGTTTATTTTAATGTGTAGGTGTCTTAACAGAAAGTTAATAGAATTTTTTTGTTATTTAGGTTTAATTGAAATATCCCTAGACCATGTTCATGTGTATACTTGATGAGGTCGATATAAAGTAATACATCATCCATGAAGTCTAATTGGTAATACCGTAATCATAAATTTAATTATATTCAATTACTAATGAAGCTGTCATTGACTTTCAGTAACCCTTCGTGTTGATTGATCGTTCGGCCTTTGGAGTAACAAGAATGTTAGGGGCCGTTTATAAAATAAGTTTACAATTTTCATATTTTTTTGTGTAACAACATACAGGGCGTCCCAAACTTATGGGATTTGAAGGGGAAGTACCTTAAATATCGTAGATAGTATATTTTGCTGAAAGAAGACTTTATGTTATTTTTAAAAGTTAGGAATTCTGCAATCATAGATTTTCTAGAAATTACTTGCTTCGTCTGAGAATCGAACCGACTTAAATGTCAAAAAAAAAATCCAAAAAATACGTTCGGGTGTATGCGAGCTTAATATCAGACCAAAGGTTTCAGAGGAGCGCCCCAAAGTGGAATATTGTACATAGCCTCGAACGTTAGTAAGCGTAAGTTCTGCGTAAGTAATGTTATTAGTTGGTACTGTGGTATCCGCCCTCCGTGGCAGATATTACTAGTAGTTGCCCGGACATCATGAGTCAACGATTTAAAAATAAACCATACGAATAAAAAAATAATATTGAATTTAGAAGATAGGGAAAAACCTGAACGAGCTGGACAGTTCTTGACAGTTGACAGGAGGTTTCTGAAGAAGCCAGCGAGGCTCCTGAAGCTCAAGATTTGAAGAGAAGTGTACTAGCTTCCGCGGTCCTTTAAAACGAGAATTGTATATAATATAAAAAAAAAACCTCGCGTAAAATCTCCTTTTAAAAAGCTCGTATAGGAATGATATGTTTTTTCCCAATAAATATCAATATTACAGCAAAAAGTTGTTTCTCTTGAAGTGAGATAGTGAAGCTGTGGAAATCAAACCCCAGACCCACAGTACTGACTGTAGAATAGTCGTCATCACCCTTCTGTTGGTCTCGGTCGCATCTGTGCCCTTCCCGTGGCTTGTTTTATTTCAGACCTCCCAGCCTAAATTGTGGTTAGTGGCAAAACACTGACAGAGTTAATCAGGTCGCCCATATGGACGTCCAGCTTCACCTAACTACTATTAATGGCCGGGACCAACTTTTAATGTAAAAAGTTGAAATATCCCTAAGCGGTTACCCATTTAAATGGTAACCGAGCTTGGGTAGCTTAACTCGCTGATCGTTTACCGAACAGTGAGACCACCTGGCCACGAAAGTTCCAGCAGTGATTATAGTATAGTGCATAGATAAATATATTTTGCAACTAGTTCTTAGAATAGCATGACATAAACTCACGCCTTTATCCCCGAAGGGGTAGGCAGAGGTGCTAGCACCCACATTTCGCCGGTTTAAGTTTAGGTTCCAATGTAATAGGAGGCCAGCCTATTGCCATTAAGTGGGCACTTATAAACCTGCGATAAATACACACATAACTTCGAAAAGCATCAAAAAGTCATTGGTGTGTGCCATGGAAAACCTGGGATCGAACCCGAGACCTCGTCTCAGCAGTCCATTACCCATACCACTAGGCTAGCATAGTGCATAGATCAATATATTTTGCAACTAGTTCTTATAATGCTAATTATATTAGAGACCCTTCAAGGTCTTGAGAAACATACGTATTTTATGAGTGGCCCTTCACACGTGTGCATGCATGCATTTTATATGTACGAGTTTAATTTAAATATTTTTACTCTCGCTTCTAAATTATACAGTGAAAGTCAATGTTTTAGAGCCGAAGAGTTCACAGTCGATGCGTACGCACATTACTAATTTGTGTTAGAATTTATTAAAAAAAAAGGGTCGGCATTCTCTATTTCGCGCCGAATAGTTCGTGAGGTCGCGGATTCTAAACCAACGTGCTATCACTTTTTTTTTCTTCAAATTTTTTAAACTACTTACGTGGCAGACCAGCACACAAGCCCACCTGATGGAAAGTGGTTAGCGTGACCTTGGAGGTGTGCAACACCAGGGTAGTCACATACGTGCTGCCGACCTTGTAAGCTCAGAGAGTTTCTGTGCCGTCAGTGCAGAAACCAAAGCAGGACTAGCCTTTGGTCTTCCTACTGACAGCATAAAAACTGTTCAGTGAGCTTTGGCTACCCAACTCACCGCCGGGAACAATACGAAGTTATTATGGACCCGGTATTCTGTAGTCATTATTTTTTTCCGGGAAGACTGATACGATATAGCATCTCCGGCAATGAGTGACATACTCACTGAACACCACGGTGTGTCAAAGGAGTTAGGTGCAGTCACTCTTTTAGAGTTAGGGTAAACAATACAATTCCTAAACACGAGGCGGTTTTTGGTACGATCTAGGATCTAGGGCCCTACCCATCACTTCCCCGATATCACCGCTGATTTTATGGCCGTGTGCAAACCGTTTTAACACAAGTCATCAACGTTACGTTAGTCCCATTACTTGTGCTTAATCAGCAGGTACCGGCACATTTACGTACCGGTGTAAATGAGCTTGGCTTGGCCTTCAAACATCTTGATGAGGCTTCAAAAGAAAAAGAAAATACTGTCCTAGTCTTACGCAAATATCACTCATTGAAATATGGTGGGAGAGTACCACCAGTCTGGACTGGAACACAGTCATTCAGCAAAATACAGCAATACTTTACGACACTGTGAGTTTATTCTGCATAAATAGTAACAACGACACCGATATTTTTAGATTAAACTTAATACTATCTTTAGTACCCCAACAACCCACAGACGGCGTGCGGTTTAGTCGGTTCGAGTCCGATATAACCTCCCCTCCCGGCTCCGGTTCCGGCTATCCGCGGGGATTTATTGCACGTATAAAAACAACCACCCACCCCGCGAATGTCGAAAAGTAGCCGAAAATTCAGGTTAAATGTCAACAGTACCAAAGAAATCACAATAGAATCCGTTAATCTTTATTTAAATCTATAAATAATTTAGCTTTATGAAGTTAATTTACAAATCTAATCATCAATTCTATGCCTTGCGTTATAATTATATGCCTTGCACCATGCAACAATCACTACCAAGTAAAATTCACGAACTACCCACTAATGATCAAGGTAATATAGCTTAACCTTGCCAATTGATCAATCTGCAGACGCAAGCGTATTTCATGGCAATTGGTTAACAAAACGACATTTCAATTGTTTCAAAGATAACGTTACATTGGATCGCTATAATGATTATTATACATTGGTATGTCGATACAAAAAACGTGGTATAACTTTGCTATACTGTGTGGTATGTATGTTTATATACGCAGTATGTGTAATGTGTATGTTACAGTCAAAACTTTGATAAAATCATTCAAAGGGCAGGTAATGTGTAGACTTACTCAAAACAACCACATGATATTGCTGATTAAATGCAGAAGATTCGGCTTCCCCGGAACGATCACGTTTTGCGGTGACTGCTAAGCTAATACCTGACCGTGCCCTTCTGAGACCTGTTAGAAGGGGTAGCCCAAGAATGGTATCATAAAAATGGCATTCGAATGGTTTCATTACTCTGAATGGCTCAAGACCGTGTGAAATGGAGGAGCTAAAGCTATATGTGTCCGGAACGAACTTAGGAGATGTTGATTAGTGACCGTTTTTAAAGATCACGGCCTAAATGTGTAAACATCTGAATAAGTACGCAGGCAAGTATTTGTCGCTCTGAGATAGCCACAATGTTGTAAGATTTACATATGCTCGTAGACCCAGATACTGCTTACAATATTGTAGAACGTGTGTTTCTTTGCAACCTTAGCAACATAAAAACTTTAATTAACGAACATAGAATCGTTATGCTATAGTAGGTATATCAAGAAAAAACTCGTATGAATCAACTGTACTTAAAAATAACACCACGTGGGTGTACGAGCGATGACATCATTGGTAATGAGTCGGAGTCATCAATTCGAAGGAAACCTACACAGTATTATTTGTCTGTGTAGGTACTTATTAATTTATCTGTTATCTGATTGGTGAATGCAGTAGAGAAAATGACTCATTGGTCATAAAGTTTCTAGTTTTATGGCTACACAAGATCATGCCTTGGGTTTGATATTATATATAAAAATTATACAGAGTCTACAGACACAGTAATCGTCACTGCAACGTGTCTGTTTGGCTACAAAAGCTACTATTTTGCTACAAGTTTGACATACATACTTAATATGTATTATAAATAGGAAAGTGTATGTGTGTGTTTGTTTGTCTGTCTTTCAAGGCTAAACCACTGAACCGATTTTGATGAAATTTGGTATAGGAGTAGATTAGATCTTGAGAAAGGACATAGGCTATGTTTAGTCGCGATAACCGACATACACGTAGGTGGAGCCGCGAGCCAAAGCTATACATCTCATAACATGCACACATTGCACACATTGACAGTTTGAAGATTATATTGCCTTACTCACATATACCTAACGCGTATTTCGTGCCGCCTCTTGTAATACATTTTGTGTACTGTGTTTATAAAGTATATAGTCAAAGGCCATGGGCTTTACTCGCCATTCAGAAAAGTTGCCTATGTCGTATAAAAGATCGTAATTTACACGTTTTTTTATACCACAGAGACGGCAGACAAGCACATGGTCCACCTAGCAACACCAGGGGTGTCATACTCGTGCTGCCTACTCTGTAAACACAGAGTTTCTGCGCTGTCAGTGTAGAAGACAAAGCAGGAATAGCCTTTGGTCTTCCCAATGGCAGCACAAAAACTCTCCAGTGAGCTCTGTCTACCGTACTCGCCGCCCGGAAAAAAAACACAAGGTTATTATGGCCGCGGTATTCTTTAAGACGGAGGTACTTCCCCAGTCAGAATGCTCAATTGGACGGAAAAACAGTCTTGTTCTAACTCCTCCGTATGTTTTTTTTTTCGTGCGGGAAATCCGACCCAATATAAAATAAAATCTAGGCCGATGGTGAGGTTGTCCGGTTGACCCACCTCCTTCGTATGTGTATGATTCCTGCATTTGACAAATACGGGTGCCTACTCTAGGTTTTGTGCTTTTGCGCCACTAAGTCTACCCACTAATGAGGCAAATTATTTTTTATTTTTTTTATTGTAGTTACTAGTTTTTCCCGACACTCCTTCAGTTAGGAGTGGGTTTCGGAATTGGAATCTGGGACTTTCCGATCGTAAGCCTAACTTTTTTTTATACAATTGAGGTGGCAGACAATCGCACGGCCCACCTGATGGAAAGTGGCAACCATGGCCTATGGAAGGAGTCACACTCGTGCTGCCGACCCTGCGAGCACAGAGAGGCTCTGTGCCGTCAGTGCAGAAACCAAAGCATGACAAGCCTTTGCTTTGGCTACCCTACTCACCGTTGGGAATAACACGAGGTTATTATGGTCGCGGTATTCTATAGGGCCTGACCCTTCTCTAAATATATTCCGTACCATTATATACCTGTAGAAATATACAATACATTTCGACCCATGCTGCCAAACCCCTCGCACCGATCGATGTGTGATGATGTCATTTCGGTGACCCAATAAAAAGTGAAATATCCGCGAGACAGGTTAGTAGTGGTATTATGTTTATTCCAGCTCGAATATGCTGCTAAGATTGAGGACAAGCATATGGTTCACCTGATGGTAAACGATTTTCGAAGGTGCATAAGCTACAGGCGATGGAATAGAGAAAGAATATAGAATCCTACTATATTATAGTATAAACGCGAAAGTTTGTAAGTATGGATGAATGGATGATGTTTGTTAATCTTTCACGTAAAAACTACTGAATGGATTTTAATGAAACTTTACAATAATATAGCTTATGCGTCAGTCTCCGTGGCGTGGCGGTAGTGAACGCGGCCGCTAATCAGGAGGCGCGGGTTCGATCCCCGCGCAGTGCAAATATTTGTCTGCATTAATATGGGTATTTGCATTGGTCTGGCTGTTTCTATGTATAATATGTATGTATTTACAAAAAAAAAGTATCCAAGTATGTTTATCCGCATTCTAGATTCCATAACACAAGCTAGTTAGGCTATGCTTACAGTGGATCTAGATAGCGTTGTGTGAAATGTTGTGGAATATTTATTAATCTATTTAATTAATAACACATAGGCTTGAATTAACCGATATTATAGCGATAACCGTCAACCACGCCGGTGGAGTCGCGGGCGAAAGATAGTAACTTAATAAGGCGGAGGATCTGATGGAATGGCGCACATTTTGAGACAGAGTCCACAGTTGGACATAGGCCACTCCCAGGGTGGGCTAATTGATTTATGGGAATTGAATAATAATTACATAAGAAGGAAAATTTTCTCCTTATAAAAATATGTTCAAAAGTCAATCAGTCAATTTGATTCAATCACTTTTCGTTCTGTGATGGTTTACGATTACAGAAATAGGTCTTCCCGAGGGCCAGTTCTCGATATAAAAATCTGTGTAAAAATTCAGTATCAATATACTAAATGTCAAATACGATCACAGTCAATGAAAAGCGTGTTGAATTGAAGAACTAGTTTTTGATATTTGCATAATTGATATTATATCGAGACTGATTTGCCACATGACTATATCATAATTACAATGTGTTAAGCTGTAAGTTTGAACAATTAGACACTTCTACGATTCAATATTTAATTTCAAGGAGAAGATATTATAATAGCTAGCACGATTACTACTTCCAACATAATTTTTAATATTTTATTGTTGCTGTTTATTTTTATTTAGGTCAATGCCATAGTACCTTTAATAACTATATTTTTGCCTATCACGTGGCCTAAAAATATATTTTATGTCTTTTGTGTGTAACTAAATCTCAGTCCACTCCTAAGAGGACACAGGTATATATTCAACTATAATAAATTTTATCTACTTCAACGAAATCAAAATTTAAATAAATATAAAAAAGGAAATGCTGGCATAAATGAAACTGCATTTTTACAGTCTTTGTATTATTAGAGTTCGGAATTGAAAAACCTAGTAAATAAATTAGGTAACGGAAAAGAATATATAATATCTACTATCATTCTACAACAGCGTCATCTAGACTCCAGTGAGCGTTGCTTAAGTAGATATAGATCTATTTTAGAAACACAAATTAATTGTAAATTCTAAATACAAGTACTTTCAATACAAGTAAGTCTATTTTCCAATGTTTTAAATTAGTGCATAGATAACGCATTTCTTATGTCTTATCAAATTAATATTTTGAAATAGGTGTCTTTGCAATGGAGATATCTTTGAATTGCACTACATACTGCTATCATACTGCCATGATTTTTTAAGATCTAACATAGGTACCTACCACATAATCATTGTCATAATATTAATATTACAAATTCGAATTTCTATTATCGTATAATAAGATTAGAGAAGACCACATTCTGTAACAATAACTATCGCTGCTGTAACCGTTGTTTAATTTCACACAATTTCCAAACGTTTAATCAAATATTTAACAAGACGAATGACCTAATTTTTTGACAACATATTTGATCAAATGTTAGAATAAAAGCCGAGCCAAACTACATATATTATAATATATATATATAGTATTGTTGGTATTGCTACAAGTTGAAATGTTCACGTATACCTCGGTAAACATATCTTAGATCTAAATCCCGAGACAAACGAGGACCTGGGGCGCATGGATTGTATACTATAATCTATAGCACAATTATAATACGAGAAATAAAAATAAACTTGTAGTGCCAAAACTCAGACTTCATAAGGTTGGTAATTCATTTATTTTGTAGGTAACAGTATTAAAATGTTTAATAAAATTCCTCAAGATTTGGTTGACATGCCACTAAATAAGTTTAAAATAGAAGTAAAAAAGTATTTAATGGAAAAAGGATATAACAAAGTAAACGTATACCTCAATGATAAAAATGCATGTTCATACTAATCTTTTTGCTTGCTCGCACATTATAAATCTATTTGAAAAAAAAAAACAAATTGTTTTAAAAAAGAAACGATAATATTGTTCACTGAGTTTCTTACTGGTCTCTTCTCAGTAGAACCAACTTATCGAAGCAGCGAAGGAATCATTTTCAAATGATTTATGTACTTAATTTAATATTATATTAGTAATTTCTTGAAATGACTGTTAAATTTTGACGTTCGTATGTGCTCTTTATGTACCTAAACTGAATAAATGAAATTGATTCTTTGATTCTTTGATACTATGCTTTATGAATGGGGATGCCGACGCAAAACTAATTGTAGATGGCAGCAGCATCGACAATAACCATATGTTCTGTGACAATAGCAAACTCATAGCTGTCAGATTTGAAGAGACAATTTCATCTACGTAGATATCAGCTAAAATTAGCCATTACGAGGAGCCCTCTGTAGGGTAAACGCAGTCGGCATCCCCATTGAGCTCTTCCACGGCCATAGAACCCCATGCTATCCCCAAAAGACACCCAAGAAACGTCTACTGCTGGTATAGAACACATTTTTGGTCCAAGATACACATCTTGGACCAAAAATGTGTTCTATACCAGCAGTAGACGTACTAGGTTGTTACAAGTTGGAATGATCGCGTGTACTAACAAGAATGGTTCTGGCCCACGCACGTCGGAGTGCGTGTGCGCAGCGTACGGTCAAGGTCGCGGGAGGCTGCGCTGTGTGATAGTTTACAGCCTTTCTGCCTTTCACATTTCGTTTAAAATTGAAGGAATTCTTGGGATGTTCAACCTGAAATACTAAACATTTTGACATATTTTTTTTTATATAATACACGTAAATTTTACTTCACTTCGCTAATGATAAGCTGAAGGCAAAGTCTCTTGGAGTAGGGTCACCATAAACAAACACATAGGTATCATGTTAACAATTTTGGTAATCATCTTGACGGCCTCATCAGAAGAGTGAAATACGTGAGCTGGCAAGGAATTCCAGGTCTTAATCGTGTGGCAAAGGAAAGAGTCACCTAATGGAATAAAACTGTTTCTATAGTGATTTCTCGGTCTTTAATTCTTTGTTACTTGATATAGAACTGGGTGCTCTACCCACACATGTTCCATTCTACCTACAATCCGTAGCAGAGGCATATTTTATTTTTATACCACTTAGGTAGTAGACAAGTACGGTCCACCTGATGGAAAGTGGTTACCGTGGCCTATGGACGTGTGCAACAACGGGGCGTTACGCTCGTTCTGCCTACCCAAAAGAAACCTTCTAATGCCCTTCTTGAAGAGCCCGATATTGTAGTCGCTTGGGAAAACCACAGCAGGGAGTCCATTCCACAACATGAGCGTGCGTGGAATGAAGTTCCTTTCAAACCGCACCGGGCGGTGTGCACCATTATGTCAGAATGAATTCCCTACATATGTCCCTGTAAAGTTGCTGTCGAAATTGTTAGCATAAAGATCACTATTTCACGTAGAATTGTGACTTTTACTTCACTTATTAGCTCTCCATCATCGTTCAAGAGGCAGTAAAATGATGAACTGAATGAAAATACTGCTATAGTTATTGAATATATACCCCAGTCCCGTCACAAAATGTACTCTGTATACGAAGAACGAGTTTTGGACGTCTTTTGAGAATAGCACGGGGCACCATGGCGGTGGAGGAACTCAAATCCATCAAGCATACATTAAATCAGACCAATACTCGCGCGCCAGGGCTTCGTTTCTCTTGGGACTTGTGGTCAATTTATTTGCTGGGAACTGTACTAGTGAAATGATGGTACTTTCCGGACAAATCAATGTTATTGCAATCAGTTTGAATCGCACGAACATTCTAGTGACTCAGTACAATAATGTTATTGTTATAAAACTTGTTATCGATGTCGTTTCAATTTAATTGAAAGGCGTTATATCAGTTTATGAACACAATCAACTCTGCTGTTGTTTTCTTTTGTGAGACGGGTGATGGCTTGAAGAATACAGCCTTAAGTTTTATTTAAAGTGGTTAAAAAATGGGATTGTTGCTCTATTTGTCAAACACAATGCGCTAGTTTATGTGAATGGGCTTGCATCTTATGGGATCAAAAATGTATTTGGTCAAGCGTATTTGCCTCATAGCAATTGCCCTGTTGCGTGCAAAATTTCTACGTTGGAACTCGAGGTTAAATTATTGTTTTTGATTGGTACGTCCACCTATCCGGGTAAAAAAAACCATCTGACCTCTAACATTGAGAGGAAAGCTGCACCAGGGACTCTTTCATTAATTAACAGGTGCATTGACTTGCTGAGGAGATTGGCTTGGCTCCGAAAGTTATGATTATCCGATTGACGTAAGAATCATGAAAATTGGTTCACCCGTTTCGTCCACATAACACCAGGAAAAAAATATAGACTATTACCTAGGACCTTAGTTTAAAATTTTACTGTAAGCAAATTCACGCTTCGAGCAATCAGCTAAAAAGTGAATTCTTAAACGTCAACATTAAAAAGCTGAATTTATAACGAATTGTTACTGTACGAGTAGTTTGAATTTAATTAACAGTGACACACAAATGTTACAATAATTAAAGAAATAAATTAGACTCATTCTTAGAAAGTAGGTGATGAGCGTGTGTAATAATTTAGGTTGTAATCAAATTGCTTATTAGCCGGTAGACCTTGTGCAAGTCTTTTGATATCGTAATCATGATGTTAACGTGGATAAGAACTACTTATTTATGAAATAATAAATCATTATTTTAGTATTTGTAATGGAACAATGACAGTTAGTTTAAGATTTGAAACATTTCCTCTTAGGCCATGGCGTCTCCATGAGCGCGGGCCTGGGAGTAACAAGTGAAGCCGCCTGTTGCGCTAGCAAAAACAGGTTGAGACGGCAGCGTCGCGATTATATCCGTACGTTAAAAAAGGGCCATGGCGTCTCCACCAGGCACCGATTGGCGAGGAGGCCCAAGAAGTGAAGTGCCAATAGTCTAAGTAAGAAGGATACCCAAGACCGTGCGACGACGGGGAGATGTGAAAGATTCTCTGACGGGGAGAAGTGAAGTCTCGAGATTGATAGCTAAGATCCACATTCCAAAATCCTAAGGGGCACTCTTTATGCAGATGGATCATAAGGCCAATCTCCCGGATGTGGCTCGTATTGTGAGATTTCTTTCACTGAAGTCCTAACTACCGTAGGTAAAGACTAAGTCCCTGACCCTCAGTCGGTAGAAATTAACATTTAATGTTATTCAGTATATTCGTAATGTATTTCAAATATTAGTTATATTATATTTACTTACACATATTATATTTATATTTAGGTTAGTTTTGAACTATTCTTATTGTACTCTAGAATTCGGGGAAAAAATCTTAAATATGTTTTTTATCACTTTGATATCCTTATGTTTTAATTTGGACAAGTGTTCTAAAAAATTGTATCCCTAACGTCGGTTAGACTATACACGACTATAACGAATACAAATAAACATACTCATGCTTGCAAATATTTGCACTGAGCGGGAATTGAACTGAATAATATATGTTTATTTATAAACATAAATGTTTGTTTATTCATTTCTTTTGCGTGCCTATGCCTTTTGGTACCATCCGTCTGACTGTTTGGCAAGTAAATAGTTCAAAATTTTAAAATGTACGTACATAATTAATGTAATTAATTCAAGTAGTACAACGAAAATTATCTTTTTGGTAACATGGATGGATTGAAATTATTGATGTGCTTTCACTACAGATTGTACGCAATCATCAGTCAATCTCATTAACGTCTTGACAGCTTTGTCAATTTGAAGAATCTCCATAGCAATCTTTACATTTTTATATTGACATTTCATCAACTAACAGATTTTTTTTAAGTTTATCAAAATTTTCAGATTAAAACTAAGTAACAATTAACGAATACGATAATGTTATGTTATTTTATTGTTAGTTGTGACTGTTTTAACAGATACAACTGTAAAGTTTAAACAGTCATTAGCAGTAAGTATCTTTGTATTATTTTTCATAATCTTGTGAACATTTTGATGTTTTATTCATTGTTGGTGCTTGTGAAATGCAGAAAGAAAGCACTGAATAAATTGAGCAAAATTATCATAATATGAAATTTTGGCCTATTTTGGGAAATATTTTACGTTTAAATCATTTTGGTAGGTCACTTTATCGTTGAACAATTAGTCTTAAAGTTGTATCTAAAATTATTAGTCTGATAACGAATCAAAGGAACTTATTAATCTAACAAAGACTTAATCGAAAGGGATGCAGAATGTGGTAGTGTTTAATTAATATATAAATCGACAACTATTGAGGATACGCCAAAAATCACCGGAACTCCAAAACGGGTGCAGTAGCTAACGGTTACCTCACCATGTACAGTGACTCCTTCACGTTTGACTTCCTAGATCCTTGCCAACCAGTCGATGGCTATCGTACATGTTGGCACGTCTTCAGACAATGTTGTTATCAGTAAAGGTACCTTGTACGTGCGACAGTGGCCCGACCCCAGATCACGGATCAACGACCCGGCAGATGCTCTGCGCCGTACGCCATCTATTGGCCACCACACACACTGGTCACCGAGAACCATTCACACTGTTTTCATCTTGTACATAACTTTCATCTAGACCCTTTGTTGTGTTCTCTATAATAACGAGGGTAACGGTGTGAACCACAAACCTACAAATATCACCGTTGACCTTCTCGTCCATTCTGATTGGATCAGTTTCAGTAATCTTAGCAGAAATTGATCAGGTAGGATAGACGGGTCACGTAAAAGCAGCTGGTATGTGAGTAGCTACGAATGACACACACATCGACTCTGCGGGAAAGCGGCGCGGCCTCGATCCCTAGCGGCGTGCGCGGGCGCCGGCTGTGACGTGTCCCTCCCGGAGGGCCATAACACCTCCGCCGCCACCTCCTCCAACCTCACACACTCCATCCTCGCACTGTACTCACCCTGAACTCCGTTTTTCGGGAACACTGAATTCGCCTGATACGTAAGCTTACTTGGTCACTCGCGGCGATACTTCGCGCCTCAGCGGCGTTCTAGTGTACACTGTTGGTTGAAACGGTGCGGCGGCTCCCCTCCACTCCCCACCGTCACACCTGAGCCGAGCCTTCGCAGGTGTGAGGGGCGCGGGGAAGAGGCTTCGCGGAGGCAGCGCGGGGTCGGGCGTGCTGGCGGCCGCCAGTCTCTGGTTGTGCGCGACGCGGAGCGCGCGTCACTCGGTTAGCCAAATATGTCCGCGAACGGGTCTGCGGCCACAGTGCCGCGACTCTGCCACGTGCGGAAAACGCCAGATTTCGATGGCTACGGATTCAATCTACACGCCGAAAAGGGAAAACCGGGTCAGTACATAGGGAAAGTGGATGAGGGTTCGCCAGCGGAACTCGCGGGATTGAAGAGAGGCGATCGCATCTTGGAGGTAAACGGACACAGTATCGCCGGGGAGAATCACAAGCAGGTTGTGGCGAGGATCAAGGAGCGTGGGGAGGATGCGGAGTTGTTAGTGGTTGCGCCAGCGCCGGGTGAAGTCGTCCCGGACTTGGACGCGCCCGCGCCTGTCCCGGAGCGCACGGCAGCGCCACCCGCCGCAGACACGGCCCGGGACAGCCCACCTCCCGCGGCGGAGGCGCCCCGGCTAAACCTGCAGATGACTGCGGCAGAGATGCGAGCACACTTAGCTGCTAAAAAGAAGATTGACCCCAAGAAAGTGCCCATGGATCTCAAGTCCAAGTTTGACATGGTACAGAAACTGTGATGAAAGTGTTGTGTGTTGAAAAAGGAGGGTCGAGTGTCAGTGTTGTGTACCTGTGTGGGACCTGTCGTATCACTCGCGACACGACAACAGCGCCGAACAGTCAATCGCGGCGGGTGCGGCACCTCGCCCCGCTTGCCCCGCTCGCCCGCAACTCGCCCCGAGGTTCGTCCTGTTGCCAACTCGCTCGGCGCTCGTATGAATTGGAACAATGACATCGGCGTCGTCGCGAGCGCAAGTTGTTCGCGCTCGCACATTCCCTACCTGTACAATTAATGTAAAGTTTATTTAGGTACCATATAAATTATGTAATATTCTTTAACGCGTATACAAATTGCCATTGAATTGAATAAAATGTAGTTGTATATACCCTAGGCTAGGTACCTAGCAACTAATCGTTTTATAGTACATAGGAGTAATACAATATTAATTGTAATTTATTTTACGAATTCTAATATTTGATTTTATTAATTTGATTTTATTGAAATGCGTAGTTAGAGTCACTTGTGAATGTAAAGTACCTACTTCGTCTGATTGTTTGGTTTTATTATCAATAAAATGTATTTAAAAATATCAATTGTGTGTGAGTGAAAGATAAACAATGTCCCTAAAACGTTTTGATATTGTTCAAAACCTGCACATCCGTGGCGAATGTGGGTTAAAACTTGGGTCAATTAAGTCACAATTACCTACATTACTACTATTCAATGACCGTAAATCCTCCCTTTTTACAAGTTTATTTTGAATTGAAACTTATTTCTAATTTATAATTGAAACCTCAATGGCTCAGGGTTATCGAGTGCTACTGTTTTTTATAGGTACCTATGTATTTAATACCCGGGTCAGACAAAAATTATAGATTGGAGTAGCCAGAGCTCACTGGAGTATTCTTGTGCTGTCTGTGGGAAGACCAAAGGCTATTCCTGCTTTGTCTTCTACACTGACGGCACAGAAACTCTGTTTTTACTGGGTCGGCAACTCAATGGTATAAAAAAAGGGATGGTAAAAGATCCAGTGATCCCAGACACTGAGCACTATACAGTACACTGCTTGTGGGATACCCTAATTGTTCTAGGTTTGGACATATTTGACGTCAACTGCCTTTACATTTTTTTATGCCCGTGACATAGGGATGATTCCCTAGAACGGTTATTGAACAAGAAATCTTCGTGTTACCGTATGCTGAAAAAAAGAAATGGTGAGATTTCACTTGGAGTGAATGCCTTGCTGCTTATGATAAATGGATGGTGACACTATTCGAAATATCTGAATCTAAAAAAAATACTAACTTTTAAACTCTCGCGTTCCATGATATATAATTTAGAAAACGGGAATTAACGCGATCATGGTATAGGTACTTACATACCTTTGATTGCCTGACGTTTCGACCAGGTTACACCGGTCAGCCAGTCAGCCTGTGACCACGGCCGGTGTAACCTGGTCGAAACGTCAGGCAATCAAAGGTATGTAAGTACCTATACCATGATCGCGTTAATTCCCGTTTTCTAAACTAAAAAAAATACATGACAAATATCCTGATACTCGTATATCTGATGTAAAATAAAAATATTGTATTTATAATATTTCATCAAGGTAAGAATTCCGGAATTAGACGGTAATCTTTCTCAATTGAAGGTAAGATCATTAAAACCGTGCAATACGTAATCCGCCTGTGAGTAAAGTTATAAGGGTGAACCGTCGCGTTGTCGGTAGCGAGCGTTGTCATTAAAATCTTTTATTTTAAATATGCCCCGCTTTTTTGCCCTATATTATTCATGCCACTATTGGGTTATCCTACCTAATCAATAGATTTAATTTGGATAATCATATCAGACCCATAAATAGGTTTCTCTTTTCCTCTAGCCACGCCATTACCGATGCACGTCGTCTTCTTCTTCATCCTAGCGTTAATTCCAGTCGCATCCGAAGCATTCAACTTGGGGTCTGGGCTTTACCAGTCTAACTGCAGATTTGGCTGAACTTAGATATTTTCTGTGGACTTTTTAGGGCTCCAAATACCCGTAACGACTGCTATAGATTTCGTATGGCAACCGGCCCCTCTAGACAAGTGGCAATTCGTTACCCGGTGTTTGATGGAATAGAATGACGAATGTATGGGATTTGACGTATATGACAGTCGTTAATGCAAGTCAACTCCCATACATTCGTCATTCTATTCCATCAAACGCCTGCTAGCGAATTGCCACTTGTCTTGAGGGGCGGGACCGACGGCTTAACGTGCTCTCCGAGGTACGACTAGAGTCTAGTCTAGTCTAGTCACTAGACTAATGCAAATACCTATATTCATGGATACAAATATTTGCATTGAGCGGGATCAAACCCGCGCCACTGCCGCTACGACACAGAGGAAGTCGAAGCAAATCGTCATCCTTTAGAAAATGCCTGGAAGGAAGCGATGCATTCGTTAATAATTCACATACAACTAGTTACTGTAATTACACTATGATTCAAATAAATAAATGAATTAAACAAAAATACATAACCTGTTGTGTTCCCGTTGGTGAGTAGGATAGCCAGAGCTCACTGGAGAGTTTTTGTGCAGGCAGTGGAAAGACCAAAGGCTACTCCTGCTTTATCTTCTACGCAGACGGCACAGAAACTCTCTGTGCTTACAGGGTCGGCAGCACGAGTGTGACTCCCCTGGTGTTGCACACGTCCATAGGCCACGGTAATCACCTTCCATCAGCTGGGCCGTGTGCTTGCCTGCCTCAGTTGTATATAAAAAAATACAGCATCTAAGAATCGCCCAAGTTTTAAAATTAAACCAGTTACTTTGTTATTTCAATTTGAAAACAATGATTCAGACAATAGCAATTTTAGAGTAATTAGGAAACAAACAGTTTATTTAACTAAGTATATTTCCTTATTAGTCACCTTGTTGAAGTATTAATAAAGCTAATGACATTTATATTAAACATCTTGTTATAAAAATTACAATACAAATAACTAGCTGACTCGGGAAGCATCAGGGCACGCCGTGATTGCGGCGAAAAGACCCATCATGGGGGAGTGGCTAGAGAGGCCACACGGTGGCCTCTCGTACCGTTAGACGCAGGTCATTACCGGACACGGTAACTTCGGGCGGTACCTGCATCTGATGGGCATAGAGCCAACGCCCGAGTGCCATCACTGCGACGCGAGCGTGGACTCGGGGCTGCACACGCTCACCGAGTGTCCGGCGTTTGAAACGCCGAGGCGGGAGCTTGTGACGGCCCTGGGGGTGAGAGTGCTCACGCTCTCCACCCTGCTCGCGGCGATGGTCCGCTGCGCGGATGCGTGGGCGGCCAGCGCCTTCTTCTGCGAGCAGGTCATGCTCGTGAAAGAGACAGCAGAGCGGGCGCGGCGCAGCGAGCGAGAAAGACTCGCGGACATCGCTGGCCGCGTTCGAAGGCGGCTCGGGCGTCGGAGGGCGCAAACCGACCATGGGGGACCCCATGAGCGCGGGCCTGTGGGTGACGGGTGGAGCCGCTCGTCACCCTAGCAGAAGCAGGCCACGGCGGCGGCGCGCATCGTAGGACGATGCGCGCCCCCCCCCCATACCGGGGCGAGTCGGGGACCGCGTGGTCCCCCCTCCCGAGGAGGGCCAGACCGAGAGGAATGGCCCTGGGTCAGCCGGGGTGCGAGGGATATGTCAAAAGACAACCTCACCTTCGGCCTAGCACATCGACCCACAGACGGCGTGCGGTTTAGTCGGTTCGAGTCCGACATAACCTACCCCTCCGGTTCCGGAGGTAAAAAAAAAAAAAAACTCGTGGAGCATTGTTTTTTGCCACTATTCAAAAATGGGAGGTTGGTGGTAGAAGAAAATTACTACTTACTACTAATATTATAATTAGCTTAATTAATTTGTAATTAGCTAAATTAATTGAAAAAATACCAAATATTTAAAAAATGAACCCCAAAAATAAAAATAAAAAGGGGGGGGGGTTATTTTTTTAAGAAGTTTTAGCGTCGGTAGCTTAGTGGTTAAGGAGTAGGCCTTACGATCGAGAGGTCCCGGGTTCAAATCCGTGACGTGAGCCCACTCCTAGCACAAGCAATTTAGCTTAGTTGGAGGGGTTAGAGGAAATATTAGTAATTTCGATAACTTCATTCTTTTAAAATAAAATGTACAAAACAAGGCTACGTAAGAGTTGGACTATACACGAGTCCAACTCATACGTGGCCATGTTTTGTAAAACGGATAAAGGTTTTTTTTTATACCAGCTCCAGCTCACAGCCCACCTGATGGAAACCGTGGTTACCGTGGCCTATGGACGTTTGCAACACTCGTTCCGCCGACCCTGTGAAAACAGGGAGTTTCTGTGCCGTTAGTAAAGAAGACAATGCAGGAATAGTCTATGGTCTTCCCACTGACAGCACAAAAACCCTCCAGTGAGCTCTGGCTACCCTACTCACCGCCGGGAACACAACACAAGGTTATTATGTCTGCGGTATTCTGTAGGGCGGAGGTACCGTCAGACAGAAATACCGTTGTTTCCTACCTCCTTTCCATCCCGTACTAAGTATATCGAGCAAAAACCGGCATAAAATTTAAGATTTGTCACGAATTATTCAAAAATAAAAAACCTGACTGCTACGGTAAATACTGTACCTGTGTACAAATCAAAAACCCCATGAAAATTAATGGGAGTCTCGCCTGCTATCACACTTATTTCGATCTTTTTCACAGCAATTGGGCATTTATTGTTTTAAATTTTATTTCAAGATAGTTCCTAATGTATGTGGTCGATGATTAGATCACCATAATTTAGGAGAAATTGATAAAAGCCTTTAGATACGTTATCTTTACAATTATATTGCGTCAGAGTACTCTGTTTGAATGGTACCGACGGCAAACATGCTATCTTACCTACTGTAATTTTGTATGTGTGAGAAAGACATGATGCCCACTGCTACATTCTTTCATCGCACCGCTCGCCACAGTCAGGGAGTTCATCCTCACACGTTGCGACCGAAAACGGTGTGCACTGTGCGGTATGAAAGGAACTTCATCCCAAGCACGCTCAAGGTGTGGAATGAATTCCCTGATTCGATATTCCCTAGCTACTACAATATGGGGTTCTTCAAAAAGGGCAGGTTTCTACAGGGTCGCCAATGCCCTTGGTGTTGCATACGTCCATAGGCCACGGTAACCACTTTCCATCAGGTGGGCCGTGTGATGTCACCTAAGTAGTGTAAATAAAGTGGATGAAATATTTCCAACTTCTTCAAATGACTTCTAATTAATTGAATCGAAACAAGAAGAACTGAACCTTTTTTTTTCTTCTTTCATATATTTACGCCTGTAATACCACCAAGGGGTAGACAGAGGTGTATTAACACAGACCCGCCGATGACGGCGTCGTCCTGACCAGCAGGGCTAACATGCGCGCGTCGTCAAATATCTCGAATCGAGATGAGATATCATCTCGAGTCTTCTCGAGCGAAGTAACGCCCACATATTTTGTCGCGTCAAACTTTTTCAATTGTTGTCTATGGCATACACATTTTTAAACATTTATCCGATAAAATCGGCCCGATACGGCCATTTGCTCGAAAGCACAGACTAGTTAGGGATGCTTGGTATGAAAAAAAGAGAAAAAATAGTGCAAACAATTTTCGACCTTATTGACATGACATGATATCGATTTTTTTTTCTTATATTCGTGATCAGCGTCATCAATTAATGCGAAAAGACACGTAACAAAGGAAATGTCATTAAGGTCGAAAATTGCTTGCAGTCGCACAAAGGTACTAAATTTTGATCCAAAATGAACCGAGCACAAGAAAAGTTTACTCGAGATAACTTCTCGTCGACCAAATGAAGGACGAGAGACAAAACATTTTAAATGTCAAAATACCAACAGTCGACATATCGACATAAAACGGCAAAATGCCTCGAGATGGCTATCTCGTGGCATTTTGCCGTTTTATATTGATATGTCGACTGTTGGTAGCATGAAGGGCTAACATGCGCGCCACGAGATAGCTATCTCGAGGCATTTTGTCGTTTTATGTCGATATCGACTGTTGGTAACATGGCAAATTTCATGGCGATCTGTCAGATGTCGACATAACTCGACTTCGAGAAATCATCTCTACTTGGTGTCTGCAAATTGTAACAGACGTGCCCTTATTTACTCGAATTTTGACATTTAAAATGTTTAGTCTCCCGTCGTTCATTTGGTCGACGAGAAGTTATCTCGTGTATTCTTTTCTTGAGCTCGGTTCATTTTGGACTAAAACAGCGACTGCAAGCCATTTTCGACCTTAATGACATTTCCTTTGTTACGTGTCTTTTCGCATTAATTGATGACGCTGATCACGAATATAAGAAAAAAATTCAATAGCATGTCATGTCAATAAGGTCGAAAATTATTTGCACTATTTTTTTCTCTTTTTCATACCTAGCATCCCTAACTAGTCTGTGCTTTCGAGCAAATGGCCGTATCGGGCCGATTTTATCGGATAAATGTGAAAACAGCAACTAACATGTTTAAAAAATGTGTATGCCAAAGACAATAATTGAAAAAGTTAGACGCGACAAAATATGTCGACGTTACTTCGCTCGAGAAGACTCGAGATGATATCTCATCTCGATTCGAGATATTTGACGACGCGCGTATGTTAGCCCTGCAGAAAAGCAATGCACAACTGATACCGACAGCAGCGTCAACGACAAGGTCTAACTCTGTTTATAACCGTCTCAGGACCCTTTCATAAAATTGTATCCAAATCGGTTCAGCCATTTAGAAGGAGTTAGGTGGCAAACACATAACTACACTTACAGATTTTTTTATACCACTAGGTGGCAGACAAACACACGGCACACCTGATGGAAAGTAGTTGGACGTGTGCAAAACTAAAGGAGTCATACTGTCTGTACTCTCAACCCTGTAAGCAGAAAGAGATTCTGCCTTTGATCTTCCCACTGACAGCACAAGACTCTCCAGTGAGCTCTGGCTACCGTCAAATTATTATATATTGTAAATATTACTGTCTAAGATTTTACGCTTATTCCGTTACAGGTAGAATATAAAATCTGTTATATATTTTTATTCATAATATATGCAGCAACAGTAAACAAGTTCTTAAAGTTATAAAAAAGTAATAAAAATGTAGAATGCCATATAAGTCACAAGCGGTCCGGCGGTCACATGAGCCAGTGACTAATTCTCTCATAGTGCCAACAACAATACGAGGAAGTAAATCTGCGAAGGTCATCTCATCATCTGTGACCCTAATCACCAATCTACTGTTGGTAACACCCTTTGTTAGTAGTTAAATCAACAATAGACGACCACTTAGCTGGCAGATAAGCACACGGTATGGCCCACTTGATGGCAAATGGTTACGGTGGCCTATGGCTGTGTGCGATACCAGGCTAGTTACGCTCGTGCTAGTGGGGTTGCATACATCTATAGGCCACGGTAACCACTTTCCATCTGATGAGCCGTATGCTTGTCTGTCAGTATAAAAACTGAGAAGAAAGGCCGTGCTAGCGTCGTTCTGTTGATGGGCAGTTGAACAAACTTTTGCTTCAGACTGCTACATCAGGCGGTATGGTTTGCATTCCGGCTTACTGTAACAAATAGATGGGTTAGGCTGGATGTGAAGGCGGAGGAGGAAGATTGGGTGCTATGGCGCATTTAGATTTTATGTCTAGTAGTAGACTGAATGCTGAATGATGATTTTATTGAACTCAAGATTCTTTGTGGCACGTTTCATCATTATCATCATTTACATATTACATACCTAGACGTTATCTCACAATACCACTTTACTTTGCTGTTCCTTATAATAATGACTACAGTATTCGAGAAGAAAATGGAAGTGACACAAAATTGGGTGTTTTGCAACACCGTGCTACGTCTCCCTACCCCGGCACAAAGCCAATGACATCAATCAGCAAGTGTACCGGCTAGCAGGTACCTAATTGTTTGTGACACTAGTGTAGTACACAGTGTTATATCGTCACAAAGTCGTCAATAGCATTTTTTGATTGCCATCATCTCCTATAATTCATTGAAGGTTTTTACACCGTGGTGAGACAATCGTAAACGTTTTGCCGTACATTGTCTGTCGACAGTGGTACAAGGTCACTGCCTATACCGGTGTGCCAACAGCGTGAGTGAATGACGCGCCAAACTTGATGATAATTGAAAGTGGGTATGTTAGTGTTAGTGCACGTTTGAAACAATCAATTCAATCAATGAGACTCTCGCAGTCCATTACTGGACATAGGCCTCTCCCAATATTGGTAGGCTTTGGGCTATGGTTTCCACGCTGGCCAGACGGGTTGGTACATACATACATACATATAATCACGCCTTTATCCTCGGAGGGTTAGGCAGAGGTGTATTAACACCCACATTTCACCAATCTGTATTCGGTCCCACGTAATAGGGGGTGAGCCTATTGCCGTATTCCGGGCACTATTGTTGACTCGAGCCATGCATCTGAGGCTGAGTCTGGGCTGTACATATCTGTCTGATGTTAATCAGCCCTATCCCTTAGTCGCCTTGTACGACACCACATGGGAAGAGAAGAGGTGGCCCAAATTCTACTCTGCCGGGACAGTGTTTTATTCCGAGTCCTCCTTCTCTTGCAGTTATATCGTCTGCGTATTTTCCGTTAGTCGCGTTTTACGACACCCTTCGGATGAAATGGAGTGATGAATGACAAATTAAAAATAAATTATTGCATAATGGAAGTGTCACCCGTAGTCTATCCCAATGTCCAGTACTAAACGGTTTGCTATTCGAACAATATTTTCAGTTAGAGCAAATAAATTAGAAGGAAAGTTTCATCTACATAGGTATGTTCTCTTTTTGGGGTGTTTTTCAAGCCTCACTCAATTCTTTGAAGCCCAAGACAACCTCACCTGCTAGCTGATTGACCGACGAACATCTGGCACTGGTCTCCCTTTTTTTTCTTGAGAACATTCACCAGGTAGAGACGGTAAAATACTGCCAAGGAAGCAACATCTTTTCGCATCTGCAGAGGCTCGAGGGTGCTCGTGACCTCAGGATTCCTTATAATACGGACCCGCACGTCGCTGCAACCTATCGAGAGCATGTAATAAGTACTTTGCGGATCCATCCCAAAGATGCGAGCAGTATTCCACGCAGGACCGAATTTGTTTCTTGCATAGAAGACTACGGTGCTCTGGCGTGAAAAATGGTCTCACTCTGTTCAGGACTCCGAGTTAACGTGAGGTTGCTTTGATGATACTCTCGATATAGTTTTTGTCATTTACTTAGCAGCGAACATTGATACCAAGGATATTGAGGTTGTGCTGTGAGTAGGGAAACGAAAGAAGATACCTTTGCTGTAAACGCACATACCTGCGTCTTCTTGGTATTGAACTAAACTAAGTTCTGAGAGGTTTAGAATCCGGTCAAGCTCAGTGACAAGAAGCTGCCTTTTTTCCGCGATATCGGACTGCTTATTTGCAGGACGTCCATGATAACTCCCGTGTAAGGTGCTATCGTCTGCATAGCAATGAATGTTGCCGGTTGTTGGGATTGAGAGATCAGTCGGCAGTCCCTCACATTAACCACTATAAGCTTGGTTTCCCAAGAGGTGGAGAAGGAGTAACAAATCACTGGAACTGCGCCTGGCTCGTTGGATAATTTGGTTGGTTAGTTAACCACCTCTGCCTACGCCTTCCGAGATTCACAGGCATTAAGATATGTACGTATGTAGTTAAAATCGGTTTTTCCTTTCTAAAACATAACGTTATGATGAAATGTAACAATTAATTACAACATAAACGGGTTTTAATGTCACTTTACTGTGGATGACGGAAGCGGAGATATAACATTATAACTCGTTACATAAAAATTTAAATAATGTCTGTTTGTTTACTCGAGCATTACACAAAACTACTGAAGCGGCTTTGTTTGAACGCGCAAATACCAGAAGAAGTAGCTTTTATGTTAGATAGTGTTATTTGAAGATTGTTATTTGTTCTATAATACGACTAACGCGACTTATAATACGTTATAATACTATGGTTAGATGAATAGTAGTTGTAGGAGGTACGACACGACGGTATTTCCGTTCAATTGAGCCGTCCGACTGGGGAAGTACCTCCGCCCTACAAAATACCGCGGCCATAATAGCCTCGTGTTGTGTTCCGGCGGTGAGTAGGGTAGCCAAAGCTCACTGGAGAGTTTTTGTGTTGTCAGTGGGAAGACCAAAAGCTATTCCTGCTTTGTCTTCTACACTGACGGCACAGAAACTCGCTTTGTTTACAGGGTCGGCAGCATGAGTGTGACTACCCTGGTGTCACACACGTCCATAGGCAACTGTAACCACTTTCCATCACGTGGACCGTGTGTTAGTCTGCCATCTCAGAGGTAAAAAAGGCTGGGGCGGTTTTATTTTTCGATCCATTTTCCGTTTAGATCGAGCCTTTTTTGGCTTACTACTGTCAGACTCCTATCCCCAGCAAGAAAGGCAGCTAGACCATTTGGTGGTTGTGCCACGAAGATGTTATAAGGGTCCCTTACACCAAGGAAATAGAAACATCTCGTTTGTAAACCCCGGTACCTAAACATAGCTACACACTTAAAGGCATAAATAAAGATTTCGTGACAATCGTGCTATTTATTTAATTATGTATTTCTGTGCCATCTAGCGGCATAGTGCATTTTCTTTTGGCCTGCCTGCCTGTCGAAGTTACGAGTGTAACCATTTTTTGCTCCTGATTGTGCATCTGTAAAAGAATCATATTATATTATCTGTGGTAGCACGAACGAATAAAAACTTGCACTAGAATGACCAGTAGACCAACATTATTAGACCACCAGCACCAAATCAAAAATTTTACTTTCCACAATTATTTGCTGCTGTGGTTTTATCAAGCAACTATAATATGGGGTTCATAAAGAAGGGCATTAGAAAGTTTCTTCAGGGTCGGCAGCACGAGTGTAACGTTCCTGGTGTTGCATACGTCCATAGGCCACGATAACCACTTTCCATCTGGTGGGCCGTGTGCTCGTTTGCCACCTAAGTGATATACCTGTATTCGCAAATAAAAATAAAATAATTAAAAAAAAAAAAACCAATTATACATTTTGTATATCTAATAGACAAGCTGTTTAGGACAAAGCCGTATCAGTTCCTGTATGACGCGGGAATTTTTATTACGAATTCGAAATGGGACGTAGATATGTCGCAGGCAATTTATATGACTCTGCATTCTACATAATGCGTCGCCAGTTTAAAAAAGTGTGCAGTTATGTATAATGTTTTTTGTATGAAAGCTACAAAATATTTGGTAATGTAACTGATCAAATAGTTGCCGTTTACAATAGTTCAACCCACCCAGTCCTCCCTCCCGAGGAGGGCCAGACCGAGAGGGATGGATATGTCGCATGACAACCTCACCTTCGGCCTAGCACTACGACCCAGAGACAGCGTGCGGTTTAGTCGGTTCGAGATCCCCCCCTAAAAAAGATCAACCACTCAAGCAATATTCAGAGAATTCGCTCTCGACGATATCTCATTCTAAAATGCTCAATTTTACTTTCGTGATATTTCTGCCGTACCCAACTCTCGCTACCATAATGGGGACTAGCTCGCCGTATATGATAAAAAAACTAGTTTGCCCATTATATATGCGCCATTAAACCTGTATATAGCCTGACTATAACAGGTATTATGTAATTCTATTAGCATTTATAGCTACAGAACACGCCTGGTATAGTCACCGACATAAATATTGAATCCAGTCACGTCACAAAATGTACTATAAATAAATGTACGCTACGTTTTTTGCGAGCCTTTTGAATTTAGCACGGGGTACTACGACAGAAGAGTCCACACCCACCAATCATAGTTAAAATGAAACCAATCCGCGCACGCCAGGGCTTCGTCTCGCGACTTGGGGTCTAGATATTTGCGGGTAACTATACTGTCGTGGTATTCTGTGATGTATAAATTCGATGATGTGTCTTGCTTTAAACAGACAAGTCTTACTAAGAGCTTTCAGGCTTATTAAATCCACGTCATCTGCGAGCTGTTACACCTGTTGATTGAGAAGGAGCCTCTGACAGGTGTTCTCTTGAAGGTTGAAATCTTAAAGGAGACTACCCAGACCTCGGATGCAACGGAGAAACACGTTACGATAATGACGTAGCTCAATGATGAGGCTGTCAAACTGAGCGTCATCATTTTAACGCTATTTGTATTTGCAATAGTGACCCTCATATATGAGACTTCGACTTTAGCGTAACATCAAGCAAGATGAAGTCATGCTTACGAGCCTTGCTTAAAAATTGGTGGGAATCAAACATGCGACCTACACGTTGAACGCAGTATCGCCACAGGGGCCACACCACAGAGACTGTCATTAAGGAAATAATTCTGCTTACCCTTGCGGCTGATACAAGCGTGAGCCCATGTCTATGTATCTGTTAAAAATATATTTTTAATAGCATCGTCGGCCTTACCATTTGCATAATTGCAGCTATGTGCTAAGAAATGTACTTGCTAACTTTAAACTGGTTTGTTTAACATACATAGCTATACAGCTTCCATTGATTAAGTTTTATAAACATTGAGTAAAAAAGAAACACATACTTGTAACGTTGTGGATTTTTTAAAAATCTTTTTTAAATAATTTCTCTAAAATAGTCGATATTTTAGTAATTTTCGACACGAAATAACTATTTTGTCTATGGTTATGCGAGCGAGATTGGACAACAATTACTAAAGTGTCTATTCACGGCGCTGAAGTGGTCCCTTTCTTCGGCTACCCTGCGTCAAGGAAGGTCACTTTTGACCCCGGCGGCCAACTGGGTTCCATATTACTGTTAGAGCTATCGGGATATGGAAGGTAGATATAGGACACGACGGTATTTCCTTTCTAATTGAGCAGTCCGACTGGGGAAGTACCTCCGCCCTACAGAATACCTCGATCATAATAACCTTGTGTGTTGTGTTGTTCCCGGCGGTGAGTAGGGTAGCCATTAAAGAGTTAAAATTCGCCTAAAACTGTGAAGACTACAAACTACTAATGCTGAATTTCACCAACTTAACTGAGTTGTCACTTTGTACACACTGATATTCATTAACCAAATTGTGCTAACAATAACAATTCAATGCTTTTACTTAATTAAATTGTATAACAATTCAATTAAGTAAAAGCATTCATGGCGTCAATGTAATCGAGCCTAAGACAACACAATTAAAATATTCCACTGTAATATTTTGACACTTCAAAGTCTGACTTGTGCTTGGCTTGTTTTTATATTTCCTATTGACCTAGAATCTGCGAATACTTTGTGATATTTCCTTATTTACGTTAGTGTTTATCTGTTAATCAACAGTGTTGTTGAAAAAGTTCCTATTCATCTCACATTTATGTAAAGTCCACTTAATGAACCAAGTGCTCAAAGAAAGAAAGAATGGGGGCCCTTCTTGTTGATTGATTGTTCAGATATTTTGGTACACACTTTTGACTTCGGACAATAATACAATTTAAATCAATAAAACAGTTTGACTTGCTATTAATACCTTTGTGTTATAATCATTTTGAGACTTTAGCAGTCAAGAGCGATCTGATACTGACTCACTGCCGGATTTGGGGGAGGGCCACCGGGGCGGCAGCCAAGGGGCCTCCACAAAAGAGGGGCACCCACAATAGAGACGTCGGATCTTTTTTAAATTCCGTCTAGTAAACATCTTTTCCTTAGATAAAAATAGGCTTCGAACCACGATGGGACAAAACCGTTTATCAAACCCTACTCTCCTGAGCATTGAAAGCGATTTACTTCGGGAACTGGATTTTAGCGAAATCATTACCGATTTTTCGGCGAAAAAAGGTCCGAAAGTTCCGTTCGTTAACACTAAAATTTAATTTTAAATATTTTTTGTTTCCAATTATACTTATATAAGTTTGTTAAATACTAGAAGAATCTACCTGCCTTTCACAATAAAATATTTATTGAAAAACTCAACTGAAAAAAATTGTTCATTTTAATCGGAAAATAATTTAGGGCCAGGGGCCTCAACTCCTTTGTTGCCCCGAGCCCTCCAGACCTCTAAAGCCGGCCCTGTACTAACTGTAGATAGGTACTATGTCTGTCGCATTCATTGTATTTGTGAATACATTCAGCACGTTTGAGCATGACTGCAACCTCGTTAACAATAAACTGATAAACAAAACGATCTTCCATTTGAAGGTTGTATAAAGTAACCTTTTTATAATGTGTTTCTTGTGTCAATTACTGCATCTGTATTATAGTGACTTCTATTGTATAACTATTAGATTTGCGGTATTTGTATTGAACAGTAAAATTACCCTCATGGCGGTATAATATTGAAGGCAATTTGTCACAAATTTCGGCCGGGTGTACCCACGACAAACTCTCCATAATAATCAAATCTCGGTTGAATTGCGTTCAGGGGTCAGCAAGTGCATAGCTGGGCAGGGGGGGATTGTGGTCGCAACACTAGTGGGACCGGACGACAATCCTCTTTTGACGAGGCCGTCAAGCTGAATGCCACCCTTGTTAACATGATACGTGACTTTGCCTTCAGCTTACAATCAGACGAGGTGAAGTCAAATTGATCTGATATATGAAGAAATAAAAATACTCACGCCTGTAAATCCCCGAAGTGGTAGATAGAGGTGTATTAACAACCAAATTTTGCAGACTTTGATTTTCAGTCCCACGAAATAAGAGAGAGCTTATTGCTGGCAAGCGGGCACTTAGTCATGGGCTGTATATTCACTGTCGGATAGAGAATAGCCCTATTTCTTACTCGCCTTCTACGTCTCCCACAGGAAGAGCTGGAATGGTCCAATTTTATCCAACTAGGAACCTACACGACGGACCAGACGCAAGACAAGAAATCATCAAAAGCAATGTGCAATACCTTGTTCCTGTCATGTCCCGAGATATAGATCTTTGAATCAATCAATCAATTAGCCCACAGCAGTGGACAAGGCCTCTCCCAAAGTGCGCCATTTCGTACGATCCTCCGTCTTCCGCATCCAGTCCGTCCCAGCCACCTTTTTCAGGTCATTGGTCCATCTGACTAGGAGGCGTCCTACCCTTCGTTTGCCTTCTCGCGGTCTCCACTCTAGGACTCGTCAGCTTATTACTAACTCACGCTGAAACAGCTGAACAGATCATGCTGAAATTTAGTACAGGGATAGTATTCTGAAATAACATATAGGCTATCCCGGAATAGGTTTTCATAGCTTCGTGATTGAGATTTCTATATGGGTGGAGCCGCTGGCAACAGTTGGTAATTAATACACTATGCAGACAAGACAGAATTATTATTTTTTAATTTAAAAAATGTGGCTCGCGTGTCTGTCTGTAGCAATTAACATAAATATTCATAAATTATGATCTTGTTCTCTTGGCATCACAAATTTTACATCGGTTTGTCAATATCTTTTCAGTATAAAGATCGTTTGTAAATAAATATATTAGTGTTCAGCACGTTACATAGGACTTAGTAACGTCTCTAGCTTAGTAGTTAAGGGTTCAGCCTTACAATCGAGTAGGTTACCATTCGAATTAAGCCATTATATAACAAACATGAAGCCACTTCTGACTTAAGTAAAATTAGCTTAACTGAAGGGGTTAGAAGAATTAACCTACTACCTGAAACTGAGGTAGCTGACAAGCACACAACCCACCTGATGAAAAGTGGTTACCGTGGACGTGTGAAACACTAGACGAGTCACACTCGTGCTGCCGACCCTGTGAACTCAGAGAGTTTCTGTGTCGTCAGTGTAGAAGACAAAGCAGGAATAGCCTTTGGTCTTTCCATTGACAGCACAAAAACTCTCCAGTGAGCTCTGACTCACCGCGGGAACAAAGCACGAGGTTATTATGGCCACAGTATTCTGTAGGGCGGAGGTACTTCCCTAGTCGGACTGCTCATTTTAACGGAAATGCTGTCGTGTCCTACCTCCTTTAATGATTAATTCTGATTACCTATTAATATTCTTTACGATTATTCGCATTAGTCTTGGTTCATGCATACGAATATTTGCACTGCGCATGAATTGAACCGCGTCGAACGTTCTACCGCTACGCCACAGAGGCCGACAAAAGCTGTCAAGCGTTTTCAAAACTTTATCTGCAAATTCAGTTTAAATTGCACTAAACATAAAACGTAAACGCAAATCATGATACAATAGTAATATGCATGCATATGCTACAAAGCAACATGACAATAAACAGTTTTATGGTTGGCAACACTTTACTTCAGTGCCGTACACGACACGGCAGCATAGTATATTTGCACTATTGTTTTGTTATGACACAGACAATGTAGGGCTATCGCTGTGTTTTCGGTAAGTAGACCCAAGTAGACCTGGATTAAGAGTCCCGTGCGACCTCGTAGCTTGGACACTACACTCGTTCGACCTCAATTTTATGACTATTTGGAACTTTTACAATCCTCTTCTTTTTTTAACCATAAGGACTTCTGAAAGTAAAATTACTAAAATAAATGCGTTGGACCTCATTTAGACCTTTTTTTCCTATTCGGTTAATCGTATTTGAGTAAAGCAATGGTATAACTTGTGAAAACGCTAAGATAATGTTGTAAATCATTTCAACAGCATCCAATTACGATTTTGTAGCTCAGGGTCTGGTCTCCTACTCCTCCATGATGTGACTTACTGACTGACTTTCATTGCAGTGATTTTTTTTTGATAACGAATGAAAAATATACCTTCCGCATTCTGCGAGCTAGGGGAACCTGCCACGTCTTAATAGGGGAACCGATGGAATCAATACGCTCTCAGAGCAACCGACCGCTGGCCTGCAAAGGTGTGGTCCTTTGGTTGGACAATATGCAGATATACCAGGACATAACCCTCCTTCCCAGGACCTTCTTCAGCGGATAGAGGGCTAACCCATTCTCAACTACCGACGGTCACGCGATTGCCACCTGCCTTATTTACCGCACTCCGTCTTGAGTCTTCAGATGATGTGTATGTGTTTTAGCGAAAACATGTCCCTCGCACCGCCGCGCCGGCTGATCCAGAGCCATTTACGGTTTCCGGAACTACAGTGTTCCCATCTTGTCCCCAGAAGTAGGAGGGCAGGCATCGCCTTCTGCCCCGGTCAGCTTCTGCTAGGGTGACCCTCAGGGTTATGCTCATGGAGGACCGAGGCGCTGAATTGCGCGCCTTCCACGGGGTCCCTAACATGGAGTGAAATACTTGAGCCTTAGCATCGTCCGTCGATAAGTAGGTATGTGTATACTTTATTTAAAACGTCTCTGATTAAATATGACACATATTTTTACGTTAAAAATGCTTAAAATTCTAATATTAATAAAAATACCTTGTAATATTCATGAGTTATAACCTCATAACTAACT
The DNA here is from genome assembly GCA_949126895.1 of Eilema caniola. Classification (NCBI taxonomy): domain Eukaryota; kingdom Metazoa; phylum Arthropoda; class Insecta; order Lepidoptera; family Erebidae; genus Eilema; species Eilema caniola. The sequence goes on along the minus strand of OX421488.1, from coordinate 1,382,058 downwards.
GACTATTTAGTTATTTTAAATTCTGTACATCTTTATTTAAATGATATGTTTTAATAATCATTTGAATTAGTCAAATGTGCGCCGCGTCTCACGTATACTATTTTTTTTCTACTACGTAGTATGTATAGTTGCTAGCATATATCTTAACCCCAACCCACCTGATCGTCTCTGTGCCGTCGTGCTGGTCTGGTAAACGTAACTAATCCGCAGGAGGCGCGGGTTCGATCACCCGCACAGTGGTAATATTTGTATGCATGAATATTATCGATATTTGCATTGGTCTAGTCGTGCCTCGGAGAGCACGTTAAACCGTAGGTCCCGGTTGCCATTCGAACATCAATGGCAGTCGTTATACGGGTAGTTGAAGCCATAAAAAGTTCAGCAACTCATCTAAATACTTCGATATCGCCAATGGCTTGTGGCAGTTGCTTCACGGAAAATATCGAAGTTCAACCAAACCCACAGTTAGACTGGAAATAGCAGACCTCGAACTCCGAGGTGAGGGCTTTGGGTGACCGGGATTAACGCTAGGATGAAAAAGAGATCTTGACCCCAATTACAACACAAAATGTACTATATGATACCCCCAGGTTTTTGGTGTTTTTGGAGGATAGCGTGCGGTGCAAGAGGTCTCGGGAACTGTCTTCGCTAGTTCAATAGTTTATACCCATCTCAAAAAATGTTCTACGTAAAATACCTAACACCTAAAGAAGTACCTAATATAAAAAAAGGTTATCCGTTAAAAAATTCAATGGAAATTAGGACCTAACTTTTTTGTAAGTCGGCTAATAGTAAGTCGCCATAGACAACCCTACAGATCTCAACACATCGCGACCTCCGGCTTATCACGCGAAACGGTGAGAAGGCCGCGTATCGGCGTGTGCGCATGTCAATCAACCAACATGGCGACTGTGAGAACTACCGATCACTATTACTCGGGACATAAATATTGGACCTAAAATTTGCTCAAACTGTGCTTAACACGCACCGTATACTTTTTTTTAGGTGTCTTTTGAGGACGGTGGACGAGTTCAAATTCACCAAGCATACATTAATACAAACAATCAGCGCGCGCCGAAGCCGCGTTTGTCTCACGATTTAGGTTCAACATACGTGTCCCGAGGTCTACTAGCCTTTTGTTAGAAATGCATGATGTATGAATGAATAGCTGTACCTATTCTAGTATTATACAGGGTGTAATCGTTAAGTGTGTCCAGGCGATTATTCCGTAACTATAACAGATATCAAAAAACTTTAAACTGATATCGAAAGTACGTTACCTAATGAGTAAAATGGTATCAATAGCTTTTTAAAAATCAAACGAGGGGTATCTAACATTTTGACATTAAACACTCCCATACATTTAGTATGAGATTAGTAGAAAGGTTTTAGGTACGCACCAGAAGGGACTTCTCTATCTGGGTACTCTCTTCTGTAGGCGATAATGGCCGCTCTTTTGTTACAATCATATTTGTAGTAAATTTTTAGCATATCTCTCTTTTCTCTTTTGGAATATGCCATTTTGCAATCAATAAATGAAACAATCACGATTTATAACGCAAATTAAAAAAAAACAACGATAAATTGGCGAGAACAACAACAGGAGATAAAAGTTTTGAATTTAGAACGAACACCAAAGAGTATCTTTTTTTTGTAGTGTGTTGCTTTTCAGTTAGCTCAAATTACTTAATGCGATATTGAAACACGGTTTATTACTAATTTGAAGTGGTAAGATAATTAATTTACACGTGTATCTACTTGAAAATCATCATTGTCATATTATACGTAATCATAAAATATGATTAAGGTAAAGTGGGTACTAGATCACTTAAAATAAGGAAACTAAAACCTTTTTAATAATCTCATACTAAATGTATGGGAGTGTTTAATGTCAAAATGTTAGATACTTCTCGTTAGATTTTTAAAAAGTTATTGATGTCATTTTACTCATTAGGTAACGTGCTTTCGATATCAGATTAAAGGTTTTTGATATCTGTAATAGTTACGGATTAATCGCCTGGACACACTTAACGATTACACCCTGTATAGCTCCACCCCATCTAGGTATTAAGCACGTAGAACTTATGTATGATTTCGGTTTTTAAATACGGATAAAATAATATAGTTCTACAATGATGATTTCTGAAGGTATTTATTTTGTGATATGATATTCTGGGCAAAGTTTCATTATGAATATGAATGCTCGTGAAGGAGACAGCAGAACGGGCGCGGCGCGATGAGCGAGAGAGACTTGCGGATATAGCTGCCCGCGTTTGTAGGCGCTCGTCTCCCTAGCAGAAGCAGGCCACGGCGGCGGCCCCCCCCCCCCCCCCCATACCGGGGGCGAGTCGGGAACCACCTGGTCCCCTCTCCCGAGGAGGGCCAGACCGAGAGGAATGGCCCTGGGTCAGCCGCGGTGCGAGGGATATGTCGCGAGACAACCTCACCTTCGGCCTAGCACATCGACCCACAGACGGCGTGCGGTTCAGTCGGTTCGAGTCCGACATAACCTCCCCCTCCGACTTCGAAGGAGGACGCCCCTCCGTGGGGATTTCCAGCACGTAAAAAAAAACATTATGAGTATGAGTTCTAGAATACGGAAAACATAAAAATATTTATACATATTATTTTATAAGTAGTAATGTAAGTTTTTTGAATATCGGTATTCCCGTACACGACGGTATTCCCGTCTAATTGAGCCGTCCGATTGGGCCTTACAGAATACCGCAGCCATAATAACCTCGTTCGCATCGCAGTGATGGCACTCGGGGAAAGTCGACTCCAACCGAGTTGAGAGAAGTCTCAGAGAATGATGAGAAATAGCTCCATCTAGACGTAAACTACGCATAGCTTGGAATGTGGGGTCTAGAATGCACTTACAAAACATACTTTAGGTATGTACACATTTCTTTTGTAGATGGAAATTCAAATATGTTGTACATGTTTGGTTTGACTAGTCTCGGATACGACTGCACCGATTTTGACGGGATTACACTGAATTTAAGATTTAATAAGAAGTCTTCTCCTTAATATGAGGCGTAACTTCTAGGCTATTTTTATTTTAGAAAAAGAATTGAGGATCTGTACAAAAATTACTAAGAAGAATAAGTCTAGACCTATAAGTCCGCGCAAAATAAGTCATGGATATAACTAATAAGTAAGTAACATTGCTACTCCAATCGATTTAGATTGGAAAAGGTGAATACTCAAGGCGGGATTTGAACCCGGGACCAGTCCCTTCCACTCCCTTCTACTTACTATTTGCTTTATTCATACATACATATCCACAGTAATTATTGTAAATGCGAAAGTACCGCTTTCATGCCTAAACCACTGAACTAATTTTGACGAAATTTGTTATAGTTGTAGACTAGACCTTGACAAAACACATAGGGTATATTTGGTTGCGAGAACCGACATCCACGCGGGCGGAGCCGCGGGCAACAACTAGTTTCATTAAATAATATTGCTATTCACAAATTGGTCTTGTAACTAGAGATGGGCAGAGGGTAAATACCCAACGGGTAAATACCCAGGTAAATACCCGTTCGGGTAAAAACCCGGTATTTATGTGGGAAAATACCCAATCGACGGGTATTTTCATTATTTAACGTAATCACGATCTTTTAAAATACTATTTATTTTTTTATTTTTTTTATAGCAAATGCAGCGAAAAATAGATACTTGGCGATGCGCACATACTCTGCGCCAACGCACAATTACGTTAAATAATAAAAATTACTCGTGGATTGGGTATTTTCCCACATAAATACCGGGTTTTTTCCCGAACAGGTTGCCTGTTGTTCGAAATGTCAAAATGTGTAGTAGGATTCAGGAACTAAAATAAAACCAAACTGTTATTATAACAATAAAAAGACGTCTTCTCGTTTTTATATAAGATTTTTCCTGCGTATCGTGACGGAATGTTACGTAATTGCAGATTGAACGTATATAGAAACTATCAAGAATTTTTGACAAAAAAAAAAACAACGAGCGATACTAACAATTATTTATTACACTTTACAAAAGTTACAAAAATATTTTTTTTACGGTTAGTAGTTTAGTAGTTTTTTAATCACTGTCGCTACTCTCATCATCATTAAAAATAGTATTAATATTGCAAAATTCTATTTCTTGTGTATTACCACGAGATGTTGAAAGTTGTTCTTCATTTATTGGGCTGCCCAACGGACTAGACAATTGCCTGGGTGTAGATAACGGCTCGTCATCTTCGTCATTGTCATCATCTTTATGTTTGTGTAACAGGTTCCAATTATATGATATAAAAGCTATTTTTGCTGCCCTGTCTGTAGTTAATCTATTTCTTTTGTGACTATGTATATGCGCATGCGTGCTAAATGATCGTTCAGTGGCTGCTGAAGTACATGGAGCAGTTAGAATACGTACTGCAACCCTACTCAGCAATTTGGAGCTGCAGAGTCCTCTCCACCAAACTACCGGGTCCATTTCGGCAACATTTTTCCATATAAATGGTCTGCTCCATAAGCCCTGTTTAGCTCTATAATTGGCTAAATCAACACCAACATCAATATTGAGTGATTGGCTCATATCGTGTATAAGCTCCATGGCATCCACTTCGTGTTCTTCTTCTAATTCAATGCCTTGCGATCTTGGATCTAATAAATATGCAGCGTAATGTATGGGTTTCAAACAATTATTTGTTCGCCTAATTACAGCATTTGTAATATCTTGTTTGTGATGCTCATTTAGAATGGATATATCCGGAAATGCAAAATTAAATGTAGACTTAATATCTTTGAAGGCCATATAAACTTCATTTATAAGTATTCCATTGCCTTCAAGTTTGAAAATTTTATCTGTTATAGGTTCCAGTAGTTTTATACAATTTTCGACCATGTTCCAGAAATTTAGGTCCAATAAATTTGATTTTATTTCTTCTGAAATAGTGGCATCTTCGTGAACAGCTAATGTCTGTAATGCTACTTTAGATTTTTGTAAACTTTTTAACGCAGTGCAGTAACTGCCCCAGCGGGTTTTCCCTGGCAATTTTAATGTTTCGCCTGACCCTTTTTCTTTTACAATCTGCGCTAATAAAGCGCTCATAATTTGGTTTCTTTTTATTGCTTTTATCGTGTCTGTGGCAATTGATATAAACGCATTAATTGGTTCTAGTTTTAAGCAATCTTCGCATAGTAAATTTAATGTATGTGCTACACATCTCAGAGGTATTATATGTGCATGCGAGTCTTTAACCATCTGAAATGCTCTTTGTATATTATTAGCGTTATCTCCGATAAGAGTTACAAATTTGTGGCCTCCGTACACGTTCATAACTTTGATTATCTCTTGAGATAGATATAGGCTTGTATGTCGGTTCGTAAGAGTATTAAGGCTTTTAACAAAAACAGGCTCGGGTTTTGCAATAATGAAGTTGATGATACCTTCATTGCGCTGATTGCTCCAGCCGTCACATTGCAAATGCAAATTATTTATAGACTTCAATTCGTCTGTAATTTCTTTTACCATATCGTTATATATAGTTTCCAAATGTGTTGTGGAGATAGTTTTTCTAGATGGTAACTTATAAAGTGGTTGTAACTCGTCAAAAAATCGTGCCCACAGCGGATGTTCAACGATGGATAAAGGAGAGCCGGTAACAAATATTGCTTTCGATAAAAGTTGGTCTAGAAAATTTTTCTTTACTGTTGAAATTGATGAAGTCGTAGCAATAGAAGAAGTGTCCGTCAAACTGTTATCCGGTGAAATTTCATGTTGTGATTCTTGCAAGGGCATATTTGGGGCAGTTGTGCTAGTGACAGGTGTTTTCTGTAATTTATTCTTGATGACCGTTGGACATCTAAAACATTTTAACAGATGACTGGTCATCTTGTTAACATTGCCAAATTGGTAAACTTTTTCACAGTGTTTGCATTTTACTGTTTTACTGGTTGCCGAATGAAAGTAGTTTTCCCATACATCGGTATTTTTCTGTCTGGGCATGATGTGATCTAAGGAAAAAAATAGTTCCATTTGAGTGAAAATTTTGTTAATAAACACGGACTACAAGTTGAAATTATCTATTTAAATACGAAGTTGCATGAAATGAGCAAGTGTTAGTTATATTAATTTATTTGTACTATTCTTTTTTGAGAACAAAGCAAGCTCGACTTATTAAATAAAAACAAAAATCTATGACTTAGTGTGAATAATAGCAATGAAAGTTACAGTTCGATAATAGGTGTCATTACGTGCCTAATTGCGGTGACATTATAAATATATCTATGTGTTGAAAAGTAGGTATTTACTTTACTTACTTAGTAGGTAAACCTACGAAACTAATATGAAAGAAGTAAACCTACATAGTTATGTTATATAAACACATTTGTTTGTGTATATATAACTATTTACTACACTTAATTAACTTAGAAAATCAAAATATATATTTCAATGTAAGTAGGTACAAGTATTGCAAGGTATCCACAAATATAGTATCTATCTAAAAGTTTTATAGTTTAGTATAACAATTCTTTTTTAATATAATTATTTAAACAATTATATTGGTTTATCACTATCTAATTACAATGTAATATTAATTAAAGATAAACAAAACTAAATTAATAAATAGAAATTTTTACAAGATACAAAAAAAAAAGAATCGTCATCGATGTCGACTGGTAACGTATGCAAAAAGCTGGCGGCATTACCCCGTTGCATGGCAATGCCAATTCTTTTCGCAAAAAAGAGGCCAGCCCTTAACAATTATTAAAACTTACCGGTAAATTACCGTTGTTATAAAGAAGTAGGTATCGAAGTCCGTAAGAGTAGCAGTAGTTGTCAATCCAAAGTAAATCACGTATTTAATCACTAGGTAGTCAAAAGTCCATAAAACAAAGTCCAAGTCGTCAATTTAACCAACAAATTAACACAAGTGCGCACAGTACGAAGTCAAAACAACGTGTGAGATAGATAGATTATCAACGCGCGCACCGCTGCTACTTGCTGCTTCCCCCGCCCCCCTACCCGCGTTCGTTACTTGTCGCTAAGAGCGAATGAACACACACACAGGGATTTTATTTTATTTCATTTTATTCAATTAGATAGCACGGAATATTTATAACGTATTTATTGAATTACGGCAATAAACAAAGTTAGATTAGCTCTTACTAGTAGTAATAGTACTTAAATAGTGAATACTATTTGATAAATACATGTATCTTTACATTACCTAGATGTTACATATGCTAAATATGAAATAACCCGAATATATACCCAATCGGGTATTTTCCCCGGGTATTTACCCGGTATTTACCCACATTTGGGTATTTACCGGGTAAATTCCCATCTCTACTTGTAACTACTAATATTCCCAGTCGTTACAAGACGTAATTGTAAACAGTACACACAGTTTTTTGTGTGTCCAATTCAGACATGGCCACATTCAATATATGCGAATGGAACGACGTTAAATAGCAATAATTGGCGACAAATTGACTGGGCTTCCCAGACACTCGATACGACCTTAGATACTTCTACTTCTAATATTATTTTATAATATTTTTGAGCATGAGCCTTTTCCGAACCGAACTTTTGATTTTTCATTGTATTAATGTATAGCAAGAAGGTTGCAAATTTGGAATAGATGCCTTTTAAATCGATTAAGATAGGAAAAAGTGAATGCTCAGATGGGACTCGAACCCACGATCTTTCCCTTACAGGGAGAATGCTCTGATCACTGAGCCACCGACACACATCTGAAACTATCCAAATTCTCCTATACTACCGTCTTAGGGCGACGGTGGGAGCCATCTACCGACATTCATACGAAATATCATTCATATCCTATCATTCATATCCTAACTTAATCGATTTGAAAAGTTAGCATAGTAAATGCTTCAAAATTTCATTCAATAGATGCTTTTTTTACTTTACACTGCATACCAAATCTATACCCGCGGATCTGCCCGTGTATCGTATCAAAACCGGGGGGTTCTATTCAACAATTGAGATCAAACATTTAAATGGAGGTAGGACACGACAGTATTTCCGTCTCAAATGAGCTGTCCAACGGTGGATTCACCGCCGGGAACACTACACGAGTCTATAAAAACCTCGTGTTGCGTTCCCGGCGGTAAGTAGGGTAGAGCTCACTGGAGAGCTTTTGTGCTGTCAGTGGGAAGAACAAAGACTTGTCCTGCTTTGTCTTCTACTCTGAGGGCACAGAAACTTTCTGTGTAAGCACAGAAAGTTCACAGTTCACAGGGTCGCCACGCCACTTCGGCAGCACGATTGTGTTGGAGTTTGCATTTGTAATCCTGGCTGATCCACTTATAGGTATTTTTTATGAATATGACATTAGGTTCTTTGTTGATAGCTACAACTGATTTTGGCTTTCTGTCTTGTGACTATGTTGTCTGCTGTTAAAAAAAACCAGTGCAACTTTTTATACATTTATTATTACACATAGGATGTCTGGCGAATGTAACCCATATTTGGGGTGAGGCTATGGACAAGCACGGTGAGTCATTGGCAATTAGTCTTGACATCGCTAAAGCTTTCGATAGAGTTTGGCACAAATCGCTTATTTCCAAGCTACCAGCCTTTGGTATGCCTCCAAGACTGTACAACTGGGTTGCTGGCTTCTCACGGAAGCGCCTTATTCGCGTCCTTTGTGATGGACGAGCCTCGGAGTTCTTGTAGGTAAATGTCGGCGTGCCGCAAGGGTCCGTCCTATCGCCAACTCTCTTTCATCTGCATATAAATGACATGCTGTCTACCGGCATCATTCATTGCTATGCGGCTGATAGCACCTTGCATGGGAGTTATCATGGACATCCCGCAGATAAGCAGTCGAATATCGCGGAAAAAAGGCAGCTTCTTGTCACTGAGCTTGACCGGAACCTGAACCTCATTTCTCAATGAGGCTCTGTGAACTTGGTCGCGTTCAATGCCAAGAAGACGCAGACGTGTGCGTTAACAGCAAAGGTATTTCCTTTCCTTCGAGCAGCGGTCTTCTATACAAGACACGAATTCGTTCCTGCGTGGAATACTGCTCGCATCTCTGGGATGGACCCGCAAAGTATTTATTAGATGTTCTCGACTGTGCGGTCCGCATTATTGGAAATCCTGAGGTCACGAGTACCCTCGAGCCTCTGCAGATGCGAAGAGAGCTTGCTTTCTTGGCAGTATTTTACCGTCTCTACCGTGGTGAATGTTCTGATGAGCTATTCCAAGTAGTCCCGTCCCACCCTCTCCTTTCCTATACAGGACAACACGTGCAGGGCTTAGATGTCACCCGCATACGGTGCAGAACATTCCTTCAAGAACCAAGCGGTTCGGTGACGTTTTCCTTTGTCGCACCATTAAGACCTGGAATTCCTTGCCAGCTCACGTGGTTCCCTCTTTCTAAGTACCGGGTCCTTTAAGTGGGGCGTGAAAAGGCATCTGATGTGGCCGTCAAGCCGAGTGCCACCATTGTTAACATGGCACGTGTATAGATTTTTTTTAATATGTGCGGGAAATCCCGATGTGCTAGGCCGGAGGTGAGGTTGTCTTTTGACATATCCCTCGCACCCTGGCTGACCCAGGGCCATTCCTCTCGGTCTGGCCCTCCTCGGGAGGGGGGACATCGCGGTCCCCGACTCGACCCCGGTATGGGGGGGGCACGTGTATAGAATGGTGGCTCTCTTTCCTGAGACTTTGCCTTCCGCTTACCATCAGGCGAGGTGAAGTCATATTGACGTATCCTAATATAAAAATAAAATGCTTTTTATTCGTTCGAGAGATATTAACGTGCTCAAACAAACTCTCCAGCTTGAATAACAGCAAGAGAATGTTGCCAATCTTGGTAGGCCCCATTAACTGTGTACCTGGGTTAATTTCTAAAGTTTGACTTTTGCGACTAAGCCAAACTTAAGCCGGTACAGCAGATGATTGATGTATGAGGCAGGTCCCATAAAAAGCCCATCTAAAGGAGAAAATGGAGTAAATGGAATTGTAGGAATATTTCTAGTTCACCGCGGGACCTTAGGTACATGCCCTGAGTCAGCTGAATTGGTAAGAACGGTGATACGATGATGATGGTGATACAGGTGGTAAAAAAAGTTACGAATTCACGTAAATAATCAGTTATTCACGATATAAGATCAATTTGCTCGTAATTTCGAGGCCGTGGTATGGCATCGCGGTTCGGACCTGGCCCTGACACGAACCTATACTAAATACTTATCACATGCTATAATAACATCGTTAATTGGAAGACTTTGAGAAAGGCCGCGAGTATACTCAACATTGGCGGCCTCGGTCACGTTTAACTGTTACGTGAGAGGACGCGTATTCATGAATATTATAATATGAATCCTCCCTGCGTGTCCCTGCGTCACTTCCTTTGAAATTCCAGGCCTACATCTCGGAGTCCGGGGTCCGCCACATCATAATAAAAGGAATACGTCTAAGTTTGTTTATCTACATTCTAGAACCTATAATACAAGTTAATTCCGTCCTACAAGCGCCGGCTAACCTAATTTTCATGGATAGATGTTTTCAAGAGTTGGTAGTTAAAGCCTTGTGGCAGGACAAAAGATATGCATCAGGTTTAAATGGGATTTGTATCTAAATGTTGTAAGTCTTATTTAAGTCGTCGAGGAATGCCATCTGTTAAGTTTGGAGATTTTCATCAGCAATTAAAGAAAGGCCAGGGCAGTTTTTTTTATATACCACTGAGGCGGCAGACAAGCAAAAGGCCCACCTGATGGAAAGTGATTACCACGGCCTATGGACGTGCGCAACACCAGCGGAGTACCCTGTAAACATAGAGAGTTTCTGTGCAGTCAGTGTAGAAGAGCAAAGCAGGAATAGCCTTTGGTCCTACCACTGACAGCACAAAAACTTAATTTAATTTAAACTGCTAGTCGTTTATTTAACATCTCGTAATGTGCTTTCATTTGAGACCGCACTCGAGTATATTTACAGACATTCGGTTATTCTTCCCCAGTTTCACCCCTCACAACTTTTAACTGTACAACCGAATTTCATCAAACATATCTAAGAAAACTTGCACATAAGGCCTTTAAAACCAAAAAGAAACTAAATTTAAATCGCTTCATCCGTTTGGGAGCTATGATGCCACACCGACAGACACATCAAACTTATAACTCCCCTCTTTTTGCGTCGGGGGTTAAAAATATAGGTATTATTTGTCTATTGTGTTGGTATTCACACACAATCATCATTGCATATATCTATTTAAAGTATGTAAAGTGTGTGAGCGCATGATCACTCACGGTCGTTGTACAGACAGCAAGAATAGTAGATTAACTCAACAGCGAAAGACTCATCCCCTACTAGCTTTTTGCCCGCTGCTCCACCCGCATAAATGTCCCCTATAGCCACCAAAAGTGTATTTTAAGCTGATGGACTTCCTATGTAAACGTGTATGTAAACTTCCAACTATTATTATACCCTACTAAGTACCTATCTAGTGAGGACATGTAGTAACTACAAGTATATCTAAACCTGGTTATGTCAGCCTACGCAATAGTCAAGTAGTCAAAAAAGTTTTTTTTTGTCAAAATATACATTAAACATACTTGAACAACTAATTAGCCATTGTGAAAATGTTTAATCAATTGTTAGAAACCTTGCTAAGAGTTCTGACTATTGTTTTTATCTGTTCTGTACCCTTATTAACATATTAACCAATAAATTTAAATTATACACTTGTATTTCCATCCTCTAAAATATGTTAACCAATTGTCACCATAGACATTCCCCAACAATCACCTTTCACTTTCCAAAATAACTCAACGAATCATCGTGAAGTCCATAATTATTTTGATGAGTTCAGTTACTTGTGAGGCTGCCGGTACTTGTTGATAGGTAGCTGCCATGGTCTGCATTATACATGAGAGTGACAGCGACCCTGGATGTGTCGAGAATGCAAGTTGATCTACTTGAGCAATATCCGCTTTTATTCTACGCTGAATAACATTCAGAGTGATCATGTGATAGATTCAGAGTGATACAGTTTTTTACTAGGTATACCATTAAAGTAACAATAATTATTTTAAAAAAACCGACTGATTCTGAAAAGATCGAGACAAGCTTTATAGCAGGTGGTACCCATTAATTTTCATCTGGTTTAAGATTTGCAAATGGATATTATATATTAATAGGATATATACAAACATACATACAAGATACACGCGAAAAAAATAATCCTTCTTGAAAGTCGGGTAAAAATCCGTGTGGTGACGGAGAAAGACTACGAGTATCACCTCACTACCCCATCTAATTTAAAGGCTGTAGTAAGAGGCAATTAACGAAAAAAAACGCAGCCGAGATCACTACGAAAGAAGGAAATCTCAAAATAAAACCCTGTACCAACCCATCTGGCCATTGCGGAAATAGTAGACTTCTGTCCAGCTGTGAACCACGATATACTAATTGACTGAACTAATAACCATGCCACAAGATCCAAATTTTCAACTATTGTATTGTATAGCGGTTCATGAATGCCAAAAGTACCTAAGTAACTTTTAAACACTCGCGTTCCATGAAATGAAATATAATAAAAAAGACGGGAATTAACGCGATTTTGGTATAGGTACTTACATACCTTTGATTGCCTGAAGTTTCGACCAGGTAACATCGCGTTAATTCCCGTCATTTTTATTATATAGTACCTAAGTACTTAAGTAGTGCATTCGACTGTCATGCAGGAGGCGCGGGTTCGATTCCCGCTCAGTGCAAATATTTGTATGCATGAGTCTGAGTGCTTCTTTGGCTCGGAAAACATGTTCAACCATTGGTTTCGGTTGCAATTCACAAATATTATGGCAGGGCTGTCATTACGGGTAACTGGAACCCTGGAAACTCTGATAAGTCTAACTAGAGTACTTCGACATCGCCAATGGATTGTGGAGGTCATAATATGGCAGACCCCAGACTCTGAGGTGAACGCTTCGGATGTGACTGGATTTTTTTTATGTATGACACCTCAATTTGAGTTCACCTAGTCTGATGGTAAGCTGAAGGCAAAGTCTCAGGAAAGAGGGTCACATTATAAACACGTGCCATGTTAAAAATTGTGGCACTCGGTTTGACGGCCTCATCAGATGCTTTTTCACGCCCCGCTTAAAGGACCCGGGTCTGTAGGAAGAAGGAAACACGCGAGCTGGCAAGGAGTTCCAGGTAATGGTAGAATGAAGAAGTAGGTTGCCCCATAAAAACAGAATTTAACTAACCACTGTTGATTTCACAATTAGTACACAACATAACGATAGGTTTTCATTGTATAGTATCGTGAATATCCTTATCAGTACACGTCTACGATAAGTACCTTGTATCGTGATACAAAGCCACATAGATATAATAGTTGGCATTGACTGTAACCGGTCTGTTGTGAGTGAACACTACGAGAACTACACATGACATTGTCGGTATAGTTATTTATGGGATATTATCAGTCATCTTATTATCCACTATATCAATGACTATCCTAGAGATCCGATTCACAGCACTCCATGGATTCACCGTGCGATCGCCGGGTCCATAGCGCGGTACAGAGAGGAACACCGTGCCGGCGACTGGGACTTGCGACCCAGATGTAGGTTTAGGGTGGCCACCTTGTGATGCATCAGCGCTCACCTCCACCGTCAGTAGTGTTCAACCTATCCAAATTTGGTAAGATCCTATCAATACCGCTTTTGATATTCGATTTAGCAAAGAGCTTACTGAAGGTCTTGGCAATCCGTGGTCTTTAAGTAGGTTATACAGGGATTTAGCTGGAATTTCCCGTGCTCATACTTCTACGGCGTAGAGTTTAACCACGTAGCCGTTTTTGGTTAACTCGGTACTCAAGTCAAAGTATTTGTTTGTCTTTATAGCGTGGTCTTTAGGTATATTAGTTTCCCACGGTACTGTGAGTTCTACACGCACTGCACGCATATGCGATCGTGAAAACAGGAATATGTCGGGTCTGGATGATGAGGCCGAGATTTATACTAATAATATTAATGCGTAAATTGTAAAGATGTTTGCACGGTCTGCCCCTTTTCGTTGGCCGACGTTTAGTAAAATAGAATGACGAATGTATGGGATTTGAAGTATATGACAGGCGAAAACGACTGTCAGATACGTCAAATCCCATACATTACTCAATTTACTTTCAATATTTAGCAAAGGCTCCTATAGGTTATGGGAACTGTATCAGTTACTTATTTATAAAGCCTTAATTTATGTTAAACTTATAATGATAGAAAGTTAACTACAATGAAAGAAAGAAAGAAATATTTATTATTAAGCACAGCTGAACAATAATTTGGCAACAACAGCAGAATAATAAATTCACATAACTCACGCACAGCTGTGCTGAATAAATGGCCGCCTCTCAGCTTAATGCTGTCCACTTTGTGGTGCAGGCGGTACAGCGCTGATTTTCAGAGACGGCCACGAGTATAATTTTCAAAAATCAATTAGGTATGTTACACAAGCCAAACACGTAAAATACGATAGAAGTAAACCACACCATAAAAAAGCACGACTAAATTAAAACTACTAAAATACTATCGACAAAAAACCCAGACAGTATAAAAATAAAAAGACAACTTTTTCATTTATCTTATCCGTGCCCGCCATATTGGCAACACAGTTAATTACAAAAGGTCTTGTAACCAAGCCAAAAACATTCTTCAAAACAAAAAAATAAAAAGAAAGCCAGCCCGACTCTTCCCGCGTCCGATCGAAAATGACGCCATGTTCAACCAAGCCTTCAGAATTGATTGTGAACATATTATAATCATAACATAAACCCAGGATAAAGTGCAGAAGTGATCCCTCCGTGCAATTTATATTTATTTCCCGCCCCAAGTACAGTACGGACTCACAACCGAACGCAACAAAACGTGCGCCTCGCACGCACGCTTGGACGCCATCCACATACCGACGCCGCCGCGGCAAGGTAAGCTCAAACATAAGTCTTAAATATTATGCTAAATTATTACAAAGCAAGATCTACCCTAAGTTGTACTGCGACTGGAACCTGTGTTCCGACTAACATTTGATTTAAACCAATGATTACAGATTGAAATGAGTCACGGGGCCCATCTCAAGCCGGGCATAGGTACATATAAATGGGTCAAAAATAAACTGCGAAATAAACTGCGTTACCAAGTTTTACTCAATGAATTTCTTTGTGAATGGTGCTATACATCGTCAATCTCAACCACGGCCAAGGAGATAATTATACAGCTATACATGTGAATCGATTTAAATAGAAAAAGAAACATTGAATCGGTCTAGGTGGGATTTAAACCCGCAATCTTTGCCTTACAGGGTCAAAGCTTTGACCACTAAGCTACCAGACCTCGCCCTGATCAATTCAAATTTTTGAGGCGACAGTGGACTGTGTCTACCGATATTCTTACGAACTATCGGAACCAATGAATGATTTTTCAATCATTTTTTATTATTAAAGTTTCTCATTTTTCAATGGCACAAAAAAGGGGGGAATATGGCATTAATAGTAAGAATTACTTTTAAGATGTTCTTATGTAATTTTGTACAAAGGTGAATTAGAGCTTCGGAACGGACATAGTCGAGTAGCAAATATAGAAGCGAAAAAATATAGAAGCGAGTGAAGAGGCGAGTAGAGATTGTTATAGGGACGAGTGGATAGGCGTGTAAAGATTGAAAGTCGAGTAGAGTCGACTACAGGGGCCAGTAGATATGCGACTAGAGAGCCAGTGGAGAGGCGAGTATAGAATCAAATAGAATGCAGTAAAGCGTTGAGTGGAGAGGCGAATAGGGAGGCGAGTGGAAAGATGAATGTAGTGGCGAGTAGAGATCGAATAGAGAGTTGAGTAGAGGTGCGAGTAGATAGGCGAGTAGGGAGGTCAAGTAGAGAGGCGAAAAGAGAATCGAATGGATGGGCAAGTAGATAGGCCAATGGAAAGGCGAGTATAGAGAAGAGTACAAAGTCGAGTAGAGAGGGGAACAGAGAAGTCAGTAGAGAATCGAGTATAAATTCAAGTATAGAGGCGAGTAGAAAGTCGAGTAGAGTGTCGAATATAGAGGCGAGTAGAAAGTCGAGAACAGAGGTGAGTACATAATCGAGGACAAAGTTGAGTAGAGAGGCGAATTTAATGCTCAATAGCGTCGGCTCAACACTAAGCGATAACCGAAATCCACGCGGGCGGAGACGCGGGCAACAGCTAGTGCTTTTATATTTATGAATGAATAGTAAAAAATTTAATTGAAATTGTGAAGTTATATTTAAAGGTGTATGCTTAATAACCTTGGTCGCGTGTACAGTCAGCAAAATATCGATCTTTAAGAACAAATTACTCAAAATGATCTTAATGCCTTGGTAATGCCCCCCTCCTGTTCACTGTTTGTTCTGATGTAGAATATACAGCTTCCGGGCTGTCTAGCCGTGGTCCATATGTAACTTGCGTTCCAGACCGCCTATAAATACACAGGGACTCAAAATTCTACATCGCCACCCGGACCTGCTCCACTGAAGATCATGTACCAAAAGCCCGTTAGGTATCCCACAACACAGCTCTACAAGGACAGCAGGGTACTTACCGTACGCCAATTGTTTATATTGAGAATGTTTCTTAAAGCACATCAAACTGTTATAAATAGTGAACACTATGAAATTTTTCTTAAACGCCGGGTATATGTATAGAGTGACGGTACCTAAAGTTAATACCACATTTGCAGAACGGTTTGGCCCACACATTGAGTATTTTATATACAATAAGGTAGCTAAGATTTGTCACATCAGAAACTGCTCGCTAAAAGAGGCGAAAATGGTGGTTACAAAGTGGCTAATTACACTGACATACGAGGCTACAGAAATGCTTCTACTGCACTAAGTTAGCATAACTACTAGGATTTGCTCAGTATTTATTTATATATACATACAATATACACAAATATATATAATTATACATATTACATACTACTATTATGTACATGTATTTCATATCCTTTTTATTTTTTCTTCTAACTCTTGTAAGTATGATTATAATAAACCTTATGGACCGAGCAATGAAACCGAATGAAGCAAACGTCACGGTTCCCACAGGACAGGCTTGCCTAGTGTGGGGCCAATGGGAAACATTTTCAATATGTAAATGTTTTTAGGAAATAAATTATTTTTATTTATTATTATGTATCTCGACCGCAGTGATCGACGAAACGTCTGGAACGCAAGTTTCATACGGACCTCGGCCAAACAGCCCGGACGCAGTATATTCTACATGCAACGCCGGCCGTGAAAGCCTAAAAGACTTATATGAGTGTTCTGATATTTGGTATACACCTTTTATTCGGACAATCATACAATTTAAATTAATAAAACAGTTTGGTATTAACATCATCTAGGTATGCAAGGTATAAAGATCATTGGCTGTTCTGTGCCATTGCCCATGGCACTGTAATCTTTAGCTCTTTATTGCATGAGAAAAGGCTATTAGTTATAACTAATATAGTTTCAAATTATCTTGTAATTGAGAATAATGACATAGTAATAAAATTTCATAACTAACCCATTACCTTATTATAAATAACTAATTAACAGTGCTGTTAAGGTTTTAGAAATAGTTTCTTAAGAGAAATGCTTGCAAACTGCTCTAGCCGTAATAAAATGTGATAACCAACCTAGTTTATTATTATTATCAAGTTTTAAATAATTCTAATGTACATATTGTAAATAATTATTGTTAATAAAAAATATAGTTTGTAATAAGCAAATCGCCTTTGATATTTGAAACGAAGATTGTAAATGATTTGCGGTTTTCCTGTTGCCCTCACGATTATAATATTTCCTCGAAAACATAGCAATATGACTAGGTAGGTACATAATAAGTAATCTACTACTAGCATATAATAATAAAAAACTTTTTATTTCCTCAACTATAACACAGTTTTCAAGTGTAACTCCGCTTACCTTACAGAACTATTATACGTGAGGAGCATTGTAGCTACAGTCAGCATCAGAAATATCTTGACTATAAAGTGTCCAAAGGATCTTAACTCTCCTATTAAGGGCAAATCCAACTATTTTATTAATAAACTAGCTGTTGTATGTGTTTTATTAATAAATTAGATGTATAGGTGTAGGTTATTGAGTTTTATTTTATAAAAAGTGTGCGTGAGTGCATTATATAAATGATTTTTTGTCTTTCTTACATTCAATACGAGAGAGTGCTAGACCCACGGAAGACAGAATAGGTATGATTAGGTAGGCTAGACCTCTCCCGTTTATTTTCTGACTTCTCTGTGGCATACAATACCGCCTAATATTATCTGGCAGGCTTCAGTAACCTCTAAAAATACTGATATCACAAAAATACTTCGATAGAGCATTAACATAATTAATAGCGTTTTCCTGTTGCTGTCAGTAAATTATCGATACAACTTTCAAACTGCCGTAATTATGTGTACCTAGCTGTGTAATGTCCCGGCAACCGTCCCCGGGAAACTGGAGGATGTGGGATTATTGCCTCACTGCATATGGCAACATTGTAACACAATGTGGCTTTTCCTTGAGCAAACGTCCTTGAAAATTTATTAAATTTCCAATTTGAAGCAAGACCAGTTATCACACATTTATGATATGTTGAAGGTTGTGGGTTTGATTCCCGCTCGATATTTGTAATGGTAAATATGTAGATATATAAGTAATGGTATGGATGTATCTATGTTATAATGTATGAATGGTATGTATTTACAAAACAAAATGTACATATCTAAGTATGTTAATCTGCTTTCTTGAAAACATTTTGGGTGGTATCAAAATGAGGGAAATTAAAAGACGATTACAAAAATATATATTTCATAACTAAAAAGTACCTATAAATAAAATAAATTATTTAAAAAAACCGACTGCTGCTGAAAAGATCAAAACAAGCTTTATAGCAGGCGGTACCCATTTGCAAATCTCAAACCCGATAAAATTTAATAGGTACCTCCTGCTATAAAGCTTGTTACGATCTTTTCAGCATCAATCGGGTTTAAATCTTATATTTAAAAATGAATTGCAATTCTGTTAGTCTCGCTACTTTAGTATTATGTTATCTGTGGTCTCGCTAAATCTCAAGAACGGCTGAACCGATTTGGCTAATTTTAGTCTTGAAATGTTTGTGGATGTCCAGGGAAGGTTTAAACGGTGGGAAAATATGTTAAATTGCAACTGTTTTTTTATTGATTCTGAGGAGGTACGAAGTTTGCCGGGTCAGCTAGTTTTATTATATTTCGTGTGTATTGTTGTTGGCCTCGAACCATATACCACACGCCATCTCGGGCCTAATTATGATATGATATACCATCGTTCAGTACCCACTAAGTTATTTGCAGCAAGGATATCGGTACCTTTATACGATCTCACACAAAACCAGTTCTACAACAAGATTATATATGCCTCGAGACACGTATCTCGGACTTAAATCGCGTGATAAACGAGGCCCTAGCAAACGAATTATTTTGTAAATCTATGCTTGGTGAATTTGAGTTCCTGTGCCACCTTAGAACCCTATCTTAAAGAGACATCCAAGAATCGTGTACTACGCATCTCCTCTTCATCCTAGCGTTAATCCCAGTCGCTTCCGAAGGTTTTTTACTCGGAGTCTGGGGTCCGCTTTTTACCAGTTTAGCTGCGGATTAGGCTAAGTTCGATATTTTCAGTGAAGCGACTGCTATCTGACCTCCGCAACCAAAAGACGATATCGAAGCATTGCAGCTAGACCAGTTGTTGGATTTTTGAGGGGTCCAACTGCCAGTAACGACTGCCATAGATGTTTGTATGACAACCGGGACCGACGGCTTAACATGCTCTCCTAAGCACGACCAGACCAATGCAAATACTCATATTCATGCATACAAATATTTGCACTGAGCGGGGATCTAACTCGCGCTTCCTGCGTAGCGGCCGCTTTCACTACCGCTACGCCACGGAGTCTATCAACAAACATGTACTGCGCATAGAGCACATTTTAGGATCAAAATATATGTTCCAAGTAATACCTACCTATAAGTATTACTACAACGTGCAGTATGCGCAAACATGTTGTACTGACTGATTGACTTAGTAGGTAATAGTTTATAGAGACAACTTACAGTCTTAGAGACTTGAAATTTGCAAAGAATGTTTGTTTTAGAGCGCGGAGGTGTACTAAGAAAGTATTTTTTGAAATTCATACCCTACAGGCCTGTAAAAGGGCAAAAACGTATTTTGCTAATAACTCAATAACGACGAATGACATCGATATACGCATAGCAATTAAGTAGAAGATGAATGTGCATGCATTATTTGTTGGTTTTCATTAGTTTACTTTATTCGCAATGTAAGGTAAAATAGAGGGTGTTTTTTTGGATATCGGAGTCGCTTCGATAAACCCCGTGTAAGCCAAACAAAAGGTAAATGGAGTGAACCGACTGTTGACTGACGTGGAAGCCGCTGGTGCAACCGAGAACAAGATGCTAAGGTGATGATGATGATGATGAAAATCAAAATAATTATTTATTACTAGCTGTAGCCCGCGGCTCCACCCGCGTGGATGTCGGTTATCACTTAGTGTTGAGGTAACACTATTTTGCTAAAATAAAAGTACCCTAAGTAACTCCTTATAACATCAGCTACCTGCCAATAAAAGTCTTGTCCCAACCATTTCAGAGATTAGGCGGAACAAACAGAAATTTTAATAACAACAACCAGATATTTTTCGGCAACCTGAAATGATATTTATTATTTCATTAAGTTGTTTTAAACTTATATTATTAGACAGTAAGTACATGCAGAACGCTTAAAAACTAATTTATTTACTGAAAATCGATTAGACGTTTCTATATCTAAATACGCAAGTCATCAAGTTAAAGTGGTATGTTTGTGAATGCCAATAAGGCCTAGGCCTAGGCACTAAGGGCTACAAAAGTCTAGACTTTTATATCGGGGCTGCACACGCTCACCGAGCGCCCGGCGTTTGAGACGCCGAGGCGGGAGCTTGTGGCGGCCCTGGGGGTGAGAGTGCTCACGCTCTCCACCTTGCTCGCGGCGATGGTCCGCTGCGCGGATGCGTGGGCGGCCAGCACCTCCTTCTGCGAGCAGGTCATGCTCGCGAAGGAGACAGCAGAGCGGGCGCGGCGCGATGAGCGAGAAAGGCTCGCTGACATCGCTGCACGCGCCCGAAAGCGGCTCGGGCGTCGGAGGGCGCAAACTGACCTCCGCCCCCCATGAGCGCGGGCCTGAGGGTGACGGGTGGAGCCGCCCGTCACCCTAGCAGAAGCAGGCCACGGCGGCGGCGCGCATCGTAGGGCGATGCGCGTCCCCCCACACCGAGGTTGAGTCGGGGACCGCGTGGTCCCCACCTCCCGAGGAGGGCCAGACCGAGAGGGATGGCCCTGGGTCAGCCGGGGTGCGAGGGATATGTCGCATGACAACCTCACCTTCGGCCAAGCACTACGACCCAGAGACGGCGTGCGGTTTAGTCGGTTCGAGTCCGACATAACCTACACCTCCAGCTCCGGAGGGGTGGGTATCCGTGGGGACTTTTATAGCCCTTAGGCTAAAAATAGAAAGGCTAATAGCTAGGCTTTTAAACATAGTACCTATACTACTGAAAATGTATTTTCACCGAAATGAAAGAACCGGTAATCAGATGCTATCTTCTAAGTTTGCGTCATAGAGATACTATTACTTAGAGAAACGGTTATACAATCAAATTTTTGGTTTATTCTTACCGAGTCGATTCTGTAATACCTACAAACAAACTTTTATCGTCGAAACGTTTGAATGCAAACGAAATGAAAACAAAATAAATAAAAAAATTGTTAAAGCTAAAATAGTAAAAATACTATAAATTGTAACATAACAGATATTATAATCTAATATATCAACTGATCTCAGAATACTAGAGAAACCTAGTAAGATCCTGATTTCGATGTCTGAGTCAGGCAGTGTATATTTTTACTGGCTTTTTTTGTAACGAGATTTTGTAACAATGGACTCAGAAATAGTGCTCAGTATACAAATACAGACATACCCTCTAATACATAGTGCTAAAAATACAGTTGCAAAAATGTTTATAAAAATACACCTTTACCACGATAGGTGTAAGTATATACAGTTTAAGCTTAATCCGCACTCACCTTCCTATCGTGTTTGTTACTGACGTACGCTTCGTATTAAAACCCAGCAATGGTAGCAAAACTATCAACAGAAACAAAATGTTCTTTGTTTCTGGCTTTATTTTAGATGGCTACGAAAATGTTGTTTTGGTGTATGTCCGGTATTCTTATTTTTTTATGTAGGACACGTCAATTTCACTCAGCTCGCCTGATGGTAAGCTGAAGGCAAAGTCTCAGGAAAGAGGGTCACCATTACATACACGTACCTACCATGTTAACAATGGTGGCACTCAGCTTAACGGCCTCATCAAAGGCTTTTCACGCCCGGCTTAAAGGACCCGGGACTGTAGGAAGAAGGAAACACGTGAGCTGGCAAGGAGTTCCAGGTCTTAATGGTGCAACAAAGAAAGGAGTCACGAAACCGCTTGCACAGATAAGCTTGGTTCTTGAAGGAATATTCTGCACCGTATACGGTTGACATCTAAGCCCTGCTCGTGTTGTCGTGTGTAGGAAAGAAAGAGCGGGACTTATTGGACGAGCTCACGAGCTCATCAGAACATTCACCATCTGCAAAGGCTCAAGCGTGCTTGTGACCTCGGGATTCCCAATAATGCGGACCGCAAGTCGCTGCAACCTGTCGAGAGCATCTAATAAGTACTTTGCGGAGCCATCCCAGAGATGCGAGCAGTATTCCACGCAGGACCGAATTTGTGTCTTGTGTAGACGACACCGCTGCTCCGGTGTGAAAAATCGTCTAACTCTGTTCAGGATGTAGTTTTTGTTATTCAGTTTGCAGCGAACATCCATACCGAGGATACTGAGGTTGTCCTGCAGTGGCAGTGGCGTGCTCTGAAGAGTGGAATGGGGAAGGAAAGAAGATACTTTTGCTGTGAACGCACATGCCTGTGTCTTCTTGGTATTGTACTCGACCAGGTTCTCAGACCCCTATTATGAAATGTTGTTCCAGGATCCGGTCAAGCTCAGTGACAAGATGCTGCCTTTTATCCGCGATATCAGATTGCTTATCCACAGGACGTCCATGATAACTCCCGTGCAAGGTGCTATCGTCTGCTTAGCAATGAATGCTGCCGGTAGACAGCATGTCATTGATATGCAGAAGAAAGAGAGTAGGGGAAAGGACGGACCCCTGCGGCACGCTAGCATTTACCTGCAAGAACTCCGAGGCTCGTCCATCACAAAGGACGCGAATACGGCGATCCTGCAAGAAGCTAGCAATCCAATTGCACAATCTAGGCAGCAGACCGAAGGCTGGCATATTCATATGCAAAGAAGGTTCACATTCAAACACTCCAATTTGATAGATTTGACAGTACGACATTTTCACATCTTAGTGGAGATCTGAAAGTAGACCTACATAACTTATATTAAAAAATTTAGATCACGGTAAACACAGTATGCAGTACACACTAGGTAATTATACCTATCTACGAGTATATGCATGTACAATTCTTGGAAGATTTAAATTCGATAACATTGTTGTGTGATAATTGCAAGTAAAACGCGTCATGCAAATAAAACTAAGCAACCCCCATACCGGGGGCGAGTCGGGGACCGCGTGGTGCCCCCTCCCGAGGAGGGCCAGACCGAGAGGAATGGCCCTGGGTCAGCCGGGGTGCGAGGGATATGTCACAAGACAACCTCACCATCGGCCTAGCACATCGACCCACAGACGGCGTGCAGTTTAGTCGGTTCGAGTCCGACATAACCTCCCCCTTCGGCTCCGAAGGGGGGGGGGGGGGTATCCGTGGGGATTTCCCGCACGTAAAAAAGGCAATTTCTGTTGTATAAAGATGAGGCCATCTTAAGTATTGGCCAAACATAATGAAACGCATATTGGTGTATGTTATTTCTAGGAAGTAGTTCTAGGAGTTCTTATTTTTTATTTTGTTATAGCACTTAGGTGGCAGACACGCACACGGTCCACCTGATGGAAAGTGGTTACCGTGGCCTATGGACGTGTGCAACACCAGAGGCGTCACACGCGCGCTGCCGACCCTGATAGAACAGAGTATCTGTGCCGTCAGTGTAGAAGATAAAGCAGAACAAGCCTTAGGTCTTCCCACTGACAGCACAAAACCTCTCCAGTGAGCTCTGGTTACCCTACTCACCGCCGGGAGCACACAATTCTGATTATACACCATATAGGGCCACCCCATCCTTCCCGTGGGTGTCACAGAATACAACTAAGGGATAATTCTTCATCCGACAGTAAACATATGACAATCGGCTCGCTACCTATTAGAGCGTTTTCACACTCATCCGATATCCGATATCGGTGTCGGATGCCGATAGCCGACATCCCATAGCCGACACCTTGTGCTGTTTTCACATTTATCCGATAAAATCAGCCAGATACGGCCATTTGCTCGAAAGCACAGACTAGTTAGGGATGTTAGGAATGAAAAATAGAAAAACTAGTGCAAGCAACTTTCGACTTTATTAACATGATATGCTATCGAGTTTTTTTTTCTGATATTCGTGATCAGCGTCTTTAATTAACGCGAAAAAACACGTAACTAAGTAAATGTCATTAAGGTCGAGAATTGCTTGCAGTCGCTGTTTTAGTCTTTTTGTGATCCGGTATCGTATACAGTGGTGTTGTCTCCGATAGCCGATATCGGGCCGGACAAAGTGAAAGACAGATACATATCTCATACATTTAACTTTCTCCGATATCGGATATCGGATATCGGATGAGTGTGAAAACGATCTTACGTGGGACCGAAAATAATAAAATAATCTTATATAAATAGGTATATTTACTTTCATAAATTGTTTTTTCGTACAAGCTCGTCGGTTACTCTTGGTAGGTTAGTGCACTGTATTAGACTTGATTTCAGATCCATTTTATCTCAGAAAAGGTTCCAATGGTGCATGGGAATTCCAAAAAAGCATCCCCACAAGCGGATTCGCAAGCGTGTGCTAGTATCACATCACTTAATAACGATTACTTAACAGCACATTACACAATTACACACAATGATTACCTTACACGTTGACGATTACACCTGTCTATCTACGGTATGCGTGTACACGTGTAATTATCATCACCTTGACACATAATACAACGTTATGGTAAGTATGTGACGTTTAAGTCTGTTTAAGTAAATATATTGTACAAAGTTTCTTGCATATTATGGTGCTACGCCTCCGTGGGATAGCGTATTCAATTCCCAAAATCAAAGAGTGATTGAGATTTTCAGGAAATAAAACTATCCATTTTTTTTATTGTTTAAACGATAAAGAGCTTGAACACGTGTTTCCTCCTTCATTCAATACCGGGTTCTGCATGTTATTTTTAATAAGAATATTAGCAACCTATATTACTAATATTCCCTCTAACCGCTCAAACTAAGCTAAATTGCTTGTGCTAGGAGTGGATTCATGTCACTTCTTAACCACTAAGCTACCGAAGCATCTGATGAGGCTGTCAAGGCAGGAACCGCCATTCTAGTGACAACATCTGTAAGGGCGGGCACTATTCTTTAGACTGCACCCCAGCTTACTATCAGGTGGAGTGCAGTCAATTAGACGACCAAAATATTAAAAAGAAAATCAAACGATCGCGCAAAGGCATACCATTTCATGGACTATTTCATCTACATCTACATTACTATTATAAAGAGGAAAGATTTGTATTTTTGTGTGTTTGTAATGAATAAACTCAAAAACTACTGTGCCGATTTCAAAATTCTTTCACCATTTTAAATCTACATTTACCCTGAGTAACATTAACATAGGCTATATTGGATTTCAACGGGAACGTGCGAAACCGGGGCGGGTCGCTAGTTATGTATAAGGTAAGGATATCAGGTGAGACTATCAGCTCCTTCGAATGTTACCAAGCTGACTCCACCTCCATCCGTGGTGGTTATTCTGGCGCGCAGAGGCGAGGAGTCCCTACAACACGATTCCTGCCGGCTTGATATGCAAAGGGAAGCCGTGGTAGAAATATTTACATTTATACTCCAAAATTTCCACCCGCTTGCCTCTTGAAAATTTATACCTTTCACCACTGCTGGCCTGTATCACCACTGGAAACCACACAAAAAGAAGTGGTGATACATTTGGCGCTATTACATACACTCTCACAGCTGCCCATGGTCAACACTAGGCTCTGCAGTGTGAGGCTATATATAGTTAAACTCCATCAGCTCCATCAGCATTAGGCGAATTCCGAGCTCCGAGGCCATCTTGGCCTCGGATGCAATCGGGACTACGTCTAAATGTCGAAGAGGATGCTCTATCGGCTGTTACCGAGCTGCTCCATTCACGCTGGACATTATATCAGTGTATGGAGCAACGTGACCATGAAATGGCACCAGCATTTAGTGATGGCCAGACCAGAACTGACCCTGAAAAAGGTTCAGAGTTTGTGACTCTGAACCTTTTTCAGGGTCAGTTCTGGTCAACTTTCCATTCTATATATGATACAGCTAAACTTCAATCTTTTCCGTGAAGCGACTGCCGTCTGACCTCCACAACCAACTGGTGATATCGAATATCTGCAGTTATACTAGTTAGACTTTTAAGGGCCCCAACGATCAATAATATATACATAGTACCTGAATAACAGAGCTTTGCTAGGAATTTTTTTTTAGGACATTTTCTAAAAATGAGTCCTAGCTAGATCGATTTATCGTCCCCGAAACCCCCTGTATACTAAATTTCATGAAAATCGTTGGAGCCGTTTTCGAGATTCCAATTATATAATATACTAGCTGTTACCCGCGGCTTCGCCCGCGTGGATGTCGCTTATCGCGTAGTGTCGTAAATTTTAGCGCAGAGTCGAGCATTGAGAGCTTAATAGATACTCTTCTCGCCTCTCTATTTGACTCTTTACTCGACTTTCTACTTGCCTCTCTCATCATCCCTGTTTCACTCTCTACTCGACTCTACTCAACTCTGTACTGGACTCTCTACTCGCCTCTCCACCTGCCTACCATTAACTTCTCTAATAGCCTCTCTACTCGACACCCTACTTCAAATTCAAATTCTTTATTTCGCAAAATTGTGCAACGTGATTACATCTTTTGCCGTCAAATTCCGCTTAAAACTAAATTTACCACCGCTTCTTAGGCGCTAGTGGAACAACAAACTCCATTACAGCATTTTGAAATGTCAAAATACAAAGATTGATTGCTTAAGACTAAATATGAACGAATGTACACATTTGTCTAGCATCAAGAACATCAAAAAACATTTAAAAAACTTGCCTATCTCTCTATTCTACTCTCTGCTCCCATCTCTGCCCCTAACCTTGTTTCTTCCCAGTTGTCTCTCTTTTCTACTCCACTATACCTTTCCCCTAGCTCTTATGGGTCTATTTCATCAGGATCTATTCATTGATGAATTTTCACTCAAAAGGAAGTTCGCAATTCGTTGAATGATAAACGGAATTTTGTCATTCTTATGGTGTTGGATAGCCTATACTTTCAGAAGGATCCCATATCGAATATATCCGGTATCTGATGCCAAGATCCTATCCATTTATTTACCCGTCCATCTTCGTATCAGGGATGGTCGGTCTTGATACATTACGACTTAGGCGGGAGTTAGCGCACGTCATGTACTATTGTTTGCATTTAAATTTCAAAGTGGACAACCCTTCGGGTCGTGAATGTATCCACTTCTATATGCCGGACAGGTACACGCGTGGCGCTGGACGGCGACAGCATTAGCTCTGGACTTGCCCACCAGCTTGGCGTTTTTTGGTATAGAGTAGCTCTACTTACAGAGCTGTGCAATACCTGAATGCCTTTTTGAAAAATAATCCAGATGGGGACATATTCTATATCTTTGGTATAATTGTTACAAAAATTTATGTAACTTATAGTATTTGTATCCCTAAAATGTAACGTACTAATAGTGAATGAATAAATGAAATAACCTGAGAGAAAACTTCAAAATTACAGGAAAAACGCCTACTTTGTTTGTGGTAGCAATCATGTTGTTTCGTTTTCAAAAAATGAATGTCTAGGCGCTTTCTATTAAAATTACAGTATTGTAACAATTGATAAAATACAACTTAATAATAACACTTTACAGCACGTGCATATTAATCAATATACATTGTGTAAATTAGTGCAGTGACATTTATCAGCGTTAAGTACGTTTTCTCAGTGGCTCTGGTAGGGAGAATGTTCCCCAGTAAAGCCATAACAGTGGCAAAGTGTGTGAACGCGGCCGCTACGCAAGAGGCGCGGGTTCGATCCCCGCTCAGTGCTATTTGCCTTGGTCTGGTCATGCCTCGGAGAGCACGTTAAGCCGTCGTCGGTCCCGGTTGTCATACAAACATCTATGGCAGTCGTTACGGGCAGTTGAAGCCCTCAAAAATCCAACAACTGATCTAGCTGCAATGCTTCTATATCACCTTTGGGTTGTGGAGGTCAGATGGCAGTCGCTTCACAGAAAATATCGCAGGTTTGCCAAATCCGCAGTTAGACTGGTAAAAAGCTGACCCTAGACTCCAATTGTAAAGCTTCGGATGCGACTGGGATTGACGCTAGGATGAAGAAGAGTGGCAAAGGGTGAAAATTTTCTAAATGGAAGACGGTGGAAGATGTAATTTATCGAATTTAAACGTCTCTACCATCTATGCAAAGGGAAGCCGGCAGGAATTGAGTTATATGGATTCATCGCTACTACCATAAAATATGAATTCATGTATCAAGATTTCTCAGAATTCTACTACTCTGGGAACTAAATAGGCGAAGAACCGTTATATGTTAAGGCCATAATTTGCAAAACGGATTTCGATTTTTTTTTTTTGGTTGGAAAGGGAAGGGCGGTACCTGGTCAAGGGAGTAGAGTAAGAATCTAGAAATCTAGGAAAATCCTCAAAATGTAGGCAAAGATGCTGTTTCTATTGCTTTTACATAATTTGAGTAAACTGATAATAAAAACAAATAACAAACTAAGCAAATGATCAACGATGAATCGGTTAGATACTTAGATACTATAAAGGTAAAATAAATAAAATTATAATAATAAAGTTAAACCGACTTCAAGAAACACTGTTAGAAGTCGGTGCCAATATAGTTTAATGTGCCTGAAGTACTATGATGTAATTAATTTATATATGGATTCTCGGGCTATGCACCGACTTCTACCAGAACAGCTGTAATTTCAGTTACTTTTTTTCAGTGCCTCTTTTTTGTTCCCTTAGTCCTTAATCGGTTTCAGTCGTTAACATTTTATTTATTGGCAATAAAGGTTAGCCCATGTCCTTTCTAAACTCTAATCCAATTCTGCATCAAATTTCATCAACATCGGTTCAGTTCAGCGTTTAAAGCGTGAAAGGCAACAGACAGATAGACAGGGTTCCTTTTACATTTATAATGTTAGCACCACAGAACAGAAAAAACTATTAGAAGTGTGATAGGACAGATTCAATAGCGGAACCAATGTCGCCAAACTCACACATACAACCAGATAATAATACGTTGCACTACTAGTAAACAATTGTTTTGATTGGTCGTATATCTTTAACACCAAACTAGCCTAAAATATGCTCACTGCAAAACGAAAACATACCTTATTCAATCGTTTTAGTGATTACTTTTATATAGATAAAAAAAGGAATTTACGACGTTTTGTATCTGGATCAAACTTGCTTCTCACTCTAACTCTATTCCGAAAAAGTTCAACTACTCCCCAACAGATGTCCGTTTATTTCAAGAATGTTATTTAAAACCTTAAGCGTTAGGAATACGGTTGAAATTACTTTGAAGTATTATCTCTCTCACTCTAACTCCTTAATATTAACGCTAGACCGGTGACATAAAATTTTGGCAATATCGATAGATTTGAAATTTGTTTTCGTAATGTCAAAGGATTCCAAACGCTGTTAGTAATTATAATCTAAGAGTACTAAAAAAGAGGGATTTTATAGCTTGTTGAACTGTTTTTTATTAACGATTAAAAATGTATGAAGACTTCAAACTACGTATGTACCTATTTAATTGAAATAAAACAAGTGTCCATTTATAGTAGATATTTTATGTAACTGTTGCAAAATAAAAACGTTTTCACACTATCCGGCGCATCCGATATCCGATATTAGTGTCGGCTCCGATATCGAAGGAAATAAAATAAAGTAGAAAAAGATGTTGAAAATAATTGCTAGGATATTTTTTCTTTTTTTCATCCTGTCTGTGCGATCGAGCAAATGGCCGAATCGGACCGATTTTATTGAATATATGTGGACACAGCACGTGGCGACGGCTATCGGTGTCAGACACCAAATATCAGAAAATGTGAAATCGCTTTAAGGATACTTAAAATACGAGTGCGAGTATTTTACAGTATCAGACGGGTGTTTTAAGACCATTTTACGAGCAGTTTCATACACTACTTTGAAATAATTAATTTAATTTGCATAAAATGAGAAAACGTAGATCACCAAAATCTATTTGCTAATCGCGCATGCATGTTGCGCCGCGTTCACAAACTAGAAAATATCCAGCTGGAGGTGTTCAATTCGGAAGTTTATATTTTTGTATGTTTGTACGCGCATAGCTTCGTCATGTGTAGAAGACTATTCCGGAATGATACCATTTATTTTTTGTAAAGATCCGATAAAGGGTTTCAGAGAGAGACCACGAAACACTTCAATATTAGATGCTCTCGACAGGTTGCAGCGACGTACGGTCCGCATTATCGGAAATCCTGAGGTCACGAGTACCCTCGAGCCTTTGCAGCTGCGTAGAGATGTTGCTTCCTTGGCAGTATTTTACCGTCTCTACCATGGAGAATGTTCTGAAGAGCTATTCCAATTAGTCCCACCCTCTCCTTTCCTATACAGGACGACACGTGCAGGACTTAGATGTCACCCGCATACGGTGCAGAACATTCCTTCAAGAACCAAGCGGTTCGGTGACTCTTTCCTTTGTCGCACAATTAAGACCTGGAATTCCTTGCCAGCTCACGTGTTTCCCTCTTCCTACAGTCCCGGGTCCTGTAAGCGGGGCGTGAAAAAGCATCTGATGAGGCCGTCAAGCTGAGTGCCACCATTGTTAACATGGCACGTGTGTATAATGGTGGCCCTCTCTCCTGAGACTTTGCCTTCAGCTTACCATCAGGCAAGGTAAAGTCAAATTGACGTGTCCTATATAAAAAAAAACTAACTTTTAAACTCTCGCGTTCCATGATATATAATTTAGAAAACGGGAATTAACGCGATCATGGTATAGGTACTTACATACCTTTGATTGCCTGACGTTTCGACCAGGTTACACCGGCCGTGGTCACAGGCTGACTGAGGTATGTAAGTACCCATACCATGATCGCGTTAATTCCCGTTTTCTAAATTATAAAAAAAAATAAACCAGGAAATCAGCAGTAATTGCTGCAAACGCATATTATTGCTATGTCTATGCCACTACACATCATAACATCACGCCCGTATCCTTTGAATGGGTATGCAGAAGTGTTCAGAATGTTCCGTGATATAAAAAAAACAATAAAAGACAAAAGTTTATAAATATTTCTAAAAAAAGTAGATATCGATAAAGTTTGACTACATCACTAAATGAATAGCGAAGAAAGTTCTAGAATAAATAAGTTTGACATGTCTATTGTGTGTAATCAAAAACAAGCTTTATTGATATGTGGTAAGGTTGATTTTTAATTTTATTTTATTTCTTTGCATTTCAATAAGATTAGTTATAAATTCTGCTATATCCTGACTTATCGATGGTATAAAACGCCTCCATTTCGAATATTTATGCTCGTACTATCATCGGTGCACTACAAAATGACCCAGTAAGGCATATTTCTATTAAATAGTATTAAATAACACACGGTCCAAAACTGTCAAATACACGTGATGACAGATACGACTGAAGGTTGAAATTGTAAGAGCTTGCAAATCTCCGCATATCAATGACACGCGTGCCACGCCTACTTCACACTTCCATCGTTTTTTCTGTTCCGTGGTTAGCACAGTCTAACAACTTTCATTCAGAGTTTCAGACTCGTTATGTTATGATATTAGTATGAATTACGCAGGATATTAAGGGTCGACCGCCTCTGTGGCGTAGCGGTACTGAACGCGGCTGCTACGCAGGAGGTACGTGTTCGTTTCCGCTCAGTGCAAATATTTGTATGCATGAATATGGGTATTTGCATTGGTCTGGTCGTGCCTCGGAAATCACGTTAAGCCGTCGGTCTCAGTTGCCATACGAACAGCTATGGCCGCCTCAAAAGTCCAACAACTGGTCCAGATGCAATGCTTCGATATCACCTTTGGGTTGTGGAGGTCAGATGGCAGTTGATTCACGGGAAATTTCGAAGGTTCAGCCAAATTCGCAGACTGGTAAAAGCGGATCCACGTCTCGAAGGTATAAAGCTTCAGATGCGACTGAGATTAATGCTTGCTAGGATGAAGAAGAATACTCAGGATATTTAATGAAATTTAATGAAATTGTGAAAATTGTGAAAATTGTGAAAACCTGAAATATTTTGTAGGAATCGAAATGACAGCTCTTATATTTTCTGTTGTACACGAAATTATATCTTGTTCAAAACTGCGTGATCGCCATCTAGTTGTATTGATGTAACTAAATTATAGAATGAAAAAATATATTTTCTTATATACCTCTGTTGTGAACGAAACCATACCTTGTTTAAAAATGCGTGATCGCCATCTAGTTGTATTTTTGTAACTAAATAATAAAATCTCAAATTTTAATTTATTGATTAAATACGAATCTGTATGCACAATTGTGTATGTAAAAATAAAGTCTATTTATTTACATAGTCGCTTAGATATAATAAGCTATAAAAAATATACCATAAAAATAATCTCAAGTAAAAAAGCGACATTATTGCTCACATCTCTGGTTCTACTCAACCGATTGTGATCAAACAAACGTAAGATTTTAAGTTGGAGCAAGCCCTTTCTAACAAAAAAAACCGCATCGAAATCCGTTCAGTAGTTTTTGCGTCCATCGCGAACAAACAGACAAACAGACAAACAG
The DNA here is from genome assembly GCA_949126895.1 of Eilema caniola. Classification (NCBI taxonomy): domain Eukaryota; kingdom Metazoa; phylum Arthropoda; class Insecta; order Lepidoptera; family Erebidae; genus Eilema; species Eilema caniola. Next base: position 1,348,945 of record OX421488.1, on the reverse strand, counting down.
ACAGGATTTCCAAAAAATATGTTTTCGTGTTCAGTATTGTTAACATAACATACTCCAAGTATTTTTTTTTAAATATCTCCAATGTACAGACACGACTACTTTACAATTATATAATAGTATAGATTGACACTACTTGTCAGCGGACTGGGATGGACTGCGTGACTAACTGTGTGTAGACAGCAGTATCTTATATAGACACAAGTTCGTTCCAGCGTGGAATACTGCTTGCATCTCTTGGATGGTTCCGTAAAGTACTTATGAGATGCTCTCGACAGGTTGCAGCGACGCGCGGTCTGCATTGTTGGGAATCCTGAAGTCACGGGCACCCTCGAGCCTCTGCAGATGCAGTGAATGTCCCGATGAGCTTTTCAATTAGTCCCACCCTCTTCTTTCCTACACAGGACAACACGTGCAGGGCTTAAATGTCACCCACAAACGGTGCAGAATATTCCTTCAAGAACCAAGACATTCGGTGACTTTCTTTTGTCGCACTGTTTAAACCTGGAACTCCTTACCAGCTCACGAGTTTTCTTCTTCCTATAGTCCCAGGTCCTTTAAGCGGGGCGTGAAAAAGCATCTGATAAGGCCGTCAAGCTGAGTGCCATCATTGCTAACATGGTACAGTCGACAAAAGAAATATGGTTACACCGCTTCGTACAAATTTATACGACAAAGTGCCACAGTATCTCCTTTGACTTTGCATTCAGCTTACCATCACGCGAGGTGAAGTAAAATTGATGTCCTATATACAAAAAATACAATAATTTGAATTATATATCGTTAGGTATATATTATGATAACGTACAAAAGCGTCATTATCAACGACATAATCTAATCGTCCCTTAAGTAGTATTTTATTTTACGCATCAGATTGCCTTGTTTGATTTTTCTTTGAAATTGAGTAAATAATTTAATCTAATCAATCAAGATCCTCATCAGGTAAATAAGTAATCATTCAAACCGAATAACTGTTTATTTATTACGAAAGTTTATTCTTTTAGTTTTATCAAGACGGCTTGTTATTCTTACTGACTCTCACTAAACAATAGGCCGGCTAGTAGTTGATTATTGTCCCTTGGGCGTGGGCCCCGAATATTTAGATGGGCCCTAATTGAGGTGTGTGGAATTTGGAATTTGAGTTTATTACATTACAGGTTGTTGATAAAAATGTCGTATTGGTTCCCAGTGGAGTAAATAGGGCCACTCCATTTCTTACCGTGAGTGTCGTAGAAAGCAACTAGGAGATAGGGCTCTTCATCCAACAGTAATCATACAGCCCATGTTAAAGTCTCCACTTACAGTAGGCTCGCACCCTATTGTGTAACACTGAAAATCATAGTTTGATGTAATATAGGTCTTAAAACACCTCTGTCTATCGATCCGGGGACATACTAATATTGTAGTTATGTGTGTAAAGCATGGAACGGCTCGTGGATCAAAGTGCGAGTACCTAATAAGCCAGATCAGATATGAAATCCTTATCTCCAATTATATCTAGCCGGTACCATGACTACCGCTGATATGGTGGGTATTTATATCTCGACTCACCACTAATGTAAGTAAGCATGGCTGCATAGTCATATTAATACCTACTACTTCCAGCCATCAATTAATCAATGCCTTTCGCAGTGCACTGATGGACATAGGCCTCGCCTAATGTTGGCTAAAGCTTTAGCTTACTGTTTCTACGCTGGCTAGACGTATTGTTACAGGGTTTTATTTCGAGTGTTCCTTCTCTCGCAGTGATATCGTCTGCGTATTTTTCCGTAAATCGCCTCTTACGACACCCTTCGGATGAGATGGGGTGGTGATACCTACTTGTATTCTTTCTCTGTCTTCACACGGATAACTATAGCGTCACTACTACTTACAGTAGGGACAACGTTGACCGGACAGATGATCAGCACTTCAGTGTGGACCATTGCACCCATTTCTCGACCGCCATAGATGTTCGTATGACAACTGGGACCAACGGTTTAACGTGCTCAGACAGTGGCTCAGACACGGTAATAACCAGACCAATGCAAATATACATATTCATGCATACAAATATATGGACTGAGCGGGAAACGAACACGCGGTCACTGCGCAACAGTCCGGTGCACTGCCGCTGCGGAGGTTGCTAATTGATTGGTGAATAGAGTGAAGCTTTAAGGCAAACGGAAGGCTTAGACAGATGGACTTACGATCTGAAAGAGGTGGCTGGGTAAGACTGGATGCGGAGGGCGGAGCATCGGTAGCAATGTCGCACATTGGGAGAGGCTTATAGTGTCATTTAAGGTGAATACCGCCAGACGTGATGTAAAGAAGGGACCACACTCCATTATGTGTTACTTATTGTGTGGTTGAACTGTATTCGACCAAATGGAAGTCGGTTATAGCGACCAAAGATTGCATTTATATACTAATTTATTAATATCTGTATCAAACATTGAGATTTTTTAAGCGCTTTAGGCGTGAAAGCGTATCGGAGAGATAGACAGACCCACAGACAAACCAACAGACACACAGATCAACAGATAGACTGACAGAAACACGGATCGATTAATACTTAGACTTAGTTTCGTTTCGTAATTAGTATAAATATGAATTTGTGTTTTGCTATTTTCATTTATGCGATATGCATGCGAGTAAAGTAAAACATACGGACTAACATAATATAATAACGCCTTAATTCCCGGAAAGTTAGGCAGCCATAAATAAATTAACTCTCCAAATCCACTTCATGCATGCATTTTTCGAGTATTCACCACAATACATACAAATGCCAAGCCACACAGAGTGAGAATCAAAAGCTATTTTATTTATAAGTGTATGTAGGTATTAACTAGCTACATATTGGCATGGTGGCAATCAGCTTGTCATACAACATTATCACCGTGAAGTTCTCACGGCTATTTATATAAATACGTTGGCAATCATAACTTTTGTCGAAAAAATTAGAGACGCCTGTGGAATTTGTGATTGCACACTGTTTATAATCCTATTGAGTTGACGTGTTGAAAAGTTAGGACCTAGGCACACTTGGTACTTGGACGATCGAAATTTAAACCTGACGCTGGTCAAAGACGCGGTAAGGGATAGCACGGTAAAGGATTTTATTACTGATCACACTTTTTTATATTTATTTGATAGGTTTTAGCACTTATCATCCTTTATATCGACTCAAAATGGCGTGGTGAATCGCGACACGCGAGTTGTACATACTGCCGTCCCATACCATAACGTTAGCCAGTATCAGTCCTTTCCTGGTTTTCATATGCTCAATAGCACGCCAACAAATTTAAATCGCTCGTTAACCAGTATCAGCCATTCCTGGTTTTCATGTGCTCAATAGCCCGCCAATAAATTTAAATCACTCGGTTCTGAAAACGCCCGATGCCGTATTTTGAACCTATTTATAAGGAATACTATAATTATTAGGAATTCAATCGCGTGTAATAAAGTCAGTTGCCAAAACACGTTAATGATGACGCTAAAATCACGCGTTTTTTTTTAATGTACACGTCAATTTTACTTCACCTCGCCTGATGGTAAGCTGAAGGCAAAGTTCCAGAAAAGAGGGTCACCATTACATACACGTACCATGTCAACAATGGTGGCAGTCAGCTTGACGGGCTCGTCAGATGCTTTTTCACGCCCCGCTTAAAGGACCCGGGACTGTAGGAAGAAACACGTGAGCTGCCAAGGAGTTCCAGGTCTTAATGGTGCGACAAAGAAAGGAGTCACCAAACCGCTTGGTTC